>JAPEVB010000006.1:2400000-3000000 GCA_027946515.1 Gnomoniopsis smithogilvyi | reverse complement strand
TTGTAAGCATGAAGTGGCAACATAAGAGATCCTCCTTGTACCTCTATACCAAACTCCTGCCGTGAACTTCAATCTACAAACCCGCGGAATGTCAACCGACCTCATGAATTATCCACCCTGCTTCTTCTCCCACTGCTTCAGCTGCGTATACATTGTAAGCGCAGCCAAAGCCTTCGAGTCCATCCCACCCTCTAACCACAGATCCTCAAGCGGCACCACTTTCAGCGTGATCATCTCGCCTTCTTCCCGCAAGCCCGTCAACTTGCCCTGCCATTCCCGCAATTGCTCCCGAGACACACGCTTCTCGTGTGCAAATATCTTGATATACTCGTCACATCCGCCCGCAGACGGATACATGGCAAAAGGCAACGTCTCCCTCCTCTCCCCGTCACCACTACTTCCACCACTACCAGCAGTAGCATCCGGCACCGCACCCGTCATCCTCTTTGCCTGCCTAATTTCCGCCACTTTGTCCGTTAGACAAGTCAGCTCCTCTTCTTTGATAACCATCCCCAACTCCTCCTCAATCTCCTGCGCCGCCTTGCCTGCAAAATTGCTGTCCGCATCCATCATGCCCGCCGGCAGCTCCACGAACGCTAGACTACCCGTGGCGATGCGCGGCTGCACTGTAAGGAGCACGTGGGCGTCGTCGGGCTGATCGCTGTCGTCGGGGATGAGGACGATGAGCATGGCGACGGATGGCCCGCGGAGGAAGATGGTGCCTGGGAGAGTGACATTGGGGGTGTTGGCTTTGGAGATGTTGGCGGTGAGTTTGAGGAAGCCGATGCGTTTGTTGGCGAAGCGGGTGTACGAGTCGATGGTGATGTCATGGAGCTTGTAGGGGTCTTTGTGGTCGGGGTGGGAGGCGTGGGTTTGCAGGGCGAGGGAGGCGGTGAGGGTGGTGATCCAGGTCTGTTTAGAGGGATGTGTTTATCAGTCTGTCGTTCAAGCTAGAAGAGGGTGTCTTCGCGGGTGGGGGAGGGGGAAGATATATACCTTGAAGGGAGACCACTCTTTCAGCTCGTCCTTGGTGAGGTCCTTGACCCTGTCTCTGGGCAGGTATTTCGTCGTCACCGAGACATTGTTGAATTCCTCCAGCACGAACGATTTGCTATCTTCGCTACCTGACATCTTGTCGTTGTATGCGTCGCGGGTTGCGTAGGAAATGGGCCTTGCGCGGCGAAAGACAAGAGGTCGTACGCGAAGCGGCAGTCTTGCCGAGAGTGCGGTCGTCGTTGGCAGGACTCGAACTAGACCCTGCAGCATTCCGGTTGATTTGCTCTTCTATTATGATTTTTTTGGCTGTTGGCAGCCTGGTGAAAGGAGCAAGCCAGCAGCCTCGTGCGAGAAACTTCAAGTCGAAGGCATCATGTGCGTGTTGGTCGTCGTCGTTCAAAGTGGTCAGCTGTGCAAGAATGTGGTACTCTGGCGTCAAGGCAGCACCTCGAGAATGCAAAATGCTGATGCTGGAGCTAGGTAGTACCTAGAATGTGCCGCATTCCCCCCCCCCCATATGCAACCAAAACTGCACCACTACATTCTTATTTATACTTGCCCATGCACCAAACTCCCCACTCAATCACTACTGGCTTGTCTTGCTTAAATGGGAATTCCTCTTTCCCAATCAGCATGTTGTTTTATTTCTCTTTCCACTTTCCCTGGTTTATTCCATAGCATGCGGGCCTGCACAATGATCATTTAAGAAATGACTGATTTTACACATCGTTCAAGACCCCCCCTTGCTTACCACCTATAGGATATGGGAAAATGTCCATTCGCTCAAAGAGAACCCTTAATTAAAAATAACAAATAAAAGTGGACAGTTGACCATGCATTCTCTCAACCCAAAAAGTTGACATCAATTGAATATTGATCTTCTTAGACCCCAACCATGCCAGGCGGTACTGTACGCTTCACGGAGTTCTGTGGCCCTTTTCAATTATAGACTTGTCATACTCTACCCATCACGCGAAAGAAGCCCGACAACAAACACCTGGTGGAATCTTTTCTAGCTTGCAGCGTCAAGCGCGGCTTCAACAGCTCTCTGACCCCTGCTAAATACGAATTGACTTTTGGATGACAGCTTGAACCTTGTCAAGAATATCCCGTACCCGCCCCTGTCAATTATTTATTAAGGTTGTCGATCATAGCATGGGTATTCGAAACGTAAAGACACCCCCGTCCACACATGGGTCAACATGTGAAGCTTCAAGTATCCAGATGGATCCCCATAAAAGGTCGAGACCATGATTTGGAAGTCTTCATTCATGGTGGACCCTTTGGGACTGTTGGGGGATATATTCACCGCTTCCTGGCTCTCAGGTTTTGAGCAAATTCCAGAAAATGGATAACTGATCGGAGGTGAATGCGGGTTTCGAAATATTTGGGTCAGCAAGTAATGCATTGGATGCTATTCACCCAGGCAGGCTGGTGCAAGAGCGGGAACCTTTCAGAAATTCCCCGAGAAAACACGTGGTCAGGGGATCCTCCTTTGCAACGTCTTTCTGGTGGGTTCACTGGCTGGGCTTCATGTGGAATGGTTGCGACATACCTGGCTAAATGTGTTCTAGAAGTTTTCGAAACCAGGGTGTGTGACTTCCACGCTGGAGAGCAACTTGTCCACCAGTTTTATCTATCCCTAACTGACATACGTTTGCACCTTTTGAGAGGGTTCACTTCCCAGCCTAAGTTTCGTCAAGCTACAAAGCAGACACACTGAATCAAGCCATGTCGGTGCTACTCTCACTCGCGTTGAGCTCATCACATCCTGAATTCTTATCTTTTGATGAGGCCATTCAATTTGTTTCAAGCCCCCAGCTGGGAGCCTTCAGCTGTTGAGAGCCTTTGGGTACGAATTCATGACCCTGAGTAGAACAGAATACCCACCGAACTCCACTGTTGGCTGTTCACCTAGGCGCCTCCGGTGAAGAGCGGATCAGCTCCACGCGGAAGGTGGATCATGTGTTAGCTCCTATATGTGCTGGCTCAACTACCAAAAAAAATGCGGATAAGGCGTGTCGAGGAGAGCAAGATTTTTGGAAATAGTATTTAGATGCCATGATGCCACGAATGCAATGTAGACTTTCTAAGGCAATCAGGTAGTCATCTCTCGTTCATTCCAGGAAGCTAAAGAATTCACTGCTTTGGAAGTGCTCCTCAGCCTTGTCACCATCTCTTGTCTCACAAGCCTGTGTGTCATTGTCCAAAGTAGAATCGAGATCCACCACCTTCTTTTCCCTTTCTCTTCACGCAAGATGGGTGAATTTCCTTGCTGTCAGAAGCTTCACAGGGGGACTTTGGTCATTAAGCGACCCAAGCCCGCACCCCCACGGTATGCCTCCAAGACACCTCCCTTCTCTTCAAGTCATCTAACATTCCATCAGACCAGGCAATCGGATTTGAGGAGATTCGTGGCAACATCTGGTGATACAATTCAGAAAGTGAGTATCGTCTTTCTTGTGGGGGGGGTGAAGAAATGCCCACCACTTGACACAGGCTAATAGTCCATGGATGGTTCCAGAGCAGAGTCAACTTGTCACAAACTCAGAAACTCACAAGACGTGAGCAAGCAGCTTGCATCGATGTCCCTGTACCCGCCATAATTATTTCCGTGCGGCATCGTTCCTGTGTACAACACCAATGGAAAGGAAAACAAATGGTTGGCGCGAAGAAACGGGGTCCAAGATTTGGAAAGGGGGGGATACAAGGCGTTAGGGGGTATTCAAAAGTCAATCTTCAGGTGCTCGGTCAAGGAACTTGGGATACGAAAACATGTTTTAGGGTCTTGGTCCATTAAAAATAAGATTAGGAAGTTGTGTTGAGGAGCTGGTAGGCCCGTATAGAACGAGGCTTGGATATCAGAAAGCAATCACACTTCACGTAAAGACTTGGTTTCTTGATTTGCTTCGCTGACGAGCGCTTGAAGTATACCATCGAGCTCTCAACCTATGACAGTCACAAGAAATGGGATCCTCGGATGTGTAGGTATTTTTTGTCCGGTGCCCACTCGGAGATGTGTGGTAGTGGGATATAAGAGCATGTTGATGTTTTGCGTGGTCATGGCGGGCTGTGCTTGCGATCAATGCTTTTGAAGGGCACTCCTCACAGGCGTATTGTAATTTGAATATCATCCTTTTCGTTACAAAATGAAAATCACTAACAAGCCCCAGTCGCTGGAAGGCCTGGGGGGGGGGTCTTCCGCCCAGGTCCCACAAAAGGGTTCGGGGGACTACCAAATATCAATCTCATGGTCCCCCATAGTGGACACATCGGCATCGTGAATTATAGCGACGGCTTTGGGTCTCCGGGAGAAAGTTTATCCCGAAAATGTTGATCCGGACCTCTATGCAGGTCGCTGATATAATGAGGTCCTGGATCGTGGGAGACGCAGGGTAGTCGTCCGAGAGGAGATCGCTCGTGGTCACGAAGACACATTTTGGATTCCGCAGCTTTTTTGGGTACTCATTTACACGCATGTTACGTGAGAGAGGGTCATGATTTGTTCAGTGTTTGCAACGGCAGCGAATGCATCGCTTCTTCTTCTTGGCGCTTAAGGTCGAAGGAAAGGGCAGCCGAGACGGCTGCTCCCTAGATGCTTTCTGAGACGCATATCGTCATCAAGAAAACTCTACCGTGTTCCGAAAGGGACAACAAGTTAAAGAGAGGTGTTCCAATGTACGTGATGTTGGTCAGGAAAAGTAGTCAATACTTGACGTGGTAACTACCTGTCAGAGGTGGTTGGGCGGGCTTCTGGCGGTGCGGAACCGCACACAGTCATGCCGATACCCGTCAATCACCAGGCATGTCATGGTTCGAGTACCAAAGGAATACAAAGATCCAAGTAGGTAGTAGTACTTATTAGGTAAGTAAAATGATGCGAGGAAACGGATGCCCAACCAGGACTTGGCCTGCCTGGGCGCTGTGCCAACTTATGAGAATGGACCAACAAGAACACTTTCACTACTGCCGCCCTCTCCCTTTCAGCACCAACATTGCGATCGCTTAAAAGACAGCTTTGCACCGGCCCGTGTTGACATGCCTAATTCAGCGACTTGCAGGAAAAAGTTGGGCCGGCCTTTCATCGACCACGTATACAATGCACCTGCAGTAAGTACCTTGGGTAGGTAGCATGCAGCCCGGCATGCTTACCCGTGAAGTTGCTTCCAGGGTATACACTGCTTGAGCTTGAAGGCACCGCGCTTTGCTGCATATATTGGGCCGGTGGGTAAGACTGGCATTGCTGTTGGTGCACGGCTTGAGATTGAAACTGCGCCCGCGGATGCTGATGTTACCATCAGCATCCTGTTTCAATCTAGAGACAGCCAAGCTCGGCTTTCAGAGGAAATTTAATGGCTAAGCAAAATGGAAATCTCGAAAGATCCAAGCTCACCCCAGAAAATCCACGATATCATTGTCTGTATCTTACAGGAGGCATCTCGCACCGGGGAGGGGAGGGTGTCGGTCGCCTCCCATCAAGGCAGTGTAGTTCATGTTCACCCACGCATTGATTTCGGTTGCAACGACGACACATGATGCGGTCCGCTTTCTGTTCCGTTTGGTGTAAGAAGAAGATAGTTTAAATAACAATAAGTAAGTGATTTCTAAGAATGGACACAAGACTCGGATGATGAACAAGATCAGTCTTTTCAGGATGCTTCAGGTTGGAATATGGAAAAAGACCTAGGTAAGATTCATTATGAGCTTAGCATGATTCCAAGATTTGCTTTCCCATTGCTGTTTTGCAGTTTTCCCTTTTCCTCGTCTTTTCTTAGAAGCATATCACAAGTTAGAAGCTAGGCCTTTGGGTTGAAGACCTTGCGGCGAAGTTCTTTATCCTCCAGTTATCCCGCCTCAATACAATGTTGTTGATGCTGGTCAAGAGGCTGGCGACTGTGGTCACCAGACCACCAATTCCTGAAAGTTAAGTTTCAAAACGCCTCATCTCGACGGGTTTCAATCCAATTGTAAAAGAACATCGTAGCAAGCGGTGCCTTTCAACGCCTCAGCTGTGATCCAGAAACATTTGGACGTATTGGCGGCTGCGGACTGCTCACGTACTTCAAGGTTGGTCATGCGTCTAGGACAGCAGGCCTTACAGGGCGCTTTGATAGCGACCTGGTCCAGCACATCTGTTTGGGGGCCTTCAACGAAACTGCTTCTTACCGTACAAGATACAATCGCAAGGCTGTTGGGCCTGCTGCTGGAACAACGAATTCTCTTACTCAAGATGTTGGTGACCCTATAGGGACCAGGATTGCCGTTGTCTGCATCTCCGTTCTTTGAATCTACCTACCCAGACAGTCTCCTTCTTTGAAATTACCCAGACAGTCTCTCGGCGGTAAAGACCGACCAATGCATGCAAAGTGATAACATAAGCCAGCTTGGCCGGTTTTTACCGCCAGGGACTTGCCACATAGATTTGATTTTGTATGCAGTTGGTTCTTCGCTCCCAGGCTCCGTAGCAGCCTGGATACCTCGGTTCCCTAACCCTAGAATATCTAGCCTCTCTTGCGTGATGGTCGCAACAATTGATCCTCGAGCTGAAGAGTCAGTGAATCTGTTCCTGCCACGACAACTTCCCCAACACACATCTAAATCTTAGGCTGCACCCTTTTATCCTTCAATATGAGAAAAAATGACTCAAAAGCTGAAAGCTTTGCTTCGGGAGCCTGTACCCGCAGCCAAAGCGACTCTAGCAGAGCCCGACTTCAGCAATAATTATGCGAAGCCAGGAGAATCTGAATCGCCAGGCACAACGGCGGAATCTCCTGGGGTTGATCAGGAATGCGATGCCAGGCTGGAGAGCCTTCCAGCCGAGATTCGAGGGCAAATACTGGCAGACGCGGACCTACAGGTCCTACATGCTCTCATCCGTGCCTCCCCCGTTTTTTATCGGCAATACCTTCTCGATCGCAAATTCTTCCTTACTGCCAGTCTGGATGTGACGCTAGGAATCGTCGCTATCGACGCTCACGCGGTACAGCGACTTGAGCACGGCGGGTCCAACACAGCCCATCATGTCACAAAAGTCCTTGAAAACTGGCGCATGAACCTACGGCACAGATCATCGTGGTGTCTCAAGCCTGCTGACGCATTGACTGAGGACGAGGTTACGTCGATGATTTCCTTCTATCTTCGAACCATCAGTCCCATGGCCAGACATCTTGTTTGTTGGGCTTCAGATGGACCTGCAAAGCAGATAATTAATCTCAAAACCCATCCACTCAGCACCACAGAATTGCAGAGATTCATCAGAGCTGTCTATCGCTTCCAGCTGCTTTGTTATGTCACCTCTGTCCTTTCTTCCAACATTGCTACAGATAATGCCAAGTCTCTCATCTACAATCTTGAGCCTTGGGAAGCTGAGGAACTTTACTCTTTCTATCAATCCTCTGAGGGCGTCTACGACAAGATATTTGACAGGATAAGTGGCGACGTACATCCTGAAAACCCCAGGTTTGACGACCAGAGTCGTCCACCTACCCCAGACGGGGCTTTCGAATTTGACAACTCATGTAAGTCTTCTTCTTAGGTATGTTTTGTTGTTTTGTTGATGTTGCCACTTGCCATTGTATCAAGAATGAAGTTTCACTTGCATAGCAGCAAGCCTCTTCAGCTGATAGTTCCTCGCCCAGGGACTCGCCGAAATTTTGCCGAGGGCACTACCCTACGCGGCGGTCTGAGCCTGCTTAGCACCGTTCTTTCTGATATTGGGGCCAATGATCAGGAACGCTTAGTGAACATTATGCAGCGGAGTATTGTATCCTCTTACATACCAATCAGTGGACACGAAGGCCTGTTTGGCCAGTCGAAGCAACAGCAACGACGCCAGGAAGAGCCAACAATCGGTGACAGCCTGACGGAGGAGCGTGCTCCCTGTCCCTTCTGTGGCGATAATCAGAGTGTACCGCCGCTGGCTTGGACATTGATCTGGGGCGGGACTTATAGCAACCTCTATGGTTGGTATACTGGTGACGAATTGCGGCAATGGGCCTATGTGTTTTGGGACGGGGTTAGACTGCGCAAATATGGAGGGGATGAATTTTTGGCTAAGCAGTGGGAACAATGTTGGTGGGAAGATCCGAGAGAAACATTATTCTAATGCGACTGTAGAATAAACATGTGCTCCCGGCTTGGTTTTTGGACGACTCCCCCATGATGAAGGACGTGGTCATACGGTTGCTTATCCGATTCGACGATATGCTTGATCCGGACAAACTCCATAACTCCCTGAAAAAAAGGGAGGAGTCTTCGCAAGGGTCTGTCTTTTTCCCCCGTCTCCTGCTAACAACGAAAGACCAGAGCAAACGTATAGGCCAGCCCCAGATATATATGTGGCGCACCATATATAGTAAGATCTAGATTTAGAGTATGGTACGGCAGTGAGCACTCATTTGGCAAGATGTAGCTAATTGGTTTGAAGGAAACGTACTTGCTACATTTCTCTGTTCTGCCCGGCGGTATTTTCAAAGCAGCAGGCTCAATATGTGAGATGTGAGCAACCGGAAAATTCCCAGAGTAGTGCTATTTACAAGGCATGGCCGACACCCCAACGTGCCCAGTCTCTCAACCCGGCATACCTGGCCAGATGGCACCCTTTCCTAGCTGTGTTCGAGGTGAGACACCGGGGTGACTCCAAGTGGATGGACTTTTTTTAGCATTTGCGGCTTGCTGGGCAGAGACTGAGCAGTCACCCACAAGACTCAAGACTCTCAAGATCGTGCACCTACTATGTGCCAATGAGATCGCCTTCTTTACCGCCCCAAGACGCAAGGAACCTGCAGCTTTAGTGTATAGTAATCGCTTTGTAAATACCCCCAGGGTACTAACTTATACATCAACTAGGCCTTTGTAAGTACGCTCCATATGAACCATTCTTTTTCCAGTCCAAAACAAATTTATGCAGCAGTCCCCTTGCTCAACGCCGTTAACAAGTCAACATACTTCCCAAGCAACACCTCCGCATCACCCTCCCCATACACGCTGCTTTGCAACTTGACAGTAACAAGAGGATCCTTGGTCGGATCATCACTCATCTCCAACACAACATCATACGGCGTGCGCTCCCGGCTTGACAACACCTCGACAATACTCGCACCGCCGATGGTACCGGACTCGGCAGCCCCCTGGCGGTAGTCGAAGACGGCCTGGAAGAGCGGCGCGTGCGTCATATCCCGCGGCGAGACCTTGTCAAGCCCCAGGCGGGAAGAGATCAGGTCGTGCGGCACGACGGAGTGGGCCATGGCCTGCCGCACCGCCGCCTTGGCGGACTCGATGGTCGTCGTAAAGGTACCTCCGCCGGCGGTGGCGGCGGTGGTCAGGCGCAGGGGCAGCAGGTTGGCAAAGTACCCCATGGTGGACAGGTCAGCCACAGACGAGCGGTTCGTGTCTGCCAGGCCGATGGACACCTGCGCCTGCTGGGACAGATCCGAGAGCAGCGCGGCGTACGCAGCAAGATAGAACGTCATGGGCGTCGTGCGGAGTTTCTTGGTGCACTCCTTGACGCGGAACGCAAGCACGGCCGAGAGGCGGGACATGGCGGTGTGCTGGTCCCAGCTCACGGGCCCGCGGGCGCCCTTCACGACGCCGGGGAGGGGGAGCAGGGGAAGCGGTGCGGGAACAGGTGTGTAGAGATCCGTCCAGTACGCGATGGACGCGTCCATACCCCCGGACGAGAGGAGGCTGTGTTGTTTAGCCGCGAAGTCGGTGTACTGCGGTGCCGGGGGGAGTACGGCGCCCGAGTAGAGCTGGGAAAGCTCCGCGACGAGGTTCTCGGTGGTGGAGCCGTCGCCGGCTAGGCGGTGGTAGGCGAGCACGAGGAGGTGGGATGTGGGCGACCAGGTGAAGGCGGCGATTTTGAAGGTCTCGCCGCTCTCCAGATCGTAGGGTTCCTTGTGCAGCTTGGCCAGCTCGGCCTCCGCCTCGGCGCGGGATGTGACGGAGACGGCACGCAGGCCCCAGGTCGGGGCAGAGAGGACGTGCAGCAGCGGTACCGGGGAGCCCTCCGAGGGGCGGAAAGCTGTGCGGAAGGTTTCGTGGCGTGTGATGGCGGCCGTCACGGCCTGGGCGAGCTTGTCGGTGCTGAGCCGGCCTTCCATGACGACTCCGATGGTGTTGTGGGAGATGGTCACGTCGGGGAGGGAGGCCTGCCGCGTGTAGGAGGGGTGCTGGATCAGTGACATGGGGGCCTTGCGTACCACGCCCTCGACGGGCTCCTTGGCCTCGCTGAGAGCGGAAAGCGGGGTCGAGGTGCCGTTGGAGGAGGATGCCTCGGTGGAAGAGTCCTCGGAGTGTGTCGTCGCAGGGCCTTGTGCGTCGGCGACCAGGGGGATGGCGGCGGAGGACAGGCGGGAGGCGCCCTCAGCCGCGAGGTCGTCGATGGACGCGCCAGAGAGGACGCGCAGGATAGGGATGTCGACCAGGAGTTGTTTGGAGAACCTATGGGTGTGAAACTTGTTAGAGTGGACGGCTGTTTAATGATGGTGGGGAGCCGGTGGGGAACCTGTGGGTGAGATGCTGCGTACCATGAGGCAACGGTGATGGCGCCGAGCGAGTCGATGCCCTGGTCCAGGAGGGGCGCAGCCGCGTTGACGCTCTCTTCTGGCGGGATGTGAAGCACGCCGCGCATCTTGTCGGAGAGGCTCTCTGTTTTGGATCGTTATACAGTCAGCTCCAGCCCACCATCAAGTCCAAACCGCCACAACACCATGCCCGGAAGACAACTCACCGCTAATGGCTGTCCGGACCTGCTCCATCGTCGTTGCCATGGCCAACATGTCCTTCACGCTCGTCTTGCTTCCGCCCGTCTCCGCGTTATCGCCCCTGTTCTCGGGTGTCCGCAGATTTCCGAATCTCGGGTCATGGTAGAACTTGATGGTCTCCTTGTGCCGCGATTCCATCGCGGGAATCCCGCTGCCAATCTCCGTCTCTGACATGTCGATGGCCTTCTTGGCGTGCACGCCGTCGACGCCATTCACTCGGCGGCCGGACACAACTGCCTCGGCGAAGAGGGCCAGGAACTCGGCTTCGCCAAGGGTGTCGACGTCGGACTTTTCTTGGAACTCGGCTTCGCGGCTGTTGCGGGTCAGGTAGCCGATGCCCATCACGGCGCCGATGTGGATGGTGGAGGCCTATTTATTATATTTTTGTCAGCTTTGTCCAGCTCGCACACTAACCAAACAAGCACTATCTCCAATCAAACACACAAATAAAAGAAGAAGAAAAACGAAAAAAAACGAAAAACATATACTTACAGCAAGACCCTTGCTCCGCCTGTATTGCCCAAGCGCCTGCAGATACGCGTTCGCAGCAGTGTAATTCGTCTGCCCCGGATTACCGCCAAACAACGCGGCACTAGAGAACATGACGAAGAAATCAAGCGGGTCCTTGGCCGGGTCGCAGAACCGGTCGTGGAAGATCTGGGCTCCGGGCACTTTGGACTTGAGCACCATGTCCATCGTCGCCAGGTCCATATTGTTCAGCAGCGAGTCCCGGAGCACCAACGGGCCGTACGCCACACCACCCACCGGCGGCAGGTTGTGTACGTCGCGAAGAGTGGCGAGGCCAGCGTCGACAGACTGTGCGTTAGATGCGTCCCTGTTTGTGATTTTGTTCTTGTCAGAGATGGTATATTCACCCCTTAAACAGGGGGAGCATTGATGCAGAAGAGACACTTACATGGCGAGCACGGTCACCTTCCCACCCAACCTCTCCATGTCCTCAAGCCACCCGGCCTCTGGCGTCTCGGGATTCCGGCTGGATAGCACAACATGCCGCCCGCCATGCTTGACGATCCACGCCGCGATCGACCGCCCCATGGACTGCGAAAGCCCGACGAGGAGGTACGTTTTGTTCTTGACGAAGAGCGTGCCGGCGTCCACAGGGCTGACGCGTACGGAGGCCTTGGCCTCGGCCCGCCAGTCGACGATCGCGTCCAGGGCGTCGTGCACGTTGGCGAGCTTGGTGACGGGACAGGGGGCGATGTTGTTGTCTGCGTCCAAGGCTGGGGATCCTATGGATTCGGCGACGAGCTGCAGCTGGCTTGCCTCCAAGGCGTCGGAGTAGGCGACAGCGGCTGCCTCGGCGCGGAAGAGGTAGCTTGCATCGCGTGCAGCGCACCCAATGATACGGGCCAGCCGTGGGCCGAGAGAGGTGGCATGCTTGTCGGAGGACAGGTCGTACAGGGCAGCAACACCACTCGGGATCTTCTGCTTCAGCGCCCTCTCCGTGTCGCGGGGATGGAGGACAATACCCTCGGAAGAAAGCGGCGCATCATCCGTGGTAGCAAAGTGCACACGCACTCTCCTTGTCTCGGCGACCCGCTTGATCGCATCCACGCAAAACCTCGGCGGTGCATACACCAGTGCCGACGAACCGGGCGGCGTATCGACCACGACCTGCGCGACAAGGTTTGCAACGGCAGACAACAGGGTATTTACAGAGGTATCCTTTACAACGAAGGTGTGCTTGGCCGGCACGGTGACGATCGAGGCGTTGACCTCCGTCAAGGCCAGCACCGCGCCGTCGGTCGTCGTGCCGGTGACGATGTGGAAGTACCCCAACCCGTGGACACGGATCGCCTTGGCGGTGGCGTGGTGCACGCGGACCGTCTGCTTGGCCGTGTCGGGCGGTATGCCCAGGGGCTGGGAGGTCTGCGCTGCGACCAGGACGGATGATGAGGGTGGCGTGCCCTGCAGCACCGCGCGGGTCGTGCTGACGTCGACCTCGTCGAGGATCGGGCGGCGGATCGAGTTGAGCCGGTCGTTTCGCGCGTTGTCCTGCTTGATGCGCGGCACATGGGGCCGGCCGTCCACGACGCAGATTTCGGGCTCCAACGTCCAGACCGTGTTCTCCGGCGTGCCCTCCTCCAGGCGTAGGATCTGCTCGACCAGGAAGTGGGCGTTCAGATCCCCGAGCCGGTCCACGTCGAGAGACTGGAACGCAACGTCCGGGTTCTCCAACCTGACAGACCTCAACATTCCGATCCCCATCGCCTGGCGCGGATTCGTAACCCAGGCATCCTCCGTCAGCCAGAGAACCACGCCCGCGTTCGACCCGAAGAACAATTTCTTGACAGCGGCGAGCTTTTCCTCGGTGAGCGCCTCAAACACCGGGCTGTCCACCTCCGAGAGGACCACGTACGTCGCGTTGGGCTGCACCTCGGCGGCCAGCAACTCGACCAAGCTGGGCACGACGAGCGGGTCGCGGCTTGGTAGCAGCTCGCGGATGTTCTTCAGGATGGGTGCGGATGCCACGCCGCCACCGCCCACGATGACGAGTTGTGGGTGTTGCGGCTTGGGCGGGGCGGACAGGGGCTCGTCGAGACGGAGCTGCTCAGGCGTGACGGCGTGCGTGCTGAGGAGGGTGTTGGGAAAGAGGTGGGTCTCGCGATCCGTGGTGATACTGTCGATGCCCGAGAAGCCAGTCTTTTTGAAAATGGCATCCCACTCCTCGCGGGTAGCAAATGGATCCAACGTGCGGCCCTCATCAATACCCGCCCACCAATCCGCAAACGAACCAAACAGGTACCCAACCCGCATGTGATCCTTATTCGTCGCCTCGCAGATCACAACATGCCCGCCGGGCTTCAACAGCGAGCGGACGTTGGTCATGGTCTCGGTCAGGCTGGGTGTGGCATGCAGCACGGAGCTCGCGATGACCATGTCGTACGCGTGGGTCTTGAAACCCTGCTCCGCGGGCGGTTTGGTGATGTCCAGCTTGCGGAAGTCCATGCGCTCGAGGAAAGGGGCGAACTTCTCCTTGGCCTTTTCGAAGAACGCGGCCGAGATATCCGTGAAGGTATAGCTGTTGAAGCCGAGCTCCGGGATCGCAAAGATGGAGGCTGTTGCGGAGCCGGTGCCGCCGCCTTTTTTTTGGTGTTGTTAGTCTTGTTTTCTTTCCCTGCAAAACAGAACAAAGGGTGGGTGGATGGAGAAGAAAAAAGATAAATACCAATTTCTAGGATGTCCATGTTCTGGAACCGATGCGCGATCTGCCCGATCAGCAGCTGCCCGTACTCCCACGTAGGGCCGCTGGTCAGATAGCTCGTGTAGAACTCTGTCAAGAGCCCGTCCTGGTCCATCCAGATGAACGGGTTCTTGTTCTCGCGGATCGTCGACAGGCTGTTGTCGCTGACCAGCTTGGCCAGCCGCAGGTGAGGGTGGTACCAGTTCCTAATATCCGCAGGTTAGTAAGTCATATATTATCATCATCGTCGTACGTGCGTTGGTGGAGAGGTGGAGGGACGTACTCCTGCAGCAGCTTGTCGATGCTCTCCTCCGTGTCCTCCTCCCACTCGGGCTTGTAAAACAAATGTTTCCCATCCCTGGCAAGCTTGAGAACATGCTCATGCCAGTAGATGTACCGCTGGTTGCCCACACTCGCGTTCTTTCTATCTTCCTCGGTCAGTTCCGCCAAGAACTTGCGGACAAAGTAGTACACGGCCCGCTCGATGATGGGGATCACCTCCTTGTCCTGCTCCGTGGCCCACAACCTCTCCACGTCGAGGATCTTGTCGGGGTTCAGTGGGCCCCACACCGTCTTGGTAAACGGCCTGTGGTCTTCGGATGCAGACGGCGGCGTCAGCGGCTTGAGGTGCATGTCCTCGACGCTGTACAGCACAGCGCTGGTCTCCTTGTCGAACACCTCGATGTCGCCGGAGAGGTAGTCCCCGCCATCGTAGGTGTTGACAGCGTTGTACCGCACGCCCTCGAGCAGGTCCAGCGTGCTGGCGCACACGCTCGGCGCCAGCGCGATCCTCCCCACCCGCGTGGGGACATACAGCGACCGCAGCCGCTTGTCGCCGGGGGACGAGTACGCGCCCATGACGGTCTGAAAGGCCAGGTCGAGGTTCGCGGGGTGCAGGACGATGGGATGGGCACCGTCGACCAGCCGCGGGTGTGCCATGTGGCCCGAGGCCCGAGACGTGCTCCTCGACATGCTGTACAGGCAGCGGAAGTTGTTGCTGTAGTCGTACCCGATGGTGTCGAGTTCCTTGTAGAACAGCTTGATATCGACCGGGTTGGCGTGCGGCGGTGCCGGGCCCGGGCTGGGGAGGGACACGGCACCGGGCTCTCCGAGGGTGACGATGATGCGGCCCTGTGCAGAGACAGACAGAGTCGACTCGCGGGCCAGGCACGAGGCAATCCCGAACTCCAGCTCGATCTGCGCATCATCGCAATGCGTGACGCTCGCAGTCAGCGTCAGCTCCGCCATGCTATCCGCATCGTCAAACGTCACGGCCTTGTCGATGCTCAGATCCAGCATCTCAACCAGCGCCACGCTCCTCGGCCCGGCAATATACAGCGCAGCCTCCATCGCCATAACCACGTACCCTGCGGCGGGGAACACCGGCTGACCTTGGAGCTCATGGCCCTGCATCCACTCGTGATCCCGGGGCCGGATAAAGTTCCGCCACTGGAGCGAGGTGGCCGTGCTGCTGGGCAGCAGCGTGCCGAGCATGAGGTGCGGGCGCGGGCCGTGTAGGGCTGCCTTGGCCGCGCGGGATTCAGACCAGTAGACGCGCGAGTGGTCCCAGGCGTAGGGCGGGAGGCGCTTGGCAACGCTGACGGGCGGGATGGTGGGCTGCATGGCCGCTACAAAAGCAGTCCCGTTGATGGCGTTGAGCGCGCCAAACCGCTCCCAGATGTACCCCAGACCCGTGGCGAAGGCCGCCACGTCGTCCCGGCCGCGCTGCAGACACCCGGTGTACGGGATCTCGTCCGAGAGCACGGTGGCCAGCGTGTTGGTGGCGGGGGCCTTGAGTGTCGGGTGCGGGCCGACCTCCACGGCAGCATCCAGCGTCTTCTCCAGCCCTGCCTGCTCGAGTGCCTGGCGGAAGAGCACAGGCGAGGTGAGGTTGTCCCGCCAGTACTGCGGCGTGACGTCGGCACGGGTCATAGTCTTGCCCTCGCGCACCGACGAGTACCACGTCACGCCCGTGTCGGCCCCTTCGGCGACCGCACAGCCGCAGTCGTGGAGGGCGGTGATGTACGGGTCCGAGCAGGGGAGCATGTGGTGGGAGTGGTAGGCCTTGTCGACGCGGAGCAGGCGCGCGAACTTGGACTCGTCTTCAAGAATCTCGACCATCTCCTCCAGGGCATCCATGTCGCCGGAGAGGGTGACGCTGTCGGGCGAGTTGCACGCCGCGATGCACACGCGGCCTGCGAACGCCTCCAGCTCGACCAGCTCCCGTGCATCCTCGAGGGACATACCGGCCGCCAGCATGCCGCCCTTCTGCCCGGTGGGGGAGGCAACGTGGGACGAGGTGAAGCCGCGCAAGTACGCAACCCGGATCGCCTGGCTGGCACTGATAAGCCCTGCCGCGAACGCGCAGCCGATCTCGCCGGAGCTGTGGCCGACAATCGCTTCAAATTTGACTCCAGCTGCGGACAGCAGCCTGACCAGAACGATCTGGACGGCTGCGCAGAGGGGTTGCGAGTACACGGCCAGGCCCACGTTGGACGCGTCGCCTTCCAGAAGCAGCTGTTCCTTGAGCGTCCAGCTGGGCCGGTACTGCTCGGGGAGGGTCTTCAGCGACGTGTCCAGCTCATCCACAATGGCGGCCGCGAACGGGACATGCACGACCAGCTGCTTCAGCATGGCGGGCCACTGCGCGCCCTGGCCTGTGAAAATGCCGAGGATGCGGGCAGTGTCTGTGGTCTTGGGGGTGTACTCCAGCCCCAGATCGTCGTTGACGGCGGCTTCCAGGGTCTTGCAGAGAGATTCAACGCTGCTGGCTGCGATGGCATGGCGCAGGGGCAGGACGGCGCGTTTCTGGAGAAGCGTCCATGCCAGATCTGTGATGTTGATGTCTGGGGTCGTCTTGAGGAGGGACAGGATGCTCTCCATGTTGGCTTTGAGGGAGCGTTTCGTCCGGGCTGAAAACACCAGCGGCAGGACGTTGGTGGAGGTGCTGGTGCTAATACTGCCGGTGGGAGGAGTTGAAGAGGGTGTGGTGGGAATGATGTACTGCTCTACGATGGCGTGGGCGTTTGTGCCTCCAAAGCCTGTCATCTTGTTAGCATCATTCATACCATCGAAGCAGAAAGAGAGAGGGAAAGGAAGAAAAAAGAAAGAACAAAAAAAAGACTGACCGAAAGAGTTGACACTGGCCCTCCTCGGCTGCCCATCCGCAACGGCCGGCCATGGCGTCGCCTCCTTGGGCACACGCAGATGCTTGCAGAAGGGCTCGACGCGCGGGCTGAGCTTCTCGAGTAGCATGTTTGGCGGCACGATCCCATGCTGCACGGCCAGGCTGCACTTGAGCAGGCCTGCAATACCAGCCGTGCCCTCTGTGTGGCCGAGCACTGTCTTGATGGACCCCACGTACAAGTCCTGCACGTTTTCCACCGTGCTGGAGAAGAAGGCGGTCGATATGGCCTCGGCTTCTTGAGGGTCGCCTGCCGGCGTTCCAGTTCCTGTTTTTCCCCCAAGCCCCCTCAAGTCAGTATGTTGCTTGCATGTTGACAGGATGATGGAGAAGAAGAAGAAGGAGGAGGAGGAGGAGGAGGAAAGGAGGTCACACCATGCGCCTCGAAGAACTGCGGCCGCCCATCCGGCCTGCTCAGATCCAGCCCGGCCCGGGCGTACGTGGCGCGGATCAGCGCTGCCTGGGCTACGTTGCTCGGCATGGTGATGCCAGTGGTCCTGCCGTCCTGGCCGACGCCCGTCTCGCGGATCAGGCAGTCGATTGTGTCGCCGTCGGCAAGGGCCTGGGAGAGCGTCTTGAGGACGACGCATGCTATGCCCTCCTGTGGATAGCATCCTGGTGCGTCAGTCAGCTGTTCCTCTATAATAGGGGACGAAACAGAACAGACAGCAACTTACCCCCCTTGCATATCCGTCCGCCGCAGCATCCCACATGCGTGACCGCCCTGTCGGCGAGAGCATGGACAGCTTGCTCTCCGTGATAAAGTTTACTGCGGGCCCATGTCAGCTGCCGTTGGTGGCGGTGGACGGGACACACATGCACATGGGCATGGCATGAGGGACTTACAAGGCGACAGCATCAGATTCGCACCCGCCGCGACAGCAACCTTGCTCGTGCCGCTGCGCAGCTGCTGCACCGCATGGTGGACGGCGACGAGCGACGAGCTGCATGCCGTATCAATGGTCATCTGCGTCCGTCAGCATGGCACCGTACTGCATCGCACCGCAGCCCAATCCCTCACGATGGCCCTCAGCCGCACCAGGAACAACTTACACTCGGCCCGTGCCAGTCGAAAAAATAACTCAAGCGATTGCTCGCAATACTCGTGGCCGCTCCCGTCGCCAGATACGTCGGAATCGCATCCAGATCCCCTACCTTGGTCAGCTCGAAGTCGTGCGTCATGATGCCAACATAGACCGCCGTATCGGTCCCCTTCAGTCCCGCGGGCGTTTGCCCAGCAGCGCACAGCGCATCATACGTCGCCTCCAGTAGCTGGCGCTGCTGCGGGTCCATGCTCTCGGCTTCGCCGGCCTGGATGTTGAAGAATTGCGCATCAAAGGTCTTTACGTCCGAGAGGAAGTAGCCATGCCGTGCGTTGGTGCGCCCGTGGTGGCTGCCGTCCGAGTGGTGGAAGGCGTCGACGTTGAAGCGGTCTTTTGGGACCTCGGACTGGAGGTCCTGGGGTTTGGTGAGAAAGCTCCATAGCTTGGAGGGCGTTGTCAGGTCGCCTGGGAAGCGGCAGGCGCTGCCAATCACGGCGATGGGTTCTGGGCCCATGGTGAGATGAGGTAGGATGGGGAGGTGAGTATGATGAGATGAGTATGATGAGGTGAAGAATGCCCAGGTGTTGCAGGGTGTCTGCAAAAAGGTGTTGACGGGTAAAGATTTGTATATATATCTCTATATATGTATATATATAAAGATCTTTGAAAGATTGTTGTTGAAGGGTATCTTCCAAGGGATGTTGACGGCTACCTTCCAAAGAGTGTTGAAGCGTATTTACTGAAAGGAATCTCTGTGATATGTCAAGACGGTTGTTCACCACCGCCTCGAGCATAAAGATATTTATACATTGTTATTCTATGTGGCCTATCAGCCCAGGCGCCATAGGAGAGTAGGGTGGTTGACTATAACATGCACACCATACAAACCGTTTTATGCATATAAACTGTAAAAAGTCTATAACCACACTAAGTTGATTGTAATTGGGCGTGTATCGACTTTGGAGATGCATTGCGCCATCTACCGAAGAACACTGTGCTTGGTTGTCAATGCGCAGCAATTGCGACATTGCTGTGGGTCGTTTGTACGATCTTGCCTGCCCTTCACACCGATGGTAGCCAAGCGTGGGAGTGGATTATCGTGGGTTCGTGAGCTATGCCAAGTCGTGGCCACAAAGGCACAGACTGACATAGTCACATAGCATTTCGAAGTTTAGCATATGTTGTTTCAGCTCACAATGCGGTAGTGATCTGCCAAGATTGCACTACCCAAGTCATTTATCCCCATATTAATGTATACTACTCACCAGCCAAGCACCAGCTCGGCACGTCCCGAGTCAGGGGACCCAGTTCACCCAGCTACATAGTACATAGTACATTTGTATGTGGTAGTGGTAGTGGTAGTGGCCGGGGCAAAATCGGTACTTACTTCGGAACGGGGACTTGGACGTTCGGCGGTTGTGAGCGGTATGATCTTTACGAGTATATTCGAATAGTCGCCTATCCAAGATTACCTATCTCGCGAGACTGGGGGAATGCAGGTAACAAAGACATTTCACTGTTACCCCTACAACTGAACTGACCCCTTCCAGGCCACTGACCAAGACAGATATGCCATCCACAGCTGCCCTACCATAGGCGTCACACACACACACACACACACACACACACACACACAAAGCAAGACAGACAGCCCTACATGGCAGAGTCCAAAGTAACCTGGGCCTCCCTCCCGCGAAAAGACCAACTGGTCATCCTCTTCCTTGTTCGCTTCTGCGAGCCCATCGTCAAGGTCTCCATCTCATCCTATGTCTACTTCCAGCTGCAGTCGCTGGACCCGTCGCTCCCCAGCGCCACTATCGTCCAGCAGACCACGCTGCTGCAGGCTGCGTATACCGTCGCGCAATCCCTCGCCAGCGTCTTTCTGGGGAGTGTCGCGGACTCGCCTTGGGGCGGGAGGAAAGCCGTTATTGTGTTGAGTTTGTCGGGGTCTTGTATGTCATTTCTCGGTTGGGTGCATGTGGTAACTATTGTGTTAATATAGTGCTGTCTGGTCTTGGTGGGCATTCATTGACTAATCGTTGTTGTAATGGTACCTAGTTGTCGCGTGCTCGCTATTCGGCTTCGTCGCCAATTTCAAACAGGCCCTCGTGCTGCGCTTTGTCGAGGGTCTGACGAATGGTACTGTTGCTATTGTGCGGACTATGACGCCTGAGATTGTGCAAGAAAAAAAGTAAGGCTTGTGGTCTTTTTTTTTAAAAAAAAAAAAAACAAAAAAAAAAACCCCCCCGGCGTCACCTCTCAGCTAACAAAGACCACCTGTGCAGGTTCCAAGCAAGAGCCTTTGTTCTCCTTCACATCAGCACCAGCTTCGCCATCATCCTCAGCGCCCTCGTCGCCGCCGGCACCGTCGAGCTGACGCCCAAGACCCACGGCAGCGGGTTGCTGGCCCGGTATCCGTATGCCCTCCCCGCCCTTCTCAACGCCAGCTTTTTGCTGGTGGTGTTGGTGACGGCTGTCTTATTCCTTGAAGAGGTGAATATGCACTCCCCATCTCACCCACCCTGAGAGAAACGACTGATCAATGATCCAGACATCCAAACTCGTCCGCCACAGATACGACCCGGGCATCGCCCTATCACGCTACGTCCTCTCCCGGCTCCACTTGCTCCGCAACCGCTTCAACAGAGAAGCACTGTACCACCCCGTCGTCGACGCAACCGAGGAAATGGCCTTCCTCGACGAGTCCGAGTCGCCCGAGTCGCCGTCACCGCCGTCACCGCCGCCAGAGCCCAAATCTGTTGTCTGCGTCCTTCCCACCACCCGCATCTTTACCAAAAACATGGTGCTGATCCTCCTCGCGGCCTTCATCTGCGAAGCACACCTCGCCACCGCGAGCGTCGCCTTCCCGAATCTCCTCGTGACGCCCGTCTCCAGCAGGGAGGAGGAGGCGCAGCGGGTGCTCCCATTCTTCTTTGGTGGAGGCGTTGGCTTCACGCCGTTGCCCCTGGCTGTGTATTCGGTCATGTATGGTACGTACAACACCACGCTGCACCCTTGATCTTTTTTTTGGGGGGGGGGTGTTGTCCTTTCTCCCCCCCTTCTCTTTTGAAGATTTAGCTGACCAAGACGAAAAAACAGGCATCTTCTCTATTCCCCTCCAGATGATCCTCTACCCTCGCGTAACTCAAAGCCTCGGGCCCTTGCGCGTCTGGCGGATCTTCTACCTCGCCTTCCCGCTCCTCTACTGCGCGTACCCCCTCGCGGCCCTCACCCCCTCGAGCACCCCTCCCCCGTCCGGCAAGACCGGGCTTGCCATCTGGGCCGTGATCACACCCATGCAGGTGCTCACCGCGCTGCAGACCAGCACCGTGACCCCGTCCCTCACCGTCCTGATCAACGCGGCGTGCCCGCACCCGTCTGCCCTCGCCAGGACCCACAGTATCGCGTATTTTCTCTCCATGGTGACGCGGGCGGGGAGTACAGCGCTGGCGGGTGCCTTGTTGGGGTACGGCACGTCGCATAACTTGACGGGCCTGGTGTTCTGGGGGTGTGCGGTTGTTGCTTTGCTGGGGGCTTTATTAAATCCGTTTTTGAGGGAGGGGACGGGCCATGAGATTCAATTGCCGGGGGATGAGTAATAGCGTACCTCACTGAATATATGTATATCAACATTTGGCGATAAGTCTGCGCATAGCATGGCGCACACCCTAAAGATTCAAAGGTTCAAAGCACATTCCTATAACTGTGTGACTATCGGGCTGAAGCCATTGGCGATAGCTGTGCCAGCCCGGGCTGACGCATACTAGGTTTGAGCCAGCTATCTAAGCAAAGGCTTCTAAACCTTCTTCCCTTCCCATCAAAGTTTGATAGCTGCAATATGTATAGACAGACCAGTCGCCCCAGGTGAAAACCCCGATAACTTTATTGTAAACTATATTAATACTGATTATTGATTGCACGGCAATCACAGACGGTCAAGTTACAAAGGGAAAGGCGTCCGTGGGTGCACATCCACGGGCGCTAAAGATGCTACAGAGAGCAGTAGAGCCATCTGTTGGTTGAAGAGGTGCCACAGCCTAAAGAGCGCAAAGCCGTCGGTTGGCGATAACAGGCGCAACGGCAACAACTGTCCGAAAGGCCTCACGATGCCTCGAGAGGGCGACCTTCACTGTATACATGTGCAACCAACGGTGGAATTCTTCGTTGAACCCATCTGCCGAAACAAGTCCCTTCCATTTTCTCCGACCAAGTCTCTCTTTTAACGAAGCAAGAAAAGCGAAAGAAGGTATTATATTTATATTATAGAGGTTTAATTACTAAGTTACTTAGTAGGCTTAGTAGTTTTCGATTTATAATATATCTTTTCATTGAATGAAAATAGTTATCTTAATAATATACTTAACAATGTTTTATAGTCAAATAAAGTAATATAAGAAATCAGAAATTATAATAATTTTTTGTTATATTATTCTTATTTGAATATATTCTTTATAATTATATAAACTTAGTATTTAAAAACATTATATATATTAAGAAAGAAATAATGCAAGGGTGCGTAAAGCGTTAGCAAGTCTCTGCCATCTCACTTTTTCTCCACTTTTAATTCGACAATGATTCTTGCTTTTACAAAGATTAGCTTCAATGATATAAAGAGCTGGCATAAATACTATTATTGAACTCCTACTGATTATTTCTGCCTGACTACAGTACTGATACCACGGCTTCTCTAACAATATACTTTGTTTCCAAATACTATAGCTAAAATCTACTTAGTCCTCAACGACCACATACCGACGACACCCACACATCGGTCCTTCTATCCATTCACCAAAAATGGCCCGTTTCACCTCCAAAATCATTCTCGTAACCTCCTGCGCATCAGGCAGCGGCGCGGCCATCGTCCGGCGCCTGGCTTCCGAAGGCGCAACCGTCATTGCCGCGGACAAAGCCGGCCACGAAGCGCTGGCGGCCGAGCTGGGCGCCAGCGTCATCCCACGACACCTCGACGCAGCATCCGAGGACAGCATCCGCGACCTGGAGGCCTACATCCGCAGCACGCACGGCCGGCTGGATATCTTGGTCAACAATACGGGCATGGGCGGGCCGCGCTGCCCGATTCTGGATGTGAAGGCTGCCGAAGCCGAGGAGGTGTTCCGGTACAACATCCAGGGCGCCTTCCTCCTCCTCCAACTCGGACTACGATTCATGGTCGCGCAGCCCACGGGGGGTTCCATCGTCCTCACAGCATCGATAGCAGGGCTGGTCGGCACGCCGAACTCGGCCCCCTATTCCATCTCCAAGGGCGCGGTGATCGCAATGACTAAGACCGCAGCAGTGGAGTACGCGAAACATGGGATACGGGTAAACGCGGTTGCCCCAGGCCCGACGGCTGTGCCGATGGTGGAAAGGCTGGGCGAGGCTGCGACTGCCGGGTACCGAGCAAGGATCCCGCAGGCGAGGCTGGCCGAGCCGAGAGAGGTCGCAGGGGTGGTTGCTTTCCTGGCGGATGGGGAAGACGCAGGGCATGTGACGGGGCAGGTCTGGTGTGTTGATGGGGGGTGGACTGCGGCGTAGGGTGGGTCGTGTGGTTGCGTCAGCTGTAATGCTCCATTATTTTTGCTTGGCAGATCCCACAAAGTGTGTACCATAGTACGTATTGGAATCGGTTTCCAAGAGGCCTTTTGAGTTTTCGGCATTTGAAATGCTCCATTGTTTTTGCTTGGCTGATCCTCCACAACGTGTGTAACTATGGTACGTATTGAAATCGGTTTCCACAAGAGCACTTTTATTTTGTTCGAGTAGACTTGGCCAAGTCAGAGGTTGACTCGACTAAGTTGAGTAGGCTCTTTGCGTGTCATGCATATGCGAGTGATGGAATTCCCAAGAAAGAAACTCAATCTCAGCCCTGTCAATGCCAAGAGCTGTCCGACCGGGTGCAGCGGCCACTCCCGAGGTCCCCACAGATTGCATCGTCCCCTGACTCGCACATACCTGGTACTACAAAGCCCCGTTTACTGCATCAGGCATATGCGCCTCCTAGGTTCTACTTAGTACTTGTACGAGGTGCCTCATGATGTCTGCCCTTACCTAAGGTACCCATGTAGCTACCCACTAAGCCTCCATAATTGTCCCCCTATGATCCTTGCGCCCTCCAAAAAGTGAACTATGTCCCCTATACTCAGCACCCACAACTTGCAGTGAGCACGCAAAACACCAGCTGGCAAAGACAGAATGTTCAGCAAAGACCAATACGCCTCCCTCCCCACCAACATCCCCGACTGCGCCAGCGACGGCGAGCCGGAGCAGTATCATCTGACACAGGACGGCATTCAACCTCCGCCGCCCGCCCCCAAGCCCAGGAGGCGGTATACGTACGTCGTGCTTGCGGTGCTTGCTCAACTAGTGTACACGGGACTTGTCCTCTTCGCTGCGCGGGAGTTTTACTACAAGAGGGTGTCTCCAGTTGTCGCGGCGCCGGATCGCTTTCGCGCTTGGGTAAGTATCTTCCGGTGTTCATCCCGTTATTTTGCGTCGGATGTGGAATGGTGTGTTAATATAAGAGTAGGATGTGCTAGAATATAAAGAAACTCCCGCCGACCACGAGGAGCCGAACGAACAGCACCCGTACCTGGGCGCTCCGCGGCCGGAGCTGGATCGGAATTGGAATATGCTTTTGTCATGTACTATTACCTGCCCCAGCCCCCCCCAACCTCTGGAAGACTGCACAGTTGAGATTGTACTGACGAAAAAAAACAAGCGTTCCGCAACCGCGTCCCAAGCGCAGAGATACGCAGGTTGGGGATTGAGGAGGGGTCCATATGGCTGGACGATGATGTTGGTGAATAGTACGTTTGCAATTGTGCGGTCTTGGATCATAAGAGGCTGACAGTTGGCAGTTATGGTGGTGTGTGGGTTGGGCATAACCTGCATTGCATTGTAAGTCAAAATGTCCTTGGTCTTTTAGATGGTTACTCATGAGAAATGGTAGAAATATCTGTATAATGGCCTGCACAGGGACCATTACTACCACAATATGACCGAGGCGGAGGAGAAGTCACACAACAGTCATTTGCGTATGTTCCATTCGGTCCCTCTCACTCCCTCAATCTCTTCCCTTGGTTTCGCCCCCTTTTTTTTTCTCTTTTTTTTCTCTTTCATCAGACTACATACTGACCAAAACGAGATCATTGCCTCCACCGTCTAATGGACGCGCTAAAATGCCATCCAGACATGTCCCCGCTGTCACTGCACTGGGTGGTCAATGAGGTCGCGCCCGTTGTCAACTGGGACGGGGCGCGACATACGTGCGCGAACTGGGACCGCGTCATGGAGTGGGCGAAGAGCACCCAGATTGTTCCGGCTGGGAAGGCTAGTCTCGGGGAGGGTAAGCCTGACACAATCGAGCCAAAGGGAAAAAAAATAATGCTGACATTTTTTTTTTGTTTCCCCTGCTTGCAGTTGCTCCGCACCCTCTTTACGGTATGTTCTGTAAAGGCCGCTCTCTTTCTTTTGCAGGACTGACTATGATGGTGAATAGCGACGTTGCTGGATGAAGACGGTCACGCGGACTTTTTGAACCAAGATGCAATCGTCGAGTGGGATATCTTGTTTGCCAGGCCAGATTGGCAGGCGTGGGCGAGGGAGCATGGGATTCCGGAGGGGACTATTCCCGATGAGGAGATGCTGAGGAATAAGCATGTTGGGTAGACGTGTTGCATGTGGTGCTGGCCCATGACTGTGTTGGATGGATGAATGCAGTCCATGTTTGTTGCGCCGTTGGGCCAAGTCGATCGAGACGTAAGAGCAAGTGTATGACATGGTAGTAGTTTTGAGGAATTGCAGGGATCTAGCTAGAACTTTGTGTACTAAGCACCTATCTATAATACAGCCAGATAGTTCTATCACTTCCCCACAGCGGCCCTCATTCTCCCAACCTGCGTGCCCGGCCAGTTATAAGCCGCAAAGCCCTGTCCCTTGCCACCAGGCTTCATACTCGGCAAACCCAGTAGCGCCCGCTGACGCTCCGACAACTTCGCCTTCACCTCGTCGCTCAGAATGGCCTGGTAATTCTCAATCTGCCGGACAAAGAACCTGCAGAATGACTGCAGGATGACCGGCCGTGTCTCGTTGGTCGTATTGACGCCCGTCGAGTGCCAGGTTCTGCTGTCGAGGAGCACACAGGAGCCTGCTGGTGCTGCGGCGGGGATCGATGTGCCCTTTTTGTAATGTATATATATTAGCTTTTTGTCTGAAGCTTGAACAAAAACACAAACAAACTACTACCAAAAAAAAAGGGGGGGGGAACGAAACTGACAACATGGTTCATATCATCCGGCAAAACATTCATCACATGACTCCCCGGATACACCCGCGTGGCACCCTTCTCATCGGTAACATCAGTCAAGTACCACATCGTATTAAGCACATACGCATGCGCGGTCGTGTCCGGCGCCATAACCATCTGGTCGCGGTGCATGTATATGCCCGACGTGCCGGGCCACGCGATATTGGCCGACATGGTGAAGAGGCTGAAGTTGCCGCCCAGGAACCAAGGCATGATGGCGTCGATGAGCGGGTGGTTCAGCAGGTCCAGGAACTCGTCACCTTTGTTGGGGAGATTCCTATTAAGTTTTTCGCCTCACATCAGCACCCTGCACAATAGGCGAGAAACAAGAGTCTAATCAAGATAAAACAAAAAAAAAAAAAAAGGTGTTGGTGAGGGTTGAGGGGCCACTGACCAGACCCGTTGATTCGGCTGATCGCCCACCTTCTTGTGCGCGGTATCCAAATGCCCGACGCCCACCAACCTCTCCGCCTCCGCCTGCTCCTCCACCGCGGTCCGAATCACCTGTACCTGCTCAGCGCTCAGCGCATTTGCGCAGATGGCATACCCCCATTTCGTCAAATCGCGCTTCAGCTGCGCCACGTCTTCTGTCGGCTTCGGCAGCGCCGCCTCGGGGTCTTCTACAGCCGTGCAAAGCCCCGGAACGCCGCCGGGGACGAAGCAGGCGGGTACGGCGCCGAGGGTGGTCGGCGTGGCGCGCTTGCCAAAGGCATGCTGGCTGTGCATGCGCCCTTCGACGGCATCGAGGATGTACTCTGGTAGAATGGTTATGGATTTGTGGGGGGTTGAGGGGATGGTGGTGGAGAGGATGGGCGGAGAGGCCGTTGCGTCGATCGTCAGGGGCTGGTTGGGGAGAGTGTCGGAGCCTAGCTGAAGGACGATTACTTCGTTCAGGTGAGAGAAGTTCTGGGCTGCTTAGTTGACGTTGTTGTTGTTGAGTGGGGAGTGGTGTGCATCACATCACATCACATCACATACAGAGAGATTGTCCTCGATCCAGCGCCGGACTTGGGCTACATTCTCGTGGAAGCGGGCTACAGGGTCGATGCGCGAGGTGTGATAGGGCTTGTCGGCGAAGTCAAGCCCGGGGGTTGCTTGTGAGGCTGGGGGCGGAAGGCTGTAGGACATGATGGCGCTGGTGAGTAGACTTCTGAACTGAACAGTGAGGTTAGCCACAATGTCGGTGTTTTCCGGGCTGTGTTGATATCGATACCCGCGAATGATACAGAAGAATGTACTGTAATGTCTTCAAGGCTTAATTAGGAGCCCCGAATCGACCATGAACTGTGCGACTTATTCTGGTTTATACTATAGTACTTTCTATCTACATGCAGCATAAGTTGAATATTCAATCACGGACTAATTGCACTTTCACATATGCAACAAAACGATGTTACACCAGTCGGTGGACCAACCATATTAGTAGGGTCCACACCGTGGGACCAACGCATTGGCATAACATCGCAGGACATACTCGACCACCTTCTTGACATCCCCGGCCCTTGTGGGCACCTCATGCTCACCGTCAAACTCGATCAACTTGGCGCCCTTGTAATGAGTAGCGTACATCCTTCTAGACTGCGGCAGGTTCATGACGTCTTGGCGTCCGTGCAGATGCAGCGTCGGCAATTGCACCACAATCTCCTCCTCGCCGCGGTCTTCTTGCTCGCACACCGCCCGCATGTACTCAGTGGCGACGGTGCTGTACCCGGGACAAAGGAGGATCCCAAACCTGACGTCGGGCAGCCAATCCACCAGGCCCATCTGCCGCTGCCACAGGAGCATGGTCGACGCCACCGCGCCCTGGGAAAAGCCCAGGACCCCGACAATCTTGACGCCGGGCTTGTTTCTTGTGTATATGTCGACGCTTCTGCGCACCGCCTTGTTGAATATGACAACCTCCGAGGCAGGGTCGTCGTGCTCGGGCCTGAACCAGCTATAGAACGGGTCCATGCCCGCGAAGAATGGGAGCACGTCGGGCCCGGGCGTGGCGAGGTGCGGTGCGGACGCATAGAGGAAGTCGTACTCGTGGCCCAGGGCGCGGCGCAGGGACGAGGTCTGGAAGCGGAAGATGTCGGGAGAGGACCCACCGCCGTGCATGCAGAGGATGGCTTTGGAGGGTTGTTTGGAGAGACCCATGTTGAACTTTAAAAACTTAAAAGAAACCAAAGAAAAAAAAGTGAAAAAAATGGTCGTCTTGTAAAGGTGGTGGTGTCGTGTCGCGTGACGATGTACAAGATGGTTGCTAGTAAGGAGACGAATCACCAGTGGTAGAACCCGATTAATATACAATGGTTGGGTGGGGGGGGATATTCCGCATTTTCTCGTGAAACGCAGCGAAGGCTGGACTTATTCTCACTCAATTCACATACTTGATACCAGGCCGAAAAGAACGACTATTCAACCAGGTATCTTCTTGACCGACCAGAAATGCGCTATACTCTTTTAGGCGAAGCAATGCCCTCCGGATCTATAGGCATAAGTTGGTTCTGGTGGAGCTTTAGGCGCAAAGCCACTTGCTACTTGACTTGGGGGCTGTTTGATAACCCTGTGACTTAGTAGTAAGACTCATTTATACACGGCTCCACCGAGATTGCAGTTGTGAAGTTCTGGAAGCCTCAAAGCGAAACGAGTGATGTGGAGATGGGCTTTACACCAATTGAGACGAGATAAGAATCGGTCCAAGCTCTACTGCATCTCACGAGATCATGCGGTACGTGTTTAGGTACAAACAGAATATGCCCCTGCGTTGAATGACGCGGGCATGTTGTTACATGATCGAATGCATACGAGTTGGTAGACCAGCCGGGTAAAACGCATACTCTGTAAAGTACATACTACCTGCCACATCAAGATCTTGGCCTTGTGTGTCATATAAAAAGAGGTGAACCTTGCTTGTTACTACCTCCGCTCGTGCGACCACCCAGTCTCCCACCCCACCACATCCCATCTTCTTGTCACCGCCCTTATCACTCACTCCTCACCAACATGCCCAGCCCGCTCACACTACCCACCACCCAACCGGGCCTAGTTGTCGACGACCAAGACAATGTGATCATCCGTCAGGACTGCCCCTTCCCCGCCCTGCCGCCGGACCAAGTCCTCGTCCGCGTGCACGCCGTCGGCGTCAACCCCAGCGACACCAAGATGCGCGGGCCTTTCGCCCTCCCCCACGCAATCCTGGGCGCTGACTTTGCCGGCGAGGTCGTCGCTGTTGGGGCTGACGTGGCTGACGACGTGCAGATAGGCGATCGCGTGTGCGGGGCGCAGAACGAGCTCTTCCAGGCGAGCCCGGAACGCGGGGCCTTTGCGAGCTACAACGTGACTCGCGGCCGCATGTGGATGAAGATTCCTGACACATGGAGTTACGAGGCGGCTGCGAGTCTGCCCGTGGGGTTGTGCACTGCCGGCCTGGCTCTGAAGTTGCTGGGCTTGCCGCTGCCGGATCAGCCGGTGGCCCACGGCGCGCATGTGCTGGTTTATGGCGGGAGCACGGCTACAGCTACGATTGCTATCCAGCTCTTGAAGTTGTGAGTATTGGGACACTACTGCCCATGTGAGTTTCACGATTGGGCTTGGCTGACGGGTCCCAGGTCTGGGATGAATCCTATTGCCGTGTGCTCGCCCAAGAACTTTGCCCTGGCCAGGAGCAACGGTGCCGAGGAGGTTTTTGACAGGAATGACAAGGAGTGTGCGCAGAAAATTGTGAGTGGGGTTCTGTTTCTTTTGGGGGAAGTGGTTGAGTTTCTTTTCCATTTACCCTCTCTCGCTGCCCGTCAGCACTTTGAGATGGGACCACATCGGTAAAATGCGACTCATATCCCGCTAACAAACAACAAAATCCCCCCAGAAATCCTACACAAAGAGTAACCTCAAATACGCCCTCGACTGCATCACCAGCGTCGAGTCGACCATCCTCTGCTTCGCGGCCATCGGGCGCGCGGGCGGCAAATACGTCTCGCTGGACCCGTGGCAGGAGCACGCGGCCACGCGCAAGGTCGTCAAGTGCGACTTCACCGTCGGGCCAAGAGTGTTTGGCGAGGGGTGCACTTGGCCTGCGCCATACGGGAGTGAGCCGGACGAAGAACTCAAGGAATTTGGTGTGAAACTCTGGGATGTGGCGAGGAAGCTGGTAGCTGAGGGGAAGATCAAGAACCATCCCCTAAGGGTGCTAGACGGTGGGTTCGAGGCGATTGTAGCGGGGATGGAGCTGATTCGCGACAAGAAGTTGTCTGGGGAGAAAATTGTGGTACGAATGTAGATGGTGGATTGATCCCTATGGCGGGGCGATGGTTGACGGGCGCGGTCTGAATAAGGATTTGCTGTCGTTATGATTCAGGTGCCAAGCACCAAGTACCTAGGTACTGTATGCCTAGGCCTACAAATTAATACGCGCGGTAGACGATCTCGGAACGATCGGCCGGTCCAGTGCAGCCGTTCGGGCAGGGGTGTGTGCAATATCATGGTAAAGCTTGTTAATTATGTACTTAGTAGGTATGCATGTGATGTCTCAGCCCTAGGGCCGCCGGGTAGCCCATACCTCCCTCGCTTATAGCCGACCATAGCCACCCGCAGGCGCCCCCGCAAAGCTACTTGTACCATGGTAGTACGCAGGCATAGCCTTGCAGATCAGACGCGCGGTGGATCGATTCGGGATGAACCGCGATGATCGGCGGATGCAGCCGTTCTTACAGGGGTGTGTGCTACATCCATGTAAACCTTATTTACATAACTACCTCCTCGTAACATGACATAGGACAAGACATCCCCCTATTCTTCAGCCGTCTAGTACGTGAATCGACGTGGTACCGCCTAAACCACACGAATCGAACATCATGATATCTATCTTGGCAAAGCGCATTTGGTGTTTTGAAACCTCGGCATTTCAATACGTTGTGCTGTTACTATGGTAACTGCCAACCCTATTCTCCCTTGAGGGTTTGGTCACATGCCAGTACAGACTCTCCTCGCTGATCGCCGCTAGCCAGGTCAGCCTCATCACGAGAAGCTTGATTCATCACAAGCATAGACCGTGACCTTGACAGATTCCGATCTGGCATCAACAGCCTAATCTATTCAGACCAGTCGCCCTCGGAACTGCCTCTGAAACTGCCCGTGCAATTACTCTTGAAATTGCTCGCAAAGCTACTCATAGAACTACTCGTGCAACTGCTCGTGAAACTGCTCTTGGAGCTGCCTTAGCAAAGTATGTAGGTGTTTAACAATGCACATGTCCGTGGTTTTTGTAGGATTCGTAAATAATTCATGCTTAAAAGCCTGGGTGGCGTATGGTGTTGTGCCTTGGGTTTTGGTCGAGGGAGCATCTGGAAGATGATCATATCTAGCGGGTTGGATAGGTGTGTAGCTTGAAGAGCAGTGCAGCAGCACAGGTATACCGAGATTGCAGTTTAGATTCTTTGCCAGCAGCTAGAGACAGACAATCTACTTCATAAACTCAGCAAATTTGTCCCTGCTGTCCTGCCCCTCATTCAGCCTCCCATACGCCGCCTCAATCTCGGCCTTGTACTCCTCCTCCGCCCGCGTCCGCAGCACAAGCTGCTTGAGACTCATCGGCAACGGCCGCCCTTCCACCGCCACCATGACGGTCTCCACGGGGATCCGGATCTCCTTGACCACCTGGCGGTTCAACGGCTCGATGACTGTTTCCCAGATCTCCTTTGCAACCTCCCCTCTGTCCCGTCCACGCACCGCATCCTCGTACATTTCCAAAATGACAAACGGGGCCGGTCGGCCAGCACCCCCCACAAACACATGTCGAACACCGGCATGTCTCGCAATCGGCGTCTCAAACTCAGCCGCGTCGAAGGACACCCCGCCGAAAATTTTCACGGAGTCATCCGCCCGCGCAAAGAACTCCCACCTTAGCTCCCCGTCACAATCCACCGGCCGCCAGAGCTCCTTGGTATCAATTGAATCCACCCCCTCAAACATCCTCACGTTCCAGAACGCACACATATACTCACTGATCTCCCCTTCCGGACGGTCGATAAACATGCGGTGCACATCGCTGTCCTCAGCCGCGCTCGTGGGCAAGCCCGACTGGCCGATCGGGACGAACCGCACGTGCGCCTCGGGGATGAAGTCGTATGTGTGCCAGAACTTCTTGTCCCGTGGCAGGAGCGAGAACCGCCCGCCGGTCTCGGTGGCGCCGATGACGGACCCGAGGCGCGTGTGCTGCACCAGTTCGTCGCCGACGACCTTGTCCAGCCGCGCGCCGAGGTACGTGACAAAGTCCAGGGCTTCCAGCGTCGGGCGGGTTGTGGCGTCCTTGAACAGCTCGACGACGGTAAAGGGCGTCGCCACCAGCCCTTCCACGCGGTTGAGCTTGGTGAGCTTGTCGAACATGGCGGGTGGCAGACCCACTGCGTCCGCCGGCGGCAGCACGCAGCAGGTGTTTGCAAACACGCCAAACGAATTCGTCAGGATCAGCCCCGAGTTCCAGCGCATCGGGCAGGCCAGGATCAAGCTCCTACCGTACAGCTCCTCTGAAGAAAGCCCCCTTGGCCAATTCCGCTTGGCCAGCTGCGGCGACGCGCACGCCGCTGCCCAGAAGCCATTGTTCATATAGATGGGCTTTGGCGGGCCAGTGGTGCCTGAGGTGTGGATGATGAGGATTTCTTCAAACTTGTGCTCCTCGTAGGTCTTGGTGTATGGGTACGGCGGGGTGTCCTCCGAGTCAAGACACCATTCCAGGGATGGGAAGGCGTGCAGCGCGATGCCGGTTTCTTCCAAGCCAAAAGGGGCTTGGGCGGCCATCTCATCCTCGGTGTACAGCCATGCTTTGCAGTTGGATGCGGACAGCAGGCCGTGCAGGGCGCCTTTCATAAGGCGGCCGTCAGGGGTGAGCAGCTATTTCTCCACACATTAGTATTATTTTCAAGCGCTGTCTGGAAATTTGGGAGTGACAGACCTTGCGGTTAGACTTGTTCAGCGCAGCAAAAATAAATGCGTAGCGGATATCATTGGCCCCAAAGTACGACACGGTATCGTTGTCCACCGACTTGCCGAGCGTCTCGTCCAGCCAGTGCGCTATCTTGTTGATGCCGTCGTTGTACTGCTTCCAGGTAATGGAGCGGTAGCCGTTTACCTCCCAATCGTCGAGCGGGACGCGCGCAAAGATGTTGGTGGGGGTGAGGCGGGCATTTTCCTCAATTTTGCGAACGAAAAGTGTGGGTGCCATATTGACGCGGTGTAAGATTGGACTGATGAAAAGGGAGATTGGGCTGATGTAAAGGAAGTTTTAGACGAGTAATTGGAAAACATTGTGAAAGAAAGCAGTATATAAAAGGCTGGAAGCTTTTTTGGAGTGGTCGAAAGGTGTACCGTCAAATGTTCGAAATAAGGTTTGCCAATTCGTGCTAAGCTCTTGGATCATTCAGGGTCGGAAAGGCTATTTGCCAAGGGTTCGACAGAACGAAAAGGCTCGAGAGGAAAGTTTCATAGGGGAGAGAAGGGAGTAATTATGATATTTAAGAAAAGAAAAATAATGAATATTTTTTTATATAAGTCTGTTTAGCGCTAAGGAATAAAGCTATTATTATATATATTATTAAATTTGAGATTGAATTCGATATTTAAGAATAAATAATATTGAAAATATAATATAATTGTTTTACTAATGATTTGTTTTTATAACTATTTAAAATGCTAACAAATATTTGTAATACATATATATATATATATATATTACTAATTAACTTAGTTTGAATCTGTAAGGAGAATTATAAAAAAATTAATCAGTAGCTGAAGTTAAGCTTGCCTAAAGAATTAGAATTAGTTGAATCGTAATAGCATTGCTTGATTCTCTTTTAAATCGTACCGAGGCTATGTCAGCTCTTATAATTGATACCAAGTGCCCATTTCTCCTAAGCCTGTGTCATGCGCCCTTTGCTAACAGTCTGTCTCGGGAAACAAATACAACCCGAACCAATATATCCTGCGGCACCAAAACCTACCAACCACCCGCTCCTACACATCATCAAACCAAAAATAAGTAAGAAAAAAAATATGATGCTAAGTGCAACAAATCCAGCGGCCAATCCCCGCCTTTGGGCTGGCGGGATAGACCAATATCTCATCGACAATGATATAAACTGCACCTTGGCAACCCCTATCAACGCCGGCACATCCTGCTACCTCTGGCGACTCGATGGCTTTTCGCACCCTGACCATCCGTCCTCCGTCGGGCCAGCTGTCTTGAAATGCGCTGACAGCACTCCAAAGTTCAGCGAGGACGCCGTCTCCCCCGCCCGGCTATCCACCGAGGTCCGCGCGCTGACATCCCACGCCGTGGCGGAGGCGTCGCGCGCGGAGCCGAGCGTACGCGTGCCGAGGGTGTTGAGGACGACGGAGAATGGGTTCATCATGTCCTGGGCAGGCGATGTGAACCTGCTTGACGCGTTTCGCGACAATGCCACCCTAGACATGGCAGATATCGGCGCGCGGATCGGGAAGTGGCTGGGCTGTCTACAAGTCGCGAGCGCCGCCTCCGGGGCATGCGGTTTTGAGCATATGAACCCGGAGCTTGGGCGGTTCTACAATCCCGGCGGATTCATGGACAAGCTGGTGCAGTCCGTGGTGACGGACAATGAGGAAAGCGACAAGATCCTGGCCGCGCTGCGCGGGACGGAGACGGTGCGCACGTTGACGGCGTGGGATTTCCGGCCGATGAATGCCCTCCTCCGCTTTTCGGGTGGCTCTGACAACGACAACAACAGCAAAAACAATAAGAACACACCGGAAATCTACATTGTGGACTGGGAACTCGCGCAGTTCGGCCAAGCAGCGGAGGATGTAGGCATGTGGTGCGTTGAAGCGATGGTGTTGGAGGACAAGCACGGTGACAGAGGCTTGCTGAGCTCATTTTTGAAAGCTTACAGACAACACGCGGTGGGGATTGTGGATGAGGTGTTTGTGTGCAAGCTCGCGATGGTCGTCGGCACCATGTTGGTGTACTTCATGCGCATTGCGCCGAGACTTTGGGGGAGTACGGAGGAGGAGGTGGGCCGTTGGAGGGGGGCCGCTGTGGAATTTCTAAGGGCGGGCGCGGAGAGAGATTTGGAGTGGTTGAGAGGGAGTTTGCTTGGCCTTGTTCTGTTGTAGTTTCCTGGGCTTTGGGGTTGTGTTGCTGGGCTGATGTATTTGCCGGACTAGGAGACTTGTTAGAGAGAATGTACTTTAGTCGGGATGATGCTATCACGGGCCTGTCCGCGTGTAACGAACGTGTGGGGCGCTGAATCGCTGTGTTACAAGCAAATTGGCGCAACCAAATTGCGCTATGAGACAAGTGTCTCAACATATTGCGCACTTACAAGAACCAAGTGCAGCTAGACGTCAGATCGCTCACGTACACACACCCTGTGAAGCTTGTAACCGCACTCATGTATAGGAGCCTAGATTCTCGTGCATCCAGGCCATAAGGCTTTTCCTACAGGCAGAGACTAATGTATGTTTTTACAAGGGTAGCCACTATACCTAGGTAACCTTTTTTCTTCTATACATTAAACACCGTTTATCAAATCTTTCGCCCTCTTTCCTAAGACCACCTTGTTTCTCTTTTATCAATCAGCCATCCTCTCCTCTTTTCGTAAACAGCTCCCTCTGTTTCCTCTATACATCGTTCATTATCTTTCGTTCATATATCAAATACCTTTCTGTACGTCAGCTGCCATATTATTCTTTTCTCGTACGTCGAATACCTTTCGTCGAATATATTTTTGTATGTCGACCGCCCCTTCTTTCTTTTATGCGTCGACTTATGCAAGCTCGATCTCGAAGCATTGCTTCGTCACCCCTAAGATGGCCAGCCCAGCGTGTGTGGAACAATCCGAATGAAGACTGACAATTGAGAACCCTAAGCAAGCCGATATTTTACACCGCACCAAAGAATATTGAATCAGACTCTATCCCACGCCCTTCTTTCCCATATTCATCCCGCTATCTCTACTTCCCCCTTTCTGACTCTCCTCTACCCACCCTTCACTCGCATTAACGATGGCGCAGCACGCCCCATCAGGTAATTCTCCGAAAATCCCAGCCTCGGAGTCCGGGACACTCGATACCTCGATGGACCCCGCTGAGGAAGTGGAGCTGAGCTCGATGAAGTCAAGAGAGTCAGTCATTGCAGCGCCACCAAAAGTGCTCCGCTTCTGGGCCATCGTCGCCGCCCTGGCAGCCAGCAAGCTCATGCTGGCGCTCGAGATGACCATTGTCTCCACGGCCCTGCCGACCATCGTGACCACGCTCGACATGGGGTCAAGTTATGTATGGGTTTCCAACGGGGCTGCGCTGGCAAGGTCCGTGTCTCTTTTTATTACCTTTCTCTTCTTGCTTTCTTGGCCCCCATCTCCACCGCCCCATCTCAATTTGGCAGATATACTTGGCGACTGACCCCCCGTTCCCCTACACAGCGCAGCAATAGCCCCGCCTCTAGGCCAGCTATCCGACTTGTTTGGTCGTCGCTATCCCACCTGCCTATCCGTGCTCCTCTTCGTCATCGGCGGAGTAATCTCGGGCGCGGCAGCCTCCGGCCCCCAGCTCATCTCCGGACGGGTAGTCCAAGGCCTTGGTGCAGGCGGTATCAATGTCATGTCAGCCATCGTAGTCTCCGACCTCGTCCCAGTCCGGCATCGAGGGATGTACATGGCCTACATGCTGGCCGCGTACCTCCTGGGCGCCACGACTGGTCCGTTGCTAGGGGGTGCGCTGGTCCAGGCCGGCGCTTGGAGGTGGGTGTTTTGGCTGCCTGTGCCGTTTGGGGCAGCGAGTCTCGTGGTCTTGGTCTTTTGTCTGAATGACAAGGTTAGGGACGCAAGCTCCAGCCGCCGGAAGCGCCTCCAGCGCGTGGATATCGGCGGTAACGTGGTGCTGACGGCGGCGACGGGCGCACTGTTGTACGCTGTCACGTACGCCGGGTTTCAATATCCCTGGTCTGATGCCCGCATCATCGCTGCGCTCACCGTCGGTGTGCTAGGGCTGGGCGCGTTTTTACTTCTGGAGCGACACCTAGCGCGCAGCAACACAGTCGAGCCGGTCATGCCGCTCCGCCTGCTAACCAACCGGGTGGGGGCTACCGTGGCGGCCGGGGCGTTCGCCAGCAGCCTGCTCGGCAATTGGGCCAACTTTTTGTTACCGGTGTACTTCCAGGGCGTGCGCATGTCGACGCCCTCCCGGGCCGGTGTGCAGATGCTTCCCATTGTTGCTGTCGCCGTCCCCGTGAGTATAGTCTCCGTTGTCTTGGTCAGTAAGCTCGGGTGGTATAAGACGCTGCACGTGTCTGGGTTCGCGGTGATGTGCACCGCGTGCGGGCTGTTTAGCATCTTGGATCAGGCGTCGGGAGATGCCGAGTGGATCTTGATCGAGGTGATGTTCTCGCTCGGGCTGGGCATGGTGGTCAATACATTACTGCCGGCGTTTCAAGGTGCAGTGAAGGAGAGCGATCAGGCGGTTGCTACAAGTACGTTTACGTTTGTGCAGAGCCTGGCGAATATCTGGAGTGTGACGATGCCAGCCGCGATATTCAACAACAGGTTTGAGGTGCTTGCGGATAGGATATCGGATGAGCAGGTCAGGGCCCAGTTGAGCGGCGGAAGGGCATATGGGTTTGCGACACGGGCATTCTTGGAGGGTCTACAGGGAACGACGAGGTATGAGGTTGTGGATGTGTTTGGCCTGGCGGTTAGGGGAGTTTGGTATGTTGCGGCCGCCATTGCTGGTGCTGCGTTCTTGTCGGCGTGTGCGGAGGGACAGATTGTGTTGAGAGAGAAGTTGGAGACAGAGTTTGGGCTAGAGAAGGACGGAGAGGTCACCGTTGACGAAAGAGCTTCCAAGTAGCGTAATTCTACCGGGGGAATACATAGGGGGATCTTGGACATAGTGGCTTTATGCTTTTAGTAGGTATCTTGTTGCCGTGCTTATAACATTAGATCTCTCTAGACATTATGTCAATTAGGTGATAGTAACATTATTTTTTTTATAAAAACTTGAGAATATATCAGCTTAAATTGTTAGTAAGTCTGTCTCTTACATACGAGAGGGTTTGAGCAAGAGGAGGTAGACGATTTGTATCATAGCTAAATGATAATTATAAGGGAGAGATAGGGAAAGAGCAAACAATTGTTGATACATACGTATACATATATGACAACCTCCCTTGCTTTGCTAACAAGCTATATCGGCAGGATAAAGGTTGAATAAGAGCTTTACTACAGCTCTTTAATAGATTGTTTATATTTTGAAAAAAGAATTGGGGTAAGTGAATTTTCCTTCTCGATCACATTGCAGCAGGTTGTCACCGACTCCCTTTGATCCGCTAAATCTGTGGTATCGATACACCATATACATGCGAAAGCAAGACAAAGTAGATGGAGCCCTGGCCTTTTCTTTGAAATTGCAGCATGTTGACTGGACACATCCAACCGACACACCATCCACTACGAGCTATCATTCAGCGGAATCCTCTCGCCCTCGCCCCTCAGTAAGCCCCAGTTGTTCGACGTCCGCCTCTCCAGCACCCACTCGGTCAGCGCGTCCCAGTCCTTACACTGATGCTCATACCCCCAGCCCGTCTCAACCTTTTCGTTCCACCTATGCCACTCCAGCGTCACGTCCGCCGCGCACATGATGTTCTGCCGCAGGTAGTCCCAGCAGTGGTTCAGATGCTCCTTGTTCCAGCCCGGGTCGGTGGGGAGCTCCCGTGTCTGGTGCGGGTTGTTGATATGGTCTAGGAGGTCGTAGTAGCTGCGCATGGTGCTGTACTGTGCCGGGTGTTAGTGGTTTGGATCTTGGGTGGGAGGGTGAATGGAAGGGAAAGCGGAAAGGGAGGTGCGTACGAGGCAGTGCAGCTGGTGGTATACCGACGGCAGCGCGATGTGCTCGGGCAACGACTGGTTCAGGCCTGGCATGTCAGGGAGGGCCGTCTTGTTGCGCATGTGGACCCAGCCGCGGCCCTCTGTTTCCTTTCCCGTTAGACAACCTTCACGTCCCCTGTTCCAAACACGACGGCACTCGAGAAGACTGACTTGGTAAAAGCGAGTTCCACGCGGCGATACTCTCATTATTCGGCTCCTGCCCAAACTGCGGCTCGCTCTGGAAGACTTTCTTTACGGGAACTAATTCACTTTCATTAACATCAACTTTATATCAAAAACCAACCCAACCAAGCAGATGGGAAAGGTAAAACGTACTCTGCGGAGGAAACCAATCCGGCTGCTGCGGATACACCACCGTGCTCGTCACAGGCTGTAGCTTCACCGCGGCGTAGAATAGCACACCCAGGGAGACGGCATTAGACACCACCAGCAATATGATAGCCCAGCGAATGCGTGGTGACGCATCGGCGAGGGGCTTGGATGGGACGCCGTCGAGCAGGCCGAATTTCTCGTCGTCGTAGTCGGTGGATGAGCGCGCGGGGCTGTCCACGCCCGGGACCATTATTGGAGATGTGGGCATTGTGAATATAGAATGAGAAGACGGGGGGTGATAGTGGTGGGTGGGCAGTTTGCACAGTAGGCTTGGAGGAGTGAATAGTGAGGGAGCTTCAATAGATGGAGCCCTAACTCAAAGCGTACGGAAGATCTGGGAGAGACTGGGGCGGGAAAGTCTGCCGTGGGCATGAGCGGTGTCTCCTCCTGCCCAGCATCCAAAGATCCCACATTTCGATTGCTGCATATACTTGTACTATGCATGACCGATGAGTATCATCGAAAATGGGGTTATATCTGGGGGCCGTGCTTCTATGCGCGCGCTCTCGGCATACCCGGGTTTCAACCACGGGTCAAGGCCCACGCGTGCCCACGCGTGCCCACAGTCGTTTCTAGGCAAAACTCGGTCTGTCAATTCTCGAATCAGCCAATATCTTAGGGTAACCAGAATGTGCAATGATAGCCAGGTGGTAAGGTTGAGGTTCCTCGAGCCTGGTATAATGTTTATCCCACACTTGCTAAGCGTGAAGTATCAAAAGACAAGAAACAGCCTCCAGAGCCAAGCTGACAGTTATGTATGTTCTGGAGATGATCCAGACGTTCATAGGGTGACTGTGGAATGTAGCTAGGGCGTATACAAGACAAGGCATTGCTAATAGAGGCACATTCTGGGACTTGCGTCCGTTGAGAAATACTCTGCTGAGATGATCTCGTTCGCCTTATCAATTGTAATGCCTGACTCCAATATGGGTGATAATCAGTTGTGAGATCGATTTCCTAAATCGGGTGGTAATCATATGACTTCACCCAGTTTCAAAGACGATCAATAAGGTACTACGTGCCAGCCACGCCCTCCAGATGGTCCAAAGTCGACTAAACCCGTCACCCTTTCACCCGTCTCTGACATTTCACGATCTCAAGGCAGAGAGGTTCGAGAATCTCCTTCATCTCGACAAGAATATGCTAACCTATTTTTTCTTTTTCACAATTTGCTTATTAGATGGGTAAAGATATTGTATTTCTAGCTACCTAGTATCGCAAATTCGCCAATTCAATATTCAGTGATAGTGATCCTTATTTTGCTCCATAGCAAACTCCTCTAAAAATCGCTCTGCATCTTCCTTCCGCGTCCCGATGCCCTGCTCCATCGCCCACTGCTGGTAATCCGCTCTTTGCGAGAACTCCTCAAAGTCCACCACTCCCTCAGCGTTAGCGAGGATAAATCTGTCGTGCTCATCGACGAAGTGACCTGCTTTTGTTAGCTGTTTGTTTCCATTTAAACATAGACCTGGTTCCCTCACCGTAGATGGGGTGCTTCATTTCTGCAATGAGACGCAAGGTTAGTAAGGTACTGACTGTATGGTTGTGCGGTAATGTATAGGAGGAAATGCTGCTTACTAGAAACCGATGGCATAGTCTCAGAGTGCGTCATTGAGTGCTCGCTCCCCCAGCTCATTAAGCTGTCCCAGTCCACGCAGGACCGCTCTACGCCGTCCCACTTCAGAACTGGGACGTGGTCGTCCACCGTCCAGTGCAGCAACACCGGCGTCATGTCGGCCTGGCACTTGGCGGAGGACAAGAGGTGGTGGAGGCAGTGTGCTGTGGCAACGGTTGGTATCATAAACAACAACAACTACTACTCAAATCAGAAACATACCAAGGTGGCTTTTCTGCTTCTTCTGCTGGTTCTCGGTGATGTTGGGAAAGTAGTAGTCCCCGTGAATAGTCTGGTAGATGTAGTTCTGGCAAGCAGGATATTAGCACACACCGCAGGAGAGGGAAACGTTGACGTACGATGCAGTGCAGGTTGTGCACCACGGCGATGGCGCCGACGCTGTACAGGTCAGTATGTTTTCATTCTCATCGTTATGAACGTGTATAGACTCACAAGCCGCCCTTGTCGTCATCGAAAGGAATGGCGTCCGAGTTGGGACCTAGCTTGTGTGCTTCGGAATCGGGGAGCCGGTCCGAGAACTCTGTGAACCGAGTTAAGTCTCTTATGACCTGCAGAGATGGGCGATAAGAGAGGACTTACTCAACAGCAATTTGCGCCAGTTTGCGTCGAGTTCGGGGCTCGGGCTGCCGAGGAATGAGTCGGAGTGGTGTGGTGTGGCTGGATTGAAGGGCGTGGGCTTGTACACGATTTTGTCCTGTTCTCTCTTGTTAGAAGCATCAACAATGTAGTAGCAGTAGTAGTCCTCAGCAACCAACTCACCCATAAGTGAACTGTATCACTCGCTGCAAAGCGCGGACAATATGGCTTGTGAATGTACTCCTGCGCATAGTACAGCACCGCCGCCGTGTAAACACTTAGCCCCAGGACCGCAGCCAGCACCCTTGAAATACGAACGAGAAGGGACGTTTTCTTTGACGGGACATATTCCTCCTGATCTGCGAGAGAGACACTGTCCAATTTGTCGTCCCTGGACGTCGAAAGTCGGTGATACTCAGTTGAAGGCATTGTTGGCAGTAGCAGTTATTGGGACAGCAGAAAGAAACATAAAGAGAACACAGATCCTACCTGAAATGTGTTAGACAGCAACTTTGCAGCCGGCAGTTAGAAAAAAAGCTAAAGGGTTGGTTGTGCTGGCATAAACAACCCGTGCCCCCCTAATCCAGGCCAAGTGACTTCTATCCCGCTGTGGGCCTAGATTAAACACTGTCAAACTCTATTTTTTTCGACATGGATTCATGCTGGCAAGGGTGCCATGGGGTGCTTATATTGTGTATGTGCATATTGCATCTTTTGTGAAATCTGCTTAAGCTCATATCTATTTGCACTTAAGGTGCCTACAACTTCATAGACTTCCTTTTAAAGCAATGTATCTTTTGCTGTGCATGCGTATATACTAATAGCATATTGTTTCTTGGTACATCTTCTGATGTATCTTTTATCTCCACTTACATGAGTTCTGGGTGGTGAATTCACAACAAAATGCACTCTTCAAGCAACAACTACAATGATGATAAATAGTACCTCACATTGACACGGCTGCTTTAGCATAAGCTGTAGAAACAGAACCGTACCATTATATCTAAACATAGGAGGAATTGGGGAGCAAAAGGCAGGCTCAAGACAGGTTTGATTCACTACAGACTTCCCACTTTTGCTCTAAAACAGCTGTTCCCATCACCACCATCATCAGCCCCAGCAATGGCCACACATATAGACGAGCTATGCTTGTCGCCAACAGAAAGCCTCCCCTCCGAAGAACATGAACAACTCCTCTTCGAGCTCGACGAGCTCCAAAATCTAAACCCGCCCGAACAACTATCCACACCCGGCCTACTCCTCGTAACATGTCCCAGCCTTGGGCTCCAAGTCTACTGGTTCCTACTACAATCCAGTGGCACGGTCCGTTGTCACCCATCACTCCCCCGAACACACCACATTTCACTGACAAAAGAGCCCAGCCCTACCTCCGCTCCCTCGGCATGGCCCCCTCCTCCATATCCCTAATCTGGGCTCTGGGCCCCATCTTCGGCGCCTTTGGCCAGCCCATAATTGGCCAGCTGAGCGACGAGCTCGACCACCCGCTCGGCCGCCGGAAGCCCGTCATGATTGCCGGCGCGCTCACCACCGTCATCTCCACCCTGCTTCTGAGCTTCGCCCCCGAGCTCACCGCGCCCTTCACGGACACCTCGGCCGCAAAAACCCACCCCTGGCAGCCGCGGGCACTCGCCTTCGCCTGCCTAGTGACAATTTTGTTTGCGCTAAGCGCCTACTCCGTCGGCGTCCGCGCCATCGTCGTCGACGCCTGCCCGCCGTCACAACAACCCGCCGCGGCCGCCTGGGCCATGCGCTGGAACGTTCTCGGCTCTGCCGTGCTCTCTACCGCGGGCTTCGTCTCCTCCACCACAAAAAAGTCCCCGGAAGAAACTTCCGACCCCGTGATCGCCTTCCGCACGTTGGCGTGCGCCGCGGCCATCTGCTCCGCGGCCACCGTCGGGCCAGTCTGCTGGCTTGTGCCGCGGGAGAAGGCCACGCCGCCTCCACGGCAGTCCGCGTCCGGGATCGCGCGAGTCTGCGCCATGTGTCTGCCGGGCGAGCTGGCGCGGCGCTGGCGGCGGCTGCCGCCGCTGACGGCCAAGGTGTGCGGCGTGCAGCTGGTTGGGTGGTTTGGGTGGTTTCCAGTATTGTATTACATGTCTACGTAGGTGATGGCCCCGGCCCCCTTTTTGTTCGGATTCTTTGGATGAAATTAACACGACATTTTAGGTATGCTTACGAAACAGGTAAATCACCTAATAAACTTTTCCTTTACCTAGCCCGTTTCGATCCAGACTAACATTGAATATTATCTCCTTAGCACTAGCTGAATCCCTCCAAACCCCCAGCCTGGGACGTTCATCTTCAGAAACTCATGCAAAACCTTACTCCCTCTACGGGTCCCTTTCTTTCTCCCTGGGAACCCTTGTAGCCACCCTCCTCCTATTCCTCGTCTCCCACATCCCCACCCTCCTCCAACCCCATAACCTCCCGCGCCTCTGGTTGCTCTCCCAACTCCTCGCAACCACCTCCCTCCTCCTCACAATTCCCTTCCCATCCTCCACAGCCTCCCTCATCCTTCTCTCCCTCATCGGCGCAACCTGGGCTGGGACGATGTGGATTCCGTTCGCACTGATCAACACCGAACTTGCGCAGATGCGAACGGGCGTGGCGGGCGTCCAGGGGCTGCACAACATGGCGATTTCGCTCCCGCAGGTTGCCAGCGCGCTGGTTTGCGGAGTGGTGCTAGCGGGGATAGGTTTGTTTGGGGATGGACGGGGTGGTGGTGTAGTGTGGTTATTAAGGTTGGCGGCTGTGCCGGTTGCGTGGTCGGCGTGGTTAATTTGGCAATTAGATAGAACTATAGAGTGAGAGTTTAATTCAAAATGTTTATCGAAATTATGAATGCCTTTTATAAAAAAGAGAGTTGATTCTTTCAAGAGATTATACAAGAGAAAATTCCGCTGCTAAAGCCTTTTATCTTCATAGCTATGGTTTAGAAGTCGTAGAGCTAAATATCAAGTACATATGACAGCAGATCTTGAGTGCATGCTCAAGTCAATCTGAGAAGGTCCTCTCTAGTCTTCTTTTTGGAGGGCCCTCGGGAAAACTTCGCGTTTCCATGTTTATTTTTTATTTTTTTGAAAAAGGAAGAAAAAGAAGAAAAAAGGAGCCTTCCAGATGCATTATAGATGGGTTCTCGCATTGCCGTGCAAGGTAGGTAACCTTAGCTTTTCGGAGCACTTACATGTTATGTGCTCGACTTCTTTGAGAACCCTAATCCTATGACTATCTCCTAAAGTTGAAGGAATCATATTCCAACATGATTTACGTAACAGGATCCCTCCTGGATGCAGACCTATGCAACGTCCTCAGTTTTTCCAGCTGACAAACATTGCAGCCTGCCAGAAGTGCTAACCGCATACTTAGGCATCTGCAAATAGCATTGGACAGTCAGGTGATACAAGTAATGTCGGATCGGGCATGTGGGCCACTCGAATGACTCTTCATGTGGTCTGATACTATGTACAAGAATGTCAATGTCAAAGTCAATTTGACGCCCTGCCCGTACTTATGGATCCGAATTATCCGGACCTCGCGTTCTTGTTGCGGTACCTAAAGCAGGAAGCGGTCGTTCGTAACGCTAGATCTAGAGCAGAAGGTGGTTTACCAGTAGTGTGGAGAAAAACGAGATTGCCCTGACTCCGTATAGGCGCGGACATGCAAAGATGCAAGCCCTCGAACACAAAAGGCCCACATCGCTACCCAAGAACTGCGGCGTGCCTTACTTTGACAGCACTCTCCCTGCCCCCTGTTTAGTGGTCAGCATTGTCGATACCCAAAGACAGAGAGAGCCCTGTGTGACAAGACGGGATGATTGTCCAATTCGATCCACGGAGGTAAGACGGCTACAACGCAGAGGTATTCTCCACCAAAAGGCATATGCAGCTCGACCGAAAAGTGATTCTGCTTTCGACATCAGCCGCCTTTCGGCTAGAATCATCCAATACCAAACGCACACACAAACATGTTCAAATTCGATAAACAAGATTTTGCAGAGCGTTTAAGCAGTGTTGCATACCTGGTAGGATTGGGCGTCCTCGTGTGGCGACGCTCAGCGGGAAGAAATAGCTAGATGGCATATAGACTGTTGGGTTTCCAACATTGATCATTACAATATTTCCCATATACGCCAAAAGCTTGACACATTCCCTTCTCTGCCCAAAAAGCTCAAGGCGGATCGAATCTCCGCATCGCAGAATGTCGGCAGACGCTGGTAAGATGTCGAGTGACTTCGAAAAGCTCAGTCGGCTCGAAAGTGGTGCATCCACTTTGGTCGCAACCGAAGCAGCCTTGAGTCCTAATACACAGTGCAACAGGCGCCCGTCGTCTGTAAGCATTTTGACAGAAGACGACACTCCTGTTGGTCAGCAATGTTCCCCCAATATTCCTTGTCATGTCATAAACTTCAACGGCTGTGATTCTGACTGTCTCTACAGAAGAAGCATCCGGTATTCGAGGTTTCGCCCGAATCAAGGATTATGACCCTCGATTCAACTTCCATCCAGCGCTCGCTATAGAACGATCCATGGTCCTGGATTATCAAGCTCAGCAAATTGTCGGGTTGGGGAGGAAGATCCAACTAATAAGGCGCAAAATCGAACGCAATCACCTTGTTGACCCACGAGTTGCGCCACCGAGATATAGAGTCCACAGGAAACGAGTGATGAAACGAGGACTCAAGACTCAACAAGATTCAATATGTGTCATGTCGTCTTCCAATAGCAAAGATCTCAAGAAATTGCAAAGCATGATGGAGATGCTTGGGAAAAGCCTAGCACAGTACGGTGTGTCTCCACAATGCTCCCCTTGAGTCTCGTGATTCGCATGCATCCTCCACGAATATTCATCAAACCGCAGATGCAACCTTGGTGAATTCGAAATCGATCGAGAGTAGCGAGCGACCACAGAAGGGCTCTTTGGAAGAGGTGAAATTATGGCTATCAGAGCGATCCAGGGATCAGCTTGAGCTATATAAGAGCTCAGATCCAGACAACTTCCGGATCATTGGGTCGACCAAGGGGCCGATGGACAAACTGGTCAAGACTATCATACCTGTTACCAAGCTAGGAGCTGTCCTTCTGGTGAGTTTGTACTGTTCGATACAAGCAAAAGTAGTCTCAGAGACGCTCTCTTCAGCCCGTGAATATCTATCTACTGACGATCAACAAAAGACACCCATCCGGCGAACAAACAGCACCAAATCCGAAGACCTGGCATTCGACCGCTACGAAGATGGAGTTCTCTCCTGGATCGTGGGAGCCTTGCTCCTACTAGCGATTTCCGTCTTCTTCATCTTGCCATTGGCTTTACTTTCGTACTACGAGTCGGATCGTGCAGTCAGGACAGGTCTGGTGCTCGCAATGTGCTTCTTGGCCAGCTTATTGGCGCGTGCCATCGAACCGGATGAGGGACGTCAGATTGTTCTGGTCTGCGCATACGGAGCACTCATCAGTGGGTTCTTGTCGCAAGTGTCGTGATGAAAATGCGGTTGCGGGACACATCCACTTGCGCAAATCGATGCTGCAGCATCACATGCTTTTGTGTGACTCTTCACTAGATGCCGCACAGTACAGGCGCCAGCGAAGGGGAAAGGATACCCGAATCTTCCATTCGTTGGGCTGAGTGAAATCGGGAGATGTGAAGCGATGTTGGGTATTGACCCAAGGGACACAAAAAGGAAGAAAAACGAAGAATGTTCTGGAGCGGCAAAGGGCTGCCTGGAGCTGATGCCAGCGAATGCGTTGTATTTCCATACGACTCCACAGGAGCAACAGCTCCCCCGTCCCTTGATCACCTGCATAAGTCTGCCCCGCAGCGGGAAGCTTTTCAGTGGTCTCCCCTCCTCAGTGGCCCATCCATCTCTTCAGTGGGAGGTCTTGGCTCTCTGCTGCTGCAGCTGCAGCAGCAGCAGTAGCAGCAGCATCAGCATCACCGATGACATCAAAGCCATGTCAAATAGATGCTCTCTATCCATCCATACTATGTACCTAAAGTCTCAAGTTGACATGACGTCAAATCATGGGCTTTGAAAGGAGCATTTAAAGAAATAACTTGAGCCTGTATCTTTGTGGATAGATCTGTAATTATCTAAAATAATCATACCACCAACAATAATTATCACAGCATCAGATCAAGAACAAGAACAAGAACAAGAGCATCATCACCATCGATTATCGACCAATCATCTTACACGCTTCAGACAAGCATCCCTTTCTCTTCCCTCACCCCTCCACCCCCACCACACACACACACATCAAACAGTCTTCAACATGCCTCGCCAGGGACACGGACACATCGCACACAACGCCATTGACGCCAACGTGCACCCAATTCTTCACGGTGCTGGTGAAGCTACGGTATGTTTATCTACATCTTATTTAAATATATCTCTCAGCACAGGCGCAGTGACAACTAACTTTTTCTTTTTTCTTTTTTCCCCCTTGGATAGCCAGACGAGGTCGCTCGTGCCAAGAAAGCTGCCCCCAAGCCAGAGCCAGAGAAGGGTGCAGGTCTCGAGGGTCTGCCCGCCAGCGGTGGTACATGTCAGGGACTCCCGAAGAAGGACCCCAAAACTGGCGAGAATGTTGGGCCCATGGGCTCATGAGCGGGGTTGGAAATGAGAGTGAAAAGAAAAAAAAAAAAAAAGGGCTGGGGAATACATGACCACAATTGCAAGATGATGCATGGCTGCTATGTCTGATGAGTACAGAGCAAGCAATCCCACTCTGGAAGTATATTCCAAAAAATCCCAAAAGTGCGAGGGACACACATGACGAGTGACGAAATCAATATTCATCTCTTTTCTACATCATCCTCTAATTGTGCCTTCTCAACTGTCGCTGGAATCGCGACTTGACAAAAAGTAGAATTTCCAACGTCTGCAGCAAAACAATCTACCTAGGTGGAAGGGTGACATTCGTTGGGAGGGGAAATGCATCGCATTTTGCGCAGATTTACGCGGACATACCTTATACCTTTACAAGGGGCTGATCACTGTTCCAGCTAATCGTTCCAACCAAGCGAAATCAAGCCCTAAGAAAAATCAGGAGCAGCTTCAGCGTCATTGTGCCGTTGTGAGAAATGGCAGATAGCACCATCTTGACAGGGTGCTATGTGTCCTCCATACTAGTAGTCTAAGTAGAGTGTCTCCGCCGCGTTTTCGATTTCCGACACGAGAAGGTAAGGATCAGATAAAATGGCGCGAATAGGTCCCTGGTGGCCGACGTGGTCGATTTCTATGTGCTCCTTGAGTATTTTATGTATTATTGAAGTCATAAAATCGATGCCTGCTTGTTGTAATAGGTAGCCGGATCCATCCTCTGTGCCCGTGTGCATCATCAGCTGCTGCGGGAGGATACTCGTATCGCTAACGGCACAGCGTTGTCATGGTCATCACAGGATAGAGAAATCGGGGTACAAACAAGAACAGACGGTCAGAGACAGAATTTATGTATCGAGTACAAATTCTCAATAATCTGATTGCATGCGAGGGTACTCTTATTATATGAATTCGAGGAATTGATTATAATACAGTCTTCACTCCCCCAGCACATCGGCTAGTCACTTCATTTGCAAATGCCCGGTGCAAAAACACACGCATGAATGAGCCCAAGATTAGGTAGTGCGTGCAACCGCATTGCCCAGCAACCCCAGCAACTCCCCCCGTGTCAGCCGTCAGCCGGGAACCGCGTTTTCTTTGTTTTGGTGACACGCAACTAATAAACCAATGACAGCACTTCCCAGTCACATTTCTTTAATAAAGGTAGAAGGAATTTTTTTTTATCTTATTCTTTGGGAAACATCGTTCCTCCAGACTATTTTCCCTAATCAGGGAATCCCCTTCCTCTCCCACCATCGCCAAGGGTAGGTATGGTCTTCCTTGCAAGTCCCTTTCGGCGCAGCCTTGTCCATTCCAGTCGTGATACGGGTATACTATTCCCAATATGGAATGACATTGTTTACATTGCTTACAGTAGTATGATATAACACACACACACACACACACACACACACACATCCACACACATCTGGGTAAGGAAGTCTTGTAGATATAAGGCGTTCCCTGGTTTCCACAGTATTTGGCAGTACAGACAAAAGAGAACATTCTTGATTCCAACAAAGTCCGAAGTCAAGTTCACTTCCTGAACACACAACCCGTTTTGTTTCCCACACCAACAACACCACACCACCACAAGCAATCATGCCTCGCCCATACACCCTCCGGCCAGAGTCCTTCGTCCCACCCAACCCATTCTCGCCCTACATCCACATCTCCTTCCGCCTCCCCTACGAGAGCCGGGATCCCATCGTGAGTCACCTTCAAGTTTAAGTAGACCCAAGAAAGGAAACGAAAGTGATGCTCATACCAAAATACCCCATAGTATCCCGCCTCGGGCCTCCAGCTTTCCTTTGCCCGGCCCTCGGACGATCAAGAGATCTTCCTCGAACGCATCACAGCCCGCGATGTGCAATATGCAGACACAGGGCTGTGCACCGTGCTACTGGAGAAGGACAGCGTGCCGCGGTATAACGTGAAGGAGCTCACCGAGGAAGAGGTATTGGTCAAGTTGCATGCATGGAAGGGAGAGAGGCATCTTGGTGCGTGGGAGGTAGGACGGTTGCATGGGGAGGATGCTTATAAGGTGGTTTCGTGAGCCGATGATTGGGGTGAGGATGGTATTGGAATTGGGCAACTTTTCGTATGACTATGGTTTTGTTTGTCTGATGGCTCAGATTGATAATTGTGTTGGGGATAGGCTGTCCCGCCCCGAGTTGGTCGAGCCATGTATGCAACGCTCACTGTCTTGAACCTCCAAGGACCATTTTTATATGTCGTACATGAGACCCTGCTGAAGATACAGTTAATGATCCCTCTCTTGATCAACGACCTCATCTCTTCAGCAAGACACAAACTACCAAGTATGTATTAATAAGTAACGGGACCAAGGAGTATCTTTAATTTGCTCGATAGAGCGGTGTCTCTAGGAGTGAACATTATGTTTCAAGCGCAGCTTTGTCCCCAACCGCAGCTTTCCCTTCCTCCTGCTCATCATCTTACAAGACTTGATACCCTTTCGAAGGTGTACGTATCTTCCAGGTGCGCACCGTTCACCATTTATGACTCGCGTTTGTTCCGTTCCCAAGCTAAAGGGACGTCTCGATAGCCGCCTTCGAGGCCACGGCTCTAGTCGCCTCTTGGAGCAATCTGCAAAGAGGCGACAGAGATTGTCACAATCGTGATCCTCGGAGTCATAGTCTTCTTCACGTGGGGACCTAGGTAGGGGTTTTGTGAATGTTCTGACGATTGGCTTCTTGCTGAGAATCAAGTCGATCATGCTTTGTCGAGTACGAGCATTGTGGATACAGGCCGCCAGGTCCAGAGGCGAACTCCCGTCGTAGAATCTGTCGTTGACAAGATCTGGGTCGAAGTCTAACAAAGCCTCGACCGCCTCCACATTTTCTGTCGAAATTGCCAAGAATATTGTTCCGATTCCGCACTTGCAAGGAGAAGACCGGACCTGCGCAACGGTCACAGACGCAGCCTCGAGTACTCGTCGAAGCATAGACACGTTGCAACGGGACAGGTAGGGATGAATTTGCTGTCCGTGACAATTCGGCGGCATCTGTCGGCATGTAAAGATTTTGCACCCCTCGAAGCGCTTCAGTCGTTCCACATGCGTAGGCAAGCCTTGCAAAGGAAGAACTTCACGCGACCGCCTCGACAAGTTGTTGTCGATCAGATGGTGGAGAAGTGTAGAGCCATTGCTGTCCAGCCTATTGACTCCATGCTCCATGACGGATGTCAGAAGTACGACAGCTTCTACATATCCGTAATCGAGTGCAGCGTCTATAGGTCCAGACGAATACATATTTTTGAGATCCGGCTGGATTCCTGGATAGCACAGAAGCATATTCATCGCATCCGTATTGTTTTCCCGTACTGCGCATAAGAGAGGCGTGTCACCATTCTCATCCAGAAGATTGATCAGTTGATCTCCCTTCTCCTCCAGTATCAGGCGAATTACATCAAACGAGTCTGACGCGGTTTTGATCGCTTCAGTGAGCGGGTTCCTGTAACATCCATCGCGAATCGACAATTCAAAATTCTCATCACGCAGGAGATATTCTACTGCGTCTATTCGGCCTGGTCCACCTAGTTTCGTCCAACTGACAGCGATCGAAAGTATATTCGGTATGCGCGGCATGTGCCAAAGCGCGAGTCCGTCAGCTATTGGCGGAAGTTGTGCATTGGCGAGTGGAGGGAGCAATTTAAGCACATTGACATGACCGCCAGCTATGGCGCAAACGGCTGCATTCCCCAGAACTCGATTTCGTGCAACATTGTCATGAACCTTTTTAGTCTCGTTGTCAATCCATTCCCATAGAATCTTGACACATTGAGGATATCCTGCATATGCGGCACGGCAGATGGGTGACTGGACTATGAAAAATTTCGAGTCGAAGAAAAACTGGCGAGGCGTAACATACGTTCCTTGGCCAAGTGTGAGGCGGTCTTTCCATTTAGAACGATCCACGAAGGCTTCCTCAGCTTTCCAGCTGTCATGAAACCTGTGATAGCATCAAGTCAGTATTTACTCCAAGTTGCACAAGACTCAGAAATATGATAAGAGTCATATCATGACTTACCCGTCCTCTTCGTGCTGCATCATGGACATAGTCAAGGACCCGTGTTCCAAAATTTGGGCAACAGTCTTTTGATCTCCGAAGTCCGAGGCGACGGACAGGAAGAATACGCGCGCCCCGGGGCTGTTGACAGCTTCCAATAAAAGGACAACTATTTCATTGAAATCTTCCTTTAGCGCAGCCCTAACCAAGTCCAAACGGCCGTGTGCAAGTGTCATTGGGCTGGCACCGAACTTGAGGAGAAGGTCAACGAGTTCTGTCAAACCGTTCTCAACCGCGAAGATCAATGCTCGGTCAATGGCGCACTCTGCATTGGAGAACGGCGAGCTTTGTCTGGCCATACTTGGGTGTGCTGCAGGACGACGATACTTCTGTGTTGACAGCAGGACTCTGGCGAAATTCAGCTGGTTGATCTTACAAGCCGCAAGAAGGACGTCTTCCATCCCACCCAATTCTTGGGCCAAACGAGCCAGACCAATCTGATCAATGATAGGCTGAGCTTTGGAAAGTAATAGATTTGATTCCATCGTTGCATCTTTGGAAGGTGTGGCGTTGACAGCACGTCCATCACAGCCGTCCAAATTTGATTGGGCCAAAATGTGGTGTCCGTAGTGTTTCTGCGCATAGTCAAAGAATGGCCAGTATGTACTCTCTTTGTTGTCTTTTGCTGCTTGTAGATACACCATGCAGATAGCCCCGATCTTCAGCTGCGCTTTTGGGAACCATCTCCGTCTACCCGTGTCGCTTGTCAAGTACTCTTTGGCCGTTTGATGGACCAATAGCACGATGTCCGACTCGGGTTGATGCATGATTAGACCAGCACACGCCGCCAACACCTCTTCAACCGTAGGTGCGAGATCAGGATCATAAACACCTAGACTGTCGCTCATCAACTGCAAGTCCCCCATTTGGGCGAGCTCAGCGCCTGTCATCTCGGTAATATCGAGGTCAACAGAAAGTGCATGGAGGAACTCGGCAGAAAGCAGTGGCCTTTCTGCGTATGCAAGAAGAGAGATGGCATTTGTTGCAAGCTCACAGGTCCGATTGTCTTGGCTGTGAACCCTTTCCATGACGTTCTCATACGCCTTTTGGTAATCCGATTTTCCGGAAAAGATAGCTTTGAGTGAGTTCTGCAGCCTTCGCTTTGATATGTTTTGCAGCAACTGCGTGATATGCAGCTCGGCAAGAAGGAACCTGCAAAATATCAATATCCAGCCTTTCCATGTAGAATACACAAGAGACGAGTTTACATGTCACCCACGGAGCTGATGATTATGTCACAGATCTCATTTTGTAGGGCGTGGTCTCTTCGGATGTAGTTCGGTACATGCAACTTTTCCATTTGAGACGTCAGGTATATCCCGACATCGTGCTTTGTTGCCTTGATGGGGATAATTATTGCTTTGTTGAATTGTGCCCTGATGTCCGAGAAAGAGTCCCGCGAGGTAAAGTACAGGTTGACTCCAACGGCCGCTTGGACCTTGAATAGGCACGAAATGAGGTCGTTCCAGTGAGTTGTTTCCAGCTCGTCCAGCGCATCGATCAGGAGAAATGCATGATCATGCCCTTCCAATGCGACACGGAGCTGATTTGTGATTTCATCGATGGTAGGATCCTTCTTCTTGACACACCAGTGATGGATCTCGCGAGGCACCTCCGCGGTCTGCTCCAGTACCATTCGCAAAAGACTGCGTAGAAGCATCTCACTTTGGTTCGCTCCACGCTGCTGGTAACTGCAGAAAATATATGCATAAATCCAACCCTGTTCCTCTGCAGCAGAATCCAATGTTTCGAGGGCCATGGCTGTCGTGAAGGTCTTACCCGAGCCTGGAATCCCTGGACAGAAAATAGTCTGGCCATGGGATGACAGCCATGAGTTCCATTCGTCTGATTCCAAAAGCCATTTTCTGGTACCAACTTGGCGGTTCCGGACGAGGTGGCTTTGTGTGTTCTTGTGGTAATGAAAGTCGTCGTCGCTCAGCCATTCGAGAACCTCCCTTTGGCCTTGATTATTTATGTATCTTGCAATCTTCCTCACGTTATGCTTCAACTCATTTGAGGTGAATGCTTGCAGTTCCAAGATAATTGTGTTGATTCGAAGCCTGAGTTCAGACACTTCTTGTCGGTCGAATTGGAACCGCTTCCATGCACGCTTGACCCGAGCCTTGGATCCCGTCACTGTAAATATGGGCTTATTACTAACGATAAAGCCCTGGAGGTCGTTGAGGATTTCTCGTGCACTGATCAGAGTCAAATCGAGTGCCTCACGTCTTGTTGTATCAAGCTCGACCGCGGCTATATTAACCTCCGCATCCAGCAAGACAAATGAAAACGTCTTGAGCTCAGTAGATAGATCACGTATCTGACTCGGAGCATCCGCAAAGTCCTTCCGCAGCCGGGTGACCAACTCAATCACGGCCAGGAAGTCTCCGATACCGAATCCGAAACTCATGGTGACTGATGATGAATTTAGTCGGCCGACTTGCCAATGAATGACCCCGAGAGCTCATGTGTCGAGCGAAGGAAGAAAATGGAAACTGAGATTCCTCGAAGGGGCATCCCCCAGGCAGAGGGGAATTTCCTGGCTGACTTGACGTTTTCTGCACGTGTGACAGTACTGGTTCTCGAAGCCAACCAGCCGCCGAACATATGCAGAGGCCAGGGTAGAGTGTCGTCAAACAGCATGCACTGCCATTCAGGCCCACATTCCATCCCCGTTACATCAAACAAATCAGCATGTTTTTTATGCTATTTGGACATATGCAAGTGGGCGCAGTCGGCCCTTGTTATTCCGGTAAGACCGTTTTCCATCGGGCTGGTGTTGAGGCCGCCACGTAGAAATACTCGAACGCTCTACGTGGTGGCATGCCCCGCGTGTGTATGGCAATTCACGAACCGAAGTGGCGTTCTTCTTCATCTTAGGAGCGGCAAGGTACGATGTTGTCGCGAAAAGAATTCGTCGTTTGGACAGGAGAAGGGAGCATAGCGTAGCTATCGTATTCTTTGTCAGTGAGTGGAATATTGTTGAGGAGGGAGTCAGGGTTCATTCCGCTAGTCTGTGATCCAGTCAAATACCTTTGTGTGCTATTTGAGTTCGTCGCTCTTGCCCTGGACACACTGCCCACCTAACATACCCTGGAACTATCAGCGGCCCTATAAAGCATCACCAGTCTGGCCAGGACTGAGCAGCCGTTCATCGTCGAGTACCTGGAAAATATACCAGAAAAGACACCGTTATTCCCGAACCCAACGGACCGAACCCTCTTATTAACCAAGACCACTGCTCATTGCACGATCCCAGGCGCCACATTCATAGTACATCCCCCCCCCCTCCCTCAAAGGTAAAGTCCTAATCCCTGCTCCAGCTCTTGAACAGGGCTGAGACGAACCCACTCCACCACCACTAACAACCACTTCCACTCACACCCACAGACGCACGTACACTCACTCACTCACTCACTCATTCATTCGCACAAGAGCCCCAGGGGTAGACCCTTCCAGCACCCGCATATTCCAACACAAGGTCACCGCAGCCTCGCTCAAAGAAAGTAGAACAACCTCCCCCCCCCGTCCCACATTTATCACAAGGCTACCTAGCCTACTGGCTACCTAGTCTAGTCTAGTCTAGTCGAGTCGCAATGCAGTGTACTAGATAGCAATATTACTATACGATAAAAAAAGGGCGGTCAGGTAAATTTCTATTTGATCGCGTACATAATAAAGCAAAAATCGAATCGCGAGAAGCGCATGTCCTCTGTGCTGGCACGCAACGCCGGTGTAGTTTATGCCCACTTTCCCATCCCCGCTAAGAGATGATGTGATAAGAAACGTGTGTGCTGTGATGGGGGTGGAGGGCCGGGGGTGGTGGAGGGAATTACCTTATTAGGGAATCAACCCATCTCCATGGCTCTTCGTTGCCGGCGTCCCCCCCTCAACCCGGGGAGAACCCACCAAAGAATCTGTAAACCCTACAGCCTTCCAAGCTGGCCAAGCATTTAGATCTAGAGCTTGCACTCGACCTCCCCTACAGTCTCCCTCTCCACACCTGCTGCCCGGGGGTGGGAGGATAGATTCTAAGATACAACAACGCCCGCTCCAAGCGCATTCACAATGCCCTTCTCAAAGTCAATATTCATCTTGCCTCGCACAGTACATTCCCCGCCACCGAAAGAGTCATTCAGGTAGGTAGTACAGGGCATCGCCCCCCCCAAAGAAAAACGCGTCGATCAGGCGACCTGATCATCACGGTCCGATGCCGTTTTCCGTTTTGATGCTGACAAAGTCTCATACAAGTGGGTCGGGGTCGTCGGCCACCCACAAAGACAAACTCACAAGTGCCTTAGACCGATACATAAGGCGGAAACATTGCGATGCTAGAATGACTTTGCTACCTAGGTACGATGCACACAAGAAAACACACACGAAGAAATCGATAGGACTGGTTCATAGTAAAATAAGAGCGTTATTTCGCCACAAAAGGTATCTAGACAAGTGCTATTAACATAACACTCAAAAAGCCACCCACACCCCCCCACCCCCCCAACCAGTAATGACAGTGCCCGAAAGAAATTGTTGTTTGTGTTGTTGAATGAAGAATGTGAGCTTTGGGAGAAACCTGCCCAAGCAGAAGGTCGAGCAGCGCGAATCATCAATTACACCTCACAAACACACACACACACACACACACACACACACGCGCGCAAGTACGTAAAAGATGGCGAACCCTCTGAGCCTCGTTCATGGACAGTGCCGCACTCCCTTGCCGGCCTCGTCCTAGCCCCCCCTCCCTATTCCCCTTCCCTTTCTCACATAGTCAGTCGCTCCTCGTTCCCCAAGCCATGCAAGTTCGAAAGTGGCCTGAACCCCCGTCAAAAACAAATACAATGAAAAGCAAAACGCAAGGCAAGATAAAAATCAAAGTTTTGTAGTTTCCGCCTGAGCGTACCAAGTCTCCGTCTTTGTTTTCCAGACTCCCGTTTCCATTGACTTTTCCTCGCCCCAATTGGGTGGTTGGTTTTCCTTGTCTCCCGCATCCCGGTTTGGCTTGTGATTTGATTTCGCATCGCTGTCATTTCTGAAGTCGTCTAGTGTTGGTCATGAGCTCGTGTATTTGACTTCCCGAAACCATACCGAAAAATGAAAAGAAAAAAGTGCTTTGCTGCAGGTCGAGTCTAGAGAGGCGTTTGCTTTGTACAACGAGAACCCCACCGTGGCGCAGAAGTAAGTGAGTCTTGAATGTGCGAAGCAGACGTAGAGTGATGAGGTATCAAAACATGATACAAGGAAGAGAGGATAGACTAGTCAAAGAAATCTTCGTCGTTTGATCCAAGCGGCGGCAAACTTTTGGTCGACAAATGATCGTTGGCGATCGGCCTTGTTGCGCATACTCCTTAGGCAGTACAAAGTGCCAGAGCCGACGGCTAGGATCAGCAAACTTTGGGCCTTGGTTGAGGGTGACGAAGCTCTGGAGCATTGCCTCAGTGTCGAATCATCGACGGTGAAGTTTGACAGACTATGCCTCCTCTTCCTTCTTATCACCGCGGCGAGTTCTCTCTGTCCACCTTCGCTTACCGACACGAGTCTCGAAGTGAGGAACTTTAGTCTTAACATCCTGCATGATAGACTCGATAGCTTGTTTGGTCTTGTTGCGGTAGCAATCGAGTGCCCGCTGTAGGAAGACAGGGCGGCCCGCAAAAACTCGGCTCTGAAGCCATGCCATCCGGTATCCCAGGTCGTTCAGACGAACTTCCTTGCCACGCATAGCCTTACGCAGCTTGGGAATGTTGATCTCCATGTCCGAGCCGTCACTGCAGGGCACCTTGACCATCGTCTTGCCCCTGCCGCTGGCGCCCCGACCAGCTCGTCGACCATCAGTTTCAGCGTTGCCATCGTCCTCAAAGTCGGTCAAATCCTCCTGGAAAAATCGAGATCCAGTGGCACTAGGGGGAGGACTCTGCATCTCACGGGGGAAGTATGACCTTGGGTAGACCGAAGAACTCTTACGGAAAGAGTCGGGGATCTCACGAGTGTCGACGCCATCGAGGGTGACACGCACACGAAGACGGCTCTGGCGATCGCTGTCCTCGACAAGAATAAATTTGCGCTTCTTTGCTTCAGGAATGTCAGGGAATAGACCCTCAGGTTCATCTCCGCCAGGGACTGAACCACTGCGCCTAGCTGCGATAGGGTGACCATTACTCAAAGTATCTTGCAGCGAGGGCATGGAAGAGCTACCAGCAGGAGCGTTGCTGGGGTATCCGTAGCCGTTGTTGAAGACGTGAGCCTGACGGACGTCGTCAGTGCCCGAGCCGGCAGGCTGGCCAGCAGGAGCTTGGTGATGGTGGTGGTGTTGGTCGTCCATGTAGTCTCCGTCACCTGATGGGAGGAGGATGTCAGCATCCAGTGTGAAACATGTACGAAGGATCTGCGGATACGACTTCTCCTTTGAGAAAAGGTGTGGTAGGAAAGCGGAAATAGGGGTTAGAAACAGGTAAGCGAGGCATGGATGATGACCGCAACTTGCGCGAAGGAACAAAAGGGTAAGGGTTGACAAGTATGCTATGATGTTTCGCAATATAAACAGAGCCGAGGGACTTGACTACAGTCTCTGGACCAAATGAACTGAAGTGTGTGTCTTGTTGCAAAGCTGATGGCTGGCCTGGCTGAGCCACCGCATACAGACGCGATGCGATGCCAGGTGCGACGCTTTGAAGCCACGGCGAATCCAAAGGAAATCAGCAGAACAGACTAACAGCGAAGCAACAGCCGACTAAGATAATGTACAGGTGGTCTTTTTTGAATGATATGCCGAGTCTTTCTGTCGCCGGGCTAGCTTCTGAAGCCATGTATGTATATGAGTCGGCGCCGCCGTATAGGACAAAGGGAAGAATGAGAAACAGATCCCGAAATTCCAAACGCGACGTCCAAAAACCAAGCGCAACCGCAATTTTAATCATGTTCGAAAGGTATCACAGGTAATCGCAGCGCGCACTTCACATCTGGTACATACCGACTTCGTCTCCTCCGTGGTGGCCGTCCGGGTTGCCGTGGCTCATATGACCGCCCATCCCCATACCAGGCTTGCCCATGGACGCGGAGCTCATGGGACCGGCAGACATACCGCCCGGACCGCCTGGAATATGAGCCGGGGTTGCAGGGCCATTCTTGCGATGGGTCATCTTTGCCATACGTCGTACCCTTCGCGAGCGGAGGCGTGGGTCTTGGTTGCTATTTCGCCAGCTGTCGACTGCTCGCTGGATCAAGCCACGCTTACCGCGCAGAGGAGGGTTCAGCTGAGCTAGCGCCCAACCCACAGTATTGCACTCTGTCTCGTACTGCAGACGATTGCCGCGGTACTGTTCCTTGGGGCAGCATGCCCGAGGATACACGCAATTCTCCGTCTTGAACTCTGGCTTGAGTTGATCGGTATCCACACTCTCAACGTCGCAGCGAATGGTGTACTCCATCTTGACCCTGTCCCTCGAGTACTCGAATGCGATCCATTGAACACCATTTCCATCTTGCCTCACAACAAGGGGAGTGGTCGCAGGAATGGGTCCTGGCGCCGCGTTGGGATTCACTCCCGAAGTTGACCCGGTCGGCGTGTTAAGCTGAGCCCCATTCTGGGGTCCGGGTGAAGGACCACCGATTGGGCCAGAGGCCGATTGTCGCTGCATCTGAGGAACTTGTTGGTGGGTATCGATCTTCTGCGGGTGACGAGGGCTATTTGTCATAGCGGCCTGTGCGTGCTGCTGCGGGTGTTGCGCGATCTGTTGTTGCTGGTGCGGCTGGTGGCCCATCATCATACTGGACTGAGGCTGTGGGGTGTGCTGGGCATACGGCGAAGGAGCTGCAGCCTGCTGCGCCATAGAGCCCTGCGGCATAGAACCATAGTGTTGTTGCTGAGGCGGCTGTGGATAGTAGGACTGGTGCATCTGCTGGGGCAGAGGCTGCTGCGAATGTTGCCCATACATGCTCCGTTGGTCGTGACCAGAAGGCGAGGCGACCTGGGCGGGAGAGTTTGACGTGTGGTAAGACTGCAATGGATATCTAGGCATTGTCGTAGCCATCATGTCTGCTTGGTCTGCCATGCGAAAATCACTTGTCAGTCTGGGGGCATGTCATTGCAAGCGAGTCGTATCTGTGATGGTAGACACGCGACTTACCTGGAGGGGCGGACGCGTATCCGCTCGGCGCGCTTGCAGTGCTGTACGAGTTTGCTGGGTATCCGTAGGGCAGGGCGTCTTGAGGCGTGTTGGGTGCGTTGCTGCCGGAGTTGGGTGGCGGGGGGTAGCTACTTGATGGGTACCCTGGAGCAGGTGGTGCAGCTTGGTGTTGCTGATGAACGATGCTGGGAGGTCGATGTTGTTGGAGGTGAGAAGGTGGTGGAGCCTGAGGGTGGGGGTGATGCTGCATAGAAAAGACAAAATGTCAGTAACTAGTCGTTCAATCAGGCATGAACGTGGAACTAGCCGCAATAAAAAAAATCAGAGTTAAAAAAAATCAAGGCGATCCGGGATGCAGGCAAATAATTCTTCCTGTAGTACCAGTAGCCGCACGGAGACGCCCAACACTTGTCGAGGTCTCTTGCGACGTTGCGAAAACATACTAGTGCGCCTTAATGTGACGGGGATGATTGATTGACGCTGGGGCTAGGTACCGCACACAATGTGTATGCAGTGTCAAGACGAAAGCGCGTCTGCGCCTATACAGCGAGAGTCGATGTGAGTGCGCAAGCGAGGGACAGGGGACGGAGGTGTCTGACCACTCAAACACCCCAGTGCTTCCAAGATAGGAAATCAAACTGAGGATGATGTGTAATGTGAGGATGCCCCTTGGACTCTGCAAGACTGCGCGGATGACAGCGCTGTTTAGACCACAGGCAAGGCAAAGCAAGGCAAGGGATGACAGTCTTTCTTGTGCAACGGGCTGGCTGATTGAGGTACTGAGGACAGGAACAGACACAGGACAGGGCAAGCAGATACTGACCAAAACCCAGAACTTTCAAGACAGGGTACGTGTGCAGGTGCCAGGCGTGAAGGAGCAGGATGAGAAAGGTTGCGAGGGTGAGCTTCAGCGGGACGGAGGGAGGGGGAGCAGGGTTTGTCAAGATATTTGAGCTGGAGAAGGCTGGGCATAATCGACATCAGATCATCCCTATAACAAACTTGCTATAGGGCCTTGAGGCGCCGGTTGTTTCGAGGCGGTATAATGCCTGGCAATTGCCCACAGCACTCGCGCGCTTTTGTGCAGCGCACGCCAGAGCACAGTACAAACTCGTTCTGCTGCCCGTGTGGAGTGCGCTCTGCTCCAGATTTGCAAGTGGGGATGATGTGCGCATAACGCTTGGGAAATGAGGTGGATAGCGCGAGGTGTGGATCTGATGCACTGGGGCGAATGGGACTGTGCATTGGGAGGGGAGAGGATGTTCAGGCTGGCAGGGCTAGTCTCCAAATCGCAGCCTAATCCGAGGCTAAAGCAGGGTTATTGGCTGGGAGATAGGGAAAAGGAACAGCGGTGTGGCGAGGGGGGCCCCGGTCAGTACGGGATGCATCCCTGCTACACACGAAAAGTCGCATGCAGTGCCTTGATCCACTTGTCTCGAGTACAACGGGCTTCGTAACGGGGGACCCGCGGAAGTGTGGGAGGAGGTTCCTAGACTGTAACCGGGGACCGTTGCGGATGACTTCCCGACCAACGTCCCATCCAGTCTTCAAACCTTATCCTCCTCGACAGGTGGCCACCGCCACATTTCAGACTGTCAACGATACTTGACTGGCTCCAGTCACATGCCAGCCACGAATAGGAGGGGAAAAAAGCTAGAGTAAAGCCGCGCGATCAATGGTGGTGACTGTAGTGTCTGACCGGCTCCATCGCGGTCAATTTTGAGGTGAGACGGATGTTGATGTATCGTTCGGAAGTACGCACTTGACGCGCTCGTGTATCTTACGTCTTGCATCGCAGTGAGAGCTCATTTTGGATCAATGAAGTGGGAGGACGCGGAAAGCAGCATGTCCGATGTGCCAATCTAGCTCCAACGAGCCACTGGCGAGAAGTTTCGCCAAGGTACCGATCAAGACATGGCGCTTCTCGAATCTTGGTCTCTTGCTTGACTCTGCCACTCACCGAAATGAAAGCCAGCCACAGTGTAGTGTCGTATTGCTTGAATTATGGTGTCGGGAGAGAAGCCAAAAATAGGACGCAAAAGTCTCAGGGGAAGTCAATCAACATCGTCTCTTGTTGGTCGCATGACGCGTCCGAAGGTTCTTGTGCCATGCGTTGTCGTACCTCCGTCGCCAGCTTGGCACGTGCTTCAGAGATGACGACAGGGAGATCCAAGTCCCGTCGCAGACAAGGTTTTCTGGCGTTGCACTAGCAGGCCCGGCCAGCAGCCCCCCGGCTGAAACAGGTGTCCCCTGTATATCGACCCAGAGAGCCGAGCCCAATCCGGTCCTGGGCAGTGTTGCGACCCGCAATCTGGTCTTCTGGAATCAATCCAGATTTCTAGGGCATGACCAGGCATCCCACGGTGCCGCAATGCCACAATGCCACAGCAGGGGTCGGGGAACAGGGGCATGCAGAGGCTCGAGGCTGAACGTGCACCTAGGCCACGACTTGACAGCAACGGGGGCCACATACTAGAGGCCGCACACGATCGTGGGCTCATGCGGTCCGGGACTACCGGCTGCCAGTATGCAATGCAGGTCCAAAATCGGGAAGATCAAAAGAAAGAACGTCCATCAATTGCAAAGAGTCAACTTACCGAGTCAGCGGACGAAGGCTCCTCTTTGAAACCCTGGCGGTGTTGAGCCATTGTGAATCCCAATAAAACACACCACAATGGGCGAGAATATCAATCAACGGTGGCAGATGAAGGGCCGACCTGTGACGCAAACCATCAGTCTACCGATCCGATTTGCCAATTCCAAAACACTCCAGAAGGCTCAATCTCGAAATAGGAGTCGCGTTATGCTCCTGCAAAATGCGTTGGCCAAGCCTCTAAATCCCGCTAGTCATTGAACCGAGCTCGTCCTAAAAGCGGTTGCACCTTGTTTCTCTTTTCACCTTTTGTGTCCCCCCCCTTTTTTTTCTTTTTTTTTTGGCGCTCTCCAATGATTTCGAGCGAAGCTGATGTCGGGCCGTTTTCACAAGTCCTAGTATCGGCGATCTTTCGGCCCCGATCAAGGAATGTGGGGCGATAGCGTCGGGACACCAGAGTCTTCGGCTTTAAATCGAGATGCAAGCTGGTTGGAGAGGGGATGGAGTTTCTGGAGCAGCTGAAGAATGCGTGACTTACCACAAGGAAATTTGACAGGTGTTCAAACTTCAGAACTGCACATAAGGATAATAACCCCACGTCGTGGCAATAACCCGAAGGAAAGGTTTGTCTCTGAGCATAACATAAAGTCAGTGATTTATTCAAATGCCATCGTTTGCGCGCAAGAGTATGCGACAGAAGGAAGAAGGTTGTAGCATTTAGCCATTCACAGTCTCCTGACAGGGGGTCCCTCGGCCATGTGTAGCCTGCGGGAGGCAAGCTTTCGAAAGGGAAAAGACATGCTGCAGAACATGGGGAAGAGGTGGGAGAACAGACAGTGCGGTGCCTGAATGAACAAGCATGGGGATCTGACAGCGAGATGGGATACATACCTGTCGAGTGTTTGACGGGTGGTACAGACGCTTGCAGGGAATCCTGGCGGGGCGTGGATGCGTCGCGTGTGAGGCCTTGTTATGAGCCAGGTAGTCGGGATGGTTTGTGAGAGTTCAGCCCAGCGACCACGTGAGGTCAGACTTGGGATACCCTCGACGGCGAGCAGGGTCGTTACACCCTAGTAGGTATTGATGACAAGGCGTGACAGGCAAGGGCTGTGCTGTCAAGTTGCAAATACACTACAATCGAATTGTAGGCGATCAGATGACGGCACGCAGGAATTTGACCAAAGCGAGAATTACCTCAAAGTCGGTTCCTGGATGATGAACCGGAGTTAGCTCTGCTGTTGCTGCTGTTGCTGAAGAGCTGCCACAGGTAATGCATCGGCATCTGCAGATGAGTTGATGTGAAAGGTCACTGGAAAAAGCGAACAGGGACAGTCATGACATGGGTGGCATGAGGGAAGGAAAATGCAAGGACATGGGGTAAGGCGGCAGACATACGCAATAGACTAAAACGCCCACGAGCGCGGGGTGCGGATGACGCAGACGGGATAGTGAAGGACGGAATGGAAGAGCGCGGTTGCTAGTGCGCGTGTGAATGTGTGGTGTAGTGTGCGATGCAGCAAAGGGAGACAGGGGCGTCGAATGTTCTTGTAGAAGTTTGGAGGCCTTCTGTGATGACAAGAGTGAAGTGGCGTCAGGTAGCAAAGTATCCCACACAGTACTTAGCAGACGGGGTACTCCGTGACAAAAGGACTGAAAACTTGTGTGTGCATGGGGCCACCAGTCATAAAAAAAGAGGTGGCTTAAAAGTTGGCCGCCACACTGCGCCGACCCACTTGGAGCGGATATTAGGAAGGACAAAGCTAGGATTATCGGTGTGTGTGAGAAGCTTGTTTATGGTGCTGTCCAGTCCTTGCGTGGCGGTCTTTGCATGCGACCCTGGCAGCCTGGCTGTTCATCAGGATGGGGGAGTGGATGCCCGACTAAGACATATGGCAGGGGGGCATCGCAAGTAGTGTTCACCAATGCTAGAATGGTCATGATTGCAAAGTGAGGGAGATGTCTTTACGGAGAATGGCAACGGGTAATTGTAAATGACGCGTACCTTGTGATGAAATGGGACAAACGCAAAAAAACCGGACTCGCTGATTCGTTTGCGCGGTGTTGCCGATTCCGGGAGGGCTAATTGGTAGAAAAGACGCGCCAGATGCTCGATGGAGTGTGGCCAAAGGAGCGTCGCACAATTGCGGAAGAATCTCGACCAAGATCAAATTTGGATAATCCCAAAGTCTCTTGGGTCGGGCGAAAGGTTCGCTTAGTGTCGGGGCAGGGAAATGGTCTCAAGTCTAATCGGGGCAGGACTCCGGTGCTTGTATTTTGTCCCCAAGGTGGCGTAGGTCAGATTTTCAGGCCTTTTTTGTAGTATGTGCGTTGCCGTTACGCAGGTGGTAGGCCGAAAGAGAAGTCAGGCTGTCTTCAAAGATAATCTGTGCCTGATCTGTGCAACGTAAGTATATGTCAGGGCTCGACTTTGCTGCTGGTCGCGAATTGAGGCTTTGGAAAGGGTCACGACGCGGACAAGAAGGGTGGAATGTCGGTGGTCGGGCTCGAGTGCAGCGCAGAAGGGGGGAAAAACGCGTCGGGAGACAGCGGTGTCGCACGTGGTCGAGGTTTGAGACTCGGGGTCTATCTGGTCAAACTACGAGCTTGAACGTGGAAGAGGCGAAGCGTCTCTGATGAATTGCTGCCCAAAGGGTCGTGGTGTAGTCTTTGCGTCTTGAGTCGAGGTCAAAAGGCGGCCGCGACCTGGTCGTCAAAGACAGGGATGATCGTGGTCAATAACAAGACCGTTGAGAGCGAGTGCAGCTTGCGGATCGTGATGATCCTGGAGACACGTTAAAAATACGATGGTCAGTCCAGTCCGGTGTAAATACCACAAAAGATACGACTTTGACGTGTTGCGCAAGGTACGAAAGATTGCTGGGCAGGTAGGGTCGTGAAGTGAAATTCCCGACGCGGTAGACACGGCAAGGCAGGACAAGGCAGGGCAGGGCAGGGCAGGGCAGGGCAGCCCTGAGGGTAGACCAGCTGAACCGCGCGCAGGTGGCACACTGTTTATCGCCAGGGTCCATCGAGTCGCGCCGAGCCGAAAGAGCAATCCAAAGTCTGCGTCTGCACAGAGTGCAAGCGATGCTTGCTTTCTTGTCAAGTCCGTCTGGTCTTGTCGAGAACCTAACCGTCTGTGATTGACGTTGACACAGGCGCGATTGCTTGGTGTTCCTCCTAGTTGGCGACGGCGTTCTCCCCAGCTCCAGGGCTTCGGGTGCACGCGCAGGGACAGGGCAGGGAGCAGAACAGAGCAAAAGAAGAGGAAGATTTGGAACGAACCTAGTAATCAGCTTCACAGAGTGCGTGTCAATGTTGAACGGCGTCGACAATGTCGTAGGTCAAGGCCACAGATGAGCGTCTCAAGCACTATGAAAAGTTCTGTGGGATGGAAAAGGCCGGAGTGATGATTGACAACTTGAACTGTGAAAAGCTGTAGAGATTTCTGAGAGTTGAGAAGTTCTGCAGGCTGCAGATTGGAGACTGGGTTCTGGGATTGTGAGGGTCCTGGCACGCTTTTTTGGCAAGGGCAGGTGCCACGGAGAGCACCGGGCAGGGTCAGGGAGATAGCAGGGTCAGGGGGGTTGGCAGGGTTTTTTCACCGCCGAAACCTGGTATGTGCGCTAATAGTAACTGGTCAGTCAGCGTCTTCTCCCACACACAAACACACACACAGAGGGACAACTTTGGTAGCCTGGAACAGCTGAAGATGCAGTGCAGGTGGAGACTGTAACTTCCTCTGAAATTCTATTTCTCCCCGATGCTAGTGTTTGTGCCCAGTGCAAAGTGCCCAGTCGCTTAATGTTGAAAATCGTCTCTTCCCCGGGAAGTCTGAACTCAACCCAACCTCGCGTCCATCACACACGCACCACGTCGTCCACTCCACCCATCTCATCTTATGAAACCACCTCGAATACCTACCGAATGGGGAGGTAGCTTGTGAGAAATGTCCACATCGCACATACGAGTATTGGGTCCTTAGTGATCATCCTGTTCCCGTATCGATCTATCGATATCTATTTATGACGCCTTGGCCTGTCCTGTCACGGAATCGTATCAGTGGTCTGATGCATTTGAAATTAACCCTCTCAATATGGTATCATTGCCTCATTTCCGTCCACTTAGCCTTATTACTTTGCTTTTTACTCGGTATCGACAAGCTTCAGCAGGTCCGCGCGCACCGAAAAGGTCATTACAGAGTCGCAGTCGCAGTCGCAGTCGCCGATGCATAATTAATTGTCACTGCGTCTTTTCCTTTTCTTTCTGCGAATCCCCAGAGTGGTGATCATGGCGGTGGTGTCTTACTAACCTACAAACTTGTCCTCGCTAAATGAGCATGTCCGTCTGTTGATTGTGTGTACGCAACATATTCACCAAAGATTGCCGTCTCTCGAAAAAAAACCTGGAACAGTGTAATATCGCAGCGGGCCATGAGGCATGGGGCCCCTCCTTCCACCTGCACAGTAAAATGCTACATTGCAGTCGAAAGGTCACATCACCTGCATTCCAAAGCTCGTTCCTGGCCGGCCACGGGACATTTCCAGGTTGCCGTCGTCGTTCGGGGTCGCTGTCCATGTCGTCGCGGGCCGCACCTGTTCGTCAGGGATCGTGCGTCCCCTTCGAAGATCCCGATTCTCTGGTTCCTCGACAGGGCCCCTGGCACGAACTCCAGCGCAGTTGGAGCTGTCACGCAGCACCCAAGCAAGTCGGCAAGGTCCTCAGGAATCAGGTGGAGGTTGGGCCCCTGCACTCTGTCTGGGGCCATGTCCTCACCCAGAAGAACCCTTGACAGTAAATTCGAAAACATGGGGAATGCGAAATGCGAATCTTCAGCCACCAGGGCAGGTACCGCGTCTTGACGATGAAAACTAACGGCAGCAACACCATTAAACATCCTCATCCTTACCTAATCGGGACCTGATGAGTATCACTGGGGCGAGTCCACCCTTGAGTTGTGATCATTGCTGTTCTTTTGCTTCTGTAGCTTAAGTCTCACTTATTAACTTTGGGGCCCCTCACCTCCGGGAGTCGACTTCTCCGACGGTGTCGGGTTTTAAGTGATGGTGCCAGATCGTGTGCACCTTGAGAGATGGCCATGCCAATATTTCAGTCACATTCGCCGAGATCTTTTCCCTGTCACAAAGTTCGTGACAAAATCAGACTTGATCAGGCCATCGTCAACTAGCCTGAGTCTAAACCATCGTCGTTGGCTTACACACCGAGCTCAAGCTCTATGTGATTTGAGTCAAGACTGTTTGCCTGCAGCGCGCATCGACTTCCTGTGCAGTCCCACATGCACAGATACTGCACTGTCCGTCAGAGGCGCTGCCTGGGAGATGGGCCGTTTTTTTTTTTCTGTTCTTCTCACTATAGCACGCACGTATGAGTGCTTCAATACGATATGGTTTGGGAACACCAACAAGAAACACCCTACCGATGCCAGATGTATGATGTTCCTGGAAATTCCTATAAATAACGCTTCCGACACAGCGGCAACACAGTTCCCAGCAAAGGACTTTACTACCCGTGCGGCTTGTCTTTGTCCCGCCGCATCGCAGCAGGGAAACACCACGGCACCGCACCATAGCTGTCAGAGCTTCAACACTTTGTAAGCCGACCTGTCATGCACGGCAAATGCAGGGCTATGACAACCCCAGAACGGCAGTTGACGCTCACATCGCAGGGCCAGCCTGGTCCCCTTACTACCCCGGCAAGCGAGCAAGCTTGTCCCGCCCAAGCCCACACTTGGAAGTCACAATCACGAAGCACGCGGCCCTCAATCTTCCTGAGCGGCGCCGCGGTGTATCAAGGATGATTTTTGGAAAGCGATTGAGATGCATAGATACGGATGCCTCACTCGACAGGTCCTTGGCGGGGACAACGCTAGAGCTCATTGATAATGAGAGTATCGAGATCGAGAGGGCGACCTCATCTTAGACTTTTTTTTCCGCCTGGCCACACTTTGTCACTGCAGCGTCTGCATCAAGGTCTTCCCAGCACCCCCGTCGCCACCTGGGGGATGCCCTGTTCGCATCTCGCACCCTGACCCTGCCAGGTTCGACACGCACGACCGAGTATGCCTCGCTTGAAGTATCTTGATAGTAGCCGGTACAAGACTACCAGTTGGCGTACTTTGCTTAGTAGCGTTGAATTTCCTTTCACTATCAGCAAACATTGGACGGCTACACATACCATCTGAAGACAACTTTGAATGCTGACAATGTGCGAACGAGTAATGCAAAGTACTACTAGTCAACTCGGGGCTTCGGTCTCCCTCAATACTGCGAAAAAATCTAGGATGGTGGAGACGCTCTGTATCAAGCACTCATCGGCCGAGTCATACTTTGTTGGTGACCCTCTTCGGATTTGTCGTGCATGGCGCCGGATCCGATCTCGACCATACCTGTACTCCAATCGGGCTTGGAGCAGTGGGTTTCCATGTCCCGCGGATCACCGATGGAAATTCGACGTGACGAAACCTTTTCTACGAGCAAAGTCCGACGTTCCAATCATGTCTACTCGGCGGTACGTCTCGTTACTGGCCACTGTGCGCTACATCACAGCAGCCTCGTGACGAAATCGTTATGTATGCACTCGGCCGAATCCTCCCACTCCTCATTGCGCCCAAAGGGATGAACAGGGCCATCTCACCTAAAGTACATAGCGTGAGGATCTGGTCCCACTCCCCATTCTGCAGGGGGGAGTTTGTCGGTCAACATTCAGAACTCGGGGAAGCTGGTCCCGGTACAGACTGGCGTAAGGCGCATTGGATGTGCCTAGTCTCCTCTATAGTACATGACCTGCTCTGAGCCGTTTAGGTGAAGTTTTTCATGGTGCAGCTCTGTTGAGTCGCGCGCCTTCAGGATATTACCTGCTTTTTGTGATATCCTAAGAGCCCGTTCGTCGAAATTTTTTGGTAGGTTGCATCCATACCAAGGCTCAAGCATAGGAACTATCCACGTACCCCCAAAGATACTGTGGTACCGAACAACTGCAGATCTCGTCGTCATGGCATGTGTGCGGGTCTCGCTTCCATGTGGAGGGCTGGTAAGACCAGACCAGGTAGCAAAAGCGAGACCCCCACTGAAAGAAGAAGCAATGACAGGGCGTGGTGTTTGGATTGGGATTTCGATTGCACGCCACAGCGGCACCTTACCAACATGCACAAGCAGGGCCTTTGCCTCCCCAAATCACGGTCGGTCGCAGGCACATCGAACGCAACCTGCAAGAGTAGCTCGAGCCGCAGGCCTTTGTCAGCCTACCAAATCAAACTCACCGGTGCTTCTGGTACAGGCAACGGCGCAGCAGTGATGTTGTCATCGATTTTCTCACCTCTCTTTTTTTTTCTTTCCTTCTCTCGAAACGAGCGAAACGAGTCCACCTTCTACCCGAGCCAGCCAGCCAGCCAGCACGAGCTCAATGTCAGATTCTGCCACGAATCAAGGAATTGGGGGGGGGCCCGGTCCTCCGGCCGATTCTCGCACTGGGGTGTGACCACCTCTGCAGAATACGCCTGGGATATCGTACACGGTACCTGTGTAGCTTTTCACTGGCTCTGGGTCTAGCTTTAGCGGCTATACTTGTTTGGGGCATATGTCCGCGCTGGGCAAAGTCTCTCATTGAGTCTCGACTGTCGATACGGACAATTTGCAAGCGAATGATCGTCAGGACTTACGATTTTTTTTTTTATTATGATGCTGAAAGTGTCGGGCAACAAGTTCGGCTCGTATTTCGTCATGCCTCATTTTATCGAGATGACTCGTAGCATCGATAATGCACTATGGGAAGTCTATAATCGTATCATTGAGGGGATTAAAATCGAACAGCGTTGTGATGGGGGAAAGGGCCCAAGTGCAAGATCTACGAGAACATTCCGCCAATCTGTTGACGCGCTCAAGGCCTGGAAGAGCGCCATATCCACAGTCGCGTCAAGCTCCACTGCGCTGTCTCTTTTGGTCAAGGACATGGCATCTAGAGTCCAAAACACCGCAGAATTGCGGGTGTGGCGCTGTGCCCTTCTTCCGTGCTCACCAGCATTGCATACCGAAGTGGGCGGTGTGTCGGCACTGTTTGACTAGCAAAACATCAGCCTGTCAGGTCTTTGCGAACCACACGCTTCTCCTCCTCTCAGAGTTCCCAAAAATTCGTCATCCAACAGATGCCAGGTACATCCTACTGGTTGGTTGGCAGGTGATTGTGTGCCTCTCTATTCTTACCATGACAAAGAAAAAAGTGATGAGCCCCTGTTTCAGCAAATCGAACTGGCACTTCGGTTCCACGTCCACCGTCGCCAAAATAAATCAACCCCGAAAGCCAACAATACTACATGGACATCTTGGATTGATTCAAGGCCACTCAATTCCAAGCACAATCCACAGCCAGCCTTACCATGAACTACGGTAGCGAACCCTTGATGCTTCGGCAGCAAGCTTCAGGGGAATGAGAAGGGGGGGGCAGGGCAGGCTGGCAGGGCAAGGGGAAATGACAGGACATGGCCCTCTTTTTTTTTTTCTTACCAAGTATAAACCACACAGGGATTCTCCAAAGAAAGATCTCGCGAAACAGATCCACCCTGCAAGTTTCTAACAGGGGCAAATTTGACCCAGCCGCTGTGCAAAATGGCTGGGTTACATGCACTGTGCCAGGGTCCTGCAGCAAAAAGATGCTCCGAAAGATCATCCATGTTCCCCCAACTCTATTATCGACAGGGCTTACTATCCGCCCGTTTTTTGTGAGGGAAAAAGGCGTGCGTCCCTTCTGGCGTCGGTCAACCCCTGGCAACTTCTCCGCGTTCCGCTGTGAATATCCCCCGGCCCCCCGCTAGCAAGCAAGCAAGCAAGCATCTGAAAGAAAAGGTACTACTAAGTAGTAAAAAAAGGTGGTGGTGGTGGAGGTGGTGGACGACGCAGTTGCAGGACCAGGGGGGATGCGAGGGCAGGGGATGGGGCAACCCTGGCATGCGCGTGAGCCTCGACGACGACATCCGAACGATGTGAGGATCGAAAAGAGCTCGTAGATAGACCAGTTGCACGTATCTAGATTGATGAAGATCAGAACGCAAATTCCCACCACAAAAAAAAAAGCCCGAAAGTCGTTGGGACTGGCCGGATGGGAAAGAGGGGAAGCTTGCAACAAAAGAGATGTGATCGGAAATTTATCGGTCCCAAGTTTTGCACCGATCAACGTTAAGTAGAGCCAGCTAAGCTAGTAGTAGTTTGTTGTTGGCTTTTCGAGACCGAATCACGAGTACGAGCGGGCAAATTGAAGCGAAGTGACATTGTGAAAGGAAACCGCCGCATAGGAGGGAGGAGGAGGAGGGAGGAGGAGGAGAAGAAGAAGAAGAAGAAGAAGAACTACCTTATCTGCCCACCTTACCTACCTACGTAGAAAGGACCTGGTTCTCGCAATCCTCACAAGACCTGCAGAACTGTCCCCCCGACTGCACAGGGCTGCCTCGCGAGAAACGCAAGCTGCATCTATCCGCCATTGAGACAAAATAGTAAAAACGCCTTGCCGCTTACCTGTACCTTAAGTCACATGTTTCGTGTGCCCGTACCTGCGCGCCTAGCCATGTATACATGCACACAGAGACACACACATACATACTTAGTTACATAACGCACACCATGCCACATGAAAAGGTAATTGCTTCAACCGGACTGACCAAGCGCTGAGTCATCTAATGGAAGGGTAACACAAAAGCCCTGCCGAGATGGGGGAATGTCTGAGGCAAAGACTTTCGGGGCCCAACAGGTTTGTGGGGGGGGGATCGCCCATTTGTGGATGAACGAGCTTTCTTCTCCTTCCTCTCAGGGCGGCGGCACGGCAGCACACAGCTTTCGGCGACGGGATGCTGCAGCTGCACGCTGAGATTGCCTCTTAAGATCGGGTCGTGGGGATTAGAGAGAGGCTTGGTTGGTGATGTGTCATCCCATCGTGGCCTCCGTTCCTGCACGGGATAGAATACATTTTTTTTACTTCGTCTCGTCTCGTCTGGGCAGTGCTGACATTGGATGGAGTACACTCACCCCTAAGCCGTTTTCTGCGGGTGCCCGTTCGTGCCGAGTGTCGAGCCTCAACACCGCTGTTTCTTGCTTGGCCCAGCTCGATCACAACGAACGGCGCCCTGTGAGGTTGGCGAGGTAGGTAGATGAATGTACTGTCTAAGTCCTTTCGTAACGATGCTTTCAAAAACACCATTGCTTTGCCCTGTGTTTTCTCAGTGCCTGCTTCCCCTGTCGCTCTCCCTTATATATCTAGGTTAAGCCACCTCACGTTCCGAGTCCCGACAGCTTGGGTCGGTGGTAATAAAATGTGTAAAATCAAAAATCAAAAGCCAACAGGTCTCCGCGCGCGCGCGTGTGTCTCAGTTCTCGGCGTGGGAGAAAGAGGGGCTGGGATGGGGAGGTCTCACTTCGTTTTTTTTTCGTTTTTTTGACGGGAGGTGTGGGTGCGTACATATTTCAGCCACAGTACTTCTTTTTTTTATCCGCGGTTCTCGCGGAAAGAAAGAAAAAGGAACTACGAGGTGATCATTTCATGACGAGCAAACAAGCGACATGTTTGCTTTGGGCGCTGAGTGAGTTGGCGGGAAAACGGCACCATCTGCAAAGAACGGACCTGGCCCTCCCTCGTCGCAGTCACAAAACATTTGTTTTTCTTAGAACCTGGTTGGAAGGCGCTTCTTTCAGCCAGGTTATTATGCGAGGCATTAGAGAGGCGACGCGACGTTGGGGCTTGGCCGCTTGTCAACGCTTTGCAGTGGCGTCTGCATTTTCATGTGTTTTTTTTACTTCCGCGAGTGTGGTGGTGGGTATGTCGTGGCGCTGCAATGCACTGTGTCCCGCTTTCTCAGTCCGTGGACGTTTGTGAGGCGCCATTTGTCGAGAGAAAGAGAGGTTAGGTACGGCAGGGTGCGTGTTCTATGGTCGAAGAGATGATCTGTACCTGGATAGATAGGAAGCGCAGGTTGATCGAGACTGCTGGTCACTCGGACTGACCTCGTCACTGGTCCTCCTTCACACATCATGATGCATTTACCGTGATCTATCTCGAACCATTTATACAACCGGACTTGAGCCATGTGTGACTGTCTCGATATTAGGCAATAAACATCATTTATTAGACCAAGATGTCTGACCAGGGCTGCGAGAAGTAGGTACGGTGATTCTATAAATTCGATTGTGACAATTTCTTTCCTGCTTGTACCAGGCTCACTGGTCTTGTCATGATAGCCTCAAGTCTACCAAGTGGCTAAATCGTCTCCAGTCACCACGATGGCGTCCCCCTTGCCATTCATCGGGAAGCCTGCTGAAATCTTCGAATGTAATATGTCTGCAGATATCAAGATAGAGACCATATCTAGCTACGAAGGTCTCGAAAAACATAACAACACTTGTCATCAGATATTTAGACTTAGGCCAATAATCTGGGTATTCCACTGCTAAACACAATAAGCTTCCAATATATCAATATACTGCCCAAAACCGAGGGCTGAGAGGTCTATTAGGAAAAGTGGTCACGTAGCTATACGTTAATTACCTACACGGACCCGGACAAGCTGGGACAATTTGATCAAACAGAGTCTGATGCCTGTATGCTTTCACGTCCGATGGGCCTCGTGGAAACAGAATAGTAAGAGACTATCCAGTCACGGATGTAAGTACCATAACTATAGACTATCAACACCACACTTACATTGGATATACAGATTAATAACTACAACCACGCAAGCATACCCTAAAAATAGCATTCCACATTCGACAGCAGCCCTGTTTCTATTACAAACGCAATCTCTTCATCTCCTCCAGCCGTGAGATACCTTAGGCCTCTCTGCTAATTGAGTCTATTCTGTCTATAATGTGTGTGTCCTGCCACAAAATCCAACTCCCATCTCCCGAGGTTCGACGAATTTTGCAGTTCATTCACAGCCAAAGACTTTCTCCCATTGCAAAAGATACCTTCTGTTTTACTTAGCTATGACAAAGATAGATTGGACATAAACCTGTAATTCGAGTCAACAGCTAGATTTGAGACTCATCACGAAGGCGTACAAAGCCTCCCCCCCACCCACCTTCTTATTTATTTTTTCAGCCTTCTCAATGCTAGTGATATTACTATATATCGTGCCATCTTGTCACGAGCCAGATGTCCGTGGTTAAAACGATCATCCACACATTGGAAAGGACTTGCTGCTTCAAGACCGGCAATGGCAGCCCACTCTGTGTGGGTTCAAAGCCTATTTTAAGTCACCAAGTGGGGCTTTTACCTAAGTAGAGAGTTGTTGTGATGGCCAAGACACAGCCCTTCAGGCCTTCGGACCGTTGCATATCTGAGTGTGTCTTCACACATGTATTCATTATTCACGGGGTGAGACGAGCAGCATACGAACACACATGTTTCAAAAGCCAAGGGAGCATCAACATAGCACCGCGACATCTGTATCCATTGTTTTCCAGAAGCACTATCTTGGGTATTTTCGACCATGCGTATACATACAACCACCAATACATCCGTTCCTGGTATATGAGAAAGAACAGATTTTCCTTCCACCCATTTTACCTCCTTATCCAAACAGTTTGCTCATTAATGTATTTGCAACAAAAAACGAAAGATCGTCGTGAGTCTCATCATATATGTATGTCTCAAAGCACCGCTCATCGCTCATGACAATGTGGAAAAGTCGCTCCCAAAAATTCCGCAAGGGTGGGATATCTTTCAGTCATTTCTCACAGGGACAGGCTCCCTCTCCCTTTCCTTCTCCTTCTCGCGGTGTCGGCGATGCGGCAAGGGATCACGGTCATCAACCTGGTATTCAAGCCGTCGCGGTTCGCGCGACTCTCGCGGCTCGTCGTCGTCTTCATGGTGGTGACGTCTAGATCGCGGCTTTTCGTCTCGATCGCCTCGATCCCTATCGCGGTCGCGGTCGCGGTCCCGCTTCTCATCGCGCCTCCGGCGATCGTCATCATCCTCATCTCGTGGCTCTCGGCGATGAGACCTATGTGGCCTCCGCCGCTCATGGTCATCATCATCGTCGTCGTCATCACGATCACTATTCTCGCGTTCTTCGTATTCCTTGCGGCGCATTTCTGTGCGGGTTGTCAGCCTTGTCCATTTTCCACAAAAAGTCTCTGCAACTGCAGAGCACAAAACAAGGAGATGTGATGATCAAAAAGACAAAATGAGACGAGCACAGGCACAGGGGCACAGGCACGAGTCACGGGGGACGCAAGGCTAGGAGGACGGGGACGGCGGCGAAAGCGAAGGCGAAGGCGAGAGCACGGCGAGGGTCGAACGGCGAAGTCACGTGTGGGCGGCACGGCGACGGGCGGCGACGAACGGGAAACTCAAGCAAGGAAAATGGAAAGGAAGCAACCCACCTCTAAGCTGTGCCGTAGCGGCCGTGTAGGCCTCAATCTCTTCCTTGCTCAGCACACGAAGCACAATAACAAAGTCATCCCGAACCTCAAATCGCTCTTTGCCGATCGTTAAGGCATCCGGGTTCACGAGTTTTCGGCTGATTTTGGTCCACCTGGCGCCAGGAGGAACGCTTCCTTTCGTCTTGTCGTCCTTGTGAGGGGCGACGCCCTCCCGTACAGGATTTGGCTCCTCAGGGAATTGCGGCTTAGGCTGCTTCAAGATTCCCTTGATGGGCTTCTTGTCGTCCTTGTCCCTTGGTGGTGACACAACCCTAACCTGTTTGTCGTCGGATAGCATGGGCTCACGGCCCCTCAGGTCTTCCTTGGAAGATCGTGGGTCGTCGATATCGTCTTCTCTTGGAGGTGAGTGCTGAGATCGTCGGTCAGGTGATGGATCTTTGCTTGCGACCTTTTCATTCTCCTTGTTGGACTCCTCCTTCGCTTTTAGCTGTTCCTTGAGAGCCATCAAACTTGCCGTATCGTTCGGCTTGAAGGCAGCAGAGGACGCGCGTTGGCGTCTTCTTGGTTTGCTCTCATCCGAGGAAGAGTTGTGTTCCTTCGCATTGGATTCCCCGTTCAGTTTAGCTTCCGCATCGCGTCTATTCCGCTCTGTATCTTCAAGGTCCTCCAGGTCACGGTCCTTCCTGCTTTTCTTAACAGGTTCTGAAGTATCACCGTTATCCCGTGGGCGTTCCTCGGGCTCCCTCCGTGGCTTGGGACGATCCTCTATGTTATCTCTCCGATTGTCGTCATCCTCGCGCCGCTTGGGAGACCCTTTCTCGTCCTGAGCTTCCTTATCCTTGTGACTCAGGACTCCACCCAACCCGACGGCGCCAGCAGCAAGGCTTAGACCTGTGACGACTTTGTCGCGGAATTTCTCCTTGTCACGATCGTCTTCGCGAGAGACATCCTCTTTGCGGGGACTGTTGTCTTTGACGTTCTTTCGCTCAGGGCGAATCGGGCTGCTTTCATCCTTGCGACCATAGTCCCTGCTCTGCCGCCGGGCGTGGCGATCGAGCTCCTCGTCCGAGTGACGCCTTGGTTCACGGCCTCGGTCGTCCAGGCGCGAATCACGACGTCGGTCACGATCTCGACCAATATCCTCTACAAAAGGATCTTTCTTTTTGTCGCCGTCGAGTCGGATAGAACCACGTCGACCAACACTTTCGTCGCGGTAATAATCCCTGTCTCTTGCTGCCCTTGATTCCCTGAAAACAGGCTCGTCGACGCGAGAAGCACGCGAGGAGCCCTCTTGATACAGTGAGACAGGGCGGGGTCCATTGCGAGAAGGGCGTCGCTCGATAGGGCTAGGTGGGACATCCAGCTGAGTGGACCGGCGGTCCGGCACTGGTACGGGCACCACAGGTACGGGCATCCGCACAGTGGGCCGGTCATAAATACCCGCTGTAGGGTCTTCCACAACTCTCCTGTTCACCTTGTCCAATCCTCGAGTCGTTGGGGGAGGGCCTCGCGCGCGGCCATCATATGGTCTTCGTTCGACGTCGTTGAGTGGAACGGTGGGACGGTAATAGGAGTCTCGAGAGGACCGGCGATCATGGTCCAAATCATACCGAACTAGATCGCTAGGTTTGGTGTATTCATAACCGGAATCGCCCATATCCGAACTCGTTACACCTTGTCGGGGAGCGGATGCGTAGAGAGAAGTCGGTCTCTCCCGCCGAGGCTCGTTCCAAGATGGCTGCAGTCGACCGTCATTGGTCCTCTGGCGTAGGCGGTGAATCTCCTCATTGTCCAACGTAGAGTTTGTCGAACCAGACGCGTGGGGCCGGGTGTGGCTGCGCGCCCGTATTGACGAGGCTGGCTGTGCGTAATAGTCATCGGAATCACGATGGTCTCGGCCTCTGTCATGGGTTGAGGGACCGTCTCTTCTGGGGGTATAAGAGCCATCCTGGGTCGAAGGCGTCTCCTTTGCTTGGCGGGTAGTGACGATGATGGGCAGTCTCTTGGCTGGTTCAAAGGCGCTGCTCCGGCTGTCTAGGGTAGACGCCCTGTTGCGACTGTGCTCCCGAACGCTGGTGCTTCTCGTCACGGGGTCTTTCCTGACTGTGTAGGTAGTAGTCGTGACGGGAACAGCAACGGAGACAGGTGGACCTCGCCAATCACTGAACTGGTTCGAGTTGGAGCTGCGGCGATGATGATGATTGTGATGACTTGAAGACGGTGGCTGAGATTGGGTCGTAGACGTGACGTATCGTGTTGAGGGGGTGACATGAATGTCGCCGCCGTAGTAGGTAGTCACGTTGGGTGCAGATGTGCGTCCTGGACCATAGACTGGTGATCTCCTCCCGGAGGAGTAGCGATATCGATCCCCCATGACTGATCACGGTATCAGAGCCCAATATCGGAATCGGCCTAGGCAGCGCCTGCAGATAAGATCCTTTTATTCAGTCCAGGATGGATGATTGGTCGATTTCAAGAGAAGGCGAGACGATGTTTCCGGTTGGGGGGGGGGGTCAATAGGTAACAGTTCTAAATCGACAGGAGAGATTAAACTGTTTGGGGAGAAGACGAGGATGGCGATGAGAATCAGCTCGGCTTCGTAGAATTGCTGTCAGACAGTTAGGACTAAAGGGAACAGCTGACGAATGCGCCTACATAGACCATGTGCATGGCGCGCAGGAGGAAGGGTAGCTGCATACATGTATGGTGCGGGCTGCTGCACCGGTGAAGGGCGACGAGGACGTCGGGTGGGGAAAGCGACCGCAGGAGGAGGGAACCGGCTGACGGGAATGATGTTGGAAACCCTAGCAGGCAGCCTTATGCATATCAGAGCCACGAGCGCGGGGTGTGATATCGTGCGGTGTAGTTCAAGTTCAGAACGGCGCTCCGGACCCTTTGGTAAGGTGACCGACCGATGACTCTAAGGACGGGGCTTGCCTTTAGTGTCTCCTATCAGAGCAGACGAGGCACCCCGGGAAGTGGCGCTGTTGCGGCGTTGTCTTTCCTGAGCGGTGATGAGGGAGAGGCGATTCGTCCGCTTCGAACTCTGCTCGTTTCAACAGTTGCTTGAAGCCTTCAAGATTATTGCTGAGACTGCGGCAAAGCGGTGTGTATCGTAGATGTGTGTGCGTGCAAGTGTGACATGAGTGGCGTCTGTATGTTCTCTTTCTCGGGGGTCTTGGGAAAAGAGAGATGGCGGTCCCTTGGTGAAGAATTCGGTGTATGCCCAACACTATGGGAAGAAAAGGAATGAATCCAGCAGATAAGCTGCGGTTGATTAAAACGAGAATTTGGGATTCAAACGATGAGCGACGAATCAAGTGTGAATGAAGATCGCCTCGGCGTGGTGACAGGCCGTTCGGAGGCGGAGGGTGAGCAGCAACAGGACAATAATAATAATGGAGGGATATGCGTGGTAGGAGGAAAAGGGAAGAGAATGGACTCGTTCTAGCGGATCGCACCCCCCCCCCACCCCAAGTGGACTGGACTCGGAGGGCAGATGCAGTCACTTCATGCAGGTGCCCACCCTGGGTGTGTGGTTCCTTTTCCTTCCTGCCTGCCTTTCTGGCCAGTTGCCCTAGCTTCCACAGAACCCACCCCACCCAGGGACCCCTCATCCCGTCTTCTCCCCCAATGGAAATGCTTTCCCACTCTCTATGTCATGCACCTCCTTGCAAGAAAGAGAAAGAAAAAAAAAGAGACGCTTCCTGATGTTCATTCCACCCTGCAATTCCTCTTGGCCACGCCCAGGTACACCCCACCAGATACTCGTACCCTAGCAGCCCAAGGGTCCATACTGACATCACTGCATACAGATGACGTTGAGACACTACTGCAGTTTTTTCCCTCTATTCTCCCATTTACCACACGTACCATCGTACAGCATCTACACCGAAGGTTTTTTCACACTCCTCTAATTGGTGACACCTCATCGCACACTACGCAAGTAACAGCTCATCGTTGCCGCCAACACCGACGTACATGCTGCGGACCCATGCCCTCGATTTGTTTCAGGCTTTCATACGTCAAGGTTCGGGACGGACCACACATACAGGGCTGAAAAGAAAAAGCTGGGTCCCAATTTGTGGATGAGGCCATCGCGAAAAGATCCGCTTTCTATTTCAGGATCTTCGCTCGGATACTGGAGCCGGGCTGCAAAGATGCACAGCATGCACTCCATATCAGTGCAGGCTGTTGCAGCCAATATATTTAAAGGTGGGACTATTTTGACCACCTGCTCGTGATCGCCAGAGCGGGCTGCCAGGCTGCATATGGATGTGTATTTGTGTATGTGTTTTCTTGGTGTGGCAAAACTACAAATCCATCACTTCACATGCCTCACTTTTCAACTTTCGAGCCATCCGGATGTCCGCAGCGCTGCCGTGAGCTTCGAGAGGACATTGGAACACCCGCATGGTCATCAATCCTGATCAAGCTCTGGGTTTTACTTCCCTGGCTTTTTCATGCACAGTGCTATGCCGCGGCAACTTCCACACAATAGAATTGTGCAGCATCGTGCAATAAAAACACGTGGAACTGCCCTCGTACATGGTAGCTATCCCCCGACAGGTTTCAACCACCCGTCATTTGAATCGAATCCAGCAAATGACATAACTCAAAGAATGAAGTTTCAGGATGGTCCTGTCCTCCGGTCCTGGCTCACTGGCTCACTGGGTCTCGCCCCCCCCAACAGCCCAAAATGGACAGCTTCCGGTGCAGCCTCGCGACAGGCTTGATACCTGTCACAGCCACGCTAGATTGTTGGTCCCAGGTCCTGATTTTCACCACTAGCAGCACCAACACACCTGTCAGATGGCCGCCCCCTTCCCTGTTCCTATCGTCTTAACTCCGGATTTGGAGCTGTTTTAGCTACCCTTTCTCCTCCCAAATTTCCGGGGGAAAAGTTGGTCAGCTGAAAGCCCCATTGTGCGTCTAGAAGATTCCCGTGGCGCGCCGAGAAGAAGAAGAAGAAGAAGCTGAAGCTGGATTGGGTACAGTATGACCTCACGCCGCATTTCTTCACCAACCCGGTAGCCCGGTCCAGTTGTACCAAGCAGTTTCCTGCGGGCATATCGTTGGCGCTAGCTGAACAGCCTCGTCTTGGAAAGAAACGAAGATCCATTTCAACAGAATTGTTTTCTTTTATTTGCACCTTGCTCGAATCCTGCCCCTTGGTAGGAAAAATTAGTCCCCTCGTTAGGTACCCAGGTAGATCTCTAGCTAGAAACGGTGCCTAGATCAAGAGCCCAGCACCTGGTTCAAGCTCAAACTCTAATCTCAAACCTCACCTCTTCGTTGGGGAGAGGCGGGAATGTTTGCAACTCTCCGTTCAAACAAATTTTATTGATAAGGGAAGCAAAACCACAAAAAGCAGCTCAGACTATACACAAATGACTGCAATTCGCGCACAGATCTGCATAGATCTGACAGGTTCCAATTTCCGCCAAAGTCGCCTGTATACCCACGTTTTGCGTAGACCTTAATCCTCCATTAACCCAATGATCGTTATCCAACAAAGTCAGCCCCCCAGAAGAAAACAAAATAACACAAACCCCGGATCGGGCGTCGTTGGGTGGCGAAACTTGGGCTCCGGGAATTGTTACGGACCAAAGGCAGAGAGGCGGTAACTTCCAGGAAACAACAACAACAAGAAGAGATCAGCCGCCCACCCCCCCGGCCCCAACGAGCTTTGGGGTTGCAAGAGGCGTGCTTCTTGCGTGGGCGGGATGGTGGGATAATCCTGGCTTTTGAGAAAAGGGCAGTGATGCCGATGTTGATCTGGAAATACGGGCGTGGAAAGTTCTGATCCATTTTTTCTCCGAAAAAGGGTAAGACAAGCGCAGGGCAACTTGTACTAAGTAGCTCACTACATACTAAGTATGTCCTTGACTCGGGTTCGTTGGGTTTTAGGTCGTTAGGCAGGAAAGCATAACCAATTGCCAGGAATGAGGCTCTGCCAATGTCTCCACAGTCCGTCTTTCTCGCTCGCCAGTCGATTTCCCCATCCTGCATTTGCATACAATACAGTGAATTAGGTTACACACCACCCAATTCCCCAGTCACCCTTGCCCAGGAAGGCAGAAAAGCTCTAGAAGGACAAGTGTCTATCCTTTCTCGAAAGAATAAAAACAAACAGTCCCACACCAAAAAATTCGGGATCGTCCTCGATCGTTATCTGCACGTTCATAAGGGATTTACACAAAGACCCCTCTCTTTCAATGCGTCTAGCCAGCAACCTCCCTCCTCGCATTTACATCTATTTTGCATATCATGCAGCCCATTGCCGAATGACTTGTCACTCGAGGAAGGCGAAAGAGGCGAAGCAACAAATGGCGGTCTGCAACCTTTTCAACAGACTCATTCACACACAGGGCACACACACACACACACACACACTCTCTCTCTCTCTCTCTCTGTGCGTAGTATGTAGTAATCAAATATCTAAAATGGCCCCAATGCAACGGCAGCCTCGCCGTGTGAGGGAACAAAAAGACCCATTGGCCAATCATGCAAGTCAGGCGGTGAACTTGGGCCTTAAAGTGAGGGTTTCCGTCTCGTCCATTGAGGCCAAATGAAAATGGTCTCCTGGTTTGTAACGCAGCGAGCGAGTCGCGCATTGTTCATTTTGAATGATAGGCCCAGACGCAATCTGCGGATCGAACGAACGCAGTTTTTGAGGAGTAGGTTGACTTGCATCAATAGTGCGGGCTCATGCAATCCGAGTCAAGGAAAGGGGGTTAGTAGAATGCTTGAAGACGTGAGCCGTGAAAGCTCGTGCCTAAGTCGCTCTCTGTCTCTCCCTTTAGCGTATTCTTGGGGTGTCCTTGAGGTAGGACGGGAGCCGTGACCACGGTGATGTCTTTGAGAACATTATTTCGCTACTACATATCATGACCGTAAACTCATTGCAAATCGTAGTCGAGAACGACAGACCTGTCTATCCGTAACATGCGGAGAGAACATCGCTAGACACTCACTCTAGACCGTAGACAGATAGAGATACCTACCCCTTTCAAGCCAAAGCACCCATAGGGTCCCAAAGAGGCAGCACAATGGGCTCCTGGTCCAGCACCTTTCTGACCTCCTTGCCCAAGAATCTGGGGTCTACCACCGCTTGGTAAACAAATTGGTCCATCCAGCGGTCAGTCATGACAAACCAGCCCTCCTCACCCGGCTCGGTGCCCCAGCTATTCTGCACACGCCATCGCACCGTCTGGCCCGTCTTGTCATCCACATGCACCGCCGTCAATACCATCGCATGCGTCATTGCGCTCTCGCCCGTCCGGAGCCGTGCCGCCTTGTCCATCCCCAGCAGACTCACATTGAACCCCAGCTCGTAGTCGATCAGCGCCAGGTCCATCACGCCCGACACGCGGTCGCTGAACTTGCCGACGTCGCTGCCAAAGAACACAGGTAGACCCGCTTTCAGCATGGCCACGCACGCGTCCTTGAGCGTCTGCATCTCCACGTTGATGTACGTGATGCCGCGGCCTCCCACGATATTGCCCAGGCGGTCGACGGTGAGGAGTGACAGCGGCGGGTTGCGCGGGTCGTTCACGAGCGAGACGAGCCCTGAGATGACGCTCGACGTCACGCGGAACTCGCTCGACCAAATGTCCGCGGCAAAGTCGAGCGGTGTCGCGCGCACCTCCTTGGCCTTGCCGGTCTTGTCGGAGAATTGCCAGACGAAGGGCTCGGTGGGCGCGGGCGGAGGGCCCAAGGTGAGGGTGAGGATGGTGTGGATCTCCTTCATCATCTTGGCCTTGGTGGCGGCAATGGAGGCGGTGGTGGCGGAGGGGGAGGTGAGGAGAGAGCGCAGGATGAGGGCGTCCTCGCGCAGCTTGGTGAAGATGATGGAGTTGATAATCGAGGAGGACATGGCGTTGAAGGAGTCCGGGTAGAGGGTTTGAGGGACGAGGCCGTATTTCGTTACGAGGTTGTAGACCATGTCCCACTGGCCACCGTCCGAGAGAGGGGCCTGTACGAGTGTCTGCACGAGGCGCGAGTCGAGGTCCAGGTCGGCCGTGTCGATGATTTGTTCGAGGAAGTAGTTTGCCTTTTCGATTTTGTCCCTGCGAAGTATCATCAGCATCTGATCTTCGAAGACAGGTAACATACACAGCCCCCTTCTTGCATGTGCTTCCCGTCGTCCACGGATTGTATAGGTACTTACCAAAAGAAGAGCCAAGCCTGACTCAACTCAAACGACTCCAAATTGTATTTCTGCATCAGCGCCACGCGGAAGACATTCGTCGCCGCGAAGAGCCAACATCGACCGCTACTTCGCTGGTTTGTGATGGGCGCGCCCTCAAAGGGGATCTTGATGTTGTAGATTTGCTGGTCGGCGATCTTGGCCTCTCGCGAGGTCAGAACGTCTCGGGGGTTTGCGGCGGACAGAGCAGAGAGAGCGAGTCTAATGGTAATAACAGATAATTATCAGAATTTCATAGATTTACAAAGCAATGTATCTAGTCGAGTCGAACTTACCTGTTCTTGGGATCCTGCAGTAGCCGGGTCTGCCAGTCCTCGAGCTGACCAACGTCCAGCGTCGATGGTGACCGACGCAGGGCGTCCAGTGTCTTCTCATTGGGCGAGCCATGCTCAAAGTCGTCGACCTCGACGAAGCCGTCGTCGTTGACTGCCTGCTTCTTTTCGAGTTCTAGGGCGCGGAGGCGCTCAACGACGGCGCGCTGGGCCGCGGTGGGCTTGGACTGTTCGGAACCCATACTAATTTCTCAACAATATTTGAATCCGAAAAAAAAAGAGGGGAAATGGCAAGGAGATGCTGGTAGTCGCAACAAGTGTATAGAGTTGGTAGAGGAGGAGGAGAGAGAGTAGATAACAGAGATCTCAAGCAAGGTTGAATCAATGCGTGGGATGCATAGAGGGAGGGGCTTATCAGTGCCTCAGAATGGGTGGGTAGAGAGATAGATACTGTATTCCTAGCTTACTGCCTATTTCGGAGTAGAATGTGGAGATATAGCCAATCATATTACACCGTTGGCCTCGGGGATCTCCACTTGGCGACTCGGAGTGGTGTCGTGATGAGGACCGTGGTGGCCGATACCGTTACACATTCATGGGCGGTTGGAGGGCTGTATTTCAGTTGCGACGGTTCAAGGATTGTAAAGTCGGCATGAGTAACACACTCAGTCGACGCATAATTGGATTGTGAGTTCAATGATATATTGTAGAAGACTACTGCAGGCAGTGGACGCGTCAGCAGTCACGGCCGTCACGTCAGCAAAGTCATCGCACCCTCTCAATGACAACGCGTCCTCAAGAGGCACAAGCTGGAAAGTCACCGAGGTCAAGACTTGCATTCAAATGAAATACTGAGAGAGGTTCACTGCGTTTACTTGGACTGGAATGAACAGCAATGAACCGGTTCTTCGGGACCATGGAGCCTCCCTTGGAGGACCCTCGTGCCCTCTATGCAGCATATTAAACAAATCCACAGCATAAAAGTCTCACTTCAAAGTCCACAGTGTTTTCAATAATCAAGAGTGCCATTGTGTTTCCAATGATGTACAATATTAACTATCGACTTCCTACTTAGTTTCAAGAAAAAACGTCAAATGAGAAACCGACAATCCCTGAAGTTCCCGTCGCTCTGCCTCGCAGACTCGACTGAACAGCCAACATGATCTTTTTTTTTTTCATTCAACCTTCCATGATTTTCATTCTAGACATCATCCCATGAACCGTCATTACCTCATGCAGCTCACAAACAGCCAGCCTGTTCCTGCAAGAGATCAACACTGAGCTCTAGCCGATGAGCGACGAGCTTCAGCGGAGCACCGAGCGAAAACACGTATGGACAGCTTGGAGGACCAAAATCAGTCTCTCGTCTCTAGCTTACAGGGAAGAGCCGTGCAGGGTCTTCATGTCGACAGCCATCTCTTGTCCATTGTGGTTGACCACCAGCACACGGACGGATCCGCGGCCTGAGTCGAAGGCCTTGGACAGACGCTCCCACAGGTTGGACTGCTCACTGACGGGCAGGGCCTGCTTGACATCGCCGGTCTCGGTCATGGCAACAACTGCGCAAAACATTGTCAGCATTATTTTCGCGTCACCAAGCAAAGAACCTGGGATGGGCTAAAAAACTTACCTGAACCATCTTGGAGGTCAAGCACACGGTACTGCTTCATGATCGGGCCGCGCATTGTCTGGACAACCACACTCGGCGCAGGGTTGTGAACCTGGCTCGACTCCTCGTGCAGTTGCTTGGTGAAGAGGTCGACGCCGAGGTAGCGGTGCTGGCCGGTGGCGGCGGAACTCGAGATGCGGATCACCTGGCATGGGTGGCCCTGGAGCATCAGGATGTCGCCAATGCGAATGTGGTGGCAGGGGATTGTGACTGTGTAGGGCGGGTCCCCCTCCGAGTAAGCTCCTGTCTTTCCATGGCGGCTGTGGCTGTGGCTTTCCCGGACCTCAATCACCTCCCTGTGGGACGTCGCATGACGCCCTTGAGGGTGGGCGATGCGGTCGGCCAACTTGTGGACGCCTTGCCGGAAGGAGTGGTAGTGGCCTAACACGGGAGGTCCATGAGATTTACGACAAAGGAGAATAAGGAAATTAATCAAGCAAAAACTAGGTTACTTACCATCCTCGTCAAAGTAACCCATCTCGACTTTGTGTTGGTGGTGGTGCTTGGGGCGGTAAGTGCGGTCGATTTCGACAGTCTCCTCAACACGGACGGTCTCCTTGTGCGAGGGGCGGATGCGGGGAGGCTCGACGATGGTCTCGTCGATATGGACAGTCTCCTTGAAGGAAGAAGCGGGCCGGCGGTGGTGTCCGTCGACGGTGGTTTCGTCTACGCGGATGGTCTCCTTGTAGGCGGCAGGTCGGCGGTAGGCTCCGTCGACAGTAGTCTCGTCTACTTGAACTGTTTCCTTGAAAGAAGAAGCGGGCCGGCGGTAGGCTCCGTCGACAGTAGTCTCGTCTACGCGAACAGTCTCCTTGACAACAGCAGGTCGGCGGTGGTGGCCGTCGACGGTGGTCTCGGTGATGTGAACGTCCTCGCGGTAGCCTGGCTGGTATCGAGCACGGTACTCACGCTCGATCTTGTCAATGGGGCTGAAGTGCTGGTCGTGCACGTGGTGGTGGTGTGAGTGGTGGTCGTGGTGGCGGTGAGCGTCAATCTCAATCCGAGTATCAGAGTAAGATGAGCGAGCCGGTCTAAAGAGAGGGAAAGCTGAGGTCAGTATTTGTGAGTTCTCCAAAAAAAAGATGATTTACTTCATGCCAAGACGCCTGAAAACAATCCGTGTGCCAGAACTGCTGGAAGATTGGGCTCATGAAGCCTAATATATATCTCTTGCTCTGTGCTTGGTGCGTGCTCTGCTGTGCAATCCACCAAAAGGGCGCATCAAGGGTTCCATGGCAGCTGGGAGGGAAGGGGTGGGCGTGATTCTGGCGGAGCAGCTCTAAGAAAAAGACTGCAAAGGAAACAGATGGGTATTGGCAATACCTAGACTGTTGCTCCTTGAGCTCCTCGTGGAAGTACTCCTCACGACGGACCCCGGGTTGGCGGTAGCGACTGTCCTCGCGCTCCCTGATGATGCGGATCTCCTCTTCGGAGTAGCGCTGGTCCCTGCGAGGGGGGAGGTCGGCAGAAGCAGAGTGGGAAGAGTAGACACTACCTTCCCGCCCAGGCCTATGGTGAGGGAGCTGGACCTTCACCTCCTCGTGGGTGGTTTGGACCGACTCCTTCTGCTCGACGTCACGGTACGCCGAAGGGAAGATGCTGAAGGGGACGGGGACTCTTGCTTCAAAATCCAGCTTGACTGCCCTGTGCGCACAGAGTTGTCTTCTCCTCTTATCCTGTTCTCAGACGATGACAATACTGTCAAGGTCTGTGAAAAGGAAAGAAGAAAAGAGTCCTCTGGCTTCTTCCGGGGGAAAGAAGTCGAAAGAGAAGAGAGAAAAGAGAAGGACCCTACCAATTAGATGGGACTCCTTCTGTTTGGACTCTGACTTTTCGATCGAGAGAGAGGATTGGAGGGCGAACCCGGGTGAGATGGGTTGGTGAGAGGTGTAAGGTAAGGACTTGTGAGGCTGACCTGAAGGAATTTTGTCTGGTAGAGATAAGTGGAGGACAGGAACGACAAGAAAACAGAGAAGAAGAGGAGGAGGAGAAAAGGCCAGAGGCAAAACAAACGAGGGAAAAAGAGATGGGCGGGCTGTTGAAATAGTCCACAGCAAACAGCCCCAGTCCGGAGAAGCTACCCCTACCTGGACCAGGGCAGAACAGGGCTGAGGGGAGGGGAGGGTCCGTTCATCTCTCACTGGTGTCGATTCTTTGCTGTCACAAGCTGAACAAGAAGTGTGTTTACTTTCCAAGGGTGTGGGGGCGAGGTGGGAGTGTGTGCTGAGAGCTGCAAGGAGTGCATAGCACCAGGCGTCTGTTTATCCCAGCCCTGATTGAGCCTAGACGGAAGCACTCAAGGATCTGAGCTCCAGAAAATCCTTGTTCATTGGACTCAAGACCCACTCTCAGGTGGAAACTTACGGGTAACTTACTGCAGCGCAGAATCGACTTTCAAGGGTACCAGATGGGAAGAGAGATACGAGGCATTGTACACGGGAGAGGATTGAGATATAAGGGCTCCGTCACAGCACCAATTGGTGTTCACTGATCATTCAATTGGAAGGAAGAATCCAGATTCTTCTGAGATATACATGGTACAAAAAATATACGGGACGCGCCGGTTCAGGGGCCGTCTCAAAGGCTAAGGATGTGCTTGTCATACTTGTCACTGACTGCTACTACGCAGTATAACCCGGTACTACATACATGCTTTAGTACCTACCTAGGTACCTACCCAAAGTCAAACTCAACGACGGGCCCTGCAAACTTACCCAACCACCCATTATTTCCCCAATCCATCCAGTCGGCGTCCAGCACCACTGCCCGGTCCATAATAACCGAGTCTCCGATCTCACCTTTTGTCTCTTTGCTTCCGCAGTGGAACTTCTTCAAATGCACGGCGCAGAACTGGGCATGGTCGATGGCTGGGGAAGTGGAGCGCCCTCCCAAATGCTGGAAGCTCAGCCGAAACGACGTCGCCGCAGTCGGTAGCAGAACACGCAATTGGGCATCTCATGGGCTTGTCCCCAACCACTCACCCAGCCCGACCTTTTTTCTGCACGCCCTAGAAAGCATCTTCCATGCTTGCCCGCTCATCCCGGGAAAGCGTGGAGTCTGTTCATTGGGCCGTTGCTGCGTGACGTTTAGCTGACCATCCACGACTTATGCAAGCCCTACATGGCTGGCCCAATTGTTCCATGATGATGAGGAGCCCAATTGATTGAAAAGAGCCAGGCTTCTCTTCCTCTTTCGCCCTCTTTCGCGCATCAATGAGATAGCATCGTGTGGAGTGATTCACATACACGATGCTGCGAGCTTTTCTCTTCCACGAGCGCCAGGAAGATACTTCGACGATATCTGAGTCCTGCAGGATGGCTGGGTGGTTGCCATGGAAACGCTTGCGCCAAGCGGCAAGCCGATGTAACCCAATCTTTTTGACCCCTGACGAAGCCACACCTGAAATGTCACTTTGCGATTCACCAGCGCTAGGTAAAGGATGAGGTTTATTTTCAAACATTTCGATTTCAATTGCATACGCGGAGCTCCACAGATCTTTTGGCGATCATCTTTCAAGTCTACGGGATCGATCTATTTCTGCTACACCAGATCGCGTCGTCTTATATTGTCGTGGTCCCTCGGACATGCTCCGTTGGTGCACGGTGATACAGTCTGTGCAAGCTTCTTGTTTCCCTTCCATCACGGTATAGATAGTAAGTTGAGCTTCGCTGCAAGTATAGTGTATATATAACCTTACCGTGATGAAACGGCCTTTATATTGTAGAAAGCATGGCTGTTTACTGGGCTCGATGCGGAAGACTCTCCTGACTGTCCACTTTGCTGAGTGTTTCTGCGCTCAAGCATCAACTTACTTGTGGTGGTGAAGCTAGTCTTGGAACGCCTCCTGACCACACTTTCACGCTATGGGAACGAAGCTGCATTTCGAGACCTGCAGAAGTAATTTAAAAGAAGTGATTCAGTTACTATCCGTCGCCTTGGCTTCTCGGCCCTGTCAATCGAAGGTTGCGAGACTATGGCTTCACTGTATTGGTCTCAGTGGGTTCCATTCGCAGTGGTCATACCCGCATCTTGCTTTTGTTCGCGTAGGAAATGTCACTGAACACAAGCCGTGGAAGCTCAGCCTCATGGTCGAGGCTGGGCTCGTTTCCACGTTTCCACCCTCCGGCCAGTCGATTCAGGGCTGAAGATGGAATGGATTTTGCTGGATCCTGCCATACCTCAATAGATGCTTGGCAGTTTGAGGCTTCCGAGAAAGATGCAGAGTTGATAGTTCACTTTGACCCTTTTCAATCTTCAAAAGGATCTTGCAGCTCGCCACAAGAATCCTCAAGGCATACCTTCCTTGGTTAAGAGGAGTTGGCTTAGATTCCAAGACTCTAGCCACCTAAATAGCTACCTACCTCAGGTAGGTAGGTAGGCAGAAGCCCAAGGGATCTTTTTCATCAAACCCGCAGAAAAGGGCAGTAGGACACGACCTAGACACATACGTACCTTGAGCATAAACATGAATATAAAGCATATTCAATCAGTCTTGACGAGTAAATAACTTTTGCATAGATGAAAGTTAAAAGATCAGTCAATTTCAGTGACAATCTAAGCATGCGTCTGTAAGGTCACTGAGCACATAGTAGTGAGAATAGACTACACCTTTCCCGATGACTTTATAAGCCAGCATTGTGATGTAGAATACTAGTATAGATCGATAGTGGTGAGCTCAACTCAAGTATCGTTTTCTCACTTTGGCAGTGTAATTGCTCTGTAATTTATTATTCGAATACTATGCCTTGAATCGTTTTTCTTAGGGCCCCCGGGGGGGAGGTGGAACCCTCAATGACGTACTTTTTCCAATACCCCGGTACCTGGCGGGGCGACCCCACGGTGACTCTCACGCCGAAGCACCCATCTCATCCGACACGCAAATTCTGGAGGAACACGTTTCTTGATGAAGAACTGTCGCCCACAAACCTCTCTGTCGACTGTGAAAAATTCCGGAGGAGCCCATCATGAAGCAGCGATTCTCGTCTCTGGACGTCAAGGTATGTCTGCTGCCCCGGACTGCAGCAATGGTCCCCAGCGCATGTGCTGATCTCGGCGTCCTTGTCCCTTCAGGTCACGGCCCATGAGCTGGCGCAGTCCTTGATTGGTCTCCGGCTGGCCAATATATACGATATATCCTCCAAGAAGCTGCTCCTCAAGTTCGCCGTCTCGGGAAAGAAAGAGCAACTGATGATCGACTCTGGTTTCCGCACCCATCTGACCGATTTCACCCGAGCTACCGCCGCTGCACCCTCTGCCTTCACCGCGCGTCTGAGGAAGTTTCTCAAGACCCGGAGATGCACCTCGATCACTCAGATTGGCACCGACAGAATCATAGAGCTTCAGTTCAGCGATGGCGCATACCACATGTTCCTAGAGTTCTTCGCAGCAGGCAACGTGATCCTGACCGACGCAGACTACAAAATTCTGGCAATTTTGCGCAATGTGTCCGAAGGCGAAGGCCAAGAGTCCCAAAGGATCGGCTCGATATACTCCCTGGAGAATCGCCAAAATTACGGTGGAGTGCCTGCACTGACAAGGGACCGAGTTCGGAATGCCCTCGAAATTACCGTCAAAAGGGCCGAGGCCACCGAAGGGTCCAATAAGAAGAAGCAAAAGAGGAAACCAGGTGATGAGTTGAGGAGAGGCTTGGCTACAACATTGGAAGAGTTTCCTCCTATCGTGGTCGACCACGCTTTCGCCGTCACAGGCTTCGAGCCTACATCCAAGCCGGCTGATGTTCTTGAGAACGAAACCCTCTTCGAATCGCTCTTTCACGCCCTGGAGGAAGCTCGCAAGATTGTTGACGATGTCACCAGCTCCGCCACTTGTAAAGGCTACATAATTGCCAAAAGACGGGAGAGCAAGGAAGAAACCGCGGCAGCGCCTCAGGAAGACAAGCCACAGAGTCTGCTATACGAGGATTTCCAACCTTTTCTGCCCCGACGCTACGAAACGGACGCCGAATACACTATCCTGACCTACGACAACTTCAACAAAACCATTGACGAATTCTTCTCTTCCCTGGAAGGTCAAAAGTTGGAGGGCAGGTTGAACGACAGAGAAGAAGCTGCCAAAAGGAAACTCGAGGCGGTGAAACAAATTCAAGAACAGAAGGTCGAGGGCCTGAAGCAGGCCCAAATTCTGAATATGCGCAAGGCTGGTGCCCTTGAAGCCAATGTTGACCGCGTTTCCGAGGCCATGGATGCAGTCAACGGCCTCATAAGCCAGGGCATGGACTGGGTCAATATTGGAAAGTTGATCGAGAGGGAACAAAAGCGGAAGAATCCAGTCGCAGAAATCATCAAGCTTCCGCTGAACCTTGAACAAAACACCATCACCTTGCTGCTTGCGGAGGAGGATGCAGAGGAGAACTATGCCGACGGAATTGACGAGACCAGCTCGGGAGAGGAATCTGATGCAGAGACGGAAGACAAAGGGAAAACTACCGACACGCGACTCTCGATTGAGATCAATCTCGGACTGACACCATTTGCGAACGCTCGTGAATATTACGATCAGAAGAAGGTGGCTGCGGTGAAAGCGCAGAAAACCGTTGAGCACTCTGTGACAGCCCTGAAGAATGCCGAGAAGAAGATTGCCCAAGACCTCAAGAAAAATCTCAAAGGGGAGAAGCCTACTTTGCAGCTGACGCGTCGTCAGATGTGGTTCGAGAAGTTTCTTTGGTTCATCTCCTCGGACGGGTATCTTGTCATTGGTGGGAGAGACGCAGGGACGAATGAGGTGCTGTACAAGAAACATCTTCGAAAGGGAGACATTTACGTGCACGCCGACATGCACGGCGCCTCCTCCGTTATCATCAAGAACAACCCAAAGACACCCGATGCCCCGATACCGCCCTCCACCTTGGCCCAGGCCGGGAGTCTGTCAGTCTGCTCGTCGAATGCTTGGGATTCAAAAGCTGGTATGGGTGCCTGGTGGGTCCATGCTGATCAGGTCTCCAAGTCGGCTCCCACCGGCGAGTATCTCCCCACAGGGAGCTTCATGGTGCGAGGTACCAAGAATATCCTCACACCACAGCCTTTGGTCATGGGATTCGGGTTCATGTTCAAGATTAGTGAAGAGACCAAGGCCCATCATGTCAAGCACAGACTACAGGAAGCAGATGACGCCGAGATGGATAGATTTATTGGCAAGTCCGCTGATACTTCCAAAGCTGGGGCTGTTGAGGAAGAGCTTCTCACCGCCGCCGACGTCAAGAGCTCCGTCGGTGACCTTGAAGGGCCGAAGGACGATGGAGACAATGCCGGTCAGGATAGTGAAGATGGCGACTCTGAGCACGAGCAGGATGACACCGAAGGCTCACAAAGGCAGAATCCACTGCAGGTCACCACGAACCTCGAGGAGGGAGAAGAGACTGAATCCGAACAGGATGAGGTTGAGGACGTTGATGGCGAAACGGATCATGTGAAGGATGACTTAGAAAAACTGAGCATCGGAGACTCTGCTGAGGCAATGATGTCTGGTGCACTGGAACTCGATGCTAGTAATGGAGTAGGAGCAGCAGAAGAGCAAGACGCTAAAGGCTCTGAGGAGAGTCTCAACGCTGATGATTCCGAAGACGAGGACTCTGAGACTGCTACTGAAGCCCCGACCGAGGCACCATCGGTCTCCACTGCAACGGCCTCTCACCAAGCAAGCGGTGCCAATCCAAAGAGCGGCCCGAACAAGCGAGGCCGGCGTGCCAAGCAAAAGAAGATCGCCGCCAAGTACAAGTATCAAGACGAGGAGGACCGCGCCATGCACGAGCAACTCATCGGGGCTGCCAAGGGCCGTGAAAAGGCCGAGGCAGAAGCCAAAGCTAAAGCAGAAAAACAAGCCGAGGAGGAAGCCCGGCGCGAACGACGCAAGCAGGCCATCGAGAGGCAAAAGAAGAAGCTAGCCGAGCACGAGGAGGTCCGCCGGTTAATGCTCGATGAAGGGCTCGAGGTCCTTGATGACGAGGAGGAGGCATCCGCTACGCCGCTCGATGCACTCGTGGGCTGGCCGTTTGTGGGCGATGAAATTATGGAGATCATCCCCATGTGTGCACCGTGGGCTGCGATGGGTAAGTTGAAATACAAGGTCAAGATTCAGCCTGGCAACACAAAGAAGGGGAAAGCCATCAAGGAGATCTTAGAGAGGTGGAAGATTGCGGCCGGGGGCAAGGGAAATGTGGATGAGACGGTGAGGGATCGGGAGAGGATGTGGCCAAGGGAGGTAGAGTTGATCAAGGCGGTAAAACCAGAGGAAGCGCACAACGTTGTGCCGGTGGGAAAGGTTACGGTTGTGATGTCTGGTGGGAAGTCGGGTGGAGGTGGTGGTAGAGGCGGAAAAGGAGGTGGGAAGGGTGGACGAGGTGGGAAGGGCAGCAAGAAGAAATGAGCATTGCAGTAGATGTCTACGAGGGTAGAATGGCAGATTCAATGCATGAGGTGTCTCATTAGATTACTTACTTGGCTTGAAGCTGTTTCTGAAACAGGCAATCTTTCTATGCGATTTGACTTGTTGGATATTTTGACAACATAGAGTCTCGATTCTGGCGAGCGAGTGTGACTCGGGTAAAATCTTGGAGCATAGTAGTGGTATATCCTACATCGACGCAGTGAAAGACCGGCTTTGTATGCGACATTCACTCCAGTATCAGGCGTGACAATAGCTATGTCCCATAACATGGTCCCGCCCCAAATCGTGATTTCCGTCCGCATAGCCAGACCCCGAGTACTGTGTGGTATGATCAATAATGATGATATAGTATATTCCATATGCTATATAGATATATGTACATAGGGAATCTTGCCCTCTCTGATTATGCGACAGATAGGGTCCATGCCCAATGTATGTACACAGCCAGTGTTGAAGAGAAAAGTACGATACCATAGCACAAGATGGATCCAGCCGGGTGGTGTATAATCAACGTGGCAGATTAGAACAGCCACGACATCCACCGAGTTCCAACATCATGTGCTTTAATTCGCAAGAACAGGTGCGTCATGAAGGACTCCCCGACCTAGCTGCTCGCTGACCTTGGCCGCCCGAGCCTCTCGAAGAGCTGCTCTCTGGGCCAACGTCAAGTCGGACGAGAGTCCTCTAGCTTTCGGTACTCCTCCGGAGCAGCTTGTGTCAGCACACTGAAGTAGCAATTTCACAGCAGCTGTAGTCAAGATATGCGTGACGCTAAATGTATTTGACGCTGAAGGATTGGCCGAGGCTTCGATCGTGTAGTTGCATTGTCCACCAGCATTCGGCCTAGGGATTCACAGGGTTAGTTAATCTTGCTTAGGATAGCGATCTAAGACTGGAAAAAAGAATAGGGGACTCACGGTTCCAGACTCCCTGGGACTCCTGGGCAGCCGATTTCGAAGGTGTCAGGGTCTGCTGCAGTCTCGCATTGGACGAGGAGGGCATTCTGTCCAGCACCGCACTGAATCTCCTCGGTCTGTTCCTGGCCGCCCTGCCAGCGCTGCTGCCAGAGGTAGCCTTCGTCGTTGGGCCAGATCTCGTAAGGGTCTATGCCGGGTCGGCCGTTCTCGCCAGGATGCATGGCCATCACTCGGATGTTGTTTTCCCGCATGATCGGAAACTCGATCTCGGACCAATCTGGAGGGTAGAAGAGAGTTGCATAAGTCTACTTGTTCTTTCGGGCTACGAAACAAGAGGTAAAGTGATGACTTACTAGAACGCGAAACCATCCTGCCATCAGTGAGCGGATCACTTGGCCCCGTAAGTAGCCTGTTTGGTGCTCTCAAAAGAACCGTGACCTCGGTGCTTCCTGATTCCACGATAGTCTGAGAGAAACCCTCAGAGAACCAGTCCCAGAACTGGGGATTGGTGGGTGTACCGCGCTGGGCTTCTGGGTGATCTGTGATCTCTGGGGGAACAGACTGTTCGAGAGTCTGCAGGCCCGCTGCTTCGGCGGCTGATTGAGACAGGGGAAAGGGAATTCCGGACCAGAACGCGCCTTTGTTGTTTGGCGGGGCCTTGATATATCGTTTGGTGGACTCGACACTGTCGATCACTGGCACGGGTGGATCAGGCGGCGGCGGGTCAGTCTGTCGGAGTTGCAGTTTGTTGAGGCCTCGAAATTTGGGTGAGTTGATGGGCTCGGTGAGACAACATTGTGCAAAGAGGAGAACTGCTAGGAAGTTCCACATGAGAAGTCCAGGAGAAAAGAACAGGTTGGTACGCTTGCGGGCCATTGTGACTACCTTAGAAGGATGAATCTACCTCTGATGACCTGCAAGCTGATGTTTCTAAAGAACCTCTCAACAGTCTGCATCGTGAGGGCATCATCCGAGTTGATATAGATTTGGATACTGCCTAGCTATTTTGACAGAGCTACGTAATGCATATGGACAATACCCCAGCGTCAGGACTTCTAGATGTTCTGTTTCTTGGAAAGTACAAACAAATGCCGAACCACAGCTCTAGGCATATTAGGATGCACAAGATATAGTCGCTGCCAAGGGCTACATACAGAGTGGCGACTCAGCCTTGGCAAGTATCAACAAGATTACATTGGACCCATGAGCGTCCGTGGCAGCCTCACTCTCTGATCAGCAGGTGCGGATCGGTGTGAATACTCGGACTTACTCGGATCTCAAGTTCTTCCTGCGTAGTACAGTCTTCACCGTCGACAGAAGGGTTGCCCTTGATTGTTCTCTGGTGCTAAAAAGCCGTTATCAAGTCTTCGGCCCACTACTCAACGTCGGCCTAAAATTAGATTCACAGATTCCCACGATGACTATATATAATAGCATAAATTAAGCTTAAAAATGCTATAAGTGATAGGCAATTCGTCCTGAAACAGGTACGCATGGCATTTGAACAATAGGATATCGGACGAAGACTATGACGAAAAGGGCAACTAGCAAGCAAAATCACTTTGCGCGACACATGTACGGGTACGAGAATTTTCGTATAGCATTCCACATAGTAGCCTTGTACAGACGAACAATTACGTGATGGAATGGAGTTGTGGATATTCCCTGTTCAATTGTTGAAACAGGCGCGCCTACAAGTAGAACGTGCTTGACATTTGTCGCGATTCGTGCTGGTGCCAAATCCCGAGTCTTGGTGCTGCCAATCATGCCGAGATGGGACGAAACAATCCCACATAGTCCAAGTGTGTAATCTCAATGCTAGGTTACTGTGGACCTTACCACTGTCACACCGCTCAATCTCGTGCACTACAAGTGGACAAATGTAGAGCGCGCTTATAAAGGCAGCGCTGGCTTTCCACTTCGGGAACGCTCCTCAGCCTCGTTCTGTCATCAGTTCGGCTTGACGGAGAGGATCACGCCCCGAGACTGTGCCTGAAGCGATGCTTGACCTCTGGCAATCGCCGTGGGCATTACACTAAAGGGTGCACTCTGAGAATGCTTTGTCATATTTCCTTACAACATTTCAGATCGTAATTGTGCAAATAATCCGGAATTGTTGGGTTTTGGCTGCACAATGTGATTGCGCAACTTGATTGGAAAGTTCCACGTCGAATTCATCCTCAAAAGACGAAGCATACTATCTCTTTTCATATCTCTTTTCATTGTGTCTGACAACGAATATGAAGCTCATAGGACTCGAGACGGAATTTGGGCAGAGGTAGGTGCTTCAAGTTTGATATATTGTTGCCTCGCTTCCAGAAATGCAAACATCCAACCTTTCTATTATGTTCACCTGCAGTCCTTCTCTAGAACATCAATGCAAAGCAGATCGAAAGCACGCAAATGTATTGGGAACAAAACGAGTCACCAATCGGGACATTCTAGACTGACGAATCTAAGCATATTCAGGAGAGATATTGTTTCTTGAACCGACTTCCAAGATTTTATGATTCTCCGCGGTTGGAACCACAACTTGAATGTCCATGGCTCTACCAGACTGTCATAGGCATATAAGAAGGCGTTGCATTGCTTATCGATACGACTAATCAGAAAGCAAAATGGTTCTTGGCCATCAACAAGACTACCCCAGATACTCTAAGGAGTCCGTGGTACCAGCGCTGGCGCAGGAAAAGACTGGACGAAATGCCATTGAACTCTATTTTAGACCTCCCGCAAATGTGTTCTGGACAATAGGCATACTATTATATCACCCCCAACGGCTGTGGACTTCTTGCGTTTCGCATAAAGCTATTCGCTTGACTCGTGCGTGGAAACAAAACGCGGCAAACAAACATTCAAATGCGGCGTCGACACCGCCTTCACCCCTTCAAATACTCGTAAAACATCTCAAGAAGATAGGTCAATGCCAGTTGTATTGCCGTATTACAAAGTTATGCGAAAGCACCATGTACTGTGTATTATGTGCAGCCCAGGAATGGGTATCTAAGTCCTGAAACAGTAAAGCAAAAGAATAAGCTGAGAGTCGTCTTGAGCAGTCTTGCACTTGTGGTTGATCTTGTAGAACTGCGCTCTTCAATATTCCCATTGATAGTCAGGCAAGTTGTAATTGTCCCCACCGAACGCGCTGGCCATGTATTTACTTGCCCACGCGAACAAGCCCTTGAACTTCATCGTCCAACAGACAAGTTTGAAAACTTGATTGCGAAGCCATATCCCCCATGCCGTCTGTGGCGCCATAAAAGTGAGGACGCCTGGTGGGATCTTTTGCAAGTCGTCAATGATCGGCCTCATGCGCCTCTCATAAGCCTCGAGACCTGCTGCCAGATCGCCCTTGTGTGTGCTCAACTCGCCGGCCAGGACGTACGCGCCAGCCATGGCGAGGCTGGTACCGCCGCCAGTCGGCCCTGTTGCGTAACCTGCATCTCCTACCGTGACGAAGCGACCTTGGTAGAGCTTGGGGAGCTTGACTTGCATCCACTCTGAAGCGTAAAAGTCATCTGACTTCATCATACCGGCCATTATCTCTTTGGATTTCCACCCGGGAGCCTGGAATCGCTCGGCCACGTATGCTTTGAGTGCGTCGTCACCTTTCTTGGACGCCTCGCGAAACGGCTTGGTGGGGTCTTGGTCCTTGCTCCCTGTGTGAACACTCATGTACAGGATTTGGGTACCACTAGAAGGTCTAGGGCTTAGGGTAACGGTGCAGGCCCCCGGAGCGCTCCATGCCTTTCCTAATTTCACTCCGTCCAGAAGGTCCTCTTCGATGTTGCAGTACGCAGCCCAGGTGTTCATTGGCACGATATGGTCTCGGACTCCATAGCCAAAACCGATGGCTCTCGTTCTTGAAGTCGCCCCATCACAGGCTACAACAAGGTCGTATTCCGCCGCTGGCATCCCGTTGGCGAACTCCACTGTGATGGGCCCGGAGTCCTCTGTTTGATGCATCGCTACGACCTGCTCACCAAAGACATAATTGATTCTGTCGTTGTCTTTGGTCAAGTCGACAATTATACGTGAGAGCTCGCCGCGGTAAATTTCATATTCAGATACGAGAAATTGAGCGTCTGCATCTCCGGTGGCTCTCATGATAGCAAGAGGTTCGCCCTTGTCGTTAACAAAGCTGACACCTTCCATCTCACTGCTTAGACGTTAGAAACGATACTGAACAGAATGAAGGAATGCACAAATGTTCTCAGATATACGTGAGAGACATGGTCGCATGATGCAGAATGAATGGAGAAAAATGGAAGGCCAACTTACAGTACCGCTGCACGCACAGCTTCCTCCATCCCGGCCATCTTCCGCATGACTGTCACGCCACAACTGCGAATGTCTATATTCTGGCCGCTGGTGCGCAATTTGGGGAAGCGTTCAATTACGGTGACATGGGCTCCGGCTTTGGCAAGCCAGTACGCTGCTGAGGGCCCTGCGATGGACGCACCTACAACAAGGACTTTGAGGTTGGACATGGTCACAAAGTTGTATATTAGATGAAGTAGTTAAAGGAGGCGATGGGAGAACAGACGCCCTTGGTTGTTGGAGAAGAATTGGATCCCTCGAACAAATATATGCAGTTGGACTACACTGTTCAAAAACAACACGGGGCCGAAAACCAAGTGAAGGACGACATCATTCACGGGGCCGAAGCTGGGTGAGCGTGTCTCACTGCGCGGCTCAGAGCACTGTATAATAATGAGCCGTGATTACGGCGCGGATGGTTTCGGACTTCAACTGCTGACGAACTTCCGCGCTGGGGACGCTAATATGGAAGCTGCCCATTTTACCTGACATGTCCGAAAAAGGCATAGCGAATGTTATACAGCTGTCATTTGTAGGCGCTTGTCTTGGTGTCATAGTTTTTAGTGGTCATCATACTTTGAGCATTGATCTTTGATAATTGACTACATGTACAGTCGACGTTGAGGACACGTGATCTCAATACCATGAGTTGTTTTGTGAACCTTATTTTGTGAATATCTACCAGGTACCTAGGTATCTACTTGGTACCTACCTGACCCGGAAGTATGATGATGTTGTGGCCGGCGGGGGCCTGGCCGCCCCTGGCCCACCCGGCGGCAGTGTGACACGCGCGTCTATAGCTAGTCCGCCACTGTATTGGTGCAATGCTGGCCGCGCTTAGCCGCCCTGTAACCCCTCCAAGCCTCCAACATTCTATATTTTGTGTGTTTTGTAGAGAACAAGCAAATGCATTTCAGAGTCTATATTTCAAGATCCTTACCTACCTAGGCAGCAGACTAACTTTTAAACCCATTCTTTTGTCAACGATAAGCGATAAGCCACAAAGCAAGTACAAAATCGCAACTCCCCACTTACACGTTGTTGCCAAACGTCTTCCTGAACAACTAAACACAACTAAACCAGGCCACAGCAATTTCAACCATTACATACCTACACAAAACACACTTTGTTGCTGACCCCACCACACCTGTTTTTCATTACCATCAGTTCACACCGTTCTGTCAGAAATTTATCATCCCAACTGCACGATCCCTCGACTTCATTCCAAGATGGTCCGAGACAGCCAGGACGGCCTGGAATGGGATCACAGCGGTCTTGATCTCGTGCCGAAATGGACACGAGAGCCGTCACTAGATGCGATTGAAAGCGTCTGTCGCCAACAGCTAGGTCTCAAGTCTGAGGACTCCTGTACGGTCTCATTTTTCGCATCCGGCCTTTTCAACAAGCTGTACTTGATCTCTACCTCAGCCGACCCTGTATTGATGCGCGTCTCACTCCCCGTTCATCCCCGCCACAAGACCCTCGGCGAGGTCGCTACTTTGCAGTGGGTACGCGACAACACTGACATACCCGTCCCCAAGGTCATCGCCTTTCAAGACACCAACGAAAACGAGATTGGTTTTGAGTGGATGTTGATGAACCTCATGCCTGGAAAACCGGCTTACCGACGCTGGCGTACAATGTCAATGACACAGAAAGTCGCATTCACCGAGCGCATCGCAGAGTATCAAGCGCAACTGTTCCGCTGTGGTGATCCTGACACTACCTTCAGAAACATAGGGACCCTCGAAGCGGACTTTGACAACGAGATTGGCGGGGTGCCAAAAACCTTCACTCCTGGCCAGATGATATCCCACGAATTCTTCATGGGTGATCACATACACTATGACGTTCCACGAGGTCCCTTTCGCTCCAGTCACGACTGGCTCAGCGCAGAGTTGAACCTCGTTATCCACGAGCAAACGACCGCCCTCGAAAAGGCAGATAACGAGCAAGACAAAGAAGACGCCGAAGAAATCTTAGGCCCTGCAAAACAGCTGCTCGCCCTGCTTCCCCAGATTTTCCCCGCGACCCAAGACAGCCCCGAGGTGACGGTCATCTACCACGACGACTTGAACCTGAACAACATTCTTGTGGACGACGAAGGCAACATCACGGCTGTTGTAGACTGGGAGTGCGTTTCGGCACTCCCGCTCTGGATGTCTGTTCAGATGCCCAAGTTCCTCATTGATGGTGGCGAAGGCGGAAGAGAGGATGAGCCGATTCGGGAAAACTACGCGGACGAGACGCCTCCAGCCCCAGAAGACAACTCCTGTGCCGATGGTCTGGACGACGAGGGCAAAACTGACCTGTACTGGATCCATCTGATGGAATATGAAGTGACGCAACTGCAGAAAGTCTACAATGCGAGACTGAAGCAGCTCTGGCCAGATCGTCCTGTGGACGATAGCCTGATCAAGGTAGATTTCCTCCAGGCCCTCTATGCGATCAATGCTGAGTTTTTCCTCGGGAAGGTGACCAATTGGGTCGACAGGGTTGGAAGAGGGGAGAACATACGGTGGCTTGACGTCTTCAAGTAACTCATCGGTCGTCAGGCTATTTCAATATTTCCTGCAGCGGCTCAATCTTTGGTGGCTGCTTGGTTGACCTGTACTCAGTCACGTCGGGTGTCTATTGCAGGCGTGTAAAAAAAGTCTTGTGTACGAGAATTGGTGTTTTCGAGCAGGAATAACGTGGGGATTTTCGTTTCCAGCGTCAGCTCAGGCCTGTCGCTTAACATTAGGACTCACTCATAATCAAAAGTTCCCCCATTTGACAGTTGCTGCCCTTGGCTGTGTTCTATGTCTCACGAATAGCGACATCTTACAATTGAGTGAAGAAGTCAGGTCACAACGCGCCTGCTTTGGTGGGGTCCTTCCTCTTTCAATTTTTCCTTTAAGCCTTTGACTTCTCCCAGGGTTGCTTCCATTGGTTTTGTACCTAAGGTAAGTTACCTTGGGATGTCTAATTCAAAGAGACAGTTGAATCATCAAAGTAAGAAAGCTATCTACACAACATTTTGAATCCATATATAATCTTCAGAAAGGGTCCTGTAATTTGTGTTCATGAAAGTGTCTATTGAGAGGATGCCCTGGTGACTGCTGTTGTGGTAAGATTTGCACGTCTGTCAAAGGTGTTTGTTCTTGTACATGGCTGGGAAGCAGATTTCTGACTGCAATTCAAGAAGATTCAACGAGGTACCAATAACAGCCCTTGCACAGATCACCAGATGATAACGTTTGTGGGGTATCGTATTCTTATTGGGAAGATAGAAGGTTGTTGAGAGGAGAGAAAGAGGGTTTTCTCTGGCTTGTGTCTAGTAAACCTTCAACTACCTTTGTCAGGTATTTGAGTCCATTGCTCCTGCCCCACAGACGCACCGTGGTAGGCCCTCACCAGATGAACTTGGTGCCCTCCACTTCGGCATCGTGGAACCCCCCCCCCCGGGTTTGCCTACATCATCCTCTTTGCCATCAGGTCGGCCTTGATCTCAGCTGGAGTCCATGGGTTCTCCGATGGTACTAGAGTAGTTCCAGCAACAGTCACAGGAGCCAATGCCTTGAGAGTGGTGATGGTTGTGCCATTGTTGACCTGAACCTGGAGGTTGTGGTGTTGAGGCTTCTTGGTCGTCATCTAGGGAGAGAACAATGCTTATTAGCTTCATCACTAGAGGGGGGTTTGTTTGGCAGGGTGAGGCAGGAAATAAGAGGATAGATAGATGGTGGGGCAAGGGTGTCACCCAATTGGGGAGGAAGAGCCTGAGAATAATATCAAGCAGAGTAATAGGCAAGTGCGTGGTAACGCCTGCGTTTGCCTCCCCATCGCTGGGTTGCGGTTGCTGGCGCCAGCGGTCAAGGAAAGACTGGGATAATGATTCCTTGTTCATTATGCCAAAGCGCCGAAAGCCAGGCTGTAAAGCAGTTATTAGGGAATGGTCGAGATCCATTTACTCACGCCTTGCATGTCAAGCCGATAATCCACGTTGAAGTAGATTTTCGTATGGGTTGTTGGTAGCGCCTTGAGCTTGTCTTCAGGAATATCCTCAATGAATTCGATGAGAGAGGAGGACGCCTTCCCCATGATGACTGATTGCAGGTGGGAATTGTATCCAGCAGAGGTTGTAAGTAGGTAGAGTTTGAAAAGTAGTCAGAGAAAGTTACAACACTGGTTTAAATAGCAATTTCAAAAACAGTTAAGTGAAGCTGAACATTCACTGTCAGTCACACACACATTCTGCAAATTCAATTGCAGAAAACCATGGCCGTAGCTAGATGTAGCGAGAGGCATAGCATTGTGATCCAAGCCTCAGTCACACTTCAGCTAAATCCATCCACCTTCTTTTGAACCTTGTCTTTGGCCTTGCCTACCTTATGGTTGGGGATAACAAGCATTCAGGGAATGTCTCTCCAGAACAAGTATCACATTGTTATTGATGTTATCCTTCTACTGTTTGTTCCTTCCCATGTGCCCCAGAGAACTTAACCTGCTTGAGGTTTGTGACCAACCCTGCCCCCATAGAAGAAAACTGCATACCTAGGTAAACCCCACAAGCACCTCTTCAGCATAAATGCTTGATTCAAAGACTCCTCGAAGTTGAGATAGAAACATAAAAACCAAGCCATTGTTGAAGGGGATGATTGGCTAGGTTGTAGGTAAACAGCTGCACATTTGTCCATCCTTCCAGGTTTCATTCCTCCCTAGGCATGGCACTGTTGAAGAACTCAACAAAGAGAGGAGCTATAGTCCCAGATTCCTTGAAAAGAATTGTGTGCGGCAACAAAGTCCTTTGTGTCTACTTGAGTAAAAGGAACAGAGTCTAGTGGATCAATAAAACAATACGGTTGTACTCATATAGACGATAAGTCCACTACGACAGGGACACTGCTAATACCTACTCGTGTCCTGTGGTTAAATACCCATGGGCCACACTGATTGAAGCCCTTCAAAGCACGACACTGGCCTGTTGTTCAAACTAGTTCATGAACGTCTTGCACACCTTTTGAATTGCTGGCCAATTTCAAAATGTCCCAACAACAGACACTTGGTGACTTTGGACTCCAAAGGCATACAACACAAAACAAATTGCCCTCCATGTTCGCCTTTCTAGAAGAAAAAGCGCATCCGGTGAATATGTCGAGAAACGGACAAGCCTTCTACGTCCTCCCAGCCAAGGAGAGCAAGACAACTGACCCTATAAGCCAAGTCTCTTTTACCTATACCAAGAATGTTGCTGAAAAGACACTTGTGGTTTTCTCGGCATTCCTCGCCAACAGCACTGGAACTGTCCGATATACTGACATGCGGGCATGGCAGATCATCGTAGACAGTTGGCTCACAGCAGGCGGCAGCCAGCCCGCAGGAAATCCAGAGGACTTGCGCTACCTTGCTTTCCACGATGTTCTCGAGGGTCAGTCCAAAGCAGCCCTGGTCAAAGAGATGCAGAGGCAGTGGGCTGCTGCTGCTGCTGGTCTGCCGCCGCGAAGTGCTCCTCCTCCTCCTCCCCACCCGCCCGAATGTGTCGAGTTTACAGCTGCTACTAGTGGTGAGAATTGGCTGACAAATCCCTGGATTCGCTGTTCGGAGCATGTAGCTGCTGCACTGAGTTTGTCCAGTATCCAACAACAGCAGATTACAGTCTCTAGAGCATGGTCGATATTTATGGGGGCAGATGTGGACGAATATCACCTTGTTGTGGAATTTGCCTCTGCTTCAATTTAGTAGGACTAGGAAAGGTTGGCTCCATGAACCTACGGAATAGTTAGAGGTCTTGGAAGTGGCAACATTCACTTCGAGGCCCTTTTCATGGCTCGGCTACCTTTGAAAACTTTTCCGTAAATTGACTTGCTGTAAAGGTGCTGCCTTGTTACCTACCTTGGGCTGAAAGCGACTCGGTCCCGTCCTTACCACCCAAGCAAGTTTCACCAGCCCAATACCCTTTAAATGTCTTCATCATGCTCTCATTATCTATCTACATAGTCTAGTAGCCTACGCAATTCTGTGCAGTCAGCAACAGCTCCCCAACCTGCACAAGAGGACAGTCTGTCTACCAAACTGCAAGTACGCAGCCAAATTCTTTCCTTTTTTTAGGTCTGTTGTTCAAGTCCCGCACCACCTTTTTATTTGCCCCGACCATCTAAGGGAAGAGCCTGTTTGGCGTCCGGGGATAGTACGCAGCCAACTGCACATTGGGCAAGTTGAGGTAAAACGCCACGACACGGTCCAACCCAATACCACCGCCACCGTGCGGCGGGCATCCACCCTGCTTGAACACATTGACATACTCCTTGAGGCCAGGCGCCTTGGGATCCACACCCTTGCGCACCATACGCGCCTCCAGCTCAGCGGGGAGGTTGATACGCTGGCCACCGCTCATGATTTCCTGCCCACGCATGAAAAAGTCGTATGCGTTCGTCACCTCACGGTTCGCCGGGTCCTCCTTGGCGTAGAACGGCCGCGCCGACTCGGGGAACTTGTCGAGCACGTAGAAATCGGTGCCGTACTTCTTGCGGATAATGGCGCCAAGGGCCTTCTCCTGCGGCGTCGACATGTCCTCGTCGTCCGTCACATTGCGGAACTCCTCGGGGCCTTCCTCGCGGAGCAGCTGCTGGCCTTGGGCAAAGGTCAGGCGGACCTCCTTGCCGTCTTCGGGCAGCTTGAAGGGCTCTGATGGGTAGATGGAGCGCACGAGGGCGATCTCGTCTTTGCAGCGGGCTTCGAGATTGCGGAAGATGTAGAGGAAGACGCCTTCGAGCATGTAGATGACTTCGTGATAGGATTCCTCAATCTCCATTTCTATATCGAGGCCGGTGAACTACAGGAATGGGATTAGCATGCGACTTAGGCTCTATAGGAATCTGAAGTTTTTGACAACATACCTCGGTCATGTGTCTTGGTGTATTCGAGTTCTCAGCACGGAAGACCGGGCCCACACAATACACCCTCTTCCTACCACCTGCAATCTCCATCTGCTTGTAAAACTGCGGGCTCTGCGCCAAGAACGCACTCTTGCCAAAGTACGGGAGCCCGAACACGTTCGCACCGCCCTCAGATGCCGCACCAATCAGACACGGCGGCTCGAATGAGTGGAAGTCGTTCTGCTTGAGATACTCGACGAAAAGGTCACGCACATTCTCCCGCACCGTCTGGATCGCCTGCTGCAGCGGCGCACGCTTGTGCATGACGATATTGTCCAGATGCGTCTCGAGGGTCGCCGATAAGCTGGGGGCCGCGGCATCCTTGTCGCCGCCACCGCCCAGACTCAGGCTCTGCATCTGCCCGTCGACCTCGTAGCTGCTGATGGCCGCGTTGGACGCGCCGAGCGTCAAGCCCAGCATCTCAGGTCCACGCGCAACGCAGTACATCTTGGTGATGTGCAGCTCGAACTCGCTGACCTTGCAGCTCTTGACGGGCTCGAGCGGCTTCTGCACGGTCGCCTCGACGGCGACGTAGCTCTCGAGCGAGACGGCGCCCACCCACTTCACCATCTGCTTGCTAACGGGCTCGCCGTCGGCGCTCGCGGCAATGACGCCCTGCACCGTCCAATCGCCCAGCTCGCGCAGCTCCACGAAGCACATCTTGGCGCCCTGCATGCGCGAATTTTGGATCCATGCGCGCAGCTTGACGGTCTGGCCGAGGTGCACCTCGCTGTAGGCCTTGAGGGCGACCTTGGGTGCAGACAGGGTCACGATATCGCGGTCGCCATAGTTGTCCTTGGCCTTGTCCTCGCTGTTCTCGGCGGCTTTCGCAGCGGCTTGCTGAGCCTCGCGCTCGGCGGCACGTTTGGCCTTCTCGGCCTCCTTCTTGGCTTTGGCTTCGGCTTTCTTGAGGGCCTTCTTGGAAGGGCCAGCTTCGCCCTCTGCGCCTTCAGCGCCCTCAGCGGTGGTGGCGGCGGCGGGCTTGGCCTCGGCGGGAGGGGCAGCGGGAGGCTGTTCGTCGGCCATGATGTGGTGTCGTTGCAGTGGGGGCGTGTGACTCAAGGTGGGAGGAGGTTGCTGAAGATGCTAGGTGATTAGTACCGAGACCATATGGCTGGTAGGGGGATGGGAATGGTTTAGTGTAGAGAGGAATATATACCTTGATGAGAGCTCAATGTACGCAGTCAAGCACACGGGTGACTCAATCGGCGTGGGTAAGTTTTTTGAAATATGGCGAGACAAGTCGGACGTCCTACAAAAAGTGAGCTGGACTTTTGGAGGGGTTTTGAGAGGCCCGAGGAAGGTGGGGTGAGAAGACCCATGTCCTCGACCTGCCCCTGACCCCTGCACGTCACCTCATTCAAGAATGTACCTACCTACTAGTTGTTTGACAGGTACGTACAGACAGTATGCTCTCAGTTTCTGGACCCCCCACCCAAAACATCCTTGTATGGATAGAATATTGATGTATGGCAATCCAATTATCTCTGTGTAGTCATCTAATATGATATTGAGAATGGATTCTCTTCCTTGCAAGAGACACAATGGCTTTGCAAACCTAGCAAATTCCTTTCTTAAGTCTACCTACCTAATCCTGAGAGCTTCCTCCATCTTTCCCAGATTGACTCTGAAAATCAATATTCACAGCTTCTCTTTTCTTGGGTAGGTAATTTGGCACAATAAGTACGGCCGTAGTCATGCCCTCATGAGAAAAAGAACAGCCCATCTTATAGCCCTTCAAGGTAGACACACTAAGGTAAGATACATCACTTCACATAAAAGACACCATTTCATAAAGACCAAACAAACTTCCATTATCTGCTCTGATAGAGAGCTCCCATTGCACAAAATTACTCCTCTTTGAGTACCTTAGCCCAAGGCTCTCAAATAACCATCCACTCCATTGGAATTCAAAAATTCCACACACTTGTCCTTTGAAAACCACCCTATCCCTCCTTGTCCCTGCTATGCTGTGATTGATGAAGTGCAGTGCCTTTTCTCAGGCTACTACCAATGCAAATAAATTTCACTCCTTCTTGGCTCCGACCAACGCCTCCACAGAAACCTTCTCTCTCCACAACCCAGCCATAAATGTGCAAATTTCAATGTCTGCCACAAGACAGAGACCTTGTTCCCATCCTACGAATTAGGCAGACCCAAGCAGGGCCAATGGAATAAAATGAAAAACTGAAAGATGGCAGAAGACCTCGCAAGGTGGGGCACAGGCAGGCCTAGACTGTCTTGCTGGATCCATGATAATGCAGTTTCCTCGCACACTCCCTTTCGCTATGCCTAATTTGAAGTCAAAAGAAGAAAAGAAAAAAAAAAACAGCAATACCTCCCTCCATTCCAATTTGTCGCACTAGTCGTCATTAATCATTCTCACAAGGACCCTTTCGGCCTCGGAGTCAAAGCTGGGTAGTTAGTAATATCGCATCCGCCTAGTAGTGTGCACCCACTGCAACCTCATCCGTGCATGTGAACAGATTGATGTGGTGGTCACCCCTTGCTGCTGCACCCATGACCATGCGGTGTGGGTGGAATGAGGTAGCTGAAATAGGCGAGCCACGGTTTTGGCCCAGGAAGCTGGAGTAAGGCTCGACGCGCGAGAGCTCTTTGCCTTGAAAATTGAACACCTTGACAATGTGGGCAGAGGTGCCACTGTAGGTAGTTAAATTTTCATCAGCAACCACTCGTCGATCAGAAAGATTCACCAAAAAAAAAGGAAACAAGAAGAGAAACTTACACAGAGAACACAGGCAAATGTTCATGAACACTTGCTGTGCGGAGGACATCCTTGGTGGTTTGGAACACCTTCAATGGCTGCTCCATACGAATATCCCATAGCCTCACTTTGCCATTTCGGCTTGCCGACACCAACTCTCTCTGCCCACCACGCTGCATGTGCACACTACGCACCCATTGACGATCCGGCTCATCCTTCCACTTGCGCACCATAGCCTCCTGTGGCTTGCACCGAGGGTCAAACACACGCACCGCACCATCGCCGAAGCCGGCGACAAACATGTTGCCCGTCATTTGATCCGAGGTCAGAGATGTCACGCAGGAGCCGGACCGCGCGGGTATGTCCATGATGCAGGTTTCCGACGAAGCGTTCCACACCCGGATTGTGCGTACGTCACCCGCAACAAGGACTGTGCCGTTGACTTGCAGCCAGTCGAAGACCATTCCTGAGTTGATGTTGCTGGCGACCATGTGTGTAAGAGCGCGCCAGGAGGAGGCGAGTTCGGGCTTCTTCAGGTGAACCTCATCGTCGTCCGGGGCGTAATTGCGGTAGATGCGTATAACGCCATCAGAGGAACCACTCATCAGGAATGCTTGGTCATCCTCGTTGATGAATTTGATGTCACTGATCTTGGAGCCTTCTGGGTTGCCGTTCGAAAACCTACTCTTGCGCTTTTGCAGCTTCCAATCCCAGACATAGATGGTATTAGCATCGTCTGCGACGGCAAGGTGATCCTCGAATTGGTGGAATGTCATTTTAGCGGGCTGTGCGCCGTTGTTGATCAACGCCAGCTGGTGGTTCCACTTGTGCGAGCCAGCATGGGCTTTCTGAGGCTGTGTCTCCCGAAGGATGCCCTCGTTCCTTGACCGTCTCCACAGTCTGGCATTGTATTCCTCACTACCAGGCTCTTCGGCTTCATTGGCCTTCAACTGAGGTTCCCAGAAGTACTCGATTGACCAGTCGAGGAACCCGCTCGGCAAAGGTAGAGCTGGTGGCTCCCTCATGTTGCGCGGCTCGTACCCAACTGAGACGGGCTCTTCAGCCACGTGATAGTTCGCCGGTGCGTTGAGCTGCTCATTTTGCTCTGGTGGCGCGTCAGGAAGGCCTGTCTTGCTCCTCAACGAGCCAGGTCTCGAAAGTGACTGAGTGTGACCATGCGTGGGAGTTGTATTGGTACTGTCACCACCGGTCCATTGGCCAAAGATGGTGCTGAAGGTCCTCTTCAGCAGACCGGGAGACGGTGGTACGGATGTGTCAGAGGTGACCGAGACGCCTGTGTTCGACCGTTGGTGTGCGGTTTGTCCCTTGCTGAAGTTACGCTTCGTCCTACGTTGAATCTCCTCCATCAGGTTCTGCGCCTGGGCACCCACGGCGGAGTGAAGTAGTGCGTTGTGCACATAATCCGTAACAATCGTGGCGTCTTTCTGCACCTCTGGGTGAGGGTCCACGCTCATGATCATGATGTGCTTCCACGCAGCTGCAATGACGGTGTTGTTCGACAAGCCCTCGGCTTGAGGTTGGATCGAACCGTCAGATGTGCGGTATGCTGGCCGTGCATAGTGCAGCAGCATGTTTTGACGGTCGAAGACATCGTCTTTGGGCGGGAACAGTAAGTACTCCTTCTCTTCCAGAAGATGCTCGTAAGCAGCAACAATAAACTTGCTCTCGTATCGGAGAACAAAATGGGAGAGGAAGACGAGCAGTTCTCGACGGACCATGGCACTGCCATCATTGGCCATGTCCAGCAGCGTCCAGGCAATTGCCTCCTCTATCCGTTGAACCTCTGCCGTCAGTTCCGGGATGCCGATGAATGTGGTCATGGCAACAAGCATCGCTGCGCGAACCTCACAGCAAGGATCCTTTGTCAAGGCAGACAGCTTTGTTGGGGCATTCTCTCGGATACCCTTCCATTTCGCTTCTGGCAGGTTCAGCCATAGCTGGCTGAGACACAGGCAAGACCACTGGCGCAGGAGCGGGTTGTCCTTGTTTTGCAGGTAGAGCAGGCAGTATGACATGATTTCTGTCTGCGCACAAACGACTTGCCCCGGCTTGTAGTCTTTGCAGAGCATCGCTAGGATAAAGGCACACATTGCCTTGTGCTCGTCGCTATTCGGCACACAGAGAACCTCTGTGGGCTTCAGGATGTGCACAAAGTACATGTACCCACTATCCTTGATCAAGTCCTGTTGACACGATATGTCGACGGCCAGGACACGGGTCCAGATGAAAACCATGACGGGCTTCAGTTCAACATGTGTTGACTGTAGCAGTTTCAGCACATACGGGAAGATTCCTATGCTGAGTGATAGCTGAACCGCCCAAGGACCAAGGTCCAAAAAGCGGCCAAGCAAAATCAAAGCCCTGACTCTGTGTTGCTGGCTCAAAAGGACTTGCAAAACCACAGGAAGTTGTTCAGGTGCTTTTTGAGACATTGCATCGCCTCTGGTGAGGTAGACATCAAAGGCTGAGAGCTGATCTGTGAAGAAAGTCGAGTTTTGATATTCGTACTTGAAGCCCTCATCTTCTCTCTCAAGCATGGGAAGCTGTGCCAGTGCCATATCCACTGCGAGATCCCAACTGTCCCACAATGGGTGTTGACGGGTATCTGGCAATTCCGGATACGATTGCGGATGACATCCATACACTGACATGATCCTCTGTGCCAGTAGGAAGTTTCTGAACAACGCAGCCACCATGAGGTCTTGTCGAAAGAACTTTCGGAAGAGATGTCGGGGAAGGGTAGTCCAAGCAATGGTATCTGTGATGGCGGTGAAGATCCAATTCAGCTCGCCCAATGCAGTCCGCCGCTCCTGGAGGCGACCTGGAAGCTTCTTGGCTCGTTCAGGGGTGATATCGGTCTTGAGTGGATTTTGAAGGGCAAAGAACCACAGGGCCATCTCGATTGGCGTAGTCAGGCATGAGCTGAAGAGATCGGCTGGAAGCTGGGGGTTCGTAGGGAGGTTCTCCTTGGCAGCACATGCGGCAAGGTGGATGTAAGGCTTGTAATTCACCACCTCATGAGTTGGATCTCGGGCAACAATTTCCTGCTGCTCTCGCTCGTGCTTGTCAGCGAACCGATGGAAGTTGTTCACGATGTTTCCGGCCTCGGAGCAGTCCCATACGAATATGGTCGGAGCAGCCAGCCACGACTGCAAGTCATATAAGGACACTGGAATATACTGGGTGTAGTTCTTGTTGAAGACCCAGAGCTCGCCCGAGGCTGTCGGCTTAGGTACACCATGGCCGTTGTAGTGGAGCAAGACCCTCTCGTCCTTCGCATTACGCCGGAGCGAGATGCAAAATTTCTTGGTCTCTTCGACGGAGGGGTCTAGGTACTGCTTGTATCGCGTTCTGATGGCCAGTGTCTCGTACTGCGTCTGGAGCGCCTTGCCAATGTTCTCGAGAGCTTTCTGAACCGGAGGGATCGTAGGGTCCTGCCATGCCTCCAGTTTCGCGCCAGGATTTGTTTTCAGCTGATCTGGAGGTTCAACGCCAATGTTCAGACAGACGGCAAGCGCTGCTGAGACAGTCTTGAGACGATCCCTCATGCGCCAGTCCTGTATGGTGAAGGGTTCAGCTCTGGGCTTCCCTGAGGTCTCGTGTCTCTTGTCTGTGTAGTACATGTACCAGCCCTGGACATTGATGTTAGCGCATGCTGCTGGAGAGTGGGTTGCGAAATGTGCAAAAGCCATGCCGAGGTCGACAGAGGAAAAGCCAGCATGGCGAAGAGATGTGACCATGCGACAGTCTATGCGACCATCCATGGCCAAGTAAGTATGTTGGGGGGGGGCCGAGGTTGGAGGAGGTCGAGAGACGCCGGCCAAAAGACCTGGTTGGGTAGCACTTTGTGCAACCCGTGGCACAAGTGCAAGTGAAGAGGATCTCTGAAGAGCTGGGAGCTTTGGGATTGTATCAAATTGAGCTTAGTAAAAACACCTACATTTGCAAGCTGTGATATTATGTCCTCGCTCTGGTAGTGGCCGTCAAACCCATGTCTCGTACCAAAGTCCTCGGCGGCAGCGACAACGGTCTGCTCATCATTGGAAGAATCGGCGCTGCTGTCGCGTCGTGCCGAAGGATGTTCGCTTCGGGCGCGCAACAGTGGGGGTTTCGCCGGTCGGGCGGTTGGTTGTGTAGCTCGAGCGTCCAGCCTGTTGGCGGTGCGCGGATCGAGGTCGGGCGGATTGTCGCCGGGGGCGCTTGAGGGGCGCTTGTGATGGGTTTCCGAGGTGCGACGGTGGAGGCCATTCTCTGTCTTGGGGCGGTGGGTAGTGGACAGCTTCCGTTGCGCGTCAGGATGTGCAGTGGTGAGGGTGAGGCTCGCGCCCGACGGGCCCCTCATTGCGGTCGGCATGACGCTGGAGGTGCCGTGAGCTGTGGTGGGAGGAGGATTAGTAGAGGGTAAAGTGATTGATTGGGAGGAATGACCAGAGGTAGAGGCAAGGGTCTGTTGGTGGCGCGACTGAGAGGTAGAGTTGTTGTTGTTGCCGTTGTCGTGGTGTGCGGCGGTGGGTTCGGGGAGTTGATGCTGCGATGGACCTCGTTGGGTTGTGGTGGTGACGGCGGCCGTCATAGTCGAAATGCGCGCCTATTGCGGCTCAACCATGTTTCTCGCGTTTGCCGAGAATCCGACGACTTTTGCCTGTGCAAGATCTTGCTATCGATCCGCGGAAACAAGAGAAAAGAACAGCAGATTTTGAATTGGCGGCAATACAATTTGGAGTTTGAGGGTGGAACTGCGCACGACGTCGTCAAGTTGCTCTACTAAAAACCCCAGGTAGAAAGCGGCTTCTTTTGTTTAGCAACCCAAAACCGACTACCCGCGCAAACTCGCATCACGTAATATGAGCGTTGACAAAGTGTGATGGTACTCAAGATATACAGTACAGACAAAATATATCTCGGCACTTTTGTTTGGTGACGCTTCCCGTCACAAGTTCAGATGGTCAATTAACATCTTTCATCTATGAAGAATGTTCGAGTGAATTAGAATTCACATATTTCCCAGATGACAAAGTCAATTCGTGGAAGAGCGAAGTTTGGCAGAGAACGTTGATGAAGAGCAAATACTCAAGGCCCGCAGATGATGCAGCCAGCATGTGCAGGTGTGCCCTGTACGTAGTATAAACACCGCGCCAGGGCGTGCTTCTTCATTCAGATGCCTGGTGCTCAAGGGTGCAGGTGGGCTGCTTCCCGCCTGCCCGTCACCGCCCATCCACAACCATGCAGCGTACCTAGGTACAGTGTGGTTATCCCGGCAGGCATCCGCCACATTGCAGCATTCCATCCCTCGTGCTCAGCTAAAGCCACACGCAGCTGTCGCTAAACACTTGGGGGCTGGGACAGTGGCAGAGTGAGGTGAGTGTCCAGGGAATGCAAAGTTCCACTTCTTCTAGAAAACGACAATTCATTATGCAGTACTGGCACTCGGCCTAACTGCAAACTTAGGTGATTATCGATAACGACTAGGCCATTTCTTCGTCCGATGTTTGGTTATTAACTAGGTACCTAGGTACATGCTCTCGCAACTTCTAGATAGTGCCGGTCTTCAAGCCAATCATGCACGTAGAAGCTGATCACAATTCAACCTTACTCATCACCGTAAATACCTACTCCCAAATTGCCGTAGTGTCCATAGTACGGTACTGTATGGGCTGGATGGTTCTTGGGCAACGAGTTTGGCACACGTCTTTGACTTAGCGAACAAGTGATGCCCGTTCTTGGTGTCCCGCGTGGCATCCGTCAACCCCTCCACGTTACAGTCACAGTTCAGCAACCTCCGATGTTGTAATCGAAAGAAGGTCTGTGTGCTGAGAGGTGATAGTCATGCTGGGGTGTTACGCGCGACAATAGGAGGGCGGAGACACCAGGTCATTTTGAGTTGCATCTTGCAGTCAATCGTCATTCCGAGCATTCGAATTTACCGACTCTACAGACAATTGCAGACAATTGCAGCGGGCTGAATATCATTCTGACTAAGCAAAGAGTGACACAGGTGGGCTCGCTGGCCAGTGAGAAGAAGGTAGTCTGTATGGACTGAGTAGAAGAGGCTGGCAACTGTGACGGCACAGTCTCCATGCTCAAGAAAGTGTCATCGAAGCTTCCCATTGTTCATGGGTAGTAGAGGGTACTCAGACACGCGTCTGCTACCTGGGTATGTACTAACGCCGGACTTCAACACATTCCCACCATCCACAATATGACACCTAATTGTATACAACGATAACATCCGGTCAGGAAAGTGCTGGGCCAATTCTGCCCTTCGAAGCCCGGCATGTTATGGTAGAGAGAACATCAACTACCAAGAGAAAGGGTAGGTGGGCAACAGGCAGGAGTAAGATAGATATCTAGATTGGGCCGAGTGTCTGGTCGGGACAGCGATACATCCGTGATTACTTCGATCGACATGGCAGATTGGACCGCTGCAAGTTCATGCATTTCAACACAGATACTGTCGGCTACCTAACTTGGTATCTAGGTAGTAGAGCACTGACCTTGACCTGCTACATTCTGCCATTGTTCACAGGCCGATCCAACGTACGGATGTCAAGGGTCCTGCCAAAAATAATCAAGATTGGATGCAACGGACACGTTTTTTATGGTTTGTCAAGCATCCCTTCATCGTGACATTCTGAAACTCGCGGAGCAAAGCGGACGTCGGCAATGATCTGCCAATTCTATAGGGCAAGAGAAACGGCGATCCTTATGGGAGCTGTCTGTGTGGTTGCTGCGCTGATGAGGCTTTCAGCTTGGACACTGTTCATGTGCGTGAATGACTCTGTGAAGCTTACTCAAGATTGACTGATGGATTAATTAGCCATGCTATTTGTGAAGAGCGCCCCCGGATGACATATGCCCAGCAGGACATGGCCCCAAGCTATAAAGTCGGGCAAAGATTTCCCAGAATGGCAAAAGCTGGCGTCCCAACAACAAGCAAAAGACACTCGTCCCCGGCATCTGGGATTGTATCGATTGGAGGCGATGGGGAAACAAATTTCGGAGCGGACGAGTCGAGCGCATTTGGTGGGTACGGGCAGATTTGAGGTGCGGGCCAAACAACAACTTTTCAACTTTGGACCCCTGGCTGGGCAGATAGAAGGGGGACCCATCTTCAATATAAATTTCCCGAGGGCTTAAAACTGCGCCGTATACAGGCGCAAGGCGATGAGGTTTCCGAAATGGCCTCCTTTCCGGAAATCCACTGACAAGAATCTCCATTGGAAGGATGACCGCTGACTATTGACGGCCCAAGAAGATTCCTGAGAGTTCAATGTTGTCGCTTGGAATTCCTCTTTGCCATAAAAGTGCCTCCTCTACCCACCCCCGCCCCTGGTCCGAAGGAGCTGGCCATGGCTTGACGAAATTAGACAAAGAAACGGAAGTCTTGCGGCACTAACATCCGCACCGCCTTTTTGTCCAAGTACCAAGTAAAAGGCTGCATGGGGTCTAGTATCCGATGTATGTCAAGATGGGGCGAAATCGAGAGGGCTGTAGCACTACACCTTCTACACTTGGCTCCGACTAACAAGCAAGCTACTTAGTAGCGCTCAAAATAGCATCATGCGACGGAGCGGTGCGGTGAATCTGCAATACCTAGGTACGAAATAGTACGGTACGGCGCGGCATCTACCGAGATCTTAGGTAACAAATGCAGGAAGAAGCATCTCAGTTGGATCGTGACATGTCTTTGTGCTTCTGTCATATGGATTGTTTGGCAAAAAAAAAAAAAAGCATGGTGGTGCCGAACATCACATCTAAAAATTGTTTTCAGGGTGTTTCTCGTCTCAAAACATACCTACCTACCTACCCACGTACCTACGTACTTCACCAGATGAGATGCACACTACCTACCTACGCATAACTCTCTCTGAATCATCCTACTATCTACCCAATTGGTCGTAAACCTAAGTGATCCTTGATGCGTAAACAATTTGCTTCAATTGAAAGTAGGGGCGTGAAACGGGCTCTGCGTGCACCAAGACCAAAAGAGAACAAAAGGGACTTGTTAGTGGCCTCGGTGGGGGCAAGGAGTTTGGGGGAACATCTTCCAACAATCCCGTTTCTACTTGCACGACGGTACGCTAGCGATGCAGGGCTCATGTACGGAGCCGTACTTAACTTGCAGGGGCCAATGATACAGAAACCGTCGCTTCATGTGTTAGTGCCGTCACGGCATTTGGCTGGTCGGACCAAACACTCTTGCAGTGGGAAACATCGATGAGCAACCTGGTAGCCAAGGAGAGTGAACAGGGATGATGTACATACCTACCGGGAGTCACCCGCAGCGCACGGTGGAATGGAGCCAGAAACCAAACAGGCCAAACGGATGGGCCAAACGGCAGGAGCACAAGCCCCACAATGCAGCAGCGCCCTGTATGCTATGTTATGTACCGTAGTACTATGGTAGCACTCAGCACCGCACCTCCAGACACAGACGCAAGACGCAGACACTCTACTACCCACCTGGACTGACACTGCAGGGCGCCAGCCCAGACGGGGAGCCTGTCCACACTCAGCCCAAGCTTTCTCCTTTCGCCATTCAAACTAATTTTCCCAATACCCTCTTGGAAACTTATACTCACTTCCTCCATACTACTCCGGCTCCGCTGCATCCTTACTCGCCCCTATGGACCTTGGACGAGCATGATGATGACTTGTTAATGGATGTTTTAATGATTTAGAGTTGATTCTTTGTTGTTTGCCCTGCCCCTCTGCCCTCGCAGCTTCTTGTCAGCCTCGAACTCTCGACGCTCTCTAGCTGATTTTTAGAACCTGCAACTTGCACTACAACTGCATACCAATCACCACACCATCATCTTCGCAATCCAGGCTCGAATTCGAATCACCCTTTGCGCAACAAACAACAACAACAACCCAACGCTCAATTATTGTCGATTTGTTGTTCTTGTGAGAGGGTCCATTTTAGAGGCGAGCGGGAGAAAGAAAGAACGACAGACCACGCTACAAGACAAACGCGCCCCAACACGCCCCTGCACTGTACCGCTCTCCGATGCGCCTCCATTCCCAGCCCTCTCCAGCCTCGTCGACGAACTTTACGTGGCCGTACCTCTGCCATCTCGGCCTCGGCTACTGCTGTCCCTGTGACTCCGACCTCATCCACACCATTCAAGCGTCACCCTACGCCTACCGCGATTTCAATCATTTCGTGCACTTTTCTCCATCACCGAGCCACCCCTCTTTGCCGCCGCTATCGTCGCTGTCGCCGCCGCCGCATTCTATTCATCGAGGCGCGCCCCTTTCGCCGTAATCGACTCTCTTAGCCTCCGATCATGGCTTTTTTGTTTAAATCAAAGAAGCATCAGGAGAGGGCGCTGGCTGGTAGTCGGGAGGCTCGCGAGGGATCTCTCAATGGCTCTCAGGGGTCCATGCAGAGTCCTGATGCCAGAGCTCGGGTTGCCAGAGATGACAAGGGCACACCGCACAGGTCAACGCCCACCGGCAGTCTCAACTCGGTCGACAACGATGCCATGAATGCCAGCCCCGACAACGGCTTCAACCCTGGCGGGCCCCTTCGTCGGGCTCAAACGGGCGATCCGGTTCCTCAGTCTGGCGACATGCCACCACAAGTAAGCCTCGGCGATTCCCACCCAATCCTTCACTTTCGCCGTCATTTGGTAAAAGCGCCATCCGATTGTAATTTTCTTTTGTTTCTAACACATGTCTCTGCAAACAGATGCGCAATGGTCCTCCCTCAGCTCCCCAGACAAGTCCCAACTCATCGCTTTACCCCTGGTCACAGCGAAAACTAAACTTCACATCCCCTCATCCCGGCCCATTCCCACGGTATGGCGCCGCTGCTAATGCTACTGCGTCCAAAGAGGGCGATTTGTATATAATGGGAGGCCTGATCAATAGCTCCACCGTCAAGGGCGATCTTTGGATGATCGAGGCTGGAGGAAGTCTGTCGTGCTACCCCTTGGCCACTACTGCCGAAGGACCTGGGCCAAGAGTCGGCCATGCCAGTCTATTGGTGGGGAACGCATTCATCGTGTACGGCGGCGACACCAAGATCGAGGAGAGCGACAGTTTGGACGAAACACTCTACTTGTTGAATACTTGTAAGTTCGGATTGTGCCCCACGTCTCTTTGCATAGGAAAAGACAATTGTTGCTGACTTCTCTAGCAACGCGGCAATGGTCAAGAGCTCTGCCAGCTGGATCTCGGCCATCAGGTCGATATGGACACACGCTGAATATTCTCGGCTCCAAAATCTACATCTTTGGTGGCCAAGTCGAAGGCATTTTCATGAATGACCTCTCAGCGTTCGACTTAAACCAATTGCAGATGACCAACAATCGCTGGGAGATGCTCATGTTGAACAATGACAGCGGTGCTGCGGTTCCTGGAAAGGTCCCACCAGCAAGAACGAACCACACGATTGTCTCTTTCAATGACAAGATGTACCTGTGAGTCTAGGTTTTTGCAAAGGCGACGCCCCCCCCAAATCCCCTTGCAGATTTCTGATTCATTGCAGCTTCGGAGGTACAAACGGCTTTTCGTGGTTCAACGACGTTTGGTGCTACGATCCAGCAACAAACACTTGGTCGCAATTGGATTGCATAGGTTACATACCTGTGCCTCGGGAGGGACATGCCGCCGCTTTGGTTGACGACGTAATGTACATTTTTGGAGGCCGGACAGAAGAAGGCGCTGACCTGGGCGATCTTGCCGCTTTCCGTATCACTTCTCGCCGTTGGTACACATTCCAGAATATGGGCCCTTCTCCCTCACCGCGATCAGGACATAGTATGACAACAGTCGGCAAGATGGTGGTGGTGGTGGGAGGTGAACCGAGCCAAACAGCACCCCCCGTCAATGACCTGTCCATGATCTACATGTTGGATACTACCAAGATCCGCTACCCCAGCGATTCACAAATACAGTCACAGAGGACGCCCGGACAGCGGCGTCCGAGCATGGCGGAACCGCCGTCGCTTGCAGGCAGTCGCGGTTTAACGTCCCGCGATGGCTCACAAGGTCCGCCAGAGCAGAGAAGGATATTGGCAGCTCCTAGGGAGGGTGTTCCGACCGACAGTCCCAACGGAGCCCGTGGCGTCAATCAGCCTGACACGAACGGTATCGCGCAACGAGGTCCCAGGGGCCCGATAACAGCAGGTCCTCCGCCAAGTGGGCCCCCTCCACAGGGTCAACCACCGAGACCTGGCGCGTCTGCACGACCAAGCAGAAATCCGTCCTTAGAGAAGAATGTCTATGCAGGCTCTGAACCAAGCCAGTCGCCTGTGTTGCAGCAAGGAGGGGACGTAGGTGCGGTGAATGGACGACGTGCACCAGGAACCCAGTCCTCCAGGTCAGGCTCTGGATCCGACGGCGCGGAAGCGGCCAAAGCTGGGAGAAGTACCCGTCAAACACGAGGACAAGGCTCCGTGGACAGCTCAACAGAGCCAAACATGAATAATGTCGTATCGCCACCTGGTTCTCGCTCTGGCCCTGCTCCGGCCCAAGCGGCAGCTCCTGCTCCCGTTTCGGTTCCAGCTCCAACCCCTGCTCCGACCACGACTTTGCCCGTTCGGCCAGCTTCACCCCCTGCACCAACACGACAAACAAGCAATCCTGCGCGGAGGTCATCTATGCGAAATTCACAGACTGTGGCCCTTTTGAAGGAACTGGACGCGGCACGCAACAGGAATGCATGGTACGCCTCAGAACTCGAATTGGCACGAAAGTCTGGATATGTGGCAAACGCCTCTTTAAGCCCCACTCTGGATAGCCGTTCCACCGAGACGTTTGACGATGACGATAGACCATTGATCGAAGCGCTGCTGGCTATGCGGCAGGAAGTGGCTAACGTTCAGGCATCTCTTGATAAACAGGCCGTACTGGCTGCCAAACACATTGCTGAGGCCGAGAAACAGAGAGACGCTGCCATTCAGGAAGCTGTACACGCCAAAGCAAAACTAGCAGCTACGGGATCCAGTGAAGGCGCCGATCAGGATCGTGATGAATACGAACGGTCCAACGAGCTTGGCCGTAAACTAGCTACGGCCTTGAATGCGCAGCGAGAATTACAGAATACCCTGGACCGGATGTCGACCGAAGTTGATGCGGAACGACGCGCTCGCAAGATTGCAGAGGATACCGTTTCGGCTGCTGAAAAGCGGATGGCTGCTTTGGAGGCATACAAACAGCAAACTTCGTCTGAGCTCGAACAGCTGAAGGCTGAATTGCACATGGTTCAACGCGAGGCGCGGGAGCAGTCAGTGCTCGCACATGAGTCCCAGGCAGCTCTGCAATTGCTGCAAGGAGAAAAGACCAGGTATGAGAATTTGCACAACGAAGCCATCGGTAACTCCAAAGACCACAGTGAGACTATGGAGGCTCTTCGCGAGGCCATTGCAGTGTCGGCAGATAATAAGGCCTTCCTTGAGTCCAAGCTTGAAGAGGAACGAGCTCTCCGGGAGAAGGTTGAAGCCAAGTTGATCAATCTGAAGGCTGAGCACGAGGCTCGCACTACTGAGCTGGAGACATCAACACAGCGCCTCAGGGACGCTGAGGAGCTTGCAGAGCGCCATGCAAATGAGGCCCGGACGCATCGTCAAGCAGTCTTAGCAGGCCTCGACAAGATATCGACGCGCAACGTCTCTAATGCCGGCCAGGCCGATCCCGAGCGAATGCAGGCACTGCAAAATCAACTTGATGCCGCGAATGCACTGGTCAAGAAATACCGACAAGAGGCCGATACGGCATCTGACCGATTGCGAGCCGCCGAGGAGCGTATTGCAGGTCTTGAAGCCTATCAAGAGCAGGCCAGCCGAGAGGGTGTGACCATCCGAAGGCAATTGCAGGCTGCGTTGAGGGAGACGCAGTCACTACAGGCTGCCAATGCGGATCTCAAACACCAGTTTGCCAGCCAGCAGCTCGAGTCCAATGCAATTAATGTACAGCACAATACTCTCAAGGATATTCTCGTCGAACGCGGAATTAGCCCAACAAGCGCCGCCGGCAAGAATCGGTCGATTACAAGTCCCCGTGGTGGCTCACCCGAGCTATCTCGGGTACGTGATCTCGAGAAGCAGTTAGCTGCAGCGCTTGCCGCCCACGAGGAGACAAAGCAGACACTGTCCTCTCAATCCCAGGAGTCGGAGGCGCAGTACCGTGAGAAGCTTACTCAGCTCGAGAATGACTACCAATCTGCCGTTCACTACGTGAAGGGCACCGAGAAGATGCTCAAGCAATTGAAGGAGCAGCTGTCTAGGTACAAATCAGAGAATTCGCGTCTCAAGGAAGAGATCTCTGATCTGGAGAGCAAGGGTGTATCACCTGGTGGTGAGGCTCCAGCTGACTGGGAGGTCGAGCGTCAGCATCTGCAGAGTAAGGTCGAAGAATTACAGGAGGAGATCACATCTTCTTCTGCCCAACTCGAGCAGCAGTTGGTGCAGGTGCGCCAGCAACTGGCAGATGCCAGCAGAAATGGCGAAGAGGCCAACGCCCGCCTGAGCGCTAGCAAGAAGGATCTAGAGCAGCTGCAGCAGGAGAACACCCTCCTCGAGCAACGAGCTCATGAGGCCGAGTCGAAGGTCTCGATGCTCCTGGACCAAGTCGAGAACTCGGTCACGAACTACCGCCGCCAAAGCCGCAACATGGCTGGCATCAGCACGGCGGACCTACCCAACTTCTCCGGTGCAACCGAGTCCACTACCAATGGTGGCCACGCACGCCAGGACAGCTCGGAGGCGGGGTCTATCTACAGCCCCATCGAAGGCCAGCGCAACAGCGCCGCGCTCGACAATCTCGCCAACGAGCTCGAAACACTCCGCAGCCACTGGGAGGCAACGAATAAGAACTACCGCTTGAGCAACACTTTTGACTTTGAGACGGGCGGTGGTACGGCGCCGGCGGCGCAGCATACGCTGAAGAACGAGAGTGGCAAAGAGAATACGGACGAGGGGTTAGGGTTGAGTGAGAGTCTTGCGGATTGGAGGAAGAGGTTGGATTCGTAACCAGGCTTGACAGGGCGGAGAGGACGATTTTCCAAGGGTTTTCTGTAGTTGGATCGGAAGCAGTGGAGATCGTCTTGAGGCAGTCTTCTTGCCTGACCTACCTACTTGTAAATTCGGGTATAGTGGCGCCATTCAAACGTGCGGAATCTTCACGATAGGGCGTTAGTTCTCTTTTTCTTTTCTTGGGGCAATCTCCTCTGGGTTGTATTTTCTGGGAGGGTACCCTATTTTATGTAATACTTTTTGTCTTTTCTTCGAGGTTCACTGAGGGATTGTGCCTTGCGTATCGCCTTTTTTTCTTTTTTCTGGATTTGATTCTCTTGTGCTGTTCGGTGAACGGCGAAGTTACTTTATGCGGGTTTTCGGCGACGTTTCTTTTCTACGCGCACCAACCCACCGCCTTATTCGGGCGTTGAAAGGTTTGTGTTCCAAAGTTGCATACCCCCGTTATTGGTGATATTGAGTTGGAATTTGATTTGCGGATTGTTCCCATTTTCGGGGGGTCGGAGGAGGGTAGGGGTGGAGAGTGAGATGTGACTGTTTGAGGGGGAGGAATGGGTTGCTAAATGGGTATGGAGGTATACAATAGAATTCATACGTCGTGATCGTTCAGGTGTCCTACTTTTGCTTGTGAGGATGTCGACGTTGGGGGGGGGGTTGAACGGAATCTGCCCTCTTGCTGTGTTTGCTGTCCTGGCAGGTGAGTATGGTGCGATATTTGTCCAGCTCTCGTGGGTGATGATGATGATGATGATGATGATGATGATGGACTTTCCAATTCTCGCATACTTATCATTTGTTTCTGGCCCCGTTAGGATGTCAATTGCGTTATGGCGTAGATTAAGGTATGTATCAAATTTAGGCAAGCTCATGGGCATTTCGGTTCTAAGCCAGAGATTGGTACAGACACAGTGTCGGTCATCTGGACACTATTCTGCGCCTCTATTTCCTCATCAATGTTCTTTCGACCCCAATTTCTTTGCATTTTCCAAGCTCATGTTACTCTCCACTTCACTTGACTTGCCAGAGACGACATTTACAGAGTGCCCGTATGTATGGCAAGGGCTCGGGGCCCCTTTTCTCTCAGAATGCCTTCAAGTGCCTCGACTCGAAAATACAGTGTTTGGATGGGTGGGACGACTCCCTACACCGGGCACCTGGAAAAATATAGCTTCAAAGCTAACGTCAAGGGATGTCCCAGGCAAAGATAGATGGGGCGTGCTTCCCGAGGTCCTGGGAGGTATACTTGCCGAAGACGGGTCAATGATAGGTATATTTGAGTACAGTGATATTTCTTGATATTCGGATGACCTTGTGAGTAGTCTTGATCCACTATCACACATGTCCCTTGGCGATGTCGACGGTGATGCACCGGGAGAAGAGGCGATGACACACAGGGCAACTGCAGGTTCTGAATACAACATCCCAGACTCTTTTTCCAACATCATCCAAAATTGAAGACTTGTCCATCTTGTTCGCCTTACTCTCGTTATTCCTAGTGTATCGTGGATGCTTATTGTGTGACTACTTCCCCTTGTCGACCCACACACCAACTTCCTTCCCGCCCACGCCCCAGCTCCACACATCCACAAAAAGAGGGTCCAAGAACAAAATTCCAAAAAAACAAAAACATACAACACCGGGTATTCGCTAATGGTCACCCACTTAACTACTAATCCAGCCCTTAGTGGCTTATTTAGGGGAGAGCGGACGGGATCCCAAGTTTTCCACTAGGTGTGGTCGTATGTGCTTGTTTACGCGCGGTGAATGATCATATTCCCATCATTTCTGTCTTGACATGGACTAGCTAGGAGCAGATAGCGTTTTTGAGGATGATCTATCTAGTGGCGACTACGATGGGTGAGTGTTCTGGATGGAACGGGCGTCAATTTTGGCCGTCAAACCAGCATCCCAGACATTGGACAAGACAAAACAGAGCAGAGATTTCTTTCGTCCTATGTCAAGGCCTGCGTCCCCCTTCCCCTTTCACTTTTTCGTCAGTCAGAGGAATTGACTGCGGATCCACCGCCTCGCATCAAAAGATCCCTCAAAGTACATGTCTCGAATAGTTCCCGGATGTTGATGCACCTCTTTGTGTGGCCCATAAGTGAAATTGTTGACCGTAGTCACAGTATGCACCGTCCACTGTGAATCGAGTGGGGACGTATACGATCCAAGATCGTGCCAGGAATGAATCGTCATTACGCCAGGACGAGCCAGGACGGTGTAATCCGTGGGACAACGTTTGCAATGACCGGCAAATGCCCTCCCCAAGTTTTCAAATGCAAGGTCGACATCCTTCGCAAGGCCTTCCAGTCCAAACATCTGTGAACGCAATTTAAGGACAGAAAGGTCGTATTCAACTAACTCCGGGTTCGGGTGCCAAAATTATCATGTGCGGACAGATGTGTTGTGCATGAAGTTCGCTAGGGGAAACTCTTGCCGCCGTATCGTGCCCGTCGCGAAAAACACGCTTCACGTGAAGGAGAAATCTTTGAGCAACAATTTTTGGTGTAGCGTGATATTTCAGCCGTAATCGATTGTACGGATAACTCATCGTTTCGGTCGCAAATGGCGCCATGATGTAGTTGAGGTATTTCTGGTTGACAGATCCCATTCGAGTCAGCTTGAGAGCCAGCTGAATGTGCGCGTGACGGAGGTGATAGTCGCGATGAAACTTCAGACCAAGTCTTAGCTGGCATGGAGGAACCTTGATATTGTTTGTGTGGATCGTCTTTTGGTCCATCACACGTGTTGGCAGCATGAAGCTTGCCACACTGCCCGCAGACCCAATAGTCTGGCAGTACATAAGCAAGTCCGATCCAGAAATCCATCTGCTTTTCATACCGAAAACTGTCGAAGAGCAACTTTCCAATCTCTCTGGGTAAGCTTTCGAAAAGCCCTGCAGGTTTGGGAGACAAGGAATTCGTCATGTAGGTCGAGGTAGTCGATGATCATTACGAGGATTTCGTCTGGGATTTTAGGGGCAGGTGCACAGGCGGCGGCATTGCTGTGTTGCTGGGAACGACGCTGTCTGAAAGGCAAAAGCCCTCGGAAGCAGTCCATAATGCGTCGCTTGAGTTGTCGTGGATATACGGGAATGAGGGTGCCGCTGCTTGAGCGTAATGTATAGAGTGTGTTTGCTAAAGATTAATATTCACCAGGTTTACGTGTAGTCGCGTCCAAGCCCACAATTATATAATGAAGAACGTGCTGCAGCGTGCGGAGCGAAAGGCACTAAGTTGTCAGATGGCCCAAAGGGTTCTTCTACTTGTAAATACACGGACCGGACTAAGCATGGACTAGTTGAATACACGTGAATGATGCTATCACACAGGTGCATGTGATTGCGAGAACAGCTCATTCCGGACGAGCTAGGTTCCAATGCTCCGAAACGCCGTATAGCGTGGCTGCGCGCGGTGTCAGAGGGATCACGGTGGCGGGAATTTTAATAATAAAAAAGGACACGAGGATTTGTTGTCCCGTAGACTCGAAGCTCAGGGTCGACCACGCTGCCCTCTTGCGAGGCAGCTTCGAGCAGGAACCCGAGTAGTGGTGAGGCTATCGGGACAGCCGTTCAACCAAGTCTCAATGGTGTGCCGAGCTTGCCTTACTTTGGACAACTTTCAAATGCCATGAATTCGTCGTCCCAGCATGGTATCAACGAGCGGTCCTTTGCCGTGTGGTCTCTTCTATTCGGGGACAGATTTCCTGTTGATCTATGAAATACGGATTCAGCGCCCCGCCCCCCTTAAACCATGAGTTCTGATGGGCAGAGTGACTGTTGAAAGCTGTTGTATCTGTATTTCATTTTTCTTATTTGTGACTTATGTCTTCATGTCTTTACATCCTCGGCCTTCTCTAACTTCTTCGCCCTCTCCCCTCGCTGATAGATGAACAGCGCCTCATCCTTGCCTGCAAAACTAGGCACTGGAATCTGCGCGACCTTGGTCCATTCAGGCTGCTCCCGCTCCATATATTCATCAAACGTCATGTCCCTGAAGCTCGTATAGCCATTGCGATTCTGGGTACCCACCACGGCAACCGTATCTCCCTGGTACGCCCTCATCAGATCCCGCGTGAATCCACCCTCCACGCCTCCACCAGCGCCGCCGCCTACAACGGGGTACACCATCAGCAGGACAAGGTCCTTGCCCGCGGCGTTTTTGGTGAGCCATTTCGGTCCGTCCGTGATGGCCGTGTCGGACACCCAATTGGCTCGCCACTCGCTCTGCGCATTGTCTACAGGCTTGACGTCCACACCGTGTTGGCGAAGCATGAAGGCCCAATAGCCATTGCCACTGCCCATGTCGACCACGGCCCGGCCGTCTGCGACGGTTTTTAGAATCTCGAGGCTCTCATATGACGGCACCGCACAGCCAAAGTGGTGCATCAGCACTGGCAGCACATGGTGACTTTGGGGACGTTTTTCAGCCTCGGGACACGGGCCGCACCATTCCAGATTCCTACAACTCCATTCCCAAAAATCAAAGTACGGATTGGGCGGCACGTCCTTTGCGGTGGCCTTTTTCTTGCCAATTTGCAGCTGCGTGGCGGCGGGATGCAGGTAGCGTTTTGCTGCGAGGTGGGCGGCGACACTGGCGCGAACGCTTCCCTTTTTCGCGTTGGAGGCAAAGGCCTTGAGCGCCGAGGGAGTGAGGGTGCTGGGAAGGAAGACGGTGGTGTAGGCGTCGATGTCAGACTTGGGTGGGGGGTCTAGAGGAGTAGTGGGAGTGGTGGTGGTGGTGGTGAGTGAGCTGTACCAGGAATGAAGGCCGTTGGCGCCACCGAGAGAAACGACGTGCTGGACTTGGGGCAAGGTCACGGCTGTGATGGCATGGTAAACGTATTTGTCGTTGGCGGAGAGCTGAAAGTAGAGCTTGATGGCGCCGGCAAAATCGTTTTGGTTGAGGAGGTCTGAGGTCTGGGAGCGGGCGTCTGTGTCGGCGGTGCGGGTTGCTGGGTCGAAGGAGGATGAGCCGACGCAGGGTGGTCGCTTGGCCATGTTTTTTTTTAGGTAATGGATCGGTAGCTCCTTTTATTTTTAATTCTTATGATATGTTGTCTTTCTGTATGTGATATCTGAAATGTGCATATGTGCAGCTTGTGGTAGGCCAAAATCGAAGCTAAGCCGAAATCTGCAATTGGAAAAGGAATGAGTACTATGGTAGCTACCTACCTACCTTACGCCTAAGTGACGTTGATAGACGGGGCTTCCGGGATGACCGCTCGAATATGGTCGGCGGGAGGGAGGGAGGGAGCGATCGGGCCCCCGGCAAGAAGAGGCTCGCGGGCTGCCGAAGCAACCCTCCTAGCTGGTCGGGACAGGCCTACATGTTGCTGACTGGCAGCACGTGTCCCACGGCCCGCAAGAGCTTGGGGTGACCCGTCTTACAGGCACAACAGGGAGACTGGCAGACCCTACTAACCTAACCCTACTGACCTACCTAACTACCTAACTACCTACGTAAAGTGTTTGGTTGTTGGCCAGACCAGCTTGGTCAACTTGGCATGGACGAATTCCAGTTTCATTCCGCCCAAACTGGGCTTGTGCTAACCAGGTTCCCACCTGCATTGCAGTAGCTACTTTTTCAATGCCTTGTCTCCTCCACACAACGTCGTCCGAGCCTCGGACCTCGCTCAGACTATCGAAGACTAGTCGATGTGCACTGCGGCGATAACCGCGTTCACCGAGGAGCCATTCGAGGAAAGAAGCTAGAAAGTGGACCTGCAGCAGAAACAGAAGCAGAAGCAGAAGCAGAAGCATTTTGATCATTGCCCGATGAGATCTTGACGCGACACAAGGATTCACAACCGGGGGGGAGGGTCAGACAAGAGTCCACGAAAGGGATCGCTCCCCGCTTACCTGGCCTGATTCACTATCATAACCTCAAGAACACCTGATCAGTGCGCTCCATGCCCTCCTTACAATACTACTAGCAGTACTAGCAGTGCTACTACAGACTACTGTCACCATGCATTCAAGTGCAGCTTTGTGCACGACACGATATCGCTGTCCACTACTTGCAAGCGCGATCGAATGGAGTTGGTCTTTGAAAGCGTCTAGACCTTTCCATCAGACCTTTTGTAGCAGGGCAAGCCACAGCTGGGGACTTACGACTTGTCTCTCGTCTCTCCTCTTTTGACTCTGAGATTCCAGGGACATTCCTTGTGCTGGTTTGTGCCCCATCACCAGCACTTGCTCCGGACGCCACTGCTGGCGTCTAGTGACCAATGCCCCAGTGTCACATCACCATTCCAGGCAAAGCGCACATCTGTGCCGTCCACGTTTACCGTTACATGGAGCCACTGCTCCATGCACAGCGCTGTCGCTATGGTGCGGGCAAGAATTAGTCCCAACGTTGGGGAGGGCTAGCATGATGTTTGGACGGGCAGACGGGTTGCGGAAAATGTTGGCCAGTTGCTGCATTGACGCAGGAAAAAAGCAGCAGGCCTAAAAAAAAAAAACCATAAAAAAAAAAGGATGGGCAAGAATGGGAAAAAGCAACGGGCATTTATTTGGGCTCCATATCACCCCGATCCCGAATTCGACCCAACCCCCCAAATGGCCATTTGCCATCTGTCCATCCATCCATCCTTCTTGTCCGAAACGCCTGCAACCTGATCTTGATCACACTATTTGCATTGTACATTACAACACATTTGCGGAACTACCCACGACCCGCTCACCGGCCCCCGTTCACAATCCTTTTTCTTGCTCAACTGCCTCCCGCCGTATAGTCTGCCGTCTAGGCCCGTGGACTTTGCTCTTACCCCATCCTGCTGCGTCCAGCCGCCTGATTATCCTCCTTTTCTTTCCTCAGACCCATTCCCTTTTTTATCGCCCCATCCAGTCCATACCTATCTTGGCCCATCCCGGTTCCGGTCTCACGACTTTCCTCTCGCCTCGTTGGTGCAACATTGCTTTGCAGCACGATCCTACACTCGACCTTGCATCTGCATCTGCAGTGGAGAGTCTCAGAGTCACCTCGGTTGCGGGGAGCACCTTGCCCGGACCATGGCGTATTGAATTTACAGCCTGCCTCTTTTTGTCAAAGGAAGAAAAAAAAAAAAAGGGAAATCCCTCTCCATGCTCGTGATTATGAGCCATTGACGAACCTTTTAATCTTTCTCGATCTGGATCTACGGAGCTTCTCTTCGACCCGGCCTGATATCCGAAAGTCAATCCCCCCCAATTGACTTGGCCAGACACGTCGCCCCCCGATTGTTGTCCGATCAGTTGCATATGTTACTCTGCCGGCACTGCAAATATAGCTGCAGTTACATGTCAAAGCTCCCTTAGAAGGTGCAAGTACAGTTGGCCGGCCTATCGAAGAAAGGCCGAGTACGAAGAAGAGCGAGTGCGAACAAAAACAAAGAGAAGAATAAAAATCAGAAACCGAACGAAGGTCGACCAGAAAGAGCCAGCAAACCCGTGGAGCCTTGCACTTGCTACTCTGTCACTCCGTCGCTGTACGGGGTACTTATGCCTTGCGTCGTTCATCCACTTTGCTTGCATTCCTCCCGAGCGCAGCTTTTACCTCCGTACGCCCGTTGTGGCCTTCGAACGGCAAGCGAGCTATGGATCCTCTACACAAAACCGACTCAGCCATCTCAGTCGCCTCAAAGGACAACGGCGTCACTGTTGAGCGTCCCCAACCCGACTACCCGCCGTCTTTCCAGCCAGACACAGCCAGCCACGCCGACTCGAACAACGACCACTCATCCTCGGGCAGTCAGCCCGACCTCAAAGAAAAGGAGCCATCGGCCACGCCTAGAGACACCGAGTCCCGCCACGATACTGCTCCCAGGCCAGTGTCACCAAAACCACAAGCACAACCTGCAGCCATGGAAAATTTAGTTGCGCCACTCGACTCTGCCAATCGCAGCTCTCGACCGGACTTTATTGAGCAACCCGGCGCCGATTGGTACCAGACGCAAATAAACCCCCCCACGCCACCTACGTACGCCGTCGATTCTGGTGACTCTTCCACCCCCAGTACTTTCGTCTTCACCGCTGGCGGGGGGTCAACCTCGGCCACAGAATCTACAGAGGAAGGAGATACTGAAAGCGTCGATGCCTTGACCCAGGCTGGAACTGGAGCTATTGATGTTGACCATGACCAGCTCGAGCTAGAGTCCGACCCAGGCTACGAGTCAGATCGCGCCAGCTTTGCCTCCACCTCACTTTCAAGCAGTGTGCGAGATTATCTCTTTGAGAATGGACGCCGTTACCACAGATTCCGGGAAGGACGGTACAACTTTCCGAATGATGAGGCGGAGCAGGATCGTGAGGACATGAAGCATGCGTGTGTTAAGATGCTGTGCCAGAACCGGCTGTATTTTGCCCCAATCGACGAAGGCAATCTCCAGAATGTTTTGGATATTGGGACCGGTACTGGAATCTGGGCCATTGAATTTGGCGACGAGTTCCCCTCGGCCGATGTGCTTGGCATTGACCTGAGTCCTATTCAGCCAGACTGGGTCCCTGCAAATGTGCATTTCGTCGTCGACGACGCTGAGAGCGACTGGATCTATCCCCCAGATCACTTTGACTATATCCACACGCGACACACCGTCATGGCCATTAAGGACTGGCCGAAACTGTACAGGGAAGCCAAAGAGTGAGTCCTGGTCCATGCATCAATAGTGCCGACCCGATGTAAGCTGACATGGACTTAGACATCTTCGACCAGGTGGCTGGATCGAATCGCAAGAGATTTACCACTATCCAATTTCTGCCAACAATACGATGCCCTCAAACCATCCTATTGCGCAGTACTGGGGCTTGATCAACGAGGGTCTGCAGAGACTCGGCGTCGATTTCCACGCCGCCGCTGGTGGTAAGATTGCAGCTATGATGCGCGAGGCAGGTTATGTCAATGTGCACGAGCGCATTTTCCACGTGCCACTCGGCACCTGGCCTAAGCATCCGGATCTAAAGATGGTCGGCGAGTACTGGAGGCACGTCCTCCTTGTAGGCGCCCAGGCAATCGCACTTGGTCCGCTCACCAGAGGGTGTGGCTGGACCAGGGAGCAGGTCGAGGTCTTCCTGATCGAGGTGAGGAAAGCCTACTACGACAACAGTTGTCTCATGTACATGCCGCTCTATGTCACGTATGGGCAAAAAGCAGAGGATTGAGTGGACGCGCCATTCGCGAATTGGATGTAGCACTGTTCACCATTTGGATGTCTTCTCCCTTTCCTTCGTCAATATATGGATGAAGGCTCTATCGGCATGGGATCTTGCTGTTCTTTATGATACCTAACGAGCCAGCGTTTGTTTGCATTGGCTCGGGCGATGTAGAGGCAGTGTACATAGGGACAATGTAGGATATGATACTGAAACAAGGTTGCAAGCAAGTCCCAGTCCAACCCCAAAACCGGCTGGATCATTTCAGCACGCTGGCTTCGCGGAATTACAGGCTTGTAGCTGTCAGCTGTCGAAGCCATGATTGAAAACGACAACTATCACATAGCGTCTATCCGCTTAGCTTGGGGGTTTTTTTTTTAATTCCGCTTTCTGTCGTCAACCTGCGATGATCGTCGGTAATTAAGATGCTGACCACGAACAGCCTAAGACGGGCCCTGGCCCTACTGTGCCGTACTAGTCCCTACTGTACTACTCTAATCACGGATCCTGTGCCGGAGCTGTCCCGGAGCTATGGTAAGATGGCACCCACACACACCACCCAAACTCCTTCAACTTGTTATGCAAGTCATATTGCTCGCGCCTATGAGCGGCACAGCCAAGTTAGGGGGTGAGCCGTGAAGGTTACGCTTAACGCCCCTCCCTGACGTGCAGTGCCGGCGCATCACGGGGCCGCCCATGGGGGGACAACACAGAAAAAAAGAACAAAGGAACGTCGTGTTGCGAGGAAAATAGAACGGGGGGGGCAAGTTGGAGATGATCATATGCATGTTTCCAGCTTGCATTCAACATCTCGACCGCGGCCTACTAATTTACTTTCTCATTGGGCATGAGATCGGATGCCGCGGGCATCAATAGTGTGGAAGTACTAGCACCAAAAAAAAAAAAAAAGAGAAGGGCCAGGACAAGCACTGGGAATTGTTGGTTCAACCTGCACAGTCTAAACCGAAGACGCGGAGGACACCCCCGCTTAAATGACCTAGGTAGGTAGAAAGAAACCGCTGGCGGTGAAGGTCTAAATTCCCAAGTTTCCACGGCCCCGAAAGCGATCGGGTCACTTGACAAATTTACCCTTGATTGGCTCTCTTCAGTTGCCCCCCAAGGGTCCCACCCCCCAAGCCTTGCTGTACCCGGCACCTTGGGTCACGAAATTAGCGGTTAGACAATTTTTGGCACCATTGCCACGGACTCGGAAATCTTGGCTTAGAATGCTACTCTCCAAGCCCACCACACAGATGAGAACACCTGGTAAAAAAAAGCATGTCCGCATGTGTCTACGAACCACCAGTTTCTATCAGTGTCCTTCACCCCGCCCCCCTTCTTTTTCCCCCCGTTTTCCTCTTCACAAAGTTCGATAAACTAGACCAATAATAGCCCACGCGGCCACCTGGCAAAGAGGACGTCACGTCAACGTGGTACGAGCTCTAATAAGTCCGGCCGGGGGAGGACCATTTGCAATTTCGCCAGCCCGCGCGTCCTTGCATTGGTGGAGTGGTCTTTTGAGATATGCACTCTCCCCTCTCAACCCCCCCCCAAAAGCTTTTTCCGCCGGTAGAGAAACCTTCATCCCTGATCGGACGGAACAGGCGCTCAGACTATGGGGTGCGGATCGCCCGTGGCTCCCTAGAAAATGCCCAGGCTTTCCGGACCTACTATTTCCTCACTAGACCCGGCCACTGGTCGGTGTTTGGTCCAGCTCTAGCTCCAATTTCACTTTCTTGGGGGGCGCGGCCACATGTCCCTAATCTGATCAATGGTTGTAGTTTGGTAGAATGGGGGGAGGGAGAGAGAAAGAGAGAGGGGGGAGAGGTTTGGTTTGGTTTCTGGAAGTCAGGGGATGGGAGGGCCGAGGCTGTTTATTATGGTTTATGTGATTGCATGTATGAGCGGACATGCGCAGAGCGGGAAAGCCGTAATCCGCTTTGCTTCTTGGGATGGAGCCATGGGAAATAATGCTGAACAACGCTTGGTCTGCGGGAAAGGCTACTTAGGTACTTACCTACGTACCTAGGTACCTACTGGGACAAATCACCAACCCCCCCCTCTCTCTCTCTCTTGTCTTTTTTTCTTGGGTGATCTTCTTCGTTTCCATCTCCTGCACATGTGGAAAGTTGCTTCTTCTGCTCGTGTCCCAGCTTCCCGGATCTCACCAAAAAAAGAACCAAAATTAAAGTTGCTAGTTCGGCAGCCCATTCCTATCAACTCAAAGTGGGTTTCGACCAACGGGGCAAAAAGCATCGAGACGAGCCGCATAAACCCACATAACGCAAATAGGATACCTGCATTGGGGACCACCTGTCACCGTCAACTTTGGTACTCGGCTCGTAAAGACTGAGTCCCTCTCTATTTTTTTTATTTTTTTTTTTCTTCCCCTTGACTACCTACCCTTCCTTATCCTGCTACGCGAACACGTCCAATTCTTTTTGCACAACCAAAAATTTCGCCGGCGGAAAGATCAAGAGCTCTAATTTGTGAGACTGAAAAGCGGCATCGCTTATTTCTTCTCAGATCGGCGGGGCTGCTGCCCGTTCGTTCCATCCTGCTGGTTCACCAAAGCACAGCACCGACGCACCGGGTCACAAGTTCACAACCGAGGGGGAGCCAGAAATTGCAAGGATACGAAAACGAATCCCTTCAATTTGATTTCCGCCTCTTGCCCCCCCACCCCCCCCTCTCTCTCTCTCTCTCTCTTGCAAAGAGGAAAAGAAGAGCAAAGCAGATATAGCTGGCCGGAAATTTATTCGCGGTCTCCTCCTCTCGGATCCACGGCGTACCAGCCGGGCGGGACCCCCAATATCACGGACGCACACAAACGCCGCGTACCACCTTTACCGTCCTCCTCCTCCTTCCCACGGCTTGCTACAGGGTAGATTTATTTTGCATACACACAAAGCCGAAGCGCGCACATACACACACACACACACACAAATTTCCACCCCAAAGAGCAACAAACAAACAAAGTCCAGAACATTAGCCGAAGTGTAAAAGGCTTGGCTTCCATCCCCCACTCTCACGGGATTGGTGCTCGACGTGGTCGACAACTACTGGCTTCCCGGGAAGGGGAAGAAAAAAACCAAAAAACCAAAAAGGGGAGGGGGGCAAAGCAAAAGCAAACGAGACACCAGCGAACTAGGTAAGCTTCTGCTACTCTTTCCCACTCTGTCGGATCCGAACCTGAGACACCATGGGGGGGCAATGGGGCGGAGACATGATCTTCATCAATGGCGTTGCGCTAGAAGGCTCAGCTTTGACTTGTTTTCAACCGCCTGCTGTTTTCTAGTGTAACGTGTTGGTGACTTTTTTTCATCACAAATCTCCCCTCTCACACCCCCCCAAATACCCATCTATCCCCCTGGAGCAGGCTGCCCCCCCAAATGTTGTGGGACGTATACAATAAGGCACTTTGATATGAAGCATCTGGCTTCAATCGGGTCCGTTGTTGGGTTTAAATTCTGCACAAAAGACTATAATCGCTGGTTTTCTCGTTCGTGCTGTCACACGTGGGATAAAGTAATGCTTTATTAGCCGGTATCCATGCCAAGTTGCCTTGCTTTTTTCTTGCTTCTTCCTGTGTTACAATACCCACGGATGAACGCCCGCGCTCAGGGATACCTGGCAGGTTGCATATTACATGTTGCCAGTCGGCTTGTTTCCTTGCGGCTAGGGTCTTTTGAACTTTTGAAGGAGAAAGAGGCAATCTCTCTTAGTTTTCAAAGGAGAAATATTTGCTCAAGGGCGCTCGCTACCTGCTGAACTGGGTGACTGGGGTTTTTTGGGGTGCGAGAGGCTTCTGCAGGCGTTTTGTCTATTTGTTTGTGGTGAGATTCATAACTGACTTGGGGAGTTTTTAGTCAACAAGGCGTCTCTTGCTGGTCGTTGACTACCTTGAAGTCACCACTCAATTTAGTGACTAGGAGACTGTAGGCTCATTGCCAGTCAGTAGGATCCGAGTCACAAATACCTGGGCCTTTTTCTTTTTACAAAAGGTTCAACGGCGGTGTTTAGGAAACAACGGGAAATGCCAGGTCACCAAATAAACCCATCAATTACCCAGTCAACAGCCCAAATGGCGAGGCGGAATATCTCCTCGTGGTTCAGCTCCTCGAGCAGCAGCCGAGACGAAGCAGAAACCAAGAGACTTAATCGACGATCATTCGCAGGTTTTAGTGCAGCATCGCATCCTTTCAGCAAGACCAAGATGAGCAACGGACTAAACGGCCAAACTACTCCTAATAATACTGGCGACAAGCCTACTGTCGTACTTGCGAAAGCAGAGAGACCCTCCACGTCCAGCACAACGCAGGCGAGCGAGGCTGTGGCTCCTGCTTCCGGCCCGGACGACTCGATCAGCATGACGGCGCTGGCAGAGAAGATCAGCAGGGAGACGGCCAAGCTGGAGAAGTACATGAAGGATAATAACCTTCCTATGCCGACCTTTGGCGTGGATGCCGCGGACGACTTCCCCAGATTGCCGAATGAAATCCAAAAGAGCCGGTTGGAGATCATCCATGCAACGAAACTGCTTCGGGATCTCACGGTGGGCCCTAGGGAAGGTGTAAGATGGGGTGTGCAGGATGTAAGTACTTCGACCTTTTTGTATTCTAAGAGAAGACAAGAGAAACACAGAGAGAGCAAAAGAGAGAGAGAGAAGGGACTTGTATTGATTTTCTTTGGTAGTTCCTCGACGTTCTGGCTCTTGAGATTATCAATAACTACGGGCTAGGTAAGTGTTACTCTCTACTTTATCTTGGAAAGCAAAGACTAACACCAAATTCTCAGCCAAACTCGTTCCCCTAGACCAACCCATCGCTCTCACCGACCTCGAAAAACTCACCCCCCTCGACCCCGTCAACCTCGCCCGCACCCTCCGCATGGCCATGGTCTCCCACATCTTCACCGAGCCCACACCCGGCGTCATCGCCCACACCGCCGCCTCGCGCCTCCTCGCCACCGACGACGAGCTCGCCGCCTGGGTCGGCTTCAACAGCGAGGACATCTTCCCGGCCGCAGGCCACGTCATGCCCGCGCTCCGCGCCTATCCAGAGGCCACGTCCCTGACCCGCGCCGGGTTTCAGCACGCCTTCAACACCGTCGACGTCGAGCCCATGTTTGCGACGTTTGGCAAGGACGCTGTGCGTGCCCGGCGCATGGGTCGCGCGATGGCGAGTTTGACGGGGGGCGAGGGCTACGAGATGAGTCACTTTGTCGAGGCGTGCGATTTGAAAGAGGTTGATGCTCGTGGGGGCACATTTGTGGATGTTGGGGGGAGTCATGGGTTTATGTGTGTGGAGCTGGCTAAAAAGTGGCCGAATATGCGGTTTGTGGTGCAGGATTTGCCAAAAACGGTGGAGAGTGCGCCGAGGCCTGAGGATGAAAAGATTGCTGAGAGGGTGGAGTTTAAAGCGCATGATTTCTTTGGGAAGCAGGATGTTGTAGGGGATGGTGAGTTTTTTTTTTTCTTTTTACAATTTTTCATGTCGAGTTTCTCTGTCACACTGGCTACATCTACTCTACTATCAAAGAAGCTGGACTCGTCACCAGGGGTCTTTGTGTGTCTGGTGGGAACAGCCCCGAGTATCATTTTTGCTAACCATGAACCCTCAGTCTACTATTTCCGCTGGATCATGCACAACTACTCAACACCTTACGCGGTGTCCATCCTCCAGAACCTCATCCCATCCCTGAAACCCGGCGCACGCATCATTATCAACGACCACTGCCTTCGCGAGCCGGGACAGGAGAATGCCTGGGATGAGCTCATCATGCGTCGCATGGATATGGTGATGCTCACGCTGCTGAATGCACAGGAGCGCACCGAGGCGGAATTCAAGGAGCTCTTTCGCTTGGCGGATACGCGATTTGAGTTCAAGGGCGTCACGAGGACAGACACATGCCGGATGAGCATTGTTGAAGCGGTCTGGAGGCCCGAGGAGAGCGGCGCGGCGCAGGAGGTATCTGATTAGCATTCTTACCTAACTCAACGAGTCCCAAGTATCGGTCCAGATATGAGATGGAGGACAGATATACTCTTTTTTTGGGGGGGGCGCAAGAATCGGGTTCTTGCGGACCGTTTGTTCGTTCTGTGGGGGCCGTGGGAGTGGGCACATTGATTATTTCCCCTTTGCTAATTACCTCCTCGAGAGCTCGGGACATACAGAATCTGGTCTGTAATCATGATGACTGATGATAAGTTCCATCATTTCAACGTATGGTACTTTGCATAAGGATTTGCCCGCACCGGAGGGGGATACTTGTTGGCTTGATACCTTTTGGATCTGTGGACGTAGAGACATATTAAAGTGCGGAATCTTTTGATTCGCTTGATGTACCGATTGTAATTTGATAATCTCGGTCATTTGAAATAAGACAACTTTAACTTCAGATATAAGGTATCCTTTGCAGTCAGGTGAACGTGTCTATGGGGCTATAACTTTTGCATGGCCAAGATCACTGACAACAGCGTACAGCTAGCGGTGAATTCTTGATCTTTAACTAGGGTAACCAATGAGATGGAATCTCTCAGACCTCAGTATTTCTGCTCCTTCAGCGGTCCCCTCTCATGTCTCTCCACCACTCCCTCCTTTGCAGTGACAGGGAAGTCAGGAAGCCAGTGGGACTTCGTCTCAATGTACTGCTCTATATGTCCCCGATATCCAGTCAGCTACAAGACGACACTCGTCTTCCACAGGAGTAGACACAAGCACGTTGGTGACATACCTTTGTTTGGCGCCCACCACTCTCCTCCCTTATCCAACGTCCCACTCAGCACTGCCACGATACTATCCACCATCGGCGTCGTGATGAACACAGGGCTTCCGCAGTCGCCGCAAAAGTGCCGGTATAACGTTTTACCCGAGTCGGTGTCCTTGTCCTCAAAAGTCTTTGGGGTTCCCGACGAGAGAGTGAATGTCTAAAAGGGGGGGGGGAATGTCAAAATAGCTCCTTGTAAGGTATGAGTGCCCCCTCAAGCCAGAAAGTCGAGAGGGTTAAGGGTTTTTTTGAGCATACCTCCTTGGGGAAAATACTCGAATTCACCATGTGCGTCCCGCTAGCTTTCTTGCAGTTGATACAATGGCAGATCACGCTGTAGACTACCTGGTCGGGCGCTGAGAGGACGTAGCGGACCTTGGCGCAGAGACACCCGCCGGTGAGCGAAGCAGACATTGTTGTGTTGTGTTGTGTTTGATTTGTGTTTATTTTGACTTGCATAAATGTATGTCGTGAGAGAGAGAGTGATGGGAAGTGAAGATGTGGCGTTCCAGTTTGGGTAGATGCCAGGATGGCTACCAAGCCGTTTTGGCTTGCCACCACCGATCTCCACCGGGCATGATGCATTTTACTTGTCTTTTTCTCCGGTCGCGGGGAAGCGCGCATTACCCTGTGGGGACGACCACAGCAAGCCTATATAGATCTGGAACCGGGACTTCTATTATGAATTCCCAATTTTTGCGCCGTCCAGCGTAGCATTGCGTTGGTTGAATTCCCCATAAAGTGTTCCATTGTGAGACCTCGGTTTCGGGTGGAGACTCGAGTTGTGAGCCACAAACGGGGCCGGCTGGCAACACATCGACTTCACTATTGTAAAAATCAAAATACTTTGAACACAGCACTTGTTTGCTGAACTAATCAGTTGTCCTGAGTGCTCCTTTGCGCTACGAACGGACAGGCCTAAAGGCAACTCCTGTTCACGTACAACAGTAGCAATGCAATTCGACGTCTACCAAAGTGTTGCCTAGAGTGAACACCAGCGGACTGTCCGTGACAACGCCGCTTCCTTGCCATTTCTTCGCACTGATTCGAGCCTAAGAATCTTTGATAATTGGAACCAAGGTAGAACTGCTCAAACACAGCTCGAGAACCATTGCTCTGACCCGGAATGAAATAGCAGACTAGCCTTGCCCTTCCCCTCTGCAATTGCCTCTTTGACTTGCTTCTTCCAGCCTCTTTATTTACATGTGTTTCTGGGCCAAAAATGGTGCCGTTGAGATGTAGTCTGCACCAAGGGCATGTTGTGGATGGAACACAGTCATCATGCCTGCTTCTTACTGAAGACCACGCGCCCAGTCGTGGGGCATAAGGCACAGATTTCATTGTGAGGGGGGCTCCTCCCGTGCGGTCTCAGACGGGGCCCTCGACAAGCCTCTGACAGGATTCTTGACACAGGCCCATGTGCATGCTTGTCTAAGAAAGGGGACCAGCCTTTCTTCTGGGTTAGCGTAGAGGGGACTCATGGTTCGAGCTGTGTTTGCTCGGCCAGTCCGAGTGGTGAATATGTCCCACCATTCAATCCACTGAGCAGCCGGTTTGACAACCTGCCGCCTGCAGACTGTGCACCGCTTGAAGCCAGCTTCGTATTGCACATCCACATCTTGCAAGATCCTGACAAGGTGATCATCCTCGGCTTCAAAATTGGACAAGGTTTTGCGGACACCAAGATACCTCACATGCTCGGCCCAATCAGTGTTTGCAGGATATTTCAGCGGAATTGTCTGTAGGCACAGTTCAAACAGACTGAACACCTTCGTCGGAGTGACAGTGGAAGAAGTCTGGTTTGTGGCGGGAGCGACGGAAGCCGGCAAGATTGGTGCTGCATTGATGTCTTCCGTCTCCAATCGCGATTGAGCCTCCGGGATTTGGAACCGTGAGAAGGGGCCAAAGTGTTTGCCATTATCGTGGGAAGATCTCCAGCCCAGATAGTGCACAGGCGTCCTAGCAACCTTCCACGCATGAAATCCGGCCGCATCCGCGGGCTTCCATAGCCAGCTGCGACCAGGCTGGCCTTCGGGTGGTAGATGATCAATGTCTCCTAGCAACTCTTCGTGCTGGTCTGGTTGGTGAAAAGGATTCGGATGAATGAAAATTGTAGAGAGTTTGCTGTCCTTGTTGTACAGAAGCTCGAGCAGTTCCATTGGGAGGTGGGTCAAAGCATTAAGAGACACGTTTAGTTGCGTCAGGTTCGTCAAATTGAAGATAGCAGGCGAGATCTCGGTCAAGCGATTGCCTCTTAGACTTAGCACAGTGAGGTTCTGCAGGTCGAAAATGGCCCCGGGACATCGAGTCAATTGGTTGTTGGAGAGGAGGATGGAGAGCTCAGGATCTGTCTGTGTGAATGACACATTTTTTGATACCTGAGGAATTGGCACAACGTCTTCCAAAACTCTTATGGTGTCGTTGGATATCTCCTCCAGGTTCAGGCCCCTAAGAACATGTTAGCAACTGCAGAATGCTAAGACTGTGAGATGATCTGGACTAACGATAAGTCAACGGTCAGCCGACCCCCATCTACACACTCTCTGATGATACGTAGTGCTTGGGATTCGACCGGATCGAGAGCGGGTCTCTGTGATGAGATTGAGTTGAATTGAGGCATTCGCGACGCGGCCGGTGGAGGGGGAAAGTCAGGGTCCAGGTCATCACTGCCCATGAATACTCCGCTGTCGACTTGACGTTCAAACTTCCGCTTTCCCCTCGCAACGGAAGACTCCCTAGACGTGTCATCGATAGGACGTTGGTCGTCCCAGGTGCCGCGATACTGTTTCTTTTGGCGAGGCCCTTGAAAGTAGTTCTCGGCTGCTGGATCGTTGTCGCTAGAAAAGATGGCCGGTTCACTAGAGTCGGAGAACATATGGGAAGCGTAGCTTCGCTTCCTCTTAATAGGTGGTTGGACATGGTAGTCCTCATAGACGTGAGTATTCCTGGACGGATACTCCGGGAGCGTTGGTTCATCGTCCTCCTCCGCCATATTGAGCCTGGGACGGTCACCCGTTTGAACTGGGATTGGAAGTCCTGGTGAAGCTGATTGTAGCGTTGCGAGGACTGGACCCTTTGTGAAAGGCAAATATGACGATGGTCTAGTGACTGTATAGGCCAATATGGCATATACACAAGAGAGAACGAAAAGCAAAAGAGTCGCTGGGTGGTCGCGTGTTGAAGAGACGCGTCCGTCAATAACGCAAGACCCACAACCCCTGCCCCTGTCAACCCCTGTTCCTGCCCACTTCGGGTGCTGCCGAACGCTAACGATGTACAGGGATCCTAGGATCAATCCAGGGTAGACTACATGGTGTCCTTTTTGGGAAGAGTATACAAATTCGATTGCTCTTTGAAGAATTGTACAGGATCTCGTGACAATTTTGAATCGATACTTGTATATCAATTACCAGTACTGATTTCAAAGAGATATGACGTCCAGAAGGCCTGCCCAGCAAGGTCTCAGTTGGTATACATGCGCTGTGTCTACAAAGTTATGTGTATTCGGCATTGCGAGGAAATGTGCGAATCTAGATGATGGATCATTGCATCGGAAATCTGAATCACAGGCCATGATAAAAGAGTATTCCTCTTTATCGGATGGAAAAAAAAAAGCCTTCCGCCGCCTCGTATGAGGGCTGACACCAGCCACTCATATCTCGCCATTGCTCGTGCACGGATAGAATCTCCAAGCCCCGTGAATTGAGACGAACAACCTCGATGAGACGCACAGATCCTGCAGTCCCCATTACTCGGCTAATTATGCTTGTTCAGTGCCGAAAAGAGGCCTGTGGAACTCACTGATGTATAATAGCCTTGGAGAAGACGGCATTGGCCCCAACGCTTCCCCCTTCCGCCTATATCGCAGACTAGCTCGAAGCACTCATTCACACTCATCGCATCCAAGGGACTCATCCTCATCACGGTTTGTAGCGAGTATTCCATCTGTCGTATAGTTGCCGGAGTACTCCGGAGATGCGCCGATAACTTTCTGTCTACAGCCAGAACACTTCTCAACTTGAGCTTGCTGGAGGACCTCACTAATGTGACCCTGCTAGCCCTGGACCTCGCTTCTTGTATATGTGGTAGCAATGATATTGTTGCTCATTCTGAGCATGCTAGCACAATGTTACATCATCTCCTCAATTGCGCTAACAACCTACCAGCGGCAAAGGTATCACTCATCAACAGGACTCGTGGGGCGGCGTTACGGGGAGAGTTGCGGGTAATGCGTTCGGGAGCGCAAGTTGAAAAGCCTGCCTCGAGTAAATATCGACTGTGCGAAGGGTACTTCACAAGTATCTCCCGACAAGGGTCTTTGTGAGTCTCTTCGAATTACTCCATCGCCCTTCAGAATCAGTCATGCGCCTGGGCAGTTGAATTATACCACTGACACGCCTAGAAAATCGTCCCCCCTTGGAGCATGTCAGCAGATCCATCATAAGACGGTGGAGAGGCTGATGCGAAGTCTAGATACTGAGTAGCTCTGCATGCTGTGTGAGGGGGCAAGAAACCTTGACAGTAAGATACAATTGTTTACTTCTCCGTTCAAACATTTTGTGTTACCATGTAGATGTATCAAAGCTCTTTTTACCTTTGCATCACCTGTCCTCTGCTCCCGGAGTGAGGATGGTCAGATAAGACAACATCAGCATGAGCCACTTACAAATTTGCGCCAAAATACTATATGCTTCTCGATACACAGACGTAGCAGATCCAGAAACGAGATAGATCACACGTAGTTTGTGAATGTGAAAGCGAAGAAAAGTATATTCTTCACGTATGCTTTGGGGACCTGCGATCTTGCCCGGGGAGGGTCGTCCGGCAAAATGCAAGCGGGCCGATTCTCTGGTGCAACACCACGCGCAGATCCCCACCAGGATCTGACACTTTCTAGTCAATTCCCTACCACCCTATCCCCTTCTGCATACCTAAGTTACTTCCATCGCTTATCTGGGGGCAACTATTCTTTTCGTCTAGAGCGTCATCCATTCTGTTAGTAGACAACAGGAAGCTGCCAAGTGTGGGGGGAGGCGGGCTGAAACCCATTTGCCGGTTTGCACTGCTGTAGACACCAAGAATGGCATACAACTATGCTGGGTAGCAGTGCGCGGGCATCTAGCTAGGGTACTATGCCCGTCTGGATAGTTCATCAGATAGGCGCGATACCGTAGTATCTCCGATCTTAATTGCCACGATAATGGTCCATCTCCAGCACCCTTATCTAAATTATACGCCTGTAGACCTTGCAATAAATAAAAGAAAGCCCATCTGCATCTGCAACGCCCATCATTGTCTCTGTAGCCTGTGACGTTCATGTTTCGTGCGCGATTTCGAAGGTCACCATGTCTGCAGACATATCCCACGACCAGTCCAGCGCCATAGGCAAGTCCGTGACGCTGGACCAAGAGAAGCAGGCACTCCGCCCTGATAAAGTCGATGCGGCCTTGGAATTCCTCAATAATGAGAGTGGCACTGTGGTAGAAGTCGACGAGAAGAAGTTGGTCCGCAAGATTGATTGGCGAATCGTGCCTTTGATGTGTGAGTACTGGGATGGTTCCGAGCCATGAAGACAGTAGCTGATATATTTTCTCAGGGGCTTGCTACAACCTGCAGTATCTGGACAAGACACTGGGTTCGTCGGCCAAAACTTGATTGCTAGAAGATCAGTAATTGACATATCCTCCAGTCAACTATGCCAATGTAATGGGCCTAGAAGAAGACACCAACAGTACGCAGCCTCATTGGCTCCGTCTTGAACATCCACTAACAACTCCCAGTAACCGCCGATCAATTCTCCCAACTCGCCCTCGTATTCTATGTAACATACCTGGCTTTCGAGCTCCCTACTGGCTATTTGATGCAGCGACTCCCAACTGCCAAATATCTCGGCGCGAATGTTGCCCTCTGGGGTCTCATGACGGCGCTGGTCTCGACCGCCAAGAACTGGGCCGCCCTCGTCACCCTGCGTGTTCTGCTCGGCTGCTTTGAGTCCGCCGTCGCGCCCGCCCTCATCCTCCTCACGACCATGTGGTATAAACGCGCCGAACAGCCGCCGCGTATGGGCCTGTGGTACGTCGGCACAGGCACCGGGAGCGTCATTGGTGCGCTAGCAAGCTATGGATTCCAGCACTACACAAGCACGAGGTTTACATCGTGGCAGATCATGTTCTTGGTATTTGGGCTGATCACCATCGCCGTAGGGGTGCTGGTGATGGTTGTGGTGCCAGACAATCCAATGAAGTGCAAGTTTCTGACCCATGACGAGAAGATCTGGGCGATTGAACGTTTGCGAGAGAACAAGACGGGAATCGAGAACAAGCATTTCAAAGCGTACCAGGCGTTGGAATGTATACGGGATCCGCAGACATGGTTGATTAGTTTGATCACGATCTCGTCGAACGTGCCCAACGGCGCAGTGAGTTCGTATCAGGCAACCATCATCAAGGGGTTTGGCTATACAAGCGAGGAGACGGCATTGTTATCGGTACCGTCGGGCGTTATTGCGATCATCTCGGTGTTGAGCGCGACATACCTTGCGGGACGGTTCAACATCCGGGGTCCCATCATCATCACTCTCGCACTCTTGGGCGGCGTTCTCGGCGGTGGCCTGCTGGCTTTTGCGCCGGACGGAAACAAGGGCGCCAAGCTGACGGGCGTTTATTTGACGAATGTCATCGGGGCGAGTCTGCCACTGCTGTATTCGTACGCCGGTGCAAACTATGCGGGACATACGAAGAAGGTCACTATGAACGCCATTCTTCTGATGTCTTTCTGTAAGTCAATGGAGCTCCCTACATCCATATGCGACAAGAGCTGATCTTGAGTCACAGGCCTTGGAAACATCATTGGACCATTGACTTTCAGGGGCGCCGACGCACCAGAATACATTCCCGCAAAGATCAGCATCGTTGTCACAACTGCGTTTGCCTGCGTTGTGACGGGCGTTCTGATGACATACTACGCCTGGGAGAACAAGAGGCGCGATGATCTGGCGACTGAGCACGAAGAGAACAGCGAGTTCCTCGATATGACTGATAGAGAGAACATGGAATTCCGGGTAAGTCGCAGTGTGACCGTCACCCACTAGACACTGCTAACTCGCTCTCTGTAGTACCGCGCATAGATTAGGTTATGGTAACCGTGTGTAGCTTCGGGCAATGTGAAAATGGATTTTGAATTGGTCCGGGTCTAACGCCGCTCGACTGTTCTCTGTATGCCGCGCTTCAAATGGAAGCTTTGTAATGATGTTCCCGGAACGAGTATCATCCCTCGAGAAAAGTCACATTAAGCGCTCGATCTGTAGAGACGCGTCGCGAGGTTGTAATTTGCCCGTTCAATGTATTGCACATTGGCTGGTCGCGCAAGGCCAACTTACCTCCTTGTGCTTAAAGAAGGAGACTTGTAGGAGACTTGACCAAAGCTTAGGTGGCGTCCATTTTCCAGTGGCTTCAATCCCAGTCGTCGTCATCAGAGTCATTGTTCGCCAGGGTACTTGTTTTGATGCCCTTATTGCCCAACAGCCTCTCTTCTTCCGCGTCCTCAGCCTCTCGACGACGCTTAAGCACTCTCATGTCGCTCTCCGGCACGGCACCAACTTCCACCAGTATCTTGTCCAAATTAAGCATGCTCATCCGTACACCACCGACCAAGGCCAGGGTGACGACCTGCTTCACAATGTCGCCATTCTTGTAGACCAATATTGTTGGGCAATTTTTTTCAGGATAGTTCTCGATAGCCTGCTCAGCCCTCATCTCGCAAAACTTGATATCTCCGTACTCTTTTGCTGCCTGTCTCCACAGGTCCGACAGCACTCTCGCCTCCACATTGGTATTCGTAGAAGATGTGAGGTTGACAAAGACTGGGCCATTTTGCGATGCTTCCGTGACCTCCCGTTGGTAGTCAGGCTTTGATAACGGGTAGACGCTGCCGTGAACGGACTTCTTCTGTAAAGCGCTGAGCTCAGCCATACGCTTCTGCTTGTATTGCTCTAGAAACGCATCGTCTTCGAGATCCTCGAGTTCGTCCAGCTCGTCGAGGTCCTTTCCTTCGAGCCTGTTTTCATGTGCGAGTTTCCTGGCCTCTTCTATGGCCTCCTGGATCATGGGAGTAGGACTTGGGGGTTTCTCGGGGATGACGCCGTGTTTTCGGAGGATGTCGTTCCTGTACTTTGTCAGATGCTGGTCATCTCAAATCGCTGAGATCAGAGAAATGGACCTCACCATTCTGTGTCCGCATTGGGGTCATCTATAGGTACGGCTATCCTCTGTTCTGAAGGGGCAGCCATCTTTGCGACTGACGAGTGTTTTCGATCCGAGATGCTGCTTTGCTAAGGGCCAAACTTTCGGGTGCAAACCGAGGGAGGTGGTAGCTTGATTGCCTGATGGGAAGGCAGACGTACTGCCTATGATGACTGTGAGAACGATTGGTCTATTCAACAGAGAAACAATGTTAAAAGGTGGTTGTCACTCTATTTGTCCTTCCTGCCTCCTAAGCTTCAGCTGTTCAAGGTCGTTGGAGTTGGCCGTCTTCCCAGGAAACCCCACAGTGGGGTCCTCTCCTGTACTTCGGTCCCCCCGACCCCTGGAGCAGATGGTCCGAGCTGCTGGTTCCCTGCATCAAAAAGCTTCAGACCCACTTTCAGGTCTCTGATTGGCAACGGTCACGTGAACTCACAAATTTAGGGCAGTTGCAGGCTCCGTTGCTCCTACGCTTTTGCAGAGGAGGCGAGGTAGCGCCCGTACACAGGCCCAGTTCTCGCTGTGCACTGGCTGAATCGACCTGCAATCTCCACCTCGACTGGCCCCGAAACGAACTTTTTCCTCTCCGCCACCCTACGCGAGACTCGTTCATCAGCCATCGACAACACCTCAACGACCACTTTCCTCGTCGTCAACGATCTCGAAAACCGACTTTTCGATTCTTCGAATTACCCACAGTCTATTCTCCGACACCAACAGTCAAGATGGTAAGCCCATATCAATGATGCTGATGACTGCTCTCTCCTCGCCCTGCCTTCGTCGCTCTGCCCACTGAAGGATGAAAAACGGAGCACGGGATGTGCGGCGACAACGAAAAATCGATCAATCGAATCAATCCGCTGCAACAGACAACGAGCAAGAGGATTGCAGGACATCAACCCGTCTCTTTTTCTCGAAAGAGGGAAATGCGGACGACACTTGCAGGAGTGCAGGCAGAGCGATGAGAGACAGTTGTGCTGTCCCCGCAGGCGAAGCGGGTGCAGTTTGTGGTCGGTCATCCATGATGCTAATATAATCTTTCACCACAGGTTCTCGCTGTCGACCTCCTCAACCCCAGCCCTGCTGCTGAGGCCAAGAAGCACAAGCTCAAGGTACGACGACCCTTATCATCACCATGACCACCACCCTTCTCCACCCGCCCCTCGATACAATGACGATATTGTTGTTGTTGCTGCTGATGCTGCTACCCATCCATCGGCACGTGCTAACAGAATGACCAAATAGACCCTTGTGCCGGCCCCCCGCTCTTTCTTCATGGACGTCAAGTGCCCCGGCTGCTTCACCATCACTACCGTCTTCTCGCACGCACAGACCGTCGTCATCTGCCAGGGCTGCACCACTGTCCTTTGCCAACCTACTGGTGGTAAGGCTCGTTTGACCGAGGGCTGCTCTTTCCGCAGGAAGTAGATGCTTCGCAGCATTTCTCTTCCCTCTCCTTGACGGCTGTTTACGACAAGACAAAAAATCAACACGTTGGTGGGCACATCGGATATTTCACTCGCGGTATGCAAGGGCATTGACTCGACATTGGGGCGACATCTTTCGGGGCGTACATTAGACCAGTCAAGTATAATACTCGGCCGACCTTGTGTTGCGGGTAGAAGATGGAACATCCAAAATTCAACCTCGATTGAACTCACAAAAACGGAGGGTGGCGTTTGGGGTCCCGGATACTTTGCATCATCAAATCGACTTTTCGTTTTCGTTTTCCACACATACCACACACAGCCTTGCTACTACCCCCGTTCCCAGACGTGCGTGCGAAAAGGTGTGGGTGGTGCTTGGTGGTGAGGGTGAGGTTGAGAAATGGTGGCCATGCTCCCCAGTTGCATATGATTCCGATGGGTGGATAGCTGGAAATGGGCATTTTCACGAGCGTTTAGAATCTGTCTGCTACTCTCTGTGGACATGTTTGTCTGGACGTGATGATGTGGATCGCTGATTGAGGATCGCTAGCCATACCCGAGGGCAGTCGTGGATGGAATACTCGAGGTGCTTTGCGATTGCAATTTCAAAGGATTCACATAACAGTAAGGCCTTGAAATCGGTGGCATGTTGTGATTTGTTGAGGCTCATGCTACCATACAACGTTCTGCTTGGGACGTATCAACACTGTGATCTCTGGAGATGTGTACTGCGTAGGCCTGTCTTCCCTGGCTCTTCCCAACTCCAAGCTGCCCGTGCTTGCTCGTCTGTAGACACATGTCCTTCAAGGTCCTCCGCAATTCGTTGTTGCGGTCCCCGGGTGTCGAATTTTGCCCTTCGCACACACGTATGATGTTGTCATTGCTAGATATGTGATAAGCATACCTATAAGATGCATTCCGAAAGATCTTGGCACGACTCCACGTCCGTACTCGTGTTCTTTATGCGAGGTGCAACATCCGAGTCTTGTTCCCGCGTATAACAAGCAGAATAAGTATCGGCAAACCAGCATGGCACACAAGACAGACACAGTAACGAAGTTGCAAGACAGTAGTAGGAAGTACTGATCGAGATCAGATGAATGTTAATCCAGAGCGTCGTACGAGAAAGTTCTCATCTAATCAGCCCTCAGAAGAATTCTTTCATATTTTGTATCCTCCATAGTTTCCATATAGTTCTAATCAACCACGTTGTACAACTAAGCGTGTAATGTGGACCAATGAGCCTCTATGAAAAGCGCTGAGTAAGACTTGGGCAGCTTCGGCCGAACGCGACTGCAACGCCAAAGAAACACGTCCAAAAGAAGCGGCTGGACTCGCGACCCCACTCCCGAGGTTTTGTAGCAATTAAGTCTCAACCTCTCATTTACCTTACACCTATCGGATGGGCCCACGCTGGGACATCTTCAACTTTGCCCCCTTTCACACCTGCCAATCAAACTCATTTACAAATGCTTTGTTGAAGAAAGAAAACTCTGCAACAGCTGCAACAAACACCTACAACAAGCCGTCTGCTCCTTATATGCAGCAGTCTGGCAAATCTCCGCTCTTTTTGCCTTTCCTCTATTCGATCCAGACCCGGAATCGGATCCACCAGCTTTAGGAATAATTTGTCCACGTCACAAACCTGACCAGTGGCCGATATACCTGTTTTCTTCTCCCAGACACAACGCCACAGGATAATTACATCTATTGTCTTGCCACTTCCTGCATAACGAGACACTTTTTCACGGGTACCAACCTCTCTGCTTTGGACCAAACCTGGAGCCGTGCAACCAATCAGTCTTACCGACACTCGCACCCAAGACATACAGGTCTCAGATCCTCTCTCTCTACCGGCATCATGTCCGCCCATCGAGCCAAGCGCCCCTTCGCCGGCGCCGCCTCCGACCCATCCCAGCGACAAATCACCTCTTTCTTCAACAAAGCCACTCCGGGCTCCAGCTCCGAGCAGCAGCCCGCCGTCGTCCTCCGGCCTGTCCTGCCCGCCGACACCGAGTCCAACCTGTTGACTGTGGGCATGCGCGTGCGAAAGTCCGTACCCGAGGGCTACAAGACCGGCAGCAGCTACAGCGCCTTCAGCCTTTTCAACGACACAGCGGAGGAGCCTCATCAACACCAACAAAAGCCTCCAACAACCCAGCCCACTCGGAGCTCGTACACCACTGCTCATCGCGAGCTACTCCCCTTTTGCGCCATCCACTCTGTTGGTGGACTGGCCGCCCAACCGCCATCACCGCCCCTCATCCGCTACGACTCGCTTGACGATGTCCCTTCGCTGAGCAGCAGTCAGTCGTCCATTGCCAGTAGCATCACCACCACCGAGCCGCACGTCATTAGCACTCCGTTCCTGCGCAAGCGGTCCTACGACGCAGGTGACGAGAGTGATATGCCATCCGTCTCGGGATGCCTGCAAGTGCCCAGCGGGGAGTGGATGGACGGGCAAGTAAGCCCACGCAGCTTGGTGCCTGTCGGGTGGGAGAACACGCGGGTCATGGCTGTTCCTAAGAGGGCGAGGCGGAGCCTGAAAATGAGGGGAACTCCTGCTTTGGTTGTGACCGGGGAGGATGATAAAGTCTGTACCGGCCTGGGGCAGGAGAATGTGCGGATGGTGCTGGATGAGGACTTCCCAGAGGCTGACTTTCTGGATTATGCTGCCTTGGAGGGTGATGCTATGGAATTATGAGCGAGGAGTTGTGTTGCACAAGACTGACTGGAAGTAATGAGCTGACGACGTTGGTATACTGCTTTTATTGCGGCTATGAGGCCCGGGCGTGTTTTGATATTGCGTACCATCATCAGCGCGGCGTTATGGATAGGGTCACACGGATCGACACATTGAGGGACACAAGGGATCTTATCATGCTGTATGCCATAGAGGCAGACGTTGTGTACATTGTGCTTTTTGGTTTTGTCTATTGATCCTGCTTTCCCACAGACCTGAGCTATGCAAACGGGTAATGCAACGGCCACTGTCAAGAAGCTACAGTTTACTAGTCTTGAGGAATGAATAATGACCACCCACCGTGATCTCACCTATGTTGCGGCATATGCTGCTGCTGCTGTTCTCAAATGCCGTGGAATGGGTCTCGGAACTCGAGTAAATCCCTCTGCCCGTAGAATTCGCCAGCCACCGTCAAGATCATGTTGAGTGTCGCGCGCATATTCATCCGCGACCGCACCGGATCGAAGGACTGTTCGCCGCCATACTTACTACCGGACTCGTCTTCGGAGTGGGGTGAGCCTTCCACGCTATCCAGGTTAGCCAGCAGCCTTGCCTTGGCGCTCTCAATGTCCGACTCGAGGTCCATCGGTTCGGACTCATCAGCGATCTCGCCATCTTCCACGTCGTCGTCGTCGTTGTCGTCCACCTCCACTTTCTCGTCTGCAGGAGGTTCGTTGCCTGGAGCAGTAGTCGAGGGTGGTATGACAGGATCCGAGGTCGCATTCTCAAGCGAATCCCGGCCCTTGGTCTCATCGACACGCTCATCTGCCTCGACCTCAGCCTCGGTCTCAGCCTCAGGCTCAACCTCGACATCACCCACCCACTCCTCCGCACCCGCATCGCCATCGTGCCCACCTAGCTCAACCTCCTCCCTCAACGCCGCCATCTCCATGAGAGAATGCATCAGCAGCGCCGCACGTTTTCCCAGCTCTCTCACGTGGCCCACCTCCATATGATCCATCTCCCCACGATCCGGCAGCCGCGCAAGCAGCGCCCATATCCACCGACTCGTCCTCTCCCTCAACTCAACGCCCGTGCGGAGGAACTTCCCGCCGAGCAGCACGCGCAACAGTCGCAGCACCGCGCCCTTGTCCATGGCCGCTACCTGCGCTGGGTGCGGGTCCGTTTCGCGCATGCGCGAAGACCAGACTGCAAATGTCCGCGACCGCGGGCCAAAGGCGCCGACGTGCGGGGACTGTGCTGAGGTGAGGGTGGCGAGGACACTGGCGGGAGGATCGCGATGGAGGATCGTGCGCAGGTGGTCAAATTGTGTGATGAGGCAGGCGAAATAGGCGGCGTCTATGGCGTCGTGGGAGGGCGGTGGGGTGGGTGGCGAGGAGGAGGGCGCTGCGGTGTAGGCACCATCTTTGTAGTAGCCGCGTGCATCGCCGTAACCGGTGGCGTAGATACTCCTGTCGACGGGCTGGTCGTCGTCTTCGTCGTCGTCGTCGTCGTCGTCGCGATCGTCTAGGGAATCAGGGTCGCAGGCTGGAGGAAGCTGGGGGCCTGATTTGGGCGCGACAAGGAGATGGGGGATGCCGCTTGCTTCGTGACTGTTGGGACTCACCAGATCAGTAGATGTTTTGTGGCACTGTAGGTAGGGCGAAAAGAAAGAGGTTCAGCTAAGATTCGACAAAGGTGTACGCAAGAGAGGCGTCTTGGGGGGGAAGAGCAGAGGGTGTTTGGGGGGGGGGCGGTTGCTTACCGAACAGATTGAAGGTATGCGAGCGCGTCCGTCTCGTCTTCAAAGTCGAGGTCTTCATCGCTGTTCGAAAGAGTATCATGTACGCTGGGGAAGCAATATCGCTGGCCGTAGGTAAGGTCTGTGGCCGCCTCTTGCGCCTGCTGCTTTTTGGACTTCTTTTGCCCGGCGTTGTCGGAGTTGCGCGAGCGTTTGGTGGATGGTGCTGGGGAAGAGGGGGCGTCGCCGTCGGGCTCTAGCATAGTCTCGAGGTCTCTCTTGGCGGCCATTATGGCCTGACAGTACTCTTGAGAGTGAAGGGTTGCTTTGGTGGTAGTGATGTGGCGTCTTATGCAACGCATCAAGGCTGTTGAAGTTGAAGGTGAAGTTCGCGACGAGGCTAAGACCAAGGAGGGTTAGGGTAGAGGCTCTCATCAATAACCCCCCCCTTCCCTTTTGCTTTTTTTTTTCTTTCTCTTTTTTTTGTACTTCTTCTTCATTTCTGCCAATGTGACCTCTTGAAAAACGGGACGTGGCTACGTCCTTGCACTCTCAATCAGCTCATAATGCTGATCAACTCGAACACCGTCATAATTAATCGGGTGCATAACACGAGTACCTCAGGAGCTGAAGAGACCGCTTCCAGGTGGGTTGAGAAGTTGCGTGGGATGCTGTGACTTCATGTTATTATGCCGTTTCCTAGAAGCCCAAAACTTCCATGATGGATTCGGATCTTTCAAGCGATAAGGCGTCAAGAGTACAGGACCTTGTGTAAAATCAGGAGAATACCTGATGTGAGCTTCTACAGAATAGTGCAGAGCCTCATCCTTGTGCCACACCGATCTTTTGGCCGCCTATCCTCCATTGCCATCCATACCGTATAAGGAACATCTGGGCCAAAAGGCCTCTAAATTCAGGGCTTTGAATGTATGGAAATATGGGTATGATATAAGTTACTTGTCCCGAGAGGTGATATAGCGTAATGTAGCTGATTTGAACGCGGCGCCGTTGGTCGGTGCTACCTCAAGATGGTATGTATTAATTTAAGTATTCATTAACTTTTGATGGTCACTGTCTGAAACCTATTGGGTTCCTTCTGCGTTCATTGATCAATATTGGTATCTATGTGGCGACAAAGGGCTGGCGCAGACATCATTTCCAAATGTCGGGCATGCTCTATCCTACCACCTGCATCGAGTGCAATGACTTGCACGGCACCGTAGCCAACGGTTTCACCCCGTGGCGTATAATATGACTCTGGAGAAAAGATTCCGCTTAGGGCTTTGGGACCCTGAGAATATCCCATCCGATACGTGCTCTGCACGGCACTGCTGTATATCGCGAGTACGCACCACGACTTATCCTCTCACCGCTGGAAAAGTCCTTTGATAGACTGAGTCAAGGAAAAGCCGCCAAATAGCCAGTCATTGGCATGTCTGCCAGCATAAGTGTTGGCATTACGATGAACCTGTGCGTGCTTGACAGACAATGACTTTCTCTTCCCTTTCCGGCCAAACTCTGCACCTCTGCACATGTAGCATCCCAACAACTCAAGGAGGTGGCGTTCCTGATAAATGTAAAACTTTAGCGCTTCTTCATTAATCAGATCCTTCGCCATGGTGAGCAGCTTCTGTGTGAGGAGCTCGTCCTCAGAGGCCACAAGTCGATCCCAGTCCACAATGGGTATTTCACCCGGCTGGTTGCCAGAAGACGTGAACAGTCTCTGATAGAGGTCTTCGTCCTTGAAAATACGGACACAAAATTCTTCAAACAAGTTCGTTTTTTGGATCACCTCCAACGCACTCATGATGGAGTCGGGGTTCTCAACAAGTGTCGTGAAGGCGTCCTTGGAGTCTGATTCCCGGCCGTACATCACGCGCCTCCGGCACGCATCCGCGAATCGCAGCGCCTCGACCACAATATCTTGATCAATAGAGGTAATGTGATGCGTCACCAGCGGCCGCTCATAGCCCAGCCGCCGGCGCCAGAAGATGTTGACGAGCCCCGACGTCACGATGCACGGGATAAGCACAACGTAGCCCCACCACATCGTCGCAGTCACCATCGCCGCGGCACCAGCAACAACGCCCGTGATACCGTTGAGCGCAGCGTGCATCTGCAGGCTGGATGTGCGATTCCGCAGCATCTGGCTCATACGCGTCGAGTCCTTGACGTAATTCATGGCGGCTCGCTGTTGCTTGCGCGCGCGCATCCACACATAACTCGACCAGAAGATGTTGGCAACACCAAAGATGGCGCACGGTGTGTTGCCCACATAACCGGTCATGAGGTTGCTCGCAAAGTACAGCTCGCTGTCGTGGTCGCCATCCATGGCCAAGAACGTGCCAATGCCGACCAGGAGCGAACTGAATCCCAGCAATATGTCCATTCCTATACGGTCGACCATTTCGGTGCCCGACTCGCGCGTGTTCATGTCCATGAAGCATTCCACTGTCTGCAGCATGTTTGAATCGCCACGGTACAACTCCCGCTGACGGCGAAGATAATTGCGTTCCTGCCTCAGCGCCCTCAGGTTGCCATAGCTCAGCCGCGCATCTTTCACCGCAAAGTAGATCATGCTCAGCGACATCAGCCCGCCTACAACCATTAAAGCCAGCGCATATGGCGGTACAGTTGTTTGATTAAAAACGTTGGCAGCGAAGTCGCCCGCGTTGGCCAGCTCGAGAAAGCCGACAGAGGCGAGCAGGTTGTTGCGTAGCCGGGCCTGTCTTGCGGGCTTGAGGCGGCCACTGGGAGTCTGATATAACTCTAGGTAGTTGGCCGCACCCGGAAGCGGCGCCGACTGCACGGAGGGCGGCCGGGAGTCTCGTGGACGGGTCGGGGGGCTACCCTCCCCGGGAAGGATCTCGGAGGGCCATTGCGGCAGGCGGATTGAGTCTCCTGATGGAGTAGCTGGAGCGGTAGGTTCTTCAAGAGAGGGCAATGATGACAGCTCCAGGACCCAGTCCTGCGTTCGGTCGTTTCCGTGGGCCATGAAAGGGAAACAAGAATAAGAAAAAATGGACGTGGCGTAAGTGTCGTCTGGTTGCAGACAGACGAGACTGGAGAGAATGACCACGGTGTTGGACGGGCTCAAAGAGAGATCATAATGGCCGGGGCCGTACGGTGTACATGCATGCAAGTGGAACCGGAAATTCTCGCGAGAAACATCCGGTGACTGGGGAAGTGGAGATCTTTTTCGCATCGGAAACTGCATCTCGGGATGCCCGCCCGCAAGGCAATCAGCCTCAACGGATCCACCATATCGCAACAGATCATACTTGTCTTGGAACTTGTCTCCACTTATCCCAAAGATTCTCAACGATACGGTGTAAACTCGGGACCATTCAAAACTTTGATCAAAACTATTTGAAATACTACCGAATTAATGGAAGGTTTCTACCAGTTGGTGGCCGTTAAAAATACGTAAGGGTACATTCGTCATATATCATTACGCGGCACGCCTATGTCTTTTAGTGACTAGGTATCAATGAGGGGCAATCCGGAAACAAATTGGGTGAACTGCTTATTCCCTGAGTGAGGTCTTGGTCTTGAACTTCTGAACTGTGAGTGCACTGTTTGTATCGTAATATATAGCCACAATTGCTGGGCACAATCTCCCTCTCTGGATTCTGCTTCTGCCAAGATTAGATTCATTAAGCGTCTGTCAACTTGAACCCACCGGGGACCAATCGCTGAAATATACCAGCAGGATCATACTTCTGGGCAACGCCGCGCAAGAAATCTAGGCTCCCATTACCGTAACTAGCCAATGGATTTTGGAAACCGCCCGCAAAGTTGAGGTATAGAAAATCATCATTCGTATGCAGCGCCCTGGCCACAGCATCCACCCGTTGATACCATGTTTGGGTGGCATTGTACATTATGCCGTCGTACTGGGCGTCTTGCCAGCGAGGTGAGAGGAACAGTACTATACGTTACTTAAGCAGGTCGAACAGCTCGTAGAAAGAGACGATAATAGCTTACCAATGCGATCCTCCACCTTGCGATCGAGTCCAAGTATGTTTCCACCCCGATTGAGACTCTGTTGCGTGGCAATGCTTGGCAGTGGCGTATACGAGAATATCCAGTTCATGTTGGGAACCTCCTTCTGCAGCTCAGTGTTCAGGGCCTCCGTCACATTCTGTATAGCGAGAGCGGTTGCTAAGTCGTTGACGAAAGTGTATGTCGCGGCCAAGTCTCTGCAAAATGACTTTGTAAACATCATGACTCTGTGTGTCTCTATGGGAGGTTCTTGCTCACCGGTACCCATCAGGATAGATCTCAGTTGCTTCGGCGGCCATAGTGGACATGTCGATTACACCATTTTGACTGGCAAGAACTGGACTGATACTCAACGACTGCTCGATGATGGGCGCTGATATACCATCGTTATGGGTCATGATTACATCGACTGTCGAATCTCCTGTGCTCGCCATTTGGTAGATGATCTGGGCCGAAGCCAAGGGATCGTCATTGTTTGCGAGGGTGAAGTTCACCAGATTACCTAGCACAGCCTCAGTCACGTTCGCGTAGGCTGGACTGACTACCTGGGCCACATAGATAGCTCCAGGAATTGGCACCGAACTATTCTCAGAGTTTGTGTTGGAGCTTGTTGAGATCGTTTCCAGGTCGATATGGGTCACCACTCCAAAGTTTGAACTTCCGCCCTTGAGCGCGTGGTAAAGGTCAGCGTTGCTCGTCGCATTGGCGTCAACAACCTCCCCACTAGCCAGCACGACCTCAAAGTTGCGGATGTTATCGGCAACCCATCCCACAGCTGCAAGGTACAAGGACATACCACCCCCGAGGGAAACACCGGCCACGCCTGTGCCACCGCACTCGCCGCCTGGGAAGACGATATCCGAAGGTAGGGTGTCGTAGGCATTCTGCCACGTGCCGCCTGCACCTAGATGGACTGTCTGGTTGTCTGGCGCAACGCTTGTATCATTCAGATAGCTGAGGTCCAGCATGACGCCGTCGTCTATGTCATTGGCGCCTGGGATCGCTGTGTGACCGCCGCTTTTGATGGCGAAGGGGCAATTGTTGTTGCTGAGAATGGCGACGGCGACGGAGACATCTGAGGTTGATCGGGGGGAGCTATAGTATATGTACTCAGTATTTGTTTGAATGAGAACGGTGGTCTGCTCGACCGAGGAGGGGGAAAGGGCTGTACCACTATGCAGTTTGGCGCGAGAACTGAGACGCCAGACCATCGATTGTTGTTGAGGCTGGTGTAAGTTGCACTCCCAGGAGACAACACTTTCCCAGGAAGCGTGCTTCCAAGAATCTCGCACTATTGGAGCAAGTCAGCGACCTTCACCAGCCAATTTCATTGTGAATGCCTAAGAAACGCACGCAACTATCTGCCAAGGACAGAGAGGATATGGCGAGCATCAAGCCTAGTAAAATCGTTGAAAACGAAGGGCGCATGGTGTGAGGTGCAGAAAGAGTACGACTATTTGTACTATAAAGTTTGCCGTCTACAGACTAGAAGATCTTGCAATGTTCAGATTCGAATAAGATGCTTTTCGCTGCAATGGCCATCTTTTATATCATTCAAAGACACTCTGACAGAAAGGCGCATGCCGTTACTGGTCATCCCCGTACTGGTTTGAGCTCAGGGGGAAATCTTCTGCCTGGAGTATGTCCACGGCCTTTAATCTTAGTGGAAGAAGGAAAACACATCTGTTGCACAAAAATAAATAGTCACATGTATGTAATATTGTGTGCGTATGTATGCGCAGTTGATGTAAGCATGCGTAGGTATGGCCTCTGCGCATCATATGCTGACTCGGATGCTTGCATATAAGTATGCACTACTGAATGGCACATACTGCACGTTGAAGGGTCAGTCTATTTCTGAACATCATCAGTACAGTAAGATATTGGATCGGATTTTCTGCAGCTTTCAGGGCAGAGGATTGACTAAGCACCGTATGCCCCTGTATCTTGCAGCATTCCACGACTACAAGATTGAGATGCATCCATAAGTAGGCGAGACGTGATAGTGGGCACATTTCAGGAGTGCAAGGGAAAAGCACTAGTACTTCAAGATGTCTACCATATTTGGTAGAATAGACTGCAAGCTTTATTACATTGGACTGTGCCAACAATTTCCATATAGATCAGATTTACTGACCTTCAGCTGGGTACATCACGGCTTTCATGGTTGTCGTCTCGATAGCGGAGAGCGTCCAACGGAACGTCTGCACCGCTGTCCACCTTGTTATAACCCTTTGCCTTCAATAAATACTTCCGCACAATGTGTCGAATTCCCAGCACCAGGCATATCACAAGTCCCATAAACATCACACCCGTTACCCACGCTCTCCATCCTCGGAAGCAACAAGGATATAAGGCCATGAAGATATGGAGACCCCATTGCGTCCAAGACTTTGCCTGCTGGTGGTCTGGAAATAGACGTTTCCTTACAAGTTGCTTCGACATCGGACCGGTCGGACCAGAGACGAAGCGTTTGAGGCCAAAGAATGGCACCGTCCTCTGACGAGGGTTGTCATCTGGGTACTGGGCATCTCCCCAAAGTCCTGAGAAGTATATGAACGATGTTAAGTTGGATGTCTTTTTAGCCGATCCAGGTTGGAGGATTCGAGTCAGGTCGGATGTAGTCGAATTAAAACGATAGAAGTAGGCCGATGCAACAGGATCCCATTGCTGGCCCGCATTACAATGGTCTAAAATAACAGAGTCATGGACGTGGGACCTAAAAATGATGGAAGTGGTCAGTTGCTTCATCTTGTGAAGCAGATTGGTCTCAACTTACCCGGGAGATACCCAATTTGCGTGGGATCCGATGGCGCTGTATACAAGAGGCTATTTACAAATCAGCTTCAGTACCGAGAGACTATACAGCTTTATCATCGTACTCGGTTGTTCTGTATTGTAAGGGCTTCATCATCCCAGCCATAAGCGGACCCGTCAGAGTGATGACTCAAATAGATGCCGGTGGGGCTGCCGTCGCGGAATCTGATCATATTATACTCCCTGCATCATAGAGGGAAGTCAGCTAACTTTGTCAGAAGTGTCGATACGAGAGTCTTTGACCTACCAGTCCCCAACATGGTCCCCGAAATACATTTCGCGATCGAGCTTCCCTTCCAGCAGGCCTTGTATAGGCGGCAGCACGCTGGTGATGTTGACGCCTCGATTGTACGAGTAAAAGTAGAAATAAAACGCATCAAGATTGCTCGACTCGTGCTTCGATTCGACGAGAATGACAACGCATGCCGTGGAGTTCTCCAGCTTGCCCGTCTTACCCGGCGTCTCTCCGTATAGCCAGGCAGGGAAGGCTGTGATATCGTCCTTTGCGGTTAGTGCTACAGGACCGTTACCTGTAGCTTTCTCGTTGAGAAGGGCTAGATTCTCCAGAGTTATCTCGGGAAGCCCGTCTAAAGGCTCCATGTTGATCATGGGCGTAGTATGGCGTATGTGTTGGAGCAGGTCTGATGGCCGGAACAAGTCGTCTGAGTGTAACCACACGAGCGGTGCTGCGTTGACAGAAGCGTTAACGCACGCCAGATTTCATGTCGCCACAGGTTGAATGTTTCATACCCTGACAAAGTGTTAGCAACCTGCTCATCGATCTACAATCGCTATGAAAATGGGGAATACATTGGAAAGCGTTGTTACAGTGTGCAAGGCACCGCTGCATCGCGGCCAACAATTGTACAACATGCAAAACAATCAAGACTACATACATAACGTGTCACGAACTCTGGTATTGTATCAGCGGCCATGCCCACCATCGAAGCAACAGCTGTTTCTGGCTTGTCAGAAATTGAAAGCGCGGTGGGGAGCCCGCACAATAGTAAGAGTGCTAGGCAGCCAGACATTTCGAAAATTGTTGACTTGACCATTGCAACCCAGATGTAAGGATAATTTCGAGACGGTTCGATCTGTCAAAAAGTTAGGGATTTCAATCTGGTGCGCTTTCAAAGTCTGCCCTGGCACACGCTGGTGGTGGAACAGGAACCAACATACCTGCCATCCGCCGCGGAATGTTGGAAGGATGAGGTTTGGCAGGATCAGATGTATTATATAATCATCTCCGAATTAGACGCCGGGTTGACTGAAGCGAGCAGGCGAGGTCTATCACTGTCAGCATTTGCGGCCGCAGGTAAGGTGGAGCTGTTTATCGGGCAGTGACAAGAGTCGCACTCATACTGTGCAACCAACGGCGCTTAGGTAGCCACAATGAACGGCACTCTACATGGGTACACAAGTGCGTGTATTTGAATGGCGTAATGTGCCGTATTGGTGTTCGGTCACTGGAAAGAGTGGACTGTTGACGAAGTGCCAAAGTGCCATCTTCCCAGGATTGCCTATCTGGTTTGGGGCCTGCCGAATGGGGGCTCTTTGCTTGATGCATCTGGATTTTTCATATTGACCATTCTTTCAAATTACAAAACAAGATATCTTCGTGATAGGACATGGGGGAATAGAGAAGGCGCGATGTTGAAACTCGATTCGAAGGACAGTGTGCGACCAATGTAAGAGTGAGTAGGTAGACAAAATGGACAAAGACCAGACCAGCTGTAATACCTAGAGGGAGAGAATGAAGATCAACAACAGATATTGTTAATGGTACAAATGCTTGAAAACCATATTGCCTCTATGCTAGAACTGGATAAACTTATACTTCATATGAGTCCAACCTATCTCAGCATGAGTATTTCGCCGTGGGGCGTTAAACAAGCCCTCGTAGCCCAGGAAGACCACGTACGAGAGACCTGAGAATTGAGAAAGTGTATAATTCGTTGCTATGCTGACTGAAAACGCCACCAAATCTGATCACAGTTTCGAAAGTGAAGTTTCCTTCGTGAATTGCCTTTTGCTGAGGGTGCTTGTCCGTTGGCGCTCAATTCTGCGTGATTATGGCTCTTTCGAGCGGGCCATCAGACACTTTTGTGGACATAAACCACGTGGGTATAATTCTCAATGAGTGGGCGAAACTTGCAGGACCCATGCGAATACTAATGGGTACCAAGGTCAGTTAGAGGCAGGAAGTGAGTGAGACAGTATGTAGCAAGTTGTCAGCTGAGCAGTGGACTGTGGGAGCGCGGAAGACTAGGCTTCTGAGACACCCTCACGTAGCTCCGTGGGGTGTATCCATACTTTTAGATATGCCCCAATCTCAGTGACTTAAGTCTCCATCCATATCTATGACAGGGCCCTTTCTGCATGCCTCGATATCTTTCTTCGGTCAATCTTTCTACACGTCTTCTCGTCACAAAGGGGCTTCACCGTCGATTTACAAAACACAGCATCTTCCAGAATTCAAGCAAGATACTCATTAAGGATCGAATAATAAGCTTTTAATAGATCTCGCCCGATAAAGTGACGAAGGAAGGGGACTTGAAGGATGAGGAGGTGTGGCGGCCATGTTGGGAGCATCGGGTAATTGTGGATGCTCCAGAGGTTCATAAGGAGCTGGAGTGTATTATGTTGCAAGAAGGGAGACAATGCCCGTGGTGGGCGGCCAAATTTGAAGGTTGCTGAGGTGATTTAGGCAATCAGCTTTCCCCTATATACAAATCTGATTTCATGGGGAGATTCCGTCACTTTAGCTGCTCATACCACTTGGCCCTCCTAGTATTGTAGATCTTTATAAAAACCAAGCATCGGGTCTTTTCATATACAATTCTATCTTCCTAGCAGATAAGTGCATAGTTACGGAAAAGATTTCCTGAAGCGTACCTACCTAGGTAGGTAGCCAGCGAGTCAGGGAACGATAGTGAATTGTGGGACCTCAGGGAGCAAAAAGATCAAAAACATACAACACCGGGTATTCGCTAATGGTCACCCACTTAACTACTAATCCAGCCCTTAGTGGCTTATTTAGGGGAGAGCGGACGGGATCCCAAGTTTTCCACTAGGTATGGTCGTATGTGCTTGACGTGGCAATCGTGTCGCTCTATATTGACAAGAGGTCTCCGTACGCGGTGATGCCCAGACACAGGTAGGAAATGGACACAAGGACTCGAGACTTGGTCCAGAACTGCCCGGGTTGCTGATCCATTATCTGATAATTCGTTCAGGATCGTGTTACCGCCGGCCGAATCGACTGCGGGTTCCAGAACACTTCGCCTGGATCCACTTCTGCTTTGAGAGCCTCGAGCCGGGCAACAGCAACTTCACCGTGGTGCAAGCGGTGCGCCATATCACGATCCATGTCTGGGTCTTGATAATTTGCTTCTGCGCCTAATTGGGCCGCAGGGTAGGCTTTCCGAATGGTCTGTGTAAGGTCGTTGACAGCCGCCTTGGTAGAGTCGAGCAGAGGAGGGAGGTGGTTGGTTGCATAGCCGTAGTGCTGCATCACCCACAGACTATGACGGTGCGTGTACGATGAGGCATCAGAGGGAATACTGGTGATTTGCGAGTCAGGTCCTCCATGGAGATTGATGACCGCGTACCATGACTTAGGTGAGACAGATTCGAGATATTAGCATGGCTAGATGTGAAAGTGGCAGGAGAGGTGCATGGCGAGAAGGTAGGTACCTGAGATGATTCTAGTTGAAGACTTCGCATGCAATCGAAGTAATTGTACGCCACTTCTTCGGATAGTGGCTCATTCTCCGGGATTAGAACACTTTGCGCGTACTTGATATTGTCAATGATGATCTCGCTTGAATTTCAGGCTGGAGGAGGGGGTTACTAACGAAGGTATCGAAAGCCTCTTCCGAGGCATCATTCGAGTGACTTTCGGAAAACCATTCGAGGCATTCCAACCATTCCATGGACTGCACTAACTTCTTGACTGGCCTCTTGATTCCATGAAGCAGCGCTGATGCAATCTGTGATATTTATACAGTCAGCTCCGTGGCGTCATCGATTCCTGTCATCTACTCGTCTTTTTCTCTGACCTATCCAGTACCCAAACAGCGTCATGATTTTCATGGAATGAGTGATTGAATAGTACAGCCTTATAAGATTCAATAAAGCGTTCGGTTTACTCACATGGCTCTCAAAATGGTCTTTGTCCCCGAGGTAGACACCCCATATGGTCCACGATTTCTGATGAATGTAAAAGCCGAAGGACAGTTTACGGTCAACCTTTTCGCTGTCTTGTACCACACTTTGGATCTGAAGGAAGGTAGAAGTGGCTTCCTCCACGTTCTCGACGATACCTGCAATCTCAAATGAGAACAGAACGACCCTTTCCGGCGCAGGGACTGTTTGGAGGTGAAAACGTGTAATAATGCCAAAAGAATCTGCTGAGCCACGTAAGGCCTTTGTCGAATATAAATGTTAGTCTTTGGCCAAAAAAAAATAGTCATAGAATAATTCAAGCACATGAAGAACCTGAAAACTGGCAAACTTACAAACCACAGCTCCGGCTGCCCCTCGGCCGTTACGTGCACCCGCCTCCCATCCGCCAGAACCACATCCAGACCGCAGATTCTATCTAATCCCAGGCCCCAAGCCCTTGACTGATACCCATAGCCGCCGTGGGAGAAATGACCCCCTACGCCCACGTTCTTGATTGTTCCATGCGGCACCGCTGCCTTTCCCTGGCGAAATAGCTCACTAGCCAGTCTTCCTAGCCTTGCACCCGCCCCAACCACAGCGACGTTTGTGTTGGTATCAAGTTGAACAGAAGTGAAATTCTTGAGATGAATAATCATGCCGCCATCTTGTCCACCAGAGCTGAACGCGCCATAGCTATGGCCGCCACTCTTGGGCTGCACTTTTAGGCCGTGGGCGTGGGCACAGCGGATAGCGTTGGAAATATCTTCGTCGGTTCTTGGCACACAGATGGCGGCGGGTTTGTAGGAGAACACTCGATTGTAAGATTGGGCGTGCTTGTCAAAGTCTGGCGAGTCCGGGAAGAGTGAAGGGACGGAGAGGGATTGCAGATCGTGGCGCAGTCTGGCGAGATCAGGACCAAGGCGTTGTTCCTCCATCTCACAGAGCTGCCAGAAAGATGTGATAGGGTTGATGCTTGTGAAGGATATGAGCTGGTCTGTGTTGGAAAACAGATCGTAGCTGAGCTTGGAGAGCTGCATGCAGGCTGGCGGATGCAACGTTCCCATGTGATTTGCCGCTCCAGGTGCACTAGTAATGATCCCATGGCTCTAGTCCGTAGACAGTTCGTGCACATTTCCCAGTCATAGAAGGACGCAGTCATGCGATTTCTATGTGAATGTGTCAATAATTGCTTTTGGGATTCCACTAAACTTTTGCTATCCTATCACACAGCCTTCTATGGCCGGGTCGCAATGTGATCTTCCTTGAATGGCCCTTAGATACGCCACAGATGTCTCTATTTTTCATGTGCTAGATCCTTCGAACAGCAATCACATGAAGAATCAGTGGTTACAGCTTACTCCCAAATAAGCAAGCCTCGATTCAAAAGCGAGAATGGACACCAATAGAGTATGTCAGCTTGTTTGAGACGGCAAATAGTAGACGTGCAATGAGACAGTCTGATACAGTACACTCAACCATGATAGAGCTACAGTTGAACCGCTTCTAGCAAAGGTAGCATTGACTCTATGATGGGGGTTGGTCATTCTATTGCATCAAAGATATGAGTTGTGGCATAGTTCGCGACCGAAGAGGCTGTTTGATGTCTGCACATGTGCCCGCATAAATCGGGAACAAGAGAGACGATTACGAGGCTTCAATATAAATGATACATGTCAGGACATCCACATCGGCAACTCCTGTTCAAGCTAAGAGTCTTGTGGACACATAGTTGGCCACAACCTACTGCTCGAACAATTTACTCCTGGAGTTTCTGCTTGATATCTATGTCTAATCCCCCTGCGGTTGCGGCTTTACGAAGCCCTTTCATTCCTCTCAAGATACTAACTAGTCCGATTGAAAGTCTGAGCCTGAACCTGTGTGTCACGGCTCAACCCCATCTTTTGTTCTCAAGCACATGAGTCTGGCCGAAGAGTGAGGACCAAGGTTGGATGTGAGGCACGTAGCTACATCACAACCCCACAGATATTTGCCGCATAATCTAGCAATACTTCGCCCCCCTTTTTCCCCTTTTGAACGCAAACAGCCCCCTGGTTGACTCGAGCTGCTGTCGCCGATATACTTCTCTCTCCGCAGAGCACATCTCGAGCGCAGCTCCCTGTCCACTACTTGGCACCTGTGGCTTCTCAAAAGGCAGAGGAAATGAAAGGTATACGCGAACAGCCACTTGGCCAAACTGCACATTTTAAGCGGAGTCGTTCGCAAGCAGGTGACGTGCCCAGGTGATGGATTCGTCGCGGGACGCGATTTGAACGCGCAAGAAACCGGGGCTTGCGGTGCATCTCCGAAATCACAGCACATCTCGATGCCGCAAAAACACCAGCAAGCCGAGATATCTCCCAGCAACACTGAAACCAAACAAGAACATTGGTCCCCCCATGAGTCGCGAAGTGGTGTGATCTGTGATGCGTTTCTTATCTGAGCGATCTCGCGGCACTGGCAATGGTTCATCGCTCTCGCGTTTTTCTTCGCGTCGTTGTGACCTGGTCTGTGCGCTTGCGTTACAGGTCACCATAGCAAAGGGATTCCGTCAACAACTTTGTCGACTGGGTACCTAACCTACGTACGGTCTTGTTCGGACAAGGCTGGAGCTTTTTTTCCGCTGGCTGCCTGCACAGAGGACATTACAGCAGAACGCGGCACCCGGACCGCAATCTGGAGGTGGACACCCCCCGGGTTTACACTGACATGGAACAATCAGAACAGGTCGCTGTATCTTCATGTTACCTGAAGTCCTCCCCATCTGCAACAAAAGCAAGATGGTGTTTGAGACCGCATCCCGGGTCGCATTCGCATAGATATCTTGTAATGGGGGAGTTCCACCTTAAGAAATCTCCGATTTGCAATCCTGCTAGAAACAAGGCAGTAACGAATGCATTGATCAGCCGGTTGATCGGAAAACCTGCCAGAAAACGAACTTTTTGATGTTGATTGAGAGGTCGATGCGACGATCCCTCAAGCACCCCATAGCAAGCATCGTGCATCGCACCGGAGTCAAGTACGTAGAGAACAGAGGGAGCATGTGGTTCTGCCTCGAAGCTATCCAGCCACCTACATCCACGCACCGATTATCAATTCCATGTGAATTTCTTAAGAGTCTGGAGAATCGACAGAATGATGTCAGTCTGACGGCTGAAGTGTGCAATGGCGTCTTGGAAGATCTTCAACGACCTTGATTACTTAACAAGGCAGCCTGAGTCGTCAACGGCGTCAAGTGGAAGTTGCCGTGCCTGTGCATTGTTGGCGAGTCTGGGGGAAAAAAAGTTGTAACAAGAGGCTTTTTGCTGGAACTAGCCGCGCTTGATCACGATCTTATCGTCTTGTCTTGATGTGGGAAAAAGTTCATGAATAGTTGCGACGTTTGTCGAGTCATGAAGGGGAGAAATTTCAAGATACTTTGATGGTCAACAAGGTAAGAATGACGTTGACGAACCACGCAGTTGAGAAGGGGGCTGAATTTGCACAATCTCTCGAGGCTTGGAACACAGCTCAGTTCGGACTGCCATTGCGATCAGCATGAATGGTTGATAGCAGTCATCGGGGGGAACAAGGTGCTCCAAACTCAAAAAGATGCCACGTGATACGGGCTTGTTGTCTTTCCCTCGGACAACTCAATACTTTCACGGCCCGATTTACGAGACCGACGACAAAACTATCTCTTTTGTGCCATTGGGCTGCCAAGTGGTCTGCGAACACCTGACCCAGGTAGAGAAGTAAGACGGAGAATAAGAAGTCACTAGAAAGCATAGTTTTGCTATTCTTGTAAATTTGAAATATTGCATTGCAATGCTGACATTTTGCTAGCTAGCTAGCCAGCTACCTTGGCTTCAAGATGAGAAGCCAAGGAGCGCTGCCCCACGATTGCCCGGGAGCGCGCAACTCTATTCCTGTCCTCGTGGTTCTTTTCAGGGACCAGGGATCGCAAACTTGAGTCCAAATAAACGAAATAACAGAAAAAGAGAACGAAGAAAAAAAAAGAAGAAAAAAAAAGTGTGAAAACATGGATCATCTCCAGCGGTGTGGGGCATACCTAGGTAGATTTCAGAAAAGGGCCTTCACAAGACCGGGGCCTGGTATGATGAGTTCTGGAGGTTGAAGGGCTAAGCTCGCGGCGCGGATTGCTCATAAGGCGCGAGCCGATGTGGGCCGGAAACGGTGCAGGGACCGTTCCCGTCTCGTGCCACCAACATACCATAGTTACACAGTATCAAGGCTGGATTCGCCGTTTGTGTCATGACGGCCCATCGAGCCTTGATCAGACTTGAACCGGAGAAAGCAATTACAAACCAAAGGGTGGCTCTGGGTGAAAAAGAATCCACTAGCATCCGCCAGAGAAAACACGCATCGAGATATCTTAACAAGTGCCCGTTCTCGAGAAGTCGCCTCCTTTGTGCCCGATCTAAGGCCGTGCTGATGACCGGTGCCGATGCGGGGCCGAGTCGGGGCCGCCGTTCAAAAGGGCTGCAAATATTATGTAAGTAATACTTTTTTACTATGGTACATACGGGGCCTGTTCCTGCAGAGAATGTTCCGTGAGCTCCACCAGAAGCCACTTTTGCCGAGGATCACAGCCATATGCTCCAGCACTTTGGAATGAAGAAGCCTTTCAGAATGGGGCAAGTGACCTGGACACACTCGTCTGATATGGTACCACCGTTCTGAGGAACCACGATTTGCTGATGCCGAGGCCCGCCAGACCTAACCGCAGGCCTACCTAGGCTCGGTGTGCAATGGCTGGGTCTCTCTCTCTCTCTCTCTATCTCTCCTGCAAAAACAAAACAACCTCGGAACGCTATTATATACAGTACTACCACTACCACTTGTGTGTGAAACTCAAGCAGTGAGCTTGCATGCACTCCGCCGTGTGACTCAAAAAGCCGGGGAGCTAGACGGGCCCGCGTCCCATCCAGGAAGAGGGACGGCTCAGTAAGCACAACGACGTTGTCACACTGTTGATTTCAAATGCAGGCCCGGGATTACTCTACACTCTACACATTATTGTACTTGGTGTCCATCGTGGGGAATTTGGCGTCCTCCAAGAGCTTTTCAACCCAGCTTCTCGGGTCGGGCCCTCGCTAATCTTGCCGCTCCAAGACAAGACTACCTACATGTTATGTCCCTCGTCCACCTGTTTGCATGTTCTCATGATTCATCCAGCATCCATGTCTCAGCCGTTTTTTTGTTACCCTCTGGGCACTGGAACTGTTGGTACGTGCTTGATGTGTACGTGGACTAAATCAAACCGGCCTAAGGCAAGATATTACCTACGTACGGTCCGCGCTTTGAAAATATTCCGCTAGAATCCAAGCTTGATGTCATCTACGTCCGTGTTCGATCCCGGACGCGATGCATTCTAGAGCCATACCAACCTCAATCCAGCAGCGTCTTGGTTTTCTTTGCAGAACTAAGTAAACGCTAAAGCGTCGATTGATCCGATTGATTCTCTCTTTGAGGGCATCGGACTTGTCTTTTACACAGTTCGCTTGCGAGAGCCTGGACCGCTCGCAGCCATAGCCAGGTTTCGTTAAGGTTTTCTAGCTACTGGGCCGCGGAAGCATTCTGACATTTGCTGCGCCATCGCCTAGCGTTCAGAGCTCACTTCAGCCTCCTCTGCGCGTATTGGCGTATAGCTTCCCACAAGCACAGACAGTCGTGAAGCTGTCGGGCAGATTATACCAATCGGAAACAAAGCGTGGCTATGTGGCTATGCGCACCGTTATCCTCGTACTGTTTCTTGTCTCTTTTTGGGTGCCCCATATTTCGCCCTTTGGCTGCAGTCTAACCTGCAAGGCTTACTCAGGGGCCCCGGCTCGGGAGTCACTCGGTTCCCCCCCCTTGACCCAATGTACACACAAGTATTTCACTGTACCTGTCAATGATGCGCAGGGATGTGAATTCGTTCAAACATACTCTCTATGGCTTGTCCCCAGAATATTGGCAGGATTTTGGATTGATAGATACTGAGGTCTATTTCATACTGCTCCATATTTCCTGAATCTTGTGGGGAATCTCAAATAACGATGAGGCCCTGTTGACGTTATGTAGGTAGCTTTTTGGATAATTATTGCGGATCGCGATTGCGCCGGGCTGCTGAGTGCTCACATAGTATAAGATGACACCAGCCCCGCCCATCTTTGCTGACTGCCACCATCGAGACCGAGAGTACCGCAGGCTACCCTTTTTTTTTTTCTTCCTTCCGCTCATCAAAACATAAAGTGAGCAAATACATCGTTGGCTCAAAGCATAAATCAGTTCTTGTGATTGCCTGAATGCGAGGATCCTTTGTCTATCGCCAAATTTCAACTTCTTAAAAGCCGTCTCCAGACTCTTACTTATGGTCCGGCGTCCCGCCCAAGAACTTCCAAGACCTTGGTGACAAGGCCTCCTTCTGCAAAAAACCCGGACACGAATTGTGCTCCGGAAATCCGTCTGGTTCTCTGTTAACGTTTTGGAGCCAATATTCCACCTTATGCCAGCATCGACTCAGCCACGTCTTTGAAAGAATTCTTTTTAAAGTCCCTCGACAGTCTCCTCGTACGCGATTGAAACAATTCTCGAACGCAGCTCGACTAGGCAACGAGATCTTTCAACAAGCAAGCATCAGAAAGTGAGAGAAGAAAACAAATTCACACCACCATACCGCTCACACCCCTCCTCTCCGGCTCTGTTTCCGGAAATAAGCGACATTTCAACCCCCCCCCTCCAAATCTCACCTAAAAGATTCGGGTTGGTCTCTTACGCGACGAGCGAAGGAGAAACTTATCGCTACAATTAAGGACCTCTGTCAGCCGCCGCAACAGGCCGCTTCAATTCATCCGCTTCCCACGCTTTTCGGACATAGCCAAGTCGCCGACCGTTACGCCCGTCTCCGAAAGAGAGAAAAAAGAGTCACGGTCAATTACCTAGCATCCCAGTCCCATCAGGCCGGGAACGGGTTGGATCACTGTTTCTGCAAGGGAACCCTTGCGTAAAAGTCGACTTGGATCCTCGTCGAACGGTGTCGATCCGGTGCAGTGGGCATTCCATCATATGCGGCGGACTCCTAGTCCGCAAAGTCCATTACATATCACATAATCTCCAGCGCCAGCTCTGGACTTCGTTGCTCTTCTATCATTAATAATCCTCCCTCTCTCATGTCATCCACCCGTCACCTCGGCTCGTCCATTTTATTGTTTGATTCTATTTTCGCAAACAAAGTTTCGACGTTTGACATCCTCCGTCTTCCTCGAACCTATCTTGCCATCTGAAGTGGCTTACAAAGCCAGCTACACGACTTACACACGGCCCGCCTAGAGAGCTTGCTGTACTCCAACATTCACGCTCTATACAGTACGACACCTTTTACTACTGTGCTCAACAAGACTCGATAAACGCAAGAAAGAAAAAACCAATGGAACGTAGTCTACCTAGTCCTCCAACGGAGGAAGCTATCAAGGTTCACAGCATGAAGAAGAATATTTCTAGCGCAAAGTCAGCAAAATCAGCACATCGTATTTCGAAGCGCGCAAGCAATTCCATCTCGACGCACTCACATGTGCATTCCCCCCTGTCTCCTGACAGCTCATCCACACACTCTATGGCCGATGGCAGGCACAAGAGGGTGTGGAAAGCTTGTGAGAGGTGTAGAATGAAGAAAACAAAGGTGAGCATAAGAAAATCTCCCGTCCAGCAAATTTTGCGGCATGGTTTTCTCGAACGAGAGATGTCTGACACATTATTTGCCAGTGTGACGGCGAGTTCCCATGTAAGAGGTGCAAGGACGATGGCCTAGTCTGCACAGCAGGCATTCGGAAAAAGACAGAATTTAAGCAATTGCCTCGAGGGTACGCATACGAAATCCTTGCCGTGTAAAATCTAGCAGCTCCCCATCGGTCTCTCACACCTTTTTTTCTTCTTTTTAGATACGCCGAGGTTTTAGAGAACAGCCAATTCGCCCTCGTCGCCACAGTACAAAAACTCTACTCTATGGTCCGCTCTGGCCAGCAATGGGACCTTGGTGAACCAGATCTAAACGACCGTGGCCAGCCCGTCATCCACAATATCGCCCAGAAACTCGGTTGCATTCGCCCCAACAGCGATATCGACTTACCCGTCCATTCGGTTTTCCCCGAAGATGAGCAAGGGCTCGCGGATCTTGCCTCGCAACTAGAGGCTCAGCAACAACACGAGGACTCACATCCCGCTCGTCAACACGTTACCTCCGAATCGCGCGACGACCGCGCCAGCTCGTCTGAGCTGGACTCGCACTCGGACTTTGAAGACTACCGCAAAGTGGCTTTTGGCGGCGGAGGTGGTGGTGGTGGTGGTGCTGCGAGCAGTACCTTGACACTCAGCCCGGCCAGTCTCAACTACGACTCATTTGACAGCTACCCGGCCTCTGAGGGCCTGCCGAGCGCCACATCACCGTCGACAAATAACTTTGCACCGTGGATGAGACCACCGCCGGCAATGGGGTTCAGCGGGCCGCAATTCCAACCGTCGGGTTCGTACGTGGGAATGGATATGCTTAACCAGGGTTTGTTGGAATCAGAGTTTGGGACAATCAAGCCACATGTTGTGAGCTGTCCAAATCCGGAGGTTATGCTGGGGCTTGGGGATCCGATGATATATTCAGGGTTTGATGCCGATGCCTTGAGGATGTAAAATGTTCAACTCAAATGCTACGCTTTATATTCTCGGTCATGGCAGGAGGTTGACTGCAACGTGGGAACGATCAAGCTCTCGTGAGATATAGACATTCCAGCATGGTCCGGGGGTGGGCGGCGGCAACTGTCTGGTCCGGGGTTCGAATGGAGGGCTTGGGGACACGGCGGTTTAGGGTCCAATCTTCGGCGTACTGGTGACATAATGATTTGATGCGGAACAGGACGCCGGTATCTGAATGTATGAATGCACCAAGGACAGGTTTCTCATCCCAACTTTGTTAATTTGGTCCGTTTTTGTCTGCCAAAGAGACTGTGCCATGCCATGCCATGCCTTGCCTGACCGTCCAAGAGTCCATCCCACATGGCTGACCCGCAAAAACTTTCCCACAGTGGAAATGCTTAATCCCTTTCTTCACAACCTTAGCATGTGTTTCCAACTTCTCATCTGCACATAGCTGTCTGTGCAACAACCAGCACTTGTTTCGGAATCAACACCTTTGCCTAGGTTTACAAAGGCACACGTTTTTTTAAGGTTTTATTCATCTAACGTCCACTGACAACGGAGCAAGGGCGCGCGCATAGGGCGCGCGCACAAGCAGGCGTGCGTGGGGTCCGACTACAATTTTCCGACGAGCCGAAAGTCGGGTTCTCGTTGAGAACATGGGCCCCGAAATCGCTCTTTCTGGGGCCGGGCGGGTGGTCGAAAGCGTTCCCAGTTTCAATTCCTCGGGAATTTTGTCCATCAGCGAGCCGGCCTCGCAGTCATACGGAATAGCGAGCACGGATTCGAGTCCGAGAGGGGGGTTGGTTCTTGGGTGAAAGTGCAGCTGGACTCGTGCGAATTATCCGCTTACTAACCGAGGTTTCGGGGCCGAAGGGCTCCCCTTATCCTCTCACAAAGGCGAATACGGCTGACCCTTCTTCTATTTTTTTTTTGGGGGGGGGGGACAAACGAGTTGAGCTATCTTGTCGCCTGATCATTATTCTATAGCGATGTCCTTGGCGAGACGGACCCAAATGACCGTAGACTCCCAGTTTTACCTAAATAGAATCTACTTTCTTCTCCTACCATCAGTCGCCGTAGGAGCTCACCTACCCCACGACTCATTTTACACGACTTGTTAAGCTTTCAGCCCTGGCGGGATGAGACTCTCGTATGGATATGCCTGGAAGTTTTGCCCACGAATGCATACCAATTTACAGGACAGCGCATGCTTACCCGCTACTCCCCGCCTGCTGCAGCCCTTCCTACTGTGTCCCTCCATGCGCTTCCAGTGCATACCTGGTACTAAAGTAGTAGGGGCCATCCCCTTTTTACCATTGCTGTACCATGCCCACGAGAGGATGTGGGGCCGCGAGATTGGCCCATATACTGCGACGTGCATGACAAGTGCAGCGCGCTAGTCCTTTATGTGTGCGTCCACACACACACACACACAGAGAGAGAGAGAGAGAGATACCTAGGTAGAGCTGTACACGCCGGCGCTGCGCTTGCTAAATGACCCAGCAAAAAGCAAAGTTTAATCACAAGCGACACCCATCCACAAAATCTTATCAATCCCAAGTGCAAATTTCAGCGGACTGCTGGTTCTTACCACTTACCACCCCAGCCCACCACCGCTCGCCCGCTTGAAGAGGTTAAAACAAAACGTGTGCGGCTAGTGAGTATGGCGCTGATATATAGAGTTTCTGACGGCTCATGGTAACTACTTGCCTAGGCTGTGTGGGGTTTAGGGGTGCTCATGCCACATATGCACATCGAGGCGCGTTGGTGATAAGTTATGTTGGTTGGTGTCTGGCAGCTGATGGAAGCCCCCCCCCCCTGGCTTATCTACTGCTGCAACCCTTGATGTTGGGGGTCAATTTGCTCACAGTGAGCAGATCGTGGTCGAGGTCTTCAGCCGTGATATTATAAGTCAAGGGTGTTGCTGAAAGCACAGACAGATAGATGGTAGACCGCTTGTCTGACAACAGCCACTTTGGGGGGGGCGGGTTAGTGGCAGGGATTGGGGCATTTCAACGTCCACAACTCAAAGCCAGTAATTGGATTTCAGACTTGATCGTACGAAGATCTGTATTTGGACAGCATCGAATCTGACCGGTCTGTATTGCAATCTAATCTTTTTCTTCTTCTTTGTTTTCCCTGTATTGTATGTCTGAGAGTACCGAGAAAGTGGTGCAGATCCGAGAGGTAACTACGGCAGTCCTCCTCGCTTAACACCCGCCACGCTGAGCCACAGATTAATTTCTCGATGCGTCAGCTCAGGATGAGTCCGCGATGTGCGTAGTATCCAGGGATCAGTCCAATAGTGAACCTATACTTGCGAGGTGCTTTCGTTCAGGTCGGCATTGCGATCGTCCAGTTCCCCCTGGCCCGCTCTAGAGCTCCATGGATTAAGAGACAGCTGTAAGCGCAGGTGCTGACAGCTTACCAAGCCAAGATCCTTTGGACGCTCAAAGGTGCGGTGTGATTCATCAACAGAATGGACTGTAGAGGGGGATTGGAGTGCAAAGTGTGGCTTGCCCGTCATAATAGACTTGCGTTGTACACCAATTCATAGTTCCATCCAGGGTTCCATCCAAGGTTGACTGAGGCTGCTGCGAAGCTCCCAATTACTGCATTTAGACTTATTTGTCAAGCTCCGGTGTCAATTGAGGAAATCCTGGAAACTCAGAGAGGCGTTGCCACTCGTGGCTTGGAACACTCCGCGCCCAGGGAACTACTTATCGCGTCTGTCATCAGCAGATCAGAGCATATTCTCGTTGTTGGGTGGCTGAGCCCCCGTCCCTCCCAGCCAAACTGCGGAGCTCTACGGGGCCGAACATTCTGGAAAATAGACCTGTCAGTATTAACATGCAAAAATTCCAAAACGGAGCAATCTCACCGTAAGTGTCCGGAGTTCGGGGGGAAATCGGTGCACGAATATCGCGAAACGAGGCTTCAGTCCTGTCAGCAGCGTTACCGTGGCCGTTTAAGCGCTGTCAACATGAGAGTGGGAATGGAGCCGGGGGGTAAAATCACTCCGATCTGAATGTGATGCGGGCGCGGGCGCGGGCGTGCCCCCGGCTCCCGGTGACGGGGAGAGACCACCTGTTTTTACTCGTATTGGTTATTTCTGTACCGGTGGGGACTGCGCGTAGAATGGGGGGGGTGCGTTGTACGAATACGTATCATGGTATGTATGGTAGTGAAAGCGTCAATGAAGCCATCCTGCCTTTCGCCAAGAGTTGTGGGTCACTTTTTCGAGCGCTGAAGGACAGGTGAGCAGCGGGTCCAGCCACAGTTGAGCATATTTCAGGACTTGGTTACTCGCAAAGCCTTGACGGTTTAGGTTTTTCCAAAAACGGCCTTTCCAAGGCTTGAAAGGCTTATATGCAGCTCCCGTGCTCAGGGTGTAAGTCCCTGATGGCTTGGCTTTGGAAGTAGGTGCTGACCCAAGAAACTCAATATGTCGCTTCTGTATTCGTATTGAAAAAGCCTCTCCCGCGTGGTCATATTGTCGACGGACCTATCCGATGTGGAAGCTTAGAGAAAGAGAGGCAAAAAATCCCCCGGGCTCCCGAGGTCCGGCCGGACGCTGTGTATGTGCGCGCACACATCGGCGTATGAACATGTGTGAAAGTTAAGAGCCGAACCAACGCCATTAAGCTTCTCAGCGGAATTGTGAGCCCAGATCAATCTTGAGCTCGAATCCTATTAGGCGAAAGCGACGGTGATCTAAAACATTGGGAAGTTATGCTGCCTGCGTGAAGAAACGCCATCAGAGATTAGGATTTGCTCGCTTCCTTTGGTCCGTGCGATTCATACCATCTTGAAAGCTCACGTCGTTGGATATAAATGTTCCGGTCGGATCAAGTAAGACCCAACAAAGTTGCGGCAGGTCGATGAGATACAGATCCCTTGAACTTTGATCAAGTTACTGGCTCCCGGGGAATGCAAATGATTTGCATTGCGCATTTGGGTTTCTTTTGACAATCGCATATTTCCCAGTGGTGCCACTGACCGGCCCCCCCCTGAACCGATCGGGTAGCGACCGGCACAGCAGATCAAGCATATGAAGAGCGATCGACGACCATCGCATAGAATAGTCTCTACCGAGAACAGTTCGGATGTGAGATGTCAGATATCGGATGCTCGCTTTGCTGCTTAAAAAACAAATAACTAAAAATTAGGGGAAAAAACCCCCATGCTCAGAAGAACTATGCAGGGTTCGAGGCCAACTGCATCAAATTTGTCAACTTTTAGCTCTCGGATACTGCCCAGACATTCTCTTGGCCACAAGCGACTCCACCAACAACCTCAGTCACGAAACCTAATGAGGCAGAACACGTGGTAGAAGAAGAAGGAGAAAAGTCAGAGTTTCAGCAAACTCCACTGGGTACTTTGAAATACAAGTAGAGAGATTCAGGGAATTGGGCCTCTTAATACCACTCTGCCAGTCTGCCCCCCCCGAGCTTTGAATCGAAAAGAGGCAGAAATTGAAGTCACTCGCACCCATATCCCTGTCCACAAATCGATGTAAGACGATTGGCCAGATTTGACAGAGACCCGCTTTACCCTTGAACTTGCACAGAGGGCAGGACTGATCAATTTCTTTGTTTCAGGGGCAGCCTGCAAGACGATGGCCAAGGTCTGAGATTTGTAGGCACTGGTGATTCTAGTTTTAGCTGACGAGGAAATATTGTGCTGGTAGCCCTTCAAATAGTGGTACAGGTTGGACGTGCGCAAAATCAATGTGCGTTCCAACGTCTTACCCGTCAGTACTTCGGGCCTGCGCTCAAGTGAACGGTAACATTGTATGAAGTAAACCCCTGGCAATCAAACTGGGCCCGGACGAATAGGCTGTGCGACTACGTGTCCAACCATCTCTCCATATCTCTGCAGCTGCTGTGGTCTAGACGGCGGTCGTCTAGACCACCTTGGCAAGTCCGACACAGCAGGTATTTTTTGTATGTGTGGCTTTGGACCCTCCGGCCGGTGCCCAGCGACACGGACCCGATCACCCGGTCGGCGAAAAAGCAGGGCATTGCCAAATACGGCCCGGAGGCCACCCTTAATAACGGCTGTCTCGTTGCACCCGCATAAAACGGCTAAATAGTAGTCAACCCCTTGAAAAGCCCTGCCATACTGAGTCGTTATATTCATAACGGCTTGGCAAGGACCATTGTCTACTGTGGATGAAATAATCCTCGGCGCCCAGCCGGTTCAAGTCAAAACAAAACCAGTCTTTGAGCGCGATTCTAATCAATGACAATTTGAAACGTACGTTAGGCTGATTGGAAATGGCTTGGATTCGGCGTCAGGTGGTAATAATGATGTTGCATCAAAGGTCCTTTACAAGTAAATAAAATACAAAACACAGCGCAAAAACACGACCTCGTCGTGAAGGTTCAGAGCGAAAACCTTCAATCTTGATCGTCCCCTGAGTACTTGCGACGAAGACCCATTGCTCACAAAATGCACGCACTCGCATTTCTCAGCTCCCTCTTGACCCTAGGGGCCGCCGTACCCTTGGAATCTCCAGTTTCCATCTTCAACAGGGCCACTACTCCAGGGACAGTCTATACGAAGTGCAGCACGCCGAATACACTGGCACTGGCCTACGACGATGGCCCATACCAATACACTCAAAGTCTGGTCAACACGCTGAACGCTGCTGGAGCGAAGGGCACCTTTTTCTTCACAGGGACACTCTACGGTGAGCCCAGATTATTGAAACAACTGACTCGAGATTTTTTGCGCACGCACTAACAGTTAGCACAGGCTGTATCTACAACCAAGCTGCAGCAGTCAAGGCTGCTTACGACGGTGGGCATCAGGTGGCATCGCACACTTGGACGCACGGTCATGTCGGCTCAATGTCGGCGTCGCAACTCACCACGGAGATGACCAAGAACGAACAAGCCTTCGTCAACATCTTTGGCAAGAAACCGGCCTACATGCGTCCACCATACCTTGAGACCGGTGGAAGTGTTGTCAGTGTTATGCAACAGCTGGGATACAAGATCATCACAGATGATGTGGATACCCAAGACTGGAATGGCGCTTCTGTCGCCACAAGCCAGTCCAAATTCACGGCAGCTGGGGCCAGTGGTAATGGGCATATTCCTTTGATGCACGAGACCTATCAGAGCACGGCAACTACTCTGACAACTTGGTTGATCAACTGGGCCAAGCAGAATAACCTCAAGATTGTCACAGTACGTCTTTCTGTTTTCCTTGCCCTTTGCTGGTTTAATTTGTTGAAGCTGACCCAATCTATCAGGTGGCCGAGTGCCTTGGAGATGCGAACGGAGCATACCAGTCTGGAACTTTCACGAGCAATGGACAGAACACCTGCTGATGTGGTTGAGGATGGAATAGCAATGCTACTTGCCATTACTGTATCTTGAATATTGGTCTGTGCAATTCGTAACCAGGGCTAACTGATCCGTGATTCAATGCAATATCAAATTAGCTACAGCTAAGTACCTCATGAACCCAAAATACTTTACTTCTCATCAGTTTGCTTTGGTGAATTTCAAGGTGCTTTTGACCTATGTACATTTGGTTTTCCATGTTGGTCGAGCACAGCATCATTTGCAAAGACCCTCTCATTGCCATTGAACCCTCCCTTGATGTACAGCTTAATTATGCAAGGGGACTTAACAAGTGTTGTCATGGGGGGGGGGTTTTAGTTGCTCTGCCTTGGTGCACAAAGAACTGGTTAAATTAGTACCTAGGTAGCCTCCGATCTTACAGTAATATACCAGAGCAATATTACTTTGCCCTATTCTAGTTCGCCTAAAACCTTTACTGCATGGAATTTTGGCTCCGACCTTGGGTTAACTCCAGGCTGCTGCACTTGTTACAACTGTGCTCTCATCATCTGGTACTGCTGCAGCATCTGTCTACTTTCGTTGTCCGGTGAGCCCCTCCACCGGCGAGACAACTAATGGGAACCAACATAAGCTTTGGATAACAGTGCCAAAGCTGCAGGTTTCCTAATTGTATACATTCCATTTTTCTTATCCTTTCCCAGCAACCCTCTCACTTCATCTGGATCTGACTTGACCTTTGACCAGATTTGATTTGCAATCTGCCTTCTTCCTTTTCAAGAGCTATCAGTCTACCTGCCAGTTTCCCTTTTTCTACTTCATCAAACGGACCTACTTCTCCACGCAATACACTCAATATTGAACACTCTGGCGGATCATAACTACGAAACGAAACACTGGTTAAGATGCCTCCCAAGCAGGACAAGAGCTCGGCCGATCGTGCCTATGGCCTCTCTGATGCTGAGATGAAGACCTGCATCTGTGTCCTCCGTCTGCTGGTGGTCGATGGAAACGTGCGTGAACTCCCCATCACATCCTCTATCGAACGTGAACCTCCCGCTCCTTCTGACCCTGATTCCGTTCTCCAGACGCCCATCGACAAGGTCGCCCTGGCCAAGCTGACGGGTCACGACAAACCAAACTCGGCTGTCAAGATCTGGTAAGTACTTTTTGACCCTCTTTTTGCAACAGGTTTCCGATTCCAACCCGCTGAAAACCAAACAGGTCCAACGCCAGGGCCAAGCTCGCTGCCGCCCACGCTGGAGGTACCTCCGATAACGCGACTGACGACGAGGCTGCTGCCATGGCTCCTGCCATCAAGCCTGCCAAGCGAGGCCGCCCGGCCAACAAGACCAAGGCCGGCAAAGGTAAAAAGGTCGCTGCCGTCGTCGATGATGAGGAGGAGGAAGAGGATCACGATGACGATGACCTCAAGGCACCCGCTCCCAAGCGTAGCAAGGGCATCACCAAGCGCGAGGCTGAAGATAACTCTGTCTAAACTTGGGCCAGGACAGTTGGTATATTGGTGTTCAAAAGGGTCGCATGCTTCTTCTGTCGCATTTTCACTTTCTCAGGCAGATATCGGCCACTTTCAGCCAGGCTCAAGGACGCGTCGGTCATGGTGACAGCTTGGGAGCCGTTCATTCTTAAGGACTGAGATCCGTCTATTCTATCGCAATTAATTGAGGCGACTTCCATCTGTTTTCTGAAGTCTGTGCTCTGTATGCTTCTGTCTGACCGTTTGCTCTCCTTGTGAAATCAATACCCCTTCAAGCCTAAAGTATTCATATTGAGGCTGCTCCTGCAGAGGAAGTAGTTCTGACACAGCCCACAAGTCAAGGATTGGGAGACACCTTGGCATGGAAAGTACATACCGGGTGTACATGGGTGCTACAAGAAATCGATACTCAACTTGATGTCAGATGGATGCCTTTATCCCTGAACGAGTGAACATAAAGGGGATAGTTTGAACCCATTCTGAGCTAGCCCAACTCATCACAATTTGGGGAATCAGTCTTTCAATCAGGCTTAAGACAAAGGTTGTCAATAAGGGGCTGAATCTCACTATAGGCTAGGGCACGGGATCAGATGATGAATTTTCATGAGTCACAATTGTTGCCTGAATCACTATCCCAAAATTCAACTTCTTGTACATTCATGTACATACTGGGGCTGCCAGTAGGTTTGAGAGTTGTACTCAAAAGAAAGGGCCTCTAGAGTGTCACGCATACCAAAGATGAAGCGCCAATCCGTCAACGACCATCACGGCGTTGCTCACATATTATTCATTCCAAGCAAATGAATCTACAGAAGAAGTTTCATCGGCGTATAACTGCATGTAATTCACAACACCCGGTTTCTGTGGGCGGACAACCCCATACTGAACATAGGCTCGCATGCTGCACACGTGCATGCATGCAGCTCCAAATACTGATCGGCATACTAGAGTACAGTAGGAATTTGCCCCTAAGTCTATTATTTTCTTCGATAACTCGAATACGGACCCAATTACATTTCTCTTGAAAAAATCTGAACAGCTTTGTGTCCACCAGCACAAATCAAATACTTCACCTCGGCACCTCTGGGTCACTTTAAGCCTCAAAAAAGTACACACCTTTCGGCCTCGCGCTGCTTTTGTTGTCTCCTCCGATTTTTCTCCCTCTTTTCTTCATCTCGTTCCAGCGCAGCTTGACTTCTCTTCACAGCTGGGCTGTACTGTGTATGGTCAGCGTGATCTATGCTCCAGCGCCTCCCCGGTGGTTGAGATGATTCGTTGGACTGATTTCGCTCGATATCAAACTCAAAACTGTTCTTGGGCTGTTCATCCATGGCCATGCCTCCGTATTCATCTCGATGGCCATGTTGGCTTGGCTCCAAGCCCCGCTCATAATGACCTTTCCGATGGGCCGGACGACCCCGCTGGTCGTCCCCAGGAAGGACATTTTCGTGCCTCATCCATTGCGCTTGTTCGACAAATCCAGTAGCTACTCTGGTACCTGTTTGACTCTAGATCAGTTTATTCCAAGGATAAGATGCTTTCGAAAGAAATTCATACTGGGCTTGGCTTTATTAGATCGTTCCTGGACCTTAGCCTTGCGGTCGTATTTGGGGCGATGTTGGCGGTGAGACTCGTGATTTTCGTTGGTATTTGAAGACATTGTGCGCAAAATCTTCGGAAGACTCTGTTTCGACTTGATTGGCTTGCTAATGATTCCCTGCGTAGATTTGTCAAAGAAATATCGCCAGACTCCAGAGCTTCGAGTATTGCCCAGATAGGTATATATACTCTAAGGGCCATCATAGAGTGACTTAGATTCTTCACTATTTAGCGCTCAGAGGCAATTCGAAGCAAATAGCATGAGCAAAGGTCCCGATGAATGGGTCCAATATTGCACAGGTGAAGTTCGGTCACACAGGCTTCCAATGCACACAAACGAATGACGTCCGCTGTGCATGAGAGAACTGCATCAGCACCTGAGCTAGAGATAAGTATCTGCGTTGTGACACGTCCCAAAACACATGGGTGGGCTCTTCTTCCATGAGAAACACTGGGAAAGCCTAAAAAGTGCTTTTGAGATTGGGCCAGAGCAACTTTGGGCTCTCTCTCTGTGTCTGGACTAAACCAATATCAGGACATGAGGTCCAAGGCGGTGGCTTATGGACCAATCTTCCAGATTCCATTCCTTTTGATTTAGCAAAGTGGGCAGCGACGCGGACTTTCAGGTTGATTTCAGGCCGGGAAGCCTGCTTTGGAGCTTAATTCCACAGGCGACTCGCTGGACGATGACCGTTACAGACCCCCGCTATAGGACAACAGAATGCTGGATTGTCGAGCGTGTATTCACCAGAGCAATACTGGTATCTGAGTGCGAGAAAATGACTAAAGGCATGCTTTTCCAAGTACATCATGCAGGACAACTGAACTGTCCACTGATCATGCTGTGCATCACTTTGTTTACATGCAGTACATGAGTCGAGGTCACTGAGCTCAATTTGTCAAGTATGACCAACTGTCAACATAACGAGTCCAAGCGCACACGCTCCAAGATCCGATTTTGCGACCCAGACCCTCGCACTCGACAACACGAAGCTTACGACCGATGTTCCTGGTAAGTTTGAACGCGGATAGTTGAGAATGATGAGGCGTTCTTAACAAGTATTGTCATCGCTTCATCGTTACGTCTCCAGATCTAGGGGACTCCGGGGGCCCGGAAGCCAGCTCCGGTCCCTCAACATGACGAAGCAGAAGCAAAACCGAATGGCGGTGACTGTTGAAGAATATCGCAAATGATCTTCTAGGGGATCCGAAAAAGTCTTTTTGCCAGATCTTCTTGGGTGGCCGGGTCACTGCATCAAGTCGGAAGCCGGCACCATGAGCCCTGTTTTACGCGGCAATATCCAAGGGGTCGGTGCCTACAATGTGTGAGTAGTCCAAGAGAAGCCGAGAATCGGTAAGGACACTTCTTTCCTACGAGGTGGTCTTGAAAAGGAGAACAAATAAAAGAGAGAAAAGCAGCAAAGACTTCATCAGGCTATTTTTTTTATACAGCTCTGGGCGCCGCTACCGGGCCAGGGCAAGCACTACCACCATTCACTGGACGTTATTCTGCCAATGTAACATATCCTCTGGAGGAGCTCCACTCCAGTCCTTTTGTCTAGCGAGTCTACTACCCTGAAAGCCTGTAAGGAATTCGAACCCAACAATTCCTGCTATAGGGCAGTGTGGTAACCTAGACACTTTCTCGGCTGCCTGCACTGCTTTCGCGCGATGATGTTGGCTCGCCTCAGAGTTGCCAGCGAGTCGTAAGATGAGATCTTGTAGCCAATTCCAAAAGTTCGCCATCGTGGCCCATACTGAGTGTGTCTTGTGGCACCCAACAGGGGAAAAAAAAGAAAAAAGAAGCACACTAATGCACCAAGGCTGCTGTGTACACACCATCAGCTCCATATCTAGTGGGTAGCAAACACGCCTGCCATAGCTCAATAAGGCTTCTTTTAAGAGGGGCTTGGAGAGTGTTCTATGGCCTTGTCCCCATTGCTTTCCACTTTGCCCGAAGCGTCTCATGCATGTTGCCAGTTTTTTCAAAGGTGCAGCTACAGAGCTCAACGGCGTGGCACCGGCCTCCGCTATTATCGCCATGATGGCTAGGTAGGTACCTAGGTATAGAAAAGCCCATGCACGATTATGAAGCCTACAACTTTGCGCAGTCTTGCATACATTGTTCAGATTCTGCCACTGCGAGCGACTGGCCGCGCGACAATGCAGAACGCTCTGTAATCCGTCTTGAAAGTTCGCCAAAAACATCCACCAAATGACTATTTAGACAACATTATCTCGGCTCGCAGGCTCTACCACTCGGAAACCTTCTTGAGCCCCACAGCATCACGGACTTGTCGTACCTTTGGCCTTCGGAGCTCTGGGGGAGGAAGACTTCGAAAGTACGTTCGTAGCCGGCAACGATGGGATCCAGCAACCGCCACGCTTGCAATGGTGGGTCTCTGCTATAAGTACGTTTACAACAGAAAGCCCACTTGAGCTGCAAATCCAGCCGGAAGACATTCAGAGGTGTGGCTGCTTCATGTCTAGCAGCTCATGGGCGGTCTCGTCCTGCAAGTCAATCAGAGCGCCTGCTACCATGTGCACTTTCTGATGGGCCTGGTCAACGATGGGAAGGCCGAACATGAGATGAATATCAAGTCTATTGGTTATTTGTAAAGGAAGATGAACCTCTCATAGTGTTCATCGAATCGGCCCAGATATTGGTCTTGTGTGTGGTGTGAGCCAAGAAAGATCTGTGTCGTTGAGTCGAGAGTGATATCTCGGAATCCTCCGCTGCAGCTGGACGGGAGAGACCGGGGCCAGTACAGGCTTACATACCCCCCGGTTTGCACCTGCAGGAGCACCGGCGTTACTTGAACCCCAAATTGCTGGTGAGGTGGCTTGGCGCTTGCCGAAAGCCGGCCCGAGCGGCGAAGGAATGGACACCTTCGCGCTCAACACAACCGCAACGCAATTCGCGACATCGCGAGATGGTGTTGTCTATCAGAAAAGCGGAAAGATAAGAAATAACTAGAAGATAAGACCTACACATAGTTGATAAACTTTTCTAATCGTACTAGAAGGGGGGAAGGGAGGCTGAATCCATGAAGAAAGTGAAACCTCTTTGTAGACGCGGGGTCCAAGACGAAGGGGAAAATTGCCCCTCACTTTTTTCTATGGGTAAAAAACTCGGCTAAGTGTTCAACCGGGCATCTGGGGCAAGCTAGCATCAAGGGTGATCTCAGGGACATTCGCTTTTCCTAGAACCCCAGATTTGGGAATTTAGTATTCTGGGGAAAGTAAAAAAGAGACCACTCAGACAGTGTTGAATCAAAACCATCAGGCCATGATTTGGTCGTCCCCGGACTCGGCTGCGGCTTGGCCCCACCATCTCGGAAGGCCCGTGGCGTAACAGCTTGGGAGGTTTGGGCAAAAGGCATGAGTTGGGGCCACCCAAAATGGTGTGGTCAATGTTCCTCCGCGTTGAAAGTTTAAGCCGGCTGAGGTGTTGGAGAATGCCGAATCCTCTTCCGTCGAACGCTTGAATTGCGCGACCCCTGCCCGGCCCTATGACCAGAGCTATATATGCCATATAGGTATGTAACAATATCCGTTTCCCTCTCTCCGCGCTTCACTAGAGTTCCCTCCTCCACTTTCCGCAACTTCTCTTTTCGACCCAATCTACTGTCGAATCCCATCTACTTACTATATACGCAATCAGCCAAAAGACAGCTGAGCTGAAACAACAGCCAACTCTCATCGATTGAAACAGCACGAGCTCACATTGCCCAAACCCCAGAACACAAATCACAATGGCGACAGTCGGCACAAACGGCACCGCTAACGGTACCAATGGCACCAAGGAGGCCACAAATGGCCACACCAACGGCTCCAGCGCCCAGAGCAAATTCGACCCCAACTTCACCCAAAACGTCATCAACCTCATGAGCCCCGAGACAAAACCCCGCCATCGTGAGATCCTCAGCTCGTTGATTCGTCACATGCACGACCACATCCGTGAGGTCGAGCTCACCCAAGAAGAATGGATTATTGGTGTCAACTACGTCAATGCTATCGGCCAGGCCTACAAGACAAACCGAAACGAGGCTTGGCGTGTGTGCGATATCCTCGGTATTGAATCGTAAGTGATGCAGTATTCAATTACGACTCGCGTAGTTCACATGTGGACTTCCTTCAGGCTGCGTTTTCTGGCTTCAAAAGAAAGAGAAAAAACAAAGGAACGAAAAGGGTAAAAAAAGAAGAAAAAAGACTATCAAAGCTGACGTGTGTATTTTCCACCCCTCGCAGTCTCGTCGATGAAGTCAACCACAAGATCGTTACCGACAAGGGCCTCGAGCCCACCTCCTCCACCATTCTTGGGCCATTCTGGTCGCCCGAGACCCCCTTCCGCGACCTTGGTGCCACTGTCATTCAGGACCTCCCCAAGGATGGTCAAGTGACTTTCTTCCACGGTGTGGTCAAGGATGTCGACACCGGCCTCGGCATCCCAGATGCCACCTTTGATATGTGGCAGGCCAGCACCAATGGCAAGTATGATGTCTTTGACCCCGAGAACCAGACCCGCCACAACCTCCGCGGCAAGTTCAAGACCAACGAGAAGGGCGAGTTCTGGTTCTACTGCCTGAAGCCGACCGAGTACGCCATCGACACCAGTGGCCCATCGGCCGATCTGTTGAAGTTGATGGGCAGGCACCCCAACCGACCGGCGCACATCCACATTATGGTGAGTAACAATAATATTCTGAGGTATTGTAGTGTAGGGAAACTCATGACTGACAATGTTCTGTCAAATAGGTCACTCACCCCGACTACATTGGTGTCACAGCCCAGCTGTACCCCAACGATGACCCATGGTTGGAGACCGACGTTGCCTGTGCCGTCAAGCCTGACTTGCTGCTGGACTTCAAGCCCAAGACCGGAGACGACTATGCTTCTCTTGATGTAGAGTACGACGTCAGATTGGTATCGAGGAAGTACAAGCCAGACTCAAAGATGCTTACAACAAACGCCAACATCATTGGAGGAAAGTAAAGAGGCAGCAGTCCGGAATGCGGTATCAGTGTTTTGAGGGACCATGATTTTATTTGTATATACCAGCCATCTCACGATTATCACTATACGACCTGAGACAGGAATTCTTGAGGCCAGAGTACGGCAATCAATCAATGTGGAGGTCGTTTGCAGCAAACGCATCTAGGACTTTATAACAAAGTCAAAATGAGCCAGTAATATCATACGGGCCACAATCAATACCTTTTTTCAACAACTCTTATTCTTACGAAGCCCGACATGACCATGAAACCTACTTGGGGCTTTTATGGGTTGACATGCTCACTATATGTATGGTTCGTATTTGAGGCTTGTTTTGACACTATTGTTCTGGTGAGAACAGCTGACTGCGGCGTCAATTTGGTACTTCTGACATACCCAATGTTGGAGCACTTTGTGAGAGCACGTTAGCAGGCCCGTCTAAGAGACATCACTGAAGCCAGCTCAAGAATGATTACGTAGCCAAGAATGCCTTGACTGCCTGAATTAAGCATCATACCTGGGTACCTACGAATGATCATGATACTGCGATCAAGCAAACTAGTAAGACCGAATATAATCATACGTCTCAGATCCCATCTCCTTCCTTCCCTCCTAACCGCCCACCCAAATCATATAGCCTTCATAATCTCATCTCCAACTTCATTCCATCTCGATCAACACCTTCAAACAATTATGCTGTGCTGCATTTGCAAACGTCTGGTACGCTTTCTCCATTTCATCAAATTTGAATTCTAAGGAGGCATAAAGCTTGTCAGTGGTCGCCAGTATATAAAGATTTTCCATATCACAGAGAGGACTTACTGTGTGTGACTAGCTTGCCAGCATCCAATTTGCCAGACTGAACAAGACCAAGGAGCATCGGGACAGAAGCAGTGTCGACGAGGCTAGTCTTGATAGTGATGTTATGGGACCAGAGCTCATCCAAGAACAACTCCACCTTGGTCCCGTGAACTCCGACGTTTGCCAACGTCCCTCCCACAGCCAACAGCCTCTGCGCCAGCGCAAACGTCGCGGGAATGCCCACAGCCTCGATGACAGTATCACAACCTTTCGAACCCGTCGCGGACTTGACCACCTCCGCCGCATTGGCCGCGGTGGCCGTGTGCGTCGCGCCCATTTCCTTGGCCGTGCGCAACCGGCCCTCATCATTGTCCACCGCAATGATGACGGATGGCGAGAGCCACTGCGCGGTAATCAAGCTCGCCATACCTATCGGCCCGACACCGATAATCACCACCGTTCCACCCGGCGCCACCTTGCCAGCGAGAGTGCCGACTTCGTAGCCAGTGGGGAAGGAATCGCTCAGCATCACTAGACTGCCTTCATCGACACCCTCGGGCACAGACAGGAGGCTCGAGTCCGCATGCGGCACACGGACGTACTCAGCCTGACACCCGTCGATGGTATTGCCGAGGAGCCATCCGCCAGAGGTGCAATGTGAGTACATGGCTTTCCGACAGTATTCACATGATGAGCAGGAAGTCATGCACAAGATGAGCACGTGGTCGCCCTTCTTGTACTTTGTGACAGAAGAGCCGGCCTCCTCGACGATGCCGACGCCCTCGTGGCCCAGGACCCGGCCAGGCGTGCACGTCGACACATGGCCCTGTCTAATATGAAGATCGGATCCGCAAATGGTCGTTTTGGTGATTCTGATAATGGCGTCCGTCGATTTCACAAGTTCGGGTTGCGGCCGTTCTTGTAGCTCCACCTCCCCGAGAGATTTATACACGAGGGCCTTCATAATGGACGACGCTGTCGACACCAGGACTGCGGGTTGGCGGAGTACGACAAAGAAGAATTGTATGCTTCAATGCATTGTGGTTCTTCTCATTGCGGGGAGCGGAGGCAGAGGAACTAAATACTATTCTATATACCTTACTCGTACGATTATTTGAACACTACCCAATAATGCCGGGGCCTCGGGACCAACAAACATGCGGAGAAGAGCAAGCTCAAGGTGTGAGAGCGTTCTGTGCACGACGACCCCGCGAGGGGATCGGGGTGCAGCATGGGGCATTGATTCTCGGACGATCTCCCTCAATTGCAGTAAGCCCAAGGCCCACTCATAACTTGGCGCTGAAAAAAAGGCAGGGTCATATTTGCGACGGGTTGCTGTTATGATGTAGTTGGAGTACTACTTGAGATTCGAGATGAACTCACCTGCCATCTCTTTGATGTGTGTCTGCATTGTTGGAAGACACATATACTTGGAGAAGAAACGTATCGTATGCGAAGCAATCAGCCAATATCTTTCATGGAGTCAGGGTGCTTGAGATGGCAAGGCAATGAACGAGGTGAGATAATGGTTGGTGTTTTTGTTGTTGGGCTTGGAGTTCAATGTTTACCGACATAATGCTGGCGTCTGGCCACTACGGAAGAAATTAACCTCCCAACATAGCAATTTAAAGGAATTTGCGAGTCTGTTGATTGATCCTGTAGAACCATCCTCAGGTTGATGTTTGCCGCCCTTTGGCTATAATCTGTTTTTGAGTCAAGGTGTGGAGGTGAGTGTACATAGGTACTCTGTACACGTCGCACTGCATCGGGCATTGTAAGAGACGAGAAAGGACACACCTTTCCCTCTTTGCCACTTTTTTTCCCCGAAAGATTAGATTGGGAACTTTTTTCTTCTTTTGTACTTCTCTTCTACTTGAATCAAACAAAGCCTCCTATTTTGTCAAGCCAAATAAATTGGATCCTTCTTTCGTGAAGCAGTCAAAGCCTGGAGTGCCGACTTGACTGGGTCGGATTGGGTGGAAACGCTGCCCACAAGACGTCACAGCTCCGGCGCTTATCGATAAGGCTAAAGTACCTATCTATCGTGACAATTCCTCGTCATCATCAGTCATACCGAATCACTAACCTCCTTTATTTATTGCGCCGAACAATCGCCTTCCCTAAGTCTTGGGGCGCAAACCCTTCTCCTCCAAGCTGCCAGTTCCGTTAGGGGTCAGTCATCATGGCAGGGACAACCAAGACTTCCCAGGACGACCTGCTTCGTCGTCCACTGTACCGTGAGTCTGAGTCGCACGTCGAATGCCCCAGAGCCCGCAAGAGCGATTTGCTAACCGATCAGTACCGCAGTCTATGACCTCCCGCCGGAAGTCCTGAATACACTCACACTTAAGATCAATGACATCGAGGCGCAAGACGAGCAAAATACCGAGACATCGGCATCCTCTCAGCCTGGCGACGCATTACCGACGTCTGAAAACACCGCCGCATCTGGGGCGCAAGCATGTTCTCTCTGCGGCCTCACGTTTGCCACTGTGCTAGACCAACGCAGTCATCAAAAGTCGGATCTACACCACTACAACCTGAAGCAGAAGCTGCGCGGGCAAAAGCCCGTCTCGGAGCCGGACTTTGAAAAACTGATTGGCGACTTGGATGAGAGTCTGTCAGGCTCTGATTCAGAAGAGTCAGAGGACGACGAAGGCGGGAAGAAAGAGTCGACGCTCACGGCATTGCTGAAGAAGCAGGCGACGCTTGCTGAAAAGGAGAAGGGAGGTGATAACAGCGAGGAAGAGTGGGGCCGTGGGAAGAGGACGGGCGCCGGCAAACCGCCCATGATGTGGTTCGGCTCGACTGTCCTGCCCGAGCATACCTATTTTGGCATCTACAGATCAATATTCACATCCGAGGAGCTCGCGAAGGAGGCAGAGATAGTCGAAGCGATCAAGAAGCGGCAATTGCCTCCTTTTGCCCTTCCCAAGGTCGCCAAGGACGGTTCCTTGCCGACCATCACTTACAAAGGCCCACACATTTTCCTTTGCATGATCGGCGGCGGTCATTTCGCCGCAATGGTGGTGGCTCTCGCTCCGCGACAGACAAAGTCCGGCCCAGGGCCACTCAACCGTGAAGCCACGGTCCTCGCACACAAGACGTTCCACAGATATACAACGCGGCGGAAACAGGGTGGCTCGCAGTCCGCCAATGACAACGCCAAGGGCGCCGCGCACTCTGCAGGTTCTAGTCTGCGTCGATACAATGAGCAGGCACTTGTGGACGATGTGCGGCAAGTTTTGAGTGACTGGAAGGGATTGCTCGATACGTCAGATCTACTATTTATCAGGGCCACTGGCATGACGAACCGGCGAACGCTCTACGGCCCATATGATGGACAAGTTTTGCGGGCGAATGATCCCAGGATACGAGGCTTCCCGTTCAGCACGCGAAGAGCGACGCAGAATGAGCTGATGCGCTCGTTCATCGAGCTCACGCGACTCAAGGTCAAAGAGATTCTGCCGGTTGACCCCAACGCCGCACCCGAACCTGCCAAACAAGCTTCAAGCAAGCCTCCGAAGCCTGCAGCGCCAAAATTGACCGAGGAAGAAGAGACGGCCCTCCTTCATACGCAACAACTACAAGCGCTCATTCGCCGGTCGAAACTCCCGGCTTTGTTGTCATATTTAAAGAACAATAACCTAGACGCAACCTTCCGCTTCCAACCGGCTGACGCGAACCACCACGCTCCAACACCCCTTCATCTTGCCGCCGCACAGAACTCCGCACCTCTCATCACAGGGCTGCTCACTCGCGGCGGCGCAGACCCCACCCTTCCCAACGCCGACGGCAAGGTCCCTTTCGAGCTCGTGGGCGAGCGTGCAACTCGCGACGCCTTCCGTGTGGCACGACACGACCTTGGCGAGTCTGCATGGGACTGGGAGGTCGCAAAGGTGCCGCCACCGCTCAAGAAGGAAGAAGCTGACAAGCGTGAGGAGCGCGAGCGCAAAGAGGCGGACCGCAAGGAGGCGGAGAGGAGGAAAGCAGAGGAGGAGCGGCTCAAGAATGAAGGACCGAAGCTCAATGATACGGCTAGACGGAAAGTTGGCGGCGTGCTGGGTGCTGCGACGGAGAAGAGCGCGGAAGAGAAGCGGCGTGAGGAGGGGCGGGGGATGACGCCGGAGCAGAGGATGAGGCTGGAGAGGGAAAGGAGGGCGAGAGCCGCTGAGGAACGGTTGAAGAGGATGCAAGGTGGTGGATGAGGATCTACATTGGGGTTCGAAGGCTTGCAGCGAACTCTACATTTGGATGCTCTCGTCAGCCCTTTTGCCGGGTCTGGTATAGCACAGTCTACAATGGGATGTAGGAAGATGGCTGCCCACCATGCGGGCCGCGCTGACACCTGCGGGAGCCGATATAGCAATCGCGACTTGGTGTCGTGCCTTTTGGAGCCAGCAAGATTTTCCGCCCCCATCCGCCCTTTCACCATGTTCGGTTGTATTCCCTGCTCTCAAAGCGTTCGTGTTGATGCCAAGTAAGCTGAGCGGCTTGAAGAAGGAGCAATACATGCTCGGCGCTCCCTCGTGCACAAGCTCCACGCCTCTCGTATTCTCCGATCTCACGCGCAGAAACCTACCGATCATCAAAGAGATTGACCGTGATTCTGTCCTATCTTGGTCTTTGAGCCTGAAATCTACATGGTATGTTCGCATTGGAACTCAGCCACCTCCACGTTGTAGTCAGTGCAGGACTGAAGAAAATGAGAGGACTGCCAGGCTAGGGTAAGCGTGCAAGCGGACGGTTTCAAAACGGACCCCCTTTTTCCGGGTTAGAGAGATAGAGAGGAAGAGTCCGAGTTCTAGAATGTGCAGATACGAACTTGCATCGCTCAAGAATTTGTGTAACTAATTGAGGGAAAGGGTGGGGAGTGGAAAGAAGAAAAAAATAGCACGGTGGTAGCGAAAGAAACAAAGTGGTCTTGAAAGACGCCGGTCGTTACGCGATACGATACCTGTTAGTTGCTGATCTAGTTTTCGATATTATTTGAGGAGTTGTGCGCACGGGAGATGGATTTAAGATCACCGTCGGAATTGGGGAAATCTCGTCGATCTTCCTAGGCTGGACGCCTGCATCAAACAGCCAGATACAGCCAGATGCATCCGTAGATCTCCCTGGTGGATCATATCCCAAAAGTCTCTCCCAGGACAGTAGGCTATCTGGGGGGCGGCTGGCGGCGGTTTGCTGTGCCAACGCCCCGGGGCCAATGCATTCAAGAGGCAGCCGATCACGCAAGACACAGAATTGATGTGTGACTGGCAACAGAAATGTAGAAAATGGAGATCCCCATAAAGATAATTTCAATTTTGATGTTTTAGTGAGTTCTTTTTGCCATGCAACGACGGTGTATGTTGATGCTACAAGCCCTGCTTGCAGAGGAAATCGAGGCGCAGTTGTTTCCGAAAGACAAGCTTATCAGCTACTCTGTGGGGCAGGGTCCCGCAGGGCTTCGGCGCATTTTTGCTCGCTAGGTACTATGGTATCATTCATGGTCATACTTTACTATAGTATAGTGTCTTCACCCATCTCTATATGCTGATCTTGTTTGCACAGAAAAAGGTACAGGGACACAATTATATGGAATGGTGCCACACAGCAAGGTTGAACCCCCTTTGTTTTTGTCTTTACTACTAAGTATGTCCGGAAGTCGGTCGGGAGTTCGCAGCAAGGTTGTTACCTACAAGTAGATGGCCTCGTCTTGGCGTCCAGCCTCGCCGTGCCATAGGGGGGTTTAGGCGCATGAGTGGCTTGATGAAGGCTTGCGCAATAAAGACTATGCACTGGCCTCGCTGGGAAATTGGTCCTGCAGTTCAAGGTTGAGCCTAACGTCAGTCAGTGTGTTTACAGACAATGTAATTCAATTGTCATGACTATTCCATAGCTTAGTGGATATTTCTTCGTAAGCCCAATTTTTTTTTGATGGGAGGGTTTTTTTTGGGGGGGGTGATGCCAGAAAACCGGTACGATTGGATGGACAGTAAAGTTCATGCATAGGCGTCGATCACCCCGGATTCAGGATATTGTGATGTGCAAAGATGCTTGAATTAGGTAACTTGCCAACCCATCGCATGCCATCCCACACGTTTTTTTTTGGAAGAATGATTTGAGCATTCGGAAGATTTTGTTAGCTTGTCAAGGAAATTTGTTCCGCTTTAGCTTCACCAACAAAAAATAAAAACATGACGTGCATCTCAGAGGCGTATTATCGTCAGTTGAGTTGGCCTCTTTTCTTTCGCACCTCAGCAGTTGGATGATCTGTGAGATGTAAGGTCTGTCAGAATGGCCTGTGTGACTGGTCAGGATCTGGCCGTTAGCTTCTATTTATTGAGTTCCAACGATTATTTCTACGGACAAGAACGGCAAATAATTTGGCTCAGGCTTGTCATCCCAAAAATACGTTCATCCGGTCACCCAAGCCGCAGCCTGCCAGGCCCCAACCGGCCGCTACAGAAGCCTTGGCGTAGCTTGTACCATGAACACATTTGATTGTCCTTCGGTTTGTCATGAACTACCATGCCGGGCTTGTGCAACGCGCGATTGTGCGAATAGTGACCGGCGCCGGACCGGGAAAGCACACAGCATGCAGGAGACATGAATCAGGGGGGGGGCAATGTACGCTGGGACTCACAAATCATGGCTAAATGTCGTCAATGGTTTGCTGGTCATTTCGTAGCAGCACCGCACCACAACCCCCCCCCCCCCATTGACCGTTTGTACACTGCCACATTATGCGATGATAGCTAGATCAGGAGAGAGTATAGGTATGGCGTTGCACTTTCAATGCACATCCCCTTCGAATGGGATGCCTGATCTTGTGGTGGACAGCATGACTTGTTTGGTGCAGGGTCGAGGGGAGGAAACACTGGACGAACCTGCACCTATGAAACATGAAACACCAGGCATACCATGGCCAGAAACAAGCATGGGGGGGGCCTTTTCGCTATTGCGTGAGGCCGCCTGCAAGCGAACCTCACCTTGACTTGAACAAGGACCACTGGCCGAGGGCAAGGAATCGCCTCAAGTCAAACTGAGGTTGGCGTCCTTTTGATGCCCATCTCGTCTATAGTCAATGGTCTCGGTGCTGACTCTCTCTCTCTCTCTCTCTCTCTCTTTTGCTCTCCCCATGTCCACCTAATACGATGATGGTACGCGATGTTGCTACTGCCAAGAGCGACTCAGGAGATGTCAAGTGAGCAGACGATGTCACTCACAAGCCCAAAAAAACCAAAAGGGCATGTTTCAAAGCTACGTTTCTGGCAATACTGTAATTTGACAAGGAAGGGAATACGAGTGCTCACCGTGGGGAGCGATGATGGAAGTCAACGTTGAACGGGAAGCATTACTGGATCTGGACCCTTGCAGATCCAAAGGAGAGATCGGTCCGACGTGCAACAATCGCATTCGGCTTGGTTCCCAAGATCTAGCCGGGAGGAAGGATGGTCGAATGAAGAAATGCCCCGAGAACTCCCTTGCACGCTGGGGTATCGGTGATTGTCCTGATCTGTGCGGGCGGTAGGGGTCGAGATGTTCGTTGAAGCGAGCTCTTTGCTGCCACCCCGTGTACCTGTATACAAGGTAGGTAGATATTAGGAACCTTTAGACAGGAGCCTCCTACAGCTTGAGTAGCTGATGATCAAAAATGCACAGGCAATGGGTACATTTTGTCGTACACACTAAGCCCCCCCAAAAAAAAAGCCTTTTGGGATTTGGGTTTTAAGGTCATGGCCGGATGATAGGTCACCATCGACTCTTTTTTAGACCATGTTGAAAATCCGGAGCCGACATTGTGGGCCTAACGAGTGAGCAGTGGATACGAAGTTTTGTCGAGATGCTCCCAGCACAGAAAAGGCGATTGGTTGGCGCTTTTGTACCTGCATTAGCGTCTTATCGGAGTCCACCTGTTCTCCTGGTGGCTGAGCAAAAAGTGTTTCAAGATGCCTCCTGTGGCCCTCTCCCACCCCCGTAGCGCTGTGGAAAATGGATAACCGCAGCATTCTGTTTGGTTGCGATGCAAGACGGACTGCCAACTTGCACGTTCAAGCGTCATCCCATCATTTGCATGCTTTTCAAGGTTGATCAATAGAGTTTAGCAGTAAACAAGACCTAAGCTGCTGGCTCCGGTACCTGACGCAGACTTGGACATGGGATGGACCCTTTCCTCTCACCCCCCCCCCTTTTTCTATTCTTGTTTATAGTAACAGCAACATTTCTCATCACAAGACACAGATATCCTATTGCTCACGTTGAAGCCTCATTCAATAGTGTATGTATTCATAGATGATCATGCTGTACATGTTTTCCCTTTTCAGCGAGGGTAAGCGGTCGCCGGCCGGAGTGCAGAGGAATCCTGGACCCGAGAAAGGATCTAAAGACAGCAAAGAAATAAGTCTAAAAATCGGCTCTTCAGTCCTAAAATGTCAGGGGATGTCTCATGTAAGCTGATTGGTCCAATCTGACTTGTGCACCCCTGTCTCTGGCAGGGATATCCCGCCATGAACAAGTGGACACGAGCTGCGGGCCCCTGACGTCCCTGGACTTCATCCCATCCCACAACGAGCATCCAGAGCCGCGCGCAACAACCCCATACGCCCACATGTGTTTTCTCTCCTCGGGCCTGTTCGTCCGTGGTCGACGTCTCCTTTGAGAAGTTTGAGCAGATCATCTGGTCATGGCCCTGGTTTTAGCCCTTCTTTTTCCATACTACTCCGATTTTGTCTTCGCTAGAGGCTCATTTCCCTCCATCACGAAAGGGTAGGCCCAGACTAGAGTCTTGACGCCGCTCGTGCCTCTGGCGAGGTCCTGTGTGTCGATCATTTTAATATCGTCAAGGCTGTAAGCTTGGCTTGCAGACGCCACTATGTACTATTCTTGTCGGTCCGCCTGCGACCTCATCCATGGCCACGATCTTCCCTGACAAGATCACATTCTGTGTGTCACCACATATGCGGTCCATTGGCTGACGGCCTTTTCCATCGGCCGGGCCTGTCAACTGCTCCCACAGCCCGTCAAAGCAGACCATCGACTGAACCCCGTTTAAGGTCACTAGCGGTGGGCCTGGACAAGGGTTTGGAAGGAAGAAACTTCTTCAAGGAAACAAGTCTGGGGTACCACATGCAGCCATGGGAACTCCCTGGTCCACTGGGTCCACCGTCGGGCCTCCTTCTTTCATGGGTCACCCACCGTCTTTAGTCTGTACTATGCCATCAAGCCACTCCGTACCAGGGTGGAGTTCCACACATCTATACCATGTCACCCTCTTGACGCCTTCTCTTTAAGCGCGGTGTATATAGATATCCTTCGTTCGTCCCGTCGAAACACCTTCTCGTCCCTCACCACATCAGTCCTTCCCCCAAACAAATCCCATTCCTTTCTGTCAAACCTCCCTTCAAAGTCTTGTTTTCTTTTCTTACCAAGAGTCAGAGTCATTCGCTTCTTTGCCTCTCATCTACTTTCGACACTCGTTGTATACTGTGTATAGCAATCGACTACATCAACACTCTCTCTTACCAATCATACCATACAATCAAGATACAACAACACAAGGGAAACCCCCACAAAAGAACAAAACATGATGAAGGCTGCATCAGTCCTCGCCCTTGCGGCGACCGCTTCGGCCTCTTGGAACGATGCCATTGGCTTCTCCTGCCCTGACAACACCGACAACACTTGCAACACACAACAATCAAGCGGTGGCTTTGGTGGGTCATGGGGTGACTTGAGCATTGGCTCTTCCATCTCCTCCTTTGGTGGTTTGTACTTTGGCAACACGGAGTGCATGTCTGCAGGAAGCTTCAGCAAGCGTGCTCTTGGTGGACGCTTTGCTCCTCGCACCTCGGAGAAGGCTATTGGTGGCTCATGCGGCCATGACTCCTCGTCAAGTGTCTCGATTGGCTGCGGTTCATCATCTTCCGGCTCGTCATCCAGCTCCTATGGATCGTACGGTGGCTCCAGCTCCAGCGGCAGCGGCTCTGATGATGAGGATATCTCGGCCTTCTCTCTGGACAGCTTCAGCATCTACACCGAGTTCGACTGCGATCTTGAGTTCCAGTACACCATGAGCGACGGATCAAGCTGCAAGCAGCGCAGCTCCTGCTCCAGCGAGGGTACCACAGTCAAGAACAGCCAATGTGGTGGTGCGACCAACATGACCATCGTCTACCCTACTGGCCAGACTGGAGGCTCGATCCCCACCGCTTCCAGCACATGCTCTGTCAACATTCCCACCATGAGCTTTGCTTGCGGTTCTGCCTCGAGCACCGCGGTCGTTTCCACCAAGACTACGTCGTCCCACGGCGGACACAAGACGACCACCACCGCAGTTGGCCAGACTGTCACTCCTAGCTCTCCTGCCAGCGAGACCAAGCCTACTCCTACCAATGTCGGTGGCTCAGGAACCACTTCTATTCTTTCCGAGTCTACTGCTTTCTCTTTCTCTACTTCCTACTCTGTTGGCTTCACCACCGAGTCTTCTGCCGTTGAGACTCCCACCCCATCTGCTGCCTCCCCCACGCCGTCTGCCGAGTCATCGACGACCTCCAACTCGCCTGTCACTGAGTCTGCCCCAAGCTCCTCTGCCAGCTCTGTCGAGACCACCAACCTCATCACCAGCACGCAAGTGACAACCTACATTGGCACCTCAACCGTCTACTCAACCTCCTACCAGACCATTACTTCTTGCGGTCCCGAGGTCACCAACTGCCCCATTTCTGAGGGCGAGACTGCCACCACTACCGTCGTTGTGGCTGTTTCCACCACCATTTGCCCCGTCACCGAGACTCAGACTGCCGTCTACAGCAGCGGAGCCACGACCCCCATCGCGACCTCGTCTGTTATCGCGTCCAGCAGCGCTCCTGAGGAGAGCACCTCAAGCAACTCCCCAGTTCAGGGTGGAGCTCCCTCTGGCTCTGGCTCTGGCAGCTCCCCCTCTGCTGTCACGTCGGCTACCACCGTGAGCTCGGCGGCCACTGCCACTGAGACTATCAGCTACCCAACCGTCCTGCCCGCTTGTATCTCTACCTGGACTTGTAAGTACCTATCTACCTTCTTATTCGTTCTGCACCCGCACTGTTTGACACTTACCCTTCGCGACAAACGTTCTAACATAAATTCTAGACATTGTTGGCTGTGTGGACAACTCGGATACCAGCTGCTACTGCCCCGACGCGACCTTCGTCCAGAACGTCTACGACTGCCTGTACGCCTATGGAGAGTCTGACCAGGATGTCGCCGACGCTGTTCAGTACTTCCAAGGTCTCTGCGGCAGCTACGCTGAGGGTAACCCAGCCGTCGTCACTGGAGCTACTTGCACCTCCTACATCACGGCTACGCCCACCTCGATTGAGTCTGTCAGCGCTACGACCATTGTCGTCACTGCCACGACCGTCGTGCCTTGCACCGACTCCAACGGCTCCACCATCCCAAGCTCATCTACCACGGTGACCAGCCCTATCAGCATGACCGTCCCTCAAGTTGGCCTCACAACCCAGGTTTCCGGTACTTCCACCGAGGTCGGCGTCATTCCCGTTGCCACCTACACGCAGGTCTCGGCCGTGAGCTCCAACGCCGCCACCGGGGTCTCCCCTCCCTACTACACCAGCACTGCAGCTGGCTCCCAGCCTTCCGGCGTGGCTGGCGCTTCTGGCGCCGGTGCCTCGAAGACAGCCTCGGCTACGGGCGCTGTCGTCACTGCTGGCGCGAGCAAGGCGCAGGTTGGCGCGGGCTTCGGTGCCGCCGCCCTCGCTGCTTTTGCATTGGCTCTGTAAAAGAGTGTCGGTAGATCCATTTTTATTTACCCTGTACCACCACCACCACATCTCGCCTTGCCACAAAGGCCATCTCCTTTTATAGCTCTTGGCTCTCATGTCGGAGAGCCTCGATGTACCATTCTTACGATCCTTACGAAAAGTCATAGCATTTCCGGTGGCTGGCCGGTTTTTTTCTTTTGGGGTTTTTTTTGAGATATCAGCCAGGATACACTAGCAGCAACACATCACATGTATGTCTGTCATGCCTGGAAAAATGGGGGAAAGAAACACACGGCGGGTTTGCGTCTTGATTAGCGCACGCTGTATATAATAGTAATCACATTGCTGGCCGAATGGCGAGCAAGGCCAATACACAGAATACTTCGTCAACTTTTTGTCCACTACTTGGTGATCGCTATTTTGTATGTTGAAAACACGATTGAAGTGGAATTATCCAAATTAGATGGCGTCTGGCATATCCACCGCTCCTCTCATACTCTCTGGTCTTGTATCACGATTCAAAGCGTAGAAGCTATGGCACAAGTGCTTCCTTCAAGGTTCCGCTAACATGCTGTACCAGAAATATTTTCACTTTTGATCAATATAATAACGGTATCAATGACAAGCGGCCAAAGGAGTAAGTTGGTAGTACCAGACTTACCTAATGCATACGAAGATCATGATTGAGAGCTGGTGCAGTATATGATGGTCTCATTGGTCACCGCGATTAAGCACCAGCCAGAGTACTCATCTTCCGATCTAAGCACACGATGCACAAATCAAGACACGTTCACTTCAATATGTCCTTCACATTTGAACCAATCAATATACACCGTCGCAGCCACTGGACACCTTGCCCGACATTTAGTCTTCGTGTGGCTCAGCCAGCAACATGACGATCTTCGCTTGAAATTGATGCACAAGTCGCTTAGAACAACGAGCAGCAATTCAATGATGGGTGACGTTGACCAGAGGTGAGGGGTTGGGAATGATGAGTGCCTTTCTGCCGCCAGGTAAGCACGTTTCTTCCCCCCCCCCCCCCCCCCCCTATGAGGTCTTGTGGCGTCTGGCGCCCTGAGAGCGCCTGTTGTTGAGCTCCCCGAATGTAACGGAGAAACATCCGAAACTCGTCTGATTCGCCGGCCCAGTCTCTACCCCTGGAGTCGAGCACCGACGGTGATGGCTGACAAGGTAAAATAAGCCTGCAATGAATAACGACGTCACTGTGATTTCCAACGAGGGTGAGGTCATCAGTAAGAAAACTTGTCCATTGGTGATCGGACATTTTGTCTGTGAACCTTGTTGGGCTGCCTCTGTGCATCTACCAAGGTACAATTAGGTAGATAGATAATCATATACGTTTGAAATATTCCAGCCGGGTTTCCTCCAAGTTTTTTGGACTGAAAACTAGTACTACTGCGACTCAAAGTTCAGGCTGCCTTACTCAAATTTTATCGAGTCGTATATCCAACATCATGCCATCTGGAACGGATTCTAAACAAAAGACTTCGCGATGGAAGATATTTTCGAAACCTTCGCGAGGCGAAGACGTCGCCGAGGACGCTACGGATTCCGCCTATGGCACAAGCGAGGCTAATACCTCTTTCAGGACTGAGGGCGACTCCAGTAGATCGAAAAGTCCTATTCCTCCTCAAAGTCCTTGGAATAGTTCAATTTCAGACCCCACCATCAAAAGAGAGACGCGGACCGACCCCAGCACAGGCAAAACAACGACGGTATGTGAGCCCCTCACAGGCTCGACTCTCCTTGGCCCCTCGCAGTAGATTTTTTAACAAAAGGAAATCTGCTGGGAGAATTCAGCTGCTTGCATACTCCTGAGCAAGGGCGTCATCGTTGGCGTTGGGCAAATTGCGATGCGTGCGCTCTCATGTGTCTCGAGTACATCATAGCTAAACTTGGCATAGACAACGACCACAACCACTACTACAACAACTACCACTACAGTAACAGGACCAGACGGAGTAAAAGTAACATCGACGACGGAGGAGCCTCGCAAGGCGGAGGACTTGGCCGAGGCTGACGCATCTGGATCCATGAATCACGAGCTTGGGCAACCTTCCGACACAAGTCAGAGCAGCGAGCAAGCTAATCAAATACCCAAACCAATAACAAATGGAACAACACCGCGACGGAAGAGTCTAGAGACCCCAGGTCGCCGTCTAATACCTCCCCGAGATCCAATTGCCCCATCAAATCCAAGTCGACCATCTCTGGTCGAGATCCCACCCACACCGCCAATGCCGGACGCACCCCATCGAGCTAAATCTCGATCACCCACCAGACCACCCTCTGGGCAACATTTCTCGTACCCTGGCCGTGTACCACCGGGGCCGACGCAGGAAGAACTCCAAGCAGTGCCTGCATCACTACGCATTGGGCAGCGTCCAGAGCACAACCTGCAGAGTCAGTCAACCATGTCAAACCTAAAAATGGCGGCCGCTGGTCTCCATGGCGCTGGCGAGGCTCTGCGCGGAACGGTGAATCTAGCTGTAGATCGACGGCTCGGTGCAGATCCAGAAGCAATCAAGAAGAACGAGGCTGCCATCCAAGTCGGTCGCTACGAGATTGAGAACCGCCGGTTTCATGATAGGCAAGACAACAACAAGGCGGATTCGCACAATGGCTTTGTCGAACCCCCGGAACCACAATACACGCATCAAGCTCCGCAACAGGATAATCGACACGGCAACAGTTTCGGTGAGAGCTTCAGTCAAAGGGTCTCACAAAGTCGATTTGGTGATCGGTTGGGTAATTTCGTAAAAGTCTCTGGGGGCCGGCCCGAGGAGACTGGGCAGGAGGATGCATACGAGCCTCCAATAGCACCACCGCGTCGCCCAGCAAAGCTTAGAAAACGGAGTAGCTCGATGCTATCAGTCGTTGGCGAATAATGAGGCTGTGTTAATCTGCCAAGTTTGCAATTAATCAACCATCTAGGATCCGCAGCGGCTTCGAATGAGGAGAGGCTGCCATAATATACGCCCGGATCATGATTAGATTTATGAGAATTCCATCCCGAACTAAGAGGAAACAAGTACGTATACCTTATTTTAGCCACTTACCGATCCTAGAAATCTAGTTAAAATGAAAACATTTCTTAAACACGTGTGCTTCTGATTCAAAACGAACCAAGGCTACTAGGACCTTTCTGCATATTCACAAGGGCTGCAAAACTTGGAAGTAGCACACAAAAAGGGGTCTGGTAGGTACTCAGTGTCATCTGATTGGAAAGCGTGTTCCCGAAATTCGACGAGAAGCCGTTGTAATGTGTATAACAATGACAAACATTGTAGTATCACCATCACCATCATCAATTCCGCAAGAGGTGGGAATAATTCAGCCGGCCATTCTTGCGACCGCTTGCTTGTGTGCTACCTAGGTAGGTACGCGGATTACAAACGACGATGTTGGACATCACAGGAAAAATATAGTTCGTTCTTCTGCTCTGTTCTACCTTTCCCATCATGTTCGCGGGTATGTTCAGCGTACCTGATGGACGAACTCGTGTGTCAGAACGATCCGCGACTCCAAGCGTTTCGCACTTGTCCGATCATTCCGCTACCACTTTCCGGCTAAAGAACCGAGGAACAGGTGCAAGCATGATATTGGACGAGAAAAGCTTGATCCTGGACGGAGATCAAAACATAGCTCATGTCAATACCTAGGTATTGGTCTTCTATGCGGTGTCATGTTGCATGTTCTGGGCAATGCACATGGCCGGCTGTGGATCTTGGGACTGTCATTTCGGACCGGTCGTGGATCCGCCATAGCAAAACGTAGATCCTGAGACAAGTATAAGCGTTCTTTGAAGATTGAGTGCATGATATGATTGCGCCCTTGCCCAGCTGTTTACAATACCAGCAAAACTTGCGCTGTCCAAGCTTTTGAAATACTTTGTCGTTCGTTCGGAGACCCGCTGAGCTGGTTTGGTGTATGTGCTTCAGTTCAGGAATCTTCATGAGCCTTTTCTCTTAGAATTCACTCGTTCAAAGTTGATGAAAATGCGCTCGTTTATGTTTGTATTGCAAGCGGCTGCCGCTCTTGCAGCCTCTCCGTTCGCTGTAAGTTGGATGAACCTGCAGCATTCCATCTTGTCCACAACACATTCAATCTTCTAATGAAAACTTCTAGGGCGTCAATATCGCTGGTTTCGATTTCGGCAGCGACATTCAAGGCAAACACAACATTTCTAATAGCTTTGGGCCAGTGCTTGCGCTCGGCAAAGGAAATAGTGATGGCATCGGGCAAATGCAGCATTTTGTGCAGGAGGGTCTGAATACATTCCGTCTACCGGTTACATGGCAATTCTTGATCAACAGCAACAACCTCAACGGAACTGCAGTGACGAATATCTCGCCTGGCGCATTGGCCACGTCGAATGGACAGCTGGACCAGGTGAATATGGGCCAATATAATCAGCTGGTTCGGGGATGTCTTGCGACGGGTGCTTTTTGTATCGTGGATATTCACAATTATGCACGATTCGAAGGTCAAATTATTGGGTTTGTACCACTTGCCTCGACCGCACATGTAATGGACGAACACTGACGGATGACTGTGTTCTTCTCAGACAAGGAGGTCCTACGAACCAGCAATTCGCGAATCTCTGGTCTCAGATTGCCACAATGTACAGGAATGAGTCCAAGGTTATATTTGGTATCATGAACGAGCCGCACGACATTCCCAACATCTCAACGTGGGCCGAAGTAAGTGTATAAAAGGGGGTTTCTCTCCCTCTCTTGTGACGGGACCCTTCTCTAACAACCTTCCAGACCGTCCAAGCCGCCGTGACCGCAATCCGTTCGGCTGGAGCTACGACCCAAATGATCTTGCTTCCCGGTAATGATTTCACGGGCGCGCAGACTTTTGTGAGCAATGGCTCTTTTGGTAACCTATCTCGTGTTCACAACCTCGACGGGTCGAACACGAGCCTCATTTTCGATGTGCACAAGTACTTGGACTCGGATGGAAGCGGCACGCACCTTGAATGTATCGCCAACCACGTCAACGATACCTTCATGCCACTCTCACAAGTCTTGGTAGCAAATGGCCGAAAGGCCATATTGAGTGAGACTGGAGGAGGCAACACCACATCAGTAAGCACATGACGATACCATTTGGTTGCAACACAATAGCTAAAAGAAAGCAATTTGACAGTGTATAACGGACTTATGTGGCGAGCTGTCTTTCATCAACGCAAACACAGATGCCTTTATGGGATACACTGCGTGGGCAGCAGGTGGTTTCTCGGCCACCGACTACAACCTCACAATGACGCCGTTTGGCTCTGCGGGTAACTTTACGGATCAGGAGACTGTCCGGCAATGTGTCATTGGCACACGGAACGGATTGAACTCATCTATGACACCTACTGTGGCACCCACGACCAGTGTTGTCACTGCCAGCTCGCATACGCTTCGGGTTGGTGGCGCTGTCAGTCTTCTTGTTGGGCTAGCCATGTCATTCTTGGTTTTGTGATAGGGTGATGTCCGTGATATTCGGCCCTTCTCCTGATAATGCACCTGTGTACATACTCTAATAATTCAAATATTCAAAACGACGTTGTGTTTGATGGCAGGGCTGGCTCGGAACTTGCAAAAATCATGTGGCAGACAATTTTTCAAGGTCCTTGGAGGAACCACGAGAGTGACTTGCATCGTCACACAGTACCTAGCCAGCCTCACTGTCAGCCTTGCTCTTCTTCGCCGCATCCTGAGGATTATTCGACTTGGGCCCAAATATACATTCTCAGAAGCGCTCTTGTAAGAAGGCTTTCAACAACCCTAACCCGATTCTTGGCCGTGCGCCAAGACGCTCTCCGTGTTGTCTCGTTGGTTGGCCTTGCCGCCTTTTCCTTGTGGCTAAGTTGTATCGCTTTAATGAGAAAGGTCAGGTTTGGTCCTCGTAGCTCTTGTCAACGACAACGCTCGACAATCTCTCCCTCAAGTCGGACCTTAAAAGCCAATCTTTATACGCCGGAATTCCGACTTAAAGTTGATCTTCTTTCTCTCACCGACGTTGAGTCCAGATTTAAGGCAATTAGGTTTATGCGAGCCTGAAGAGCCTCCACCTAACTGACCCCTGAAGTGTAATATCCACCATGCCCAGCAAAGGTGTTCAAGCTTACACGTACATCGCCGTGCCTGGTTGCTCGATCGAGCTTTCAGTTCCAGGACAGTCGGTAGTGAAAAATGAATTGCACCAACTATGGAATGGCGATCTCGAGGTCGAATCGAAGAATATCGACAGCTTCTTCGACAAGACAGGCCGCTTCACATTCAAGGTGCTTCACAACGGCAAAGTGCTCACGGAGCAACACATGGAAGTGAACGCCATCACAGGCTCAGCCGACAAAGGGACCATGGTATCTATTGCGGACACTCATTCCATTTTGAATCGAGACCCGGATGTCATCATCTCATACGGCTTTTATGAAGCAGGACAGGGCCATGGCCTGCTTCCTGGGCGTCACCAGTGCTACATCACGGTCACTCCTAACTATCGGGATTGGATGGGCCGTGTGGCGCCGCCTGGATCTCCTCAAAAGGATCGCCCTTTCAGAAAGTTGGTTCTCCCTGCTGCTCATGACGTTGGCATGAACAGCATGCAGAACTGCGCCGCTATCCTCAAGCACGCCGGAGGAGCTGTAGTGCGGACCTTACTCCAGGGCAACGAGCAATACGCCAAAGTTCTCTCGGGGCTTGTCGACACTCTGAGTGGCCCTGGCGTATCAGCAATTGCTCCGAACATTGTATCGAGCCTCGCAATTACCCAAAAGGACCCTCTTGAAACCATTCTAGCCCTGGGTGCGAGGTATTTTGAGTTCAGACCCGCATTCACCCATCGCGAGTTGAGGAAACACCTGCCGGATAAGCCTTACTTTCAGCACAGTGCGATACCTGGCATGGCCTACGACGAATTCCTGAGTGGCGTCGTGCGCTTTCTGATGGACAACCCAACGGAAATTGTGGTGGTTCAGCTGCGCTGGGATGGTACGCAATGCCGATTTACCCTTTTCCTTTGTTCCAAGAGTTGGAGTAATCATATTCTTGATGCTTTCATCTCAGAATTTTTCGTAACATCTTCTCAGCTCCTGCCAATATCCCAAAGATCAAGCGACTTGGCCAATGCTAATTCGAAATATGACTATAGGCGTTCCAGCAGAATGCGATCGACCCTCTGATCAACAGCTGAATGAGTGTTTGCAAGCCGCACTTCGTCAGGGCGATGGAAACCCGCATCGGGTCACTGCGGGTAATCTAGACGATCTGAGGAACAGGACGATTGGGGATCTCCGCCACGATGGAAAGCGACTGATCATGCTCGTGAACGTCGACTCCATATCCACCTACACTGATGCCGGCAACGCCACGCTGAATGGGGACAGCATCGTGGAGGGTTTTGGGGCCGTACTGCATCCAGAATGTTGCGGAGGTCGTGGGTTCATCAATATTCAGTGCCAAGCCACAGCCTCCAATATCCCCAAGGCAGTGGTGTACAGTGTGCTTGCGGCCAGTGCCTCGAACAGTTGTCTGTTGGCGACGAAACCAATCTGCGATGCGAAGACGTTGCCATGGGTGAGGGACAATGCACTCCGGGCTTGTGGCAACAACGATCTCGTCGTTATCATGAACGACTTTTTCGACGGGGCCACCGCCGATGTGGCCATGGGATTAAGCCGTCAACGTTTGGGATAGAGGCGACCGTCAAAGATGTCAGCGTATGATGCCTCCTACTCTGTGGAACTCTATGGAAGATAGCAATTATTCCTAGAGATTAAAATGAGACGCTAGGCCCTAGAATACTACCCTCAAATGCAACAAGCTCGTGCTCAAAATGTCACTCTCGCTGACATTCAGTCCTGTTCATGAGCGGAGAAGATTGGTGACCAAATTCATTCAACAGAAAGCTCAGTCATTTTCGGACAGGATTGTGCTTAAGATCCAGGTCCTCATGACTCACTACACAGCTTACCAATGAATGAAAACCTCACTTGAAGAAGCAAACTTTTCTTCACGATGGAATAACTTTCCCATTCCGTTGCATTCCGGCGCCGTGCGCGTGACGCTCACACAAATCCTAGATCCTAGCCAGTCCTGAAGCATGAGCCCTGAGCCCGGTCAAAGGTCTGTTTTAGCCCACGATCACACTATATCCAATTTGCGGTATTAGCATGTAATGAATACACGGCTGTCCCGGCTTAGAAATTGGAAGGCGAACGCCGAGGAGGACGTGATATCATACCTATGTACGATACTACAGGCGGCGTATGCTGTGCATCTTGCGTCAACATGATCGACGACGATCATTGTGACCTTGGGAAAGTACTTGTATATATATCAATCTGACGGCCCACTATGATGTACCTCATAGATTTTGGTCTGGAACTGACGAGAACAGTCAATAAAGTTATTGAATCAAAATATAAGTGACCTCGGTCACCTCGACGCCAATGAGCTCATCACGGCACTCTCGCCGCCATTCCCTTCCACACATCCCGAGCTTCCATCTAGGCGAAGACATTGACCTCGCCATTGGCCTTACAGCTGGCGCATTGGCAGGCAACGAGTTTTTAGAGTCCTCAGAGAGCCACAGCAGCCGAGCCAGCCATCTACTCAAGGCAGGACTGAGCGCTGTTATCGCAGCCGGCGCCTTCAAGATGTTGGGGCGGGAACACCGGGAAAATGCACAACAACACTCGCGACACCATCATGCAAATCACAGGACAGAGGATGATGGCGATGCTCGCCACTCGAATAATCGACATCGTTTGCATCACCATGAAGATGAATGGGGTCTCCGTGGGCGCACATGCCAACGGGAGGCGCATCATGGTAAAAGGATAGACGATGAAGATGAGCATCGCCACGGGCATAGCCACCCCCGCCACCACCACCACCACCAACACCATCATTACGATGACGAAGATGATAGTGCGGCGATCCAAAGCTGCCGGGGACATCATAGACACCACCTTCGCGCCGCAGACGATGATCGACCGCACCGACGACACAGTTTTGAATCTGGGAGCTCACGGCCTGCTGATCCTGAGCGAAGTCATCCAAGGCGGGCCTATGGCTATCGTGATCGTGATTATGATGTTAGGAACGACAGCATGGGATTTCGTGATGCTCCTACAGCTTATGGCAAATCTTCTTCGACACAACGTCTTGGTAGGTCGGGTGCTGGTGATCAACAGCACACTGCGCCCGCGAGCCATCATGTGCACTTCAGTCCTACTGAGGCCGATAAGAAGGCGCACGTCTATTGATTTTCAGCTTGGAATTTGCATTGTATAGAATGGTCACGTATGTGAAGGGACTGGCACAAACAGTGTATATAGCTTGTTCTTTTTTTGGGAACGTGTCAATCAATACCAAGGGTTCGAGCAGATGCGCCGTGTCGGATTGAGGTCTAAATGGCATGAGAGGAATGTTCCTCAGGAGGGCCGTGTGCATGACCTGTTTTTTCACGTCGCAGCAGATTGGCAACTACAAATGCATCTTGAAAGAAACGTTGCGTGCGCTACTGTGTATGGCATAAATGTCTGGGAGGCCCTTGGGCAGCTCCATATTTTCTATCTGATTATCAAAGAGCCTGTGACAAGTCCTAATCCACTTTTGAGCATCCTTCTAACACTCGATTGGGTGTGCTGTTGTGTCTTCATGCTGCTCCAGCCAGGCCGTGTCAGATACGGTAATCACTTCTCTGTTGGAGTGACATTGCCAGACGTCTCCTTCAGACCCGCCGATTTTGTCTCTCCCTGATCGCTATGCTCTTCAGCCTGCCCCTCGAGCGGTGCGTCCTCAGCTTCTGCAGGGTGTTTCTTGCCCGTGATATCGAGGAAAATAGCCTTTGCCGTATGCGCGAGGGTCTTTCTTCCCTCGAAAATAGGGAAAAGACCCACTGCAAACAGGGAACAAAAGATCCAGATGATGCCGACAACCACCCAACCAGTGAAGAATTGCTTGCTGAAGATGTATCCACTGCCATACATGGGCATGGGCCAGAGAATAAGAAGGGCAAGCCTAGAAGATTCAAATTAGCAGGAGGGAAGGGAAGCCATATCTAGATTGGGGGTTGACTTACGTCAATACTGCCGTGATGATTTTGCTCAGCTTTCCAGCTTGAAGAAGCTTCTTCTGCTCCACTTCAAATTGGTGGTTGGCCTCAACATGGCCACCTGCGGTGTTTTCCAGGACGATATGAGCAGCGGCGGCAACCTCGTGATCATCACCCTGGCGAATCTGCATCATGGACTTCCAATCATAGTGTTGAAGACCGAAAATGAGAGTGAAAATAGCAATCAGCACCAGAGGTGAGAGCAGGGCAACACTGCCGAGATTTGTCAGCGAAAAAGCCACAATTGAATTAACCGTGAGACTCTTCCTAATCGGGGCACTTACACGTTACCAGCAAGCATGGGGTTGTTGGAGCCAGTGCAGTCCACGCCGAGATTGCCACAACTTTTCTTCGCAGTGACCAGCCAGGCGACCAATGCCAATGCTAGACCGAGCGGGGGAGACAGGGCAGCCTATTGTTGCATAGTCAGTCTTTGTGTGCTCTCGATCGTTTTTTTTATTGTGATTTGGCTGTAGAGGATACTCACTGCCCACTGGTTCTGACCAGACCAGGTAAGAGTCAAGGTAGCAGGCAAGACGGCAGATCCGATGATGACACCCATCATGAGATAGAGGTACCCCATCGAGATTCCTGCGTAGTGGAGACCGACGGAGAATGAGGCGATGAAGACTGCGTAGCCCATGACGAAAGAGTGGCTCATCCAAATGAGACGCTTGCCGCTTGCATCAGGTTTGAAGTACGTGCGATAACTGCGCACAGTTGTTTGTCAGCTGCCTAAATACGAGGACACCAGGGGATGATTTGGATCGGGGTAAAAACATACATATCGTAGGTACAGATCGATGATACAGCAATGAGCTCGGAAGACAACGCTGATGTGACAGCCATGAAGACGATGAGCAGGGTCGCGATCGCTCCACCTTTACCGAGGAGTGCAACAGCTGCGTAGGGGAGCACGAGGCCGGCAGACACGTCGTCCGCTGACATGCGGTCTGGGAAAGTAGGGAATCGGGGGTTCTGGAATCTGTATCAGTATCGCTAAATTCTCATCATGTATAGACTTTTATTAGCAAACTCACTGATTCGAGAGCAAGTGCAGAGAGACCCATGGTGGTAGCTGTGAGCCAGGGAATCGCAAACCAGGAAAGACCGCCCAAAATGTAGCCTGGGAAAGCATGGACTGGGGAGGCGGCGATGGCCTTGTTATAGTACCCATCTAAGAGAATGTTAGTATTTCCAACCAAGACGATAGGGCATCCTCCAAGCAGTATCAGACTGAAGCAGGCGGGGAGAAGGGACATGGGCAAGAAGAGCACGTACTATCGAGGAAGACGGTACCAAAGTTCCCGACGATATTAATTACGAAAAAGATGGCTCCCTCACGGGATTGCATTGTCTAATTTTGTTCTGGTTAGCAATTGCCCGCGTGTGTGTATGCTCATATGAAAGTATGCCTTCCATCAGGATTACGCCCTTGCGATATATAATAATGACATAGGTGCCAAAAAAACGTACCAGATAGCTCCCGCCCTTGTTTCCTTCGACTGGGAAGGCCTGCGCTGCCTGCACGAGGAGATCATAGACCGCTGCCGGAGAGCCGAGTAGGTCCGATGATGCATAGGCTGTCAAGGAGAAGATGATGATAATGATGAGCAAGATGAAGGTGTGAATCCAGTCGGTCAAGATGGTAGCCTTGAGGCCGCCCACCATGGTATACGCTATCCCGAATGATAAGCCTCGAAATCACACAGAATTATGAAACAAGACGCGCAGTATCTTTTGGGGGGACACAACATACCAACGACGCCGACTGGCAGCAAATAAATGGCGGCCACGGTATGCATGCCCGTCAAGGCATTCACCGTAGCCGAACCGCCTACAATCAGCATCAAAGACACCAGAATGTTGGTCACGAGACCAAACGTCGTGAACACCATATGCGGTATTGTGCCATATCTCGCTTTGATGACTTCCAAGAACGTGTGGGCATTGGGTGCCCTACGCTTGAGCTCAATGGCCAGGGTCGCGAACAGAAGAATCTGAACGGTGGCGCCCGAGGCGTACCAGAATGGACCTGACACGCCATATTTGTAGCACACGCCCGTCGACTGGAGCAGGGTGGCTGCCCAGGTCCAAGAAGATACTACGGCGCTTCCCACAAGGCCGGATTTGACAGTTCGTCCAGCCGTGTTGAACATCTCTGAGGTTTGCAGCTCGCTGTTGTAACGACGCAGAATAAAGGTGACCAGAATCATGCCTAATTATTATTTTCGTTCGCGTCAGTGTGCCCCATATCGAAGGATGTGAACAATGGATTATTCACATGTAACAAAAAGCTACAAGTAACTTACCCAGAGCGAAAGCCGCGCCCAGGCCAATGACTATGCCATAGCCAACGCCCGGATCTAGAGCGACTTGCACCATCTTGAGTTCACCAGAGGCGCAAGTCCGTGATGATGTGTTTCTGTTTTGAGGATATACCTGTATGTCACAAACTTTCAAGAGATATCTGACACGGTAGGAGTTTAAATATCACACATGTTTGTTTCTTTTTCTTTTTTCCTAAAAATGGACATGTCCGACATTTTGTGGGCAGCGTAAAGGTAATATACACCCGGCAACTACTTGTAGGTAAAGGTAAGATCGCTACGAAGAAGGGCCCAGCTTATCAGTACGTCGCACTAGCTCGATGCCGACTCAGTCGATCCCTCTCGAGATAAGAAGCCGTTGCTATGATTTCATTCGACATCTCACGCAGCAAATCAAAAACTTTGGTCCAAACGATAAACGACGACTTTTTATTACCACGCTTGTCGATAACGGAAAACCCCTCCCCCCGTAGTCTCAGGCGCCCAGGCCCCCCCCAGGCCTAGACGAACACCCACCCTACCCCCGGAGTCGGAGCAAAATAACCCTGCAAACCACAAGGGTCTCCCCCTCCCCGTACTATGTAAAGTTGCTTACCCCGGCCCCCACGTTGTGTAAAATGCGCAAAGCCCGTGCATGGTGTGGACTCCCGATGTCCTAAAGGTGAAAAATCACATTATATAAGCTTATCTTTTTCCGGAGATGGAATACGGGAATGCCGGCGTCAAAGTCAAAATACTGTCCCAGTACCACAGTCAGTAGCAGTGTCAACATTTAGTCAGGGGCAAGTCTCGCTAGTCTTGTCAATTCTCGAGGGTGTCTTGGACACAGTTGCGCTGGATCTTAAGATAAAAATAAAAGCAAGGGACCTTTTTAGCCCAGACTTGGCTCGGGGAGTAAATTCCCTAGCTTGTGTGTGTACGTGCCTTGGAAAGTAGGTAGATACCGTGTAAGCCACATTCCGTACTAACACGGCCACCGTGCCGGTAATTCACCCCCGAAAAAACAGCATTGCCGGCGCATGCGAGGATCAACAAAAAAAGCCCGACACCTCTCATCAAATCACAAGCGTTCGCTATTATCTCATTCAAAGCACCTAAACTTAGATATTGATCTGACCTGCCTCTCTCACACACCATTTTATCATGTCTACCACTGCAGAGCCTCTCTTCTCACCCACCCTCCTCCCCCGCCGATGTGACTTCCACCCTCCCCACCGGCTTCACGCTCCGGCCCCTCGAGAAAGCAGACTTCCAAAAGGGCTATCTAGACTGCCTGACCGTGCTCACTTGGGTCGGCGACCTCTCGGAGGCGGAATGGAACGAGCGCTACGATGAGATGGCCGCTGCCAAGGGGACGTACTACCTCTTAGCCATCGAGCACGCGGGAAGAATCGCCGGGACGGGGAGCTTGGTTGTGGAGCGGAAATTGTGAGTTCCGAAATCCGAAGGGGTGCAAAGGAAGAAGAAGAAAGAAAGAAAGAAGAAGCCGAATCCACTTCCTCATCATCCAGGAGCCCGAGACAAGAAATTATAATTGGGGAGCTAGGACCTAATGTGACGCGCAGCATCCATGGCCGTGGCCTCGTCGGTCACGTAGAGGAGATCTCCGTCGCGAAGGAGCACCAGGGCAAGGGCTTGGGCTTAAAGTTGATTCAAGCCCTCGACGGTGTGGGGAGGAGCGTGGGCTGCTACAAGAACATCTTGAACTGCGGCGCAAAGAATGAGCCCTTCTATGTACGTAGTGCTCTCGACACATACTCACATCTCGATGCCGTCGACGTCCTCCAGCGGACTGCTGAACATTGCTGGACTCGTGATAGGTCAAGTGCGGATACACAAACTCGGGCATTGAAATGTCACATTACTTTGAACAGGCCAAGGACGATTTCCACAGAGGTTGAATATTGGTTTTGTTCTTTTCTTTCCTTCCACTTTCATGACTCGCCAATTGGGCCTCTCTCTCTTCATGCGGCATTCGCTTATTACCGTCTTGAGCTCAGACTGTTGTTACTCAACCAAAAAGTAACAGGCCTATTATCTCAATCACCCCACCATGCGGCGGCCACGATATTCCGTGAACTGTCGCCTACTTCAAATGTGTACCGACCTGTAGTCATCATCACCCAATTTTGTTCTTCAACATCCCAATAACTCAGATCCCGACGCGTCAGGTTAAATTGAACCGTTTGTGTTTCCTTCTGTTCCAAATGTATCTTCTCGAACCCGCGCAGCACCTTGACGGGGAAGTCCAGGCTTTTCCGGCCGACTTCGGGATAGCCCATGTACAACTGCGGGACGGCCTTGCCGGCTTTGGCGCCCGTGTTTGTGATGTTCAAGCTCACCGTCACATATGTCTCCCAAAGATCCGGGTTCCCACCTTCGTCCCCTCCTGCGCCTGAAAGTGGCTGCTTGGTGTCATAGCCGGCAGGGTAGGGGTAAGGCTCCCCAACAAGTTCATCAATTATGTCAAGATATGGATATATGTACTTGTCTAGCCTTCTGATGCTGTCATCATCGGGCCAGAGCGCCTCACTTTCGTCGGGGATCGTGGCGCTGTACGTAGGTGGTGTGGCCCCGGGCGCGGGACGTGTTGCAGGCAGTGCAGACCTTGCCTTGACGCCCGTTACGTTGAGGTCCGAATAATCAAAGGTTGTATAGCTCAATCCGAAGCCGAACTCGAACCGCGGTGCGATTCCTTGCTTGTCGAAATAGCGATAATCAACGTAAAGTCCCTCTCTGTTTCCAAGTCAGTGACCTCCTTCGGCGTGCGTTCCGTGGCGGTTGGATGGAATACTCACTTAAAGTCCTGCTGTGGCACAACTCCGTTTGGAAGGTACAAAATTTGTCCGCCAGGTCCGTAGTCTGCAAGAGACTTGCCAATGGTGTAAGGAAGGTGACCAGAGGGACTTTCGTCGCCAAAGATGATGTCCGCAAGGGCATTTCCCGACTCTTGACCAGGAAGGTTGGCCAGTATCACAGCCTTGACGTTGGGAAGATCAATCCATTTCTCCATAACGACAGGCCCCACTGCATGGATAACCACTAGCACTTCTCCCGCGCCGCCACCGCAACCTTTTGCGACGTTGACAATAAGGTCGTCACCGCCCTTTTGAAGGAGAAGGTCAGGCCTGTCACCGGCGACGTTCTCCCATCTAACGAATCCCTCACCGGCGTCAGCGTTCGTAAAGACGATGCACACGTCCTGGTCTAGTATGCTCGAGTCGGATGTGAAGGCAGGCTGGTTGGTCAGGTACTCTGAGAACTGAACCTTGGACGTGTTGAATCCCTCGCGGAGCGGCGCCACAGGAGGAATAAGATATGGAAAGTCAACTGCACCACTACCCCAACCGCTGGCCAGCGTGCCTTGATTGCACGCACGGTCGACGCAGACGTTGGGGCCTTTGCCCGGCCCGGCGTCCTCTCCAAAGACACCAATCTTGAGCTTGCCCTCGTGCCTCTTTCGAAGGTCACGCTTGGCGTCGGTGAATCCCATGCGGTCAATGGGGAGAAGATTGTCGTTTTTCAGGAGGACTGTTCCCTCACGGGCGACAGCGCGAGCGACCTCCTTGTGATCACCCTGCACATTGATAAACTTGTTCACTTCAACAGTATCTTGTGCCGTTTTACTGCCGGGGGCCATCGTGCCCATCTTGTCCTTGGTCCAAGAGGAGAAGTTTGGACCAGAATTGTCAAACTTGGTAGGATCGTCTTGACCGAGTTGGTACCAAGCGGCGACAATTCGCGTGACCATGTCATTGAGTCTCTCCAAGGGCACAGACCCGTTCATGATGGACCTTGTCAATTCTGGGCCCCAAAGGGACAGGCCATCCGAAAAGCGAAGTCCGTCTCCAGGCATGGTCATGTCGAGCCCTGCCAAGGTCGAAGCGACGCCCGACTGTTGTGCGCCCCAGTCACTCATGACGAAGCCTTGGAAACCGAGCTCGTCCTTGAGGATGCCGTTGAGCAGCTTCGAGTTTTGGCAGCCGTAAGAGTTGTTTACTTGATTGTAGGAGCACATGACGCTCGCTACGCCAGCTTTGATAGAATCGCCAAAAGGCCAGGCGTACAACTCGTGCAGAGTCCGATCGTCAATGTTGGAGGAAATGGCGTGCGGAAGAGCCCACTCCCAGGGCTGTCTGTAGTGCTCCTGTTCATTGGCCACAAAATGTTTGATAGTCGCCATAACGCCCTCGGACTGAATGCCCTTGATTGTTTGCGCCGCTGCCACGCCCTGGAGATATGGATCAGACCCAAAACCCTCCCAGTTGCGACCTCCAGCGGGCATGCGCCCCAAAGGGCCGACACAAGGGCCGAGGAGGACGTTGATGCCCTTTCCGCGAGCCTCGTTGCCGTGCGCCGCACCGCGCAAGTACATCAGTTCCTTGTTGAAAGTGGCACCGACTGTGATGCCCGCGGGGAAGGCGGTCGCATTATCGGCGAAGCGCAGGCCCAACGGACCGTCCTGGAGCTGGAGCTGGGGGAAGCCGACATGTGTGGCAGGCCCGTTGGTCCCAACGGCGAGTCCCATCATCCAGCCTGTTCCAGTTGTCATGTTGACCTTTTCGGCCAAGGTCATTTTCTCGACCATAAGTGCGGCCTTTTTGTAGCTATCGGCCCAGGTGGTAGCGAAGCCACCCTTTGGGGTGGGATACCAGGGCGGAGACAAACCATACTGCGGCGCTTGCTTAAACTTGTTGTAAACGACAGCTCCTCCTGTGCCGAGGATGATCCACAGGATCAGCACGACTGAACAGGTGGCAATGCAGCACTTGGAACGATTTCGGAAGGGGCGTCGCCAGGAGCTATAGTTGATGCTTTTCTGACCAGTGAGGAAGGCCGGCTTCTTGTCATTGTGACCATGGTCGGGAGAGTCATCGAGGGGGTCAGAGGTCAGAAACTCGGTGGCGTCGAGGTCGGAGTCGAGATCGGAGTCTATGGAGCGACGAGTACGCGCAAAATGGCCGTCATCGTTGTCGCCGTCTCCAGCGTTACCCAAGGCATGGTAGCGCTGGGAGGGAGTGAGCAAGCCCTCCTTGCTCTCATCCATTGCAATGTACTAGTTGAGGAGGATAGGAACAGGCAAAAGACAGAAAAAGACTCAAAAGATTCAGACGTGTGAGGTGGAAGAGATTCCTGTTCGCCTGTTCATGTCATTGCTTTGCTCTGACGAGGCCCCACGTCTGACGTCTAGCTTCAATGCTGCTGCTGCTGCTGCTGCTGCTGCTGATGATGATGATGAGAGACGTGATGATTGATGGATAAAGTATAGTCTCCCAGAGACAGTGATTCCGGGTCAATCCAGCTCAAGAGAATGAGAAAAAGAAAAGGACACACGAGCCATCTGAAAAAAAAAAAAAAAAACCAAAGAAGCAAAGAGGCTGGATCGCCACCGCCCGGGCAATGCAGTCAATCTAAAAAGTTGTGGTAGAAGCTGTAGTGGCCGATTCGAGCTTGAAACGCAGCTCGAGACCGTGCAGATGCTTGGCTTGAAGGAAACACTACGGATTACTGGTAAACAAGCCCCGGCCCGCTGGAGACAAGAGTTGCACCTACCGCCTCAGGGGCCTTGGGGAGGGGCAGGGGGGCAAGGGGGTCCCCATAAATAGCCGCAGGTTGCTTGTTACTTAGTACTACAGTAGTCTTGAACCACTGTGGGCTCTTTCACCTAGCATGTTTGATTATCTAATACACACGGGCAATTATCAGATACGTAACCTTGCCCTGCCACATGCGTATCTGTCTCCATTGCTCTTTAAAATGACTTTATCGCCATTTAGGTGCACAGTAGCACACCTACATTACCCGTCTGTGATTTCCATTGATTAGCTGCTCTTGTTGAACATCTCCATAAGATTCCAAAACACCATGTTCAAAGTGATATTTATCCATCATCCCAAAGAGTGATTGGCATCATGTTGGTTGAGAATACAGCATTTGGTAACTGGTTGCCACCCCCCTCCTCCCCCCTCCCCCGAACACAAGCGGGAAAACAGGTGCCGGGACTGATACGGCGCCATCCAAAATGGACCAAGTCAGGTACACATCTCCGACTCTGCTATCTCGGTGGGGTCAAAATGCCATGCTATAGCCGCATGTAACGTTCATCAGCCCTTGTGCACATACCGTAGTCATGCATTCAAAGAGCTGAACAGTGGATCACTGCCCTCAATGTTACCGTTGCGCGTGGCCATGTCGAATTACGCGCGGAATGTCCTGGTTTATATCTAGACCTTGCCTCTTCTCATCATCATGAGTTATGTTCGTGATGTTGCTGCCGTTTATTTTTCTTCAAACCACTTCTGGCGCTTTAGCTTTGTGCCTTGGTTGGCATAGCAATTGAACATTCGGGTGACGATGCGGTATTCCTGGGGAGGGTGGCTCCCAGAGCTGTTTCTGCTCGCAGGCATCACTGCTGCGCAGTTCAACAACCCATCTGGCGTCGACATCTGGTGCGGAAAGGCTTACAGGGAGACGTACGTATTGCATGAATCAATCTATTATCAAAAGTTTATACCACAAGTCCATACCACTGAATTCCTTGTATCTTATAGGAACTCATCGTTTGACCCCGGTGGCTGGTTTGAGGATCCAGCAGTCACAAGCACTCCCTCACTCAGACTCAAGGCCAAACCTCGGATGAGCATCTATCTTGACACCGACGCGGCCGCCTCTGTTCTAGTGGATGCTGAGGTAGTATACTACCAGATAGGCGAACCAATCTCTGAAAGCTTCTTGACTAGCCCGGCTCAGGCGCTTGGAGTCACCATCTTGTCCGATGGTCTCAGTCTTGGCTCTGCGGCACTGGACGTCGGATCAATCGACAATGAGATCGCTATCAGCTTAAAGGGTCTAGCGCCGAGAATGGATCCGTATAACCTTACGATCCAAGCTGTGCTCGCCAACTCGACCGTGTACACGGCTTCTACCAGCTTGTCTTACCTTCCCTATCCCGAGTCGTATGGAAGCGTGGCCAGACTTGACAATTTGTACGGAGGCACGTATGCGCAACGTGGTAAGAACAGCTCATGGGTCGAGATCTACCCTTACACTTAGTAAGTCTTCCAACTTGCGTGACACGTTTGGCTGTCTCGTTGTAAAATTCATTCAATGAAGGAGACGGTGCAGCATGCTAACATTCAGCAGCTACGTGCAATGGAGTCTCTACTGGGATGCCAACGTGAGCACGCTCAATGACTTCTCCTCCTCCTACAACATGATCCATATCGTCCCGACCGGGACTCTTGGAGACTCGCCCTTCCCGTGGGATCAGTTCCAGCCCTACCTCGACCGCGCCGCCGAGCTGGGAATTTGGCTGCAATACGACATTCTCTGGACACCTGATAATCTTACATCCATGACAGAGCAAGTTACAAGGCTGCGTGAGCATCCAAGCATTCTGTCATGGTACCAATCCGACGAGCCAGATGGGAAGAGCAATCCACTGAACTCAACCGGTGTTGCCTACAATCTTATCAAGGAGCTGGATCCGTACCATCCCATCAGCCTCGCCCTTAATTGCTATGACTTCTACTACGAGGACTATGCCGCGGGAGCCGACATCATCACCCCCGACGTCTACCCAATCTCTACCAACACAAGCTACTCTACCGTCTATGACACCGTCTGCAACGCGACCTATGGTTGTTGCGGCTGCGATGATTGCGGGGTTGGCCCCACTGTCTTCTCCGACATCCCTCACCGTCTCGACGAGTTTCGTCGGCGGGATGGACTCATCGGCTGGGCCAAAACGCAGTGGTTCGCCCCGCAAGCTTTTGGGAATGAGTCCTTCTGGACGAGATATCCCACCGCCGGCGAGCTGGACGTCATGACGCTGTTGGGTGTCAATCATGGCGCCAAGGGTATTGTGATGTGGGACTATCCGACCACCTCGGAGCTATTCGGTCTTACGAGTGATATGGCGGCGCTCTTCACCAATCAAGAGGCTGCCAGGTTCTTGATTGGCGCACCCAGGACACAAGATTTAGCAGTCACGGGAGGCGATGAGAATGTTGACGCGGCCGTGTGGGTAGATGCGGATAATAGCAAGGCGCTGGTGACCGTGGTCAACTTGAACTACGATATTGTAGGGTCATTGACAGTGACCCTTCCCACCGGTGTGACACCCTCAACTATTGAGAGTTATCTCTGGGGCAACTCCACATGGCAGACTGGGAACGGAACGCTGAGTGTGTCTGGAGGACTGAGCGGACTCGAGACTGCAGTGTTTGTGGTGACTCTGGCATGAGGTTGGGTGCTCTTAGAGCTTCTAGCCTTCCATTACTTCCCTTGTATATATTTACTGGTATAAACTCCCCTACTTAGTATACATATCGAAAGTTGGGGTTCTCCTTATCTGTCTGATCCTCAAATGCATGCACAAACGCATCGTCGTGCGCATCACGCACACCTTCAGCGGCCAGGCGATCGCGCTTCTTGTTTTGGGCCATCAGATAGAAGCGGAGAAGAATGACATCGATGACGAGAAGGCTGTAGCAACCCAGATGCGTGGCGAATGCAATGAAGTAGCGCGGGGAGTCCCATGTCAGGAAAACTTGTGGCCCTGTGAAAACAATGGTGTTAGTCGACGATGAATTACGTGAGTGGGACTACCAAGTCCATCGAGGCGGTATAGCGATGGGTAGTCCCTTTTCAGCCAGGAGAATGTAGAGGGGTTGGTCTGTCTTACCAATGGCGTTGCCGGTGCTCCAGATGATGAAGTTCAGGGCGATTGCAACAGACTTTTTGGTTTGGCCCGCAATGTTTCGCGAAATAAGAGACAGGGCGAGGGTCTGGGCGGACCAGAAGGAAAAGGTAATGTAGTAGCTGATCAGAAGACCGACATGCTGAGTCCAAGTGTCCAGTGGGACGACCATTAGACAAATAGTACCGATAAATGACCTGATTTTCAAATGAGGAGTTGTCAGTATCTTGTTTTGTAGGTCCTCGGCACTCGTACACCACAGGCAGACTTACGGGATAGTGAATGCTCCCATGACCAATAGGTTTTGATGGGTCTTGTTGACCAACCACAGAGACGACAACAGCACTATAATGATGTATGCGCCCAGGACCATAGCTAACAGTTGCGTCTGCAGTACCGTGAATCCCAAGCTCTTGATGATGATGCCCTGAAAAGAGCCCAAGCCGGACGTGGGTAGCGTAGTGCATAGGGCAATCAAAGAGTATCCCCAGACCTGCGGGTCCAGCAGTGCCTCGACGAGCTGATTTTTCTTAAAAGTCCGATTCTGGAGCCCGGTCTGGTTATCGCGCACCCGCTCTACCATGAGATGCTTGTCCTCTTCAGTAAAGCATTTGGCTCTCATAGGACTATCAGGCATCCACCAACCCACAAAGAGCCCGAAGAAGATGGACACGACGCCGTAGATCAGAAAAAGCCATTGCCAGGATTTCAGCGGGCCTGTGGTGATGAGCGAGAAGCAGTAGGCGAGGAGACCGCCAACGATTTGTTGTGCGCCGTTCATCATGTACCAGTAGATGACTCTGGCAGCCTGTTCCTCTCGCCGGTACCAAATGGAGGAGAGGACGATGAAGGCCGGCTGGCAGACGGACTCGAAGAGGCCTAGCAGTGTGCGTACCGTGACTAGGCCCGCAAAGGTGGAGCATGCCGCTGTGCAAGCTAGAACGGCTCCCCAGCAGATGATGCTGAAGGAGAGATATTTTCCAATGGGTACTCTGGACGACAGAATTTAGATTTCAAGCTCTTGCAGGTGGTGTCGTACTGATGGAAGCTGCTCTTTGGAAACAATTGGGTAATTTAGTCTTACCTGGCAATAATCCAATTTTGAGGGTATTCTACAATCAAGATGGTGATGTAAATGCAGGTTGTCAGCCATTGATACTCTTGTCCCACCAAGTGTGTATCATCGACTATGCCCCTGTTGACTGGTCGTTAGCAGAGTTCATGAAGTCTAAAACAGGATTCGAACCTGCAAAGAACTTGATGATGTACAAAAAGACTCACATGATGCTTGAAAAACTGAGTGTGCCCTTATCAATAGCTTGAAGAAAATAGGTTCCGATCATGATAGTCAAGACACGCTTGTCGATCTTGCGCCGCAGCTCCGCGTTCTTCTCGGGAGATATCTCGATGCGTGCGTCCGACACATACTCGGCCAATTCCTTATCAAGCTTGTCGTAGTTCTGGTGATCCTTGGCAAATTCGATCTCATCAGCCGACATTACGCGCTCGGCCTTGTCAGGCTCGTTGACTCCATGGTTCGATGGTGTCACGGGGTCGATGGACGTGGATGTGGCCGCCATTCTCACGGTATGCAGTAGGCGCCACTTAGGGATGGCTAGATCCTACAAGAGGCTAGAAAATTGACGATACTTCCACGCGAAGGGGAGGCAACTTTGTGACAACTTGAGAAGATATCAGGTCTCGGGGTGCATTCAAGGCAAGCAGAGAGACTACATGAAAGGCGCGGGATTGCGCGTCCGTCATATAACTTGTAAAAGGAGCCGCCAGCAACAGAATACGACCCATTTTTTTGGAGTCGGTCAATCCACCTTATTGGAAGGGCCTAGTATCTTTTGAGGCTCCTGGTTGCATGGTTCCCAAATGCCAGCCACAAGAGTGCGGAGAGTGTCAGACTGTTTTGGTCATGCTGGCCAGTTCGGCGTAATCCTTCTAGAGTCAACTACCTGGGGCACATATTACCCCATTGACCCGAGTACCAGCGATCGCTATGTAGTTGATCACGCGTCAATACGAAAGGGTCCACAAACTCAACCCCAGACTTGCCCCAGACGCCTGTCTAGGCCCACTCTAAACCCCGTGGGGAAACATCTATTCCCTGATGGAAAGATGGGGGGGCTCCAACCGTCTGACTGCCAAGGCCTTGGGCAGTCAGGGGAGTGCTGTGATATTCGGTCTAGTTCGGCCCGAGATATCCCACGATAACACGACGAAGACGGCCGCTTTCTCCACCTGTCATTCGAAAGCTGGACGGACATGATCCGACGGGTTATGCATGCCTCGTTGTGACTGCATATGCCCATGGGTGATGGGGTAATCTTCCACCGTGGCACAAGAGCTCACCCATGCTACTTGTGCCTTAAGCCCTTCAACTCTGGTTGTTCTTATTAGTGAGCGGCTCACCCTCCTTCTTTGTTAATTCCACTGGCCAATATACTTCTTATATCACGTGTTTATCAAGCTATTCCTCCTTCATCTGCTCCTTTCTCCCCCATCCCCTGGTAGTTAGACGGTGGCCTGTCATGCCGACAGAAATACGCGGAATCCGCCATGCCGATGTTCATAGCAAAATTAAATTGCTCATCGATGGCATGGTCAATATCAAGGACAAGACCGGCGAGTACTTATTAAAACTGGACGATGGCCGTGTCATCGATACCAAGGGCTGGAATGATTGGGAATGGACTCACGGCGTTGGATTGTATGGAATATGGCAGTACTATGAGTTGACGGGTGATGCTCAAAGTCTGCAGGTCATTGAGTCCTGGTTTGCAAATCGTTTCGCCGCCGGCGGCACTACCAAGAATATCAACACAATGGCAGTCTTTTTGACTCTGGCTTGTGTCTATGAACGCACCAAAAATCCAGCATATGTTCCATGGCTGGACTCTTGGGCTGAGTGGGCGTACCATGATCTTGAGCGGACACGCTTTGGTGGCATGCAGCATGTCACTTATGTTTCACTGCACGATAATCAGCTCTGGGATGATACCCTCATGATGACAGTCCTTCCCTTGGCCAAAATTGGTCTTGTGCTTGGTCGGCCCCACTATGTCGTTGAGGCTAGAAAGCAATTCCTCCTGCACGTGCAATATCTGTTCGACGCAAAGACTGGTTTATTCTTCCACGGCTGGGAATTCAATAGACCAGGAACGAACGGAGAGGGTCTCGGCCACAACTTTGCGGAGGCCAGATGGGCACGAGGGAATAGCTGGTTGACTATCGCCATCCCAGAGTTCCTGGAGCTGTTAAACATCGACCTGGATACGGATCCGATAGGAATGCACCTTCGAGATGTTTTGGAAGCCCAGTGTGCCGCTTTGACCTCGCTCCAGGCGTCGTCAGGCCTGTGGCGTACTCTCTTGGATGTGCCCGAGAGCGACGGCTCTTATCCCGAAGCCAGCGCCACCGCAGGGTTTGCATTTGGGATTCTCAAGGCGCGAAGGAAACGATACCTTGACCCAACAATTCCATTCTCTCCCATCGAAGTCGCTGATGGTCAGAGGCTCGCAGCGACGAAGCCGAGCGTCTATGATCAGACGGCTGTAAAGGCTGTCAAGGCCGTCTTAGAGAATATCGACGAAAACGGCGAGTTGCTGAATACGTCCTTTGGGACAGCCATGGGGTCAGTTTAAGATTCGGAAAAGGCGTTTGAAGAAGATAGCTAACAAATCCGCAGAAACACACTCCAACACTATAAAGACATACCCATCACAAGCATGCCTTACGGACAGGCTATGGCGATCATGGCGCTCGTGGAGTTTCTGCGAGGTTACGTGTAAATCAGTCAGCGTCGGAAGATTGTCCGGCCTGACTTTGAACGAATGATTGTTGAAGACAAACTTTATTGCGCGCAAAATTCGCCTTAGCAAAATTCGCTTCAGGTGAAAACACTCGAAGCCCTCTCTGCGGGCTTTGGCAAAGCATTCTTTCAAAGCATCTTGAAGAGGCAGTGCCTCAGCAAGCACTCTCCTGCATATCAGATAGACAATTGGAATCCATAGATCGAGAAGCAACTTTGAAGACTACCGTTGCTGAGATCCGAGTGAACTATCGAATTGGTTTGCGGAGCTAACGCGTCTCCAAACCACAAAGCTTGAGGGGCAGGGCCAGGCAAAATACTGGTGTGATTCCAAGAAGCTCTAATGCTCCGAGCCAGAGCTTATCAGAAGAAACAAGCTTCCTGTTATTTGTGGTCTGCCAAGGAAGTATAATGCTTGCTGTCCGCTACTATTATAAATTATGTTGCCACTCACATGCGCGCTGGTGTTAAACATGCGGTCAAAGGTTCATCGCAACTGTAAATCAGCGGACTGAAATTGAAAGTGTTTTCCTGAACAAATCCGCCTGGAGATGAGTTCCGTTCATGAAGAAAAGATCGCCGTCCTTGGAGATGTCAGAGACGAGATACAAAACATGGATTCGGCAACAGAAAAGACAAGCGCGGTCCATGTCATCCACGAGATGAATGTGTTGGGTTTATCCGATGATGATGTGAATTTTTACCACAGCGTCACTGAAGAGGAACGCAAACGGATCACCAGAAAGGTCTGTTTCACTCACACAAAAAGTACGAAATTGACATTCGTTTTTGATGAAGTCGTCTGCAGATCGATATTCGCCTTGTTCCGATGCTGTCTATGCTCTATCTCTTCGCCCACCTCGACAGAGCCAACATAGGAAACGCAAAAATCGAAGGCATGGATAAGGACTTAAAGCGTACGTCTTTGACTGGTGTGAAAATATCCCGAAGAACTTTCTGTGGATGAAGGTCAAGGCTGAAATGACTTTTGCAGTGACCAACATCAAGTGGAACATTTCGCTTTCCATGTTTTTCGTCTTGTACATCCTGTTAGGTGAGTTTATGTGCAGGCAAGCAGGAGGGCTGCCAGCGTGGTGATGTTGTAGCTGCTGACCATCCCCAATAGAGGTGCCTTGCAATTTTTATCTCAACAGGATCAATCGACCATCCATCTACGTTGGTATCATTACAACTTTATGGGGCACCGTCATGACATTGCACGGGGTTGTGCAAAACTTTGCAGGCCTAGTGACGCTCCGACTACTGCTCGGCGCTCTCGAGTGAGTTCAACATCTTTATAAAGACCGAGTAAATTTCATATCAATAACGCATTTACAGGGCCGGATTCTTCCCCGCTGCGATGTACCTTTGCTCTTTCTGGTATATGCCGAGGGATTTCAGCTCACGGATGGCGTATTTCTACTGGGCAAGTGCCTTATCCGGGGCCTTTTCTGGCCTCTTGGCTGCTGGAATTGCACAGATGGACGGGCTTGGAGGCTATCAGGGGTGGCGATGGATCTTTATTATTGAAGGCATTGGCACGGTCTGTATCGGCTCACTGTCCTTTTTCCTCCTCATAGACTCGCCCAAGCTATCGACAAAATGGCTATCGCCGAAGGAGACACGGTTTCTCGAGATCCAGCTCATCGTCAAGGAGGGAGGTCAGGTTAACGGCGCAGTAGAGAGCAAAATTAGATGGAAAGATCTTCGACCCGTATTGACAAACTGGCGGCTGTATTTCCAAGGATTCATTGTTTTTACCCAAGCAACCTGTTCGTATGGTGAGTGCTTTTTTTCTTTTGCAGCTTTCTTTGCAGCTGCGTCAATCAGTCATCATATTCTAACCGATCGTGAATAGCACTCAAATTCACCCTTCCAACCATTACCAAGTCAATGGGTTTCACCAATACCAACGCCCAGCTCATGACCGTACCGCCCTTCATCGTGGGAGCCATATCCGCCATCGTCTTCTCCAAAATCTCAGATCACTTCTGCTGGAGGATGCCCTTTGTCCTGGTTACATTGCTTACGCTCAGTGTCGGATATTCCATCATCATTTCCATGAATGGTGTGATTAGCGGCTCCCACGTCGGTCTCGCGTACTTTGCTATCATGCTCGCAACCACCGGTATATACCCACTCAGCCCAGCAGTGACTGCTTGGACGGTCAACAACCTCGCACCCGCCAAATCTCGGGCCCTTGGACTAGCATTGTATGCTAGCATGTTGAATCTTGGTGGAATTCCGGGCAGTTTCATATTCTTTGACGCGGATGCCCCGGCTTACAATACTGGATTCGGACTTTGTCTGGCGTTGGGCTTGACAAGCTGCATCGTCGCCTTAGTTCTGGAGTTCAGCTTCGTTGCGGCAAATAGGAAGAGGGCCCAGCTGAACATGGATGACATTAGGGCTAAGCATTCACCTGAGGAGCTACTTCAAATGGGCAACAAGAGCCCACTCTTCAAGTACATTCTGTGAAGTAGCATGGGTCAGAAGCAGTTCCTCTCGAGGTAACGTGCGCTGTTGGCTTTTCTCTCGACATGATTTGTTCTAGGCATTGCCGCTCCTGAGTCGATCAATAATGGCGAATTCAAAGTCAAGTTGAGGATAAGTTTCTGATGTTATGGAACCAAATAGACAATACGCATAGCGTTCGGCAGTTCCTCAAAGCTGAGGTAACTAGATGGCCTAATTTTCCAACTTGAACAGTCGCTTTTCTGTACCACCAAATCATGATTTCCTCACATGTAAAACAACGTAGGCCCTGAAAACTCAGGCTAACGTTTCGAAACTTTGGGAATAATGAATCTGTAAAGAGCCATTAGCCCTTCCTCCGAGTTATTTGGATGGGGGATTCTGTGCAATAGCATATGCCACCCTAGTACAAACATTGATCTCCACTTCTTGTATATTACACAGATCCGATCAATACTACCGTTATAGTGTTGAGAGCTCCGGTCCCAGCCCGTCGTAGCAATGTACGCAATTAAAGTTTCGACATCTAGAGATTGCGTGGCGGGACCGTGCAAAGGTTGCGTTCCTTTACCTGGACTCGGTTTCGCTCGTGTAGGCATGCCAATCGTTGCTTCTCAACCAGAGGGCAGTCAAAGCTTACCTGCGTCCCCTCTTCCATATATTGTTTTCTGATACGCACTAGATATACAGAGAATCGTTTACCTACCTAGGTTGGGTTGGCGCGTCCGCTTACTGTGCATCTGGTGCAGAGTTGAACGGAATCGAACACATCACTACAACGTTGTTCGCAAATCAATGTTCATATCAAACAAACAAACAAAGTCCCGAAAACACACACCGCTGCATTTCGCGGGGTCACGCAGACTTGGGAATGTAAGACTGCAACGTCAGAAGGGATGGTCACACGACATGGGAACACAAGGTTCTGTCAAGTAGATAGTGTTGTCGCCATTGGCTGGTTGATTACATTACCCTGCAGGAACAGTGCAGGCAGTCTAAGCTTTTCTTTGGATATAAAACTTTGCTTAAGAAGTTGATAGAGGCGCAACTAAAGAATACTATGGTCCGCATCACCCAGTCCATTTTCTAGCACGGGAACAATACCCTGTGCAGCATTTAGCCCATCTTCTCCAACGTGTGATCAACAGAGCGCCACTTGGAAATTAACCCCCACAATCTGGACATTGTCAGTGGAATTGTTAGTTTTTCTCTCATTTCTATCTGTTGACAATAAGTTGCAAATCTCGCAACAATCTGCAAAGTTTTGCTTCCATACAGCCTTAATTCCATAGGGTGATTGGATGTTCTACCAGTCAAAACTCTCGGTCACCTTTTTGAGGCACTTGCGTGTTCGTGCGGGTTGCATTCTTTATAAACAGACAATTCTGTCTTAATGGGAATACTCAAGCTCATTGGCCATCATTGGATGGTGAAGACGTTATTTAGGTTGCATTCTAGGCAAGCCCTGTCTTTGAAGTCGGCTGAGACGCTTCTAGGCCCGTCCAGCAAATTTCTTGGCAGAAATCCATTTGTGGCCTATCATTTTGGAAAATTATCGAAAACAATTACTCAGGCGTACTACCATCTACCTTTCATCGATAGAGCCACGTGTAGTTACCGCCTGCAACGGTGATGGGTAAACACGCCCACCAGGGCACGTCCCGAGGTCTTTTGAGTCGAGAGGCAAAGTCAGGAGTATGACTGAGACCTCTTCAGGGTTTCTACCGAGGCCGTTGACTGGTGGTCCTTGCGAGGATTGGTGCTCTTCCGGGCTCTGTTCTATTCGCTGTTCCGGGGCTACATACGTCGTTTGTATGGTCATTAAACCAAATCACGTTGGAGGTGATCTCACATTGGCATCTGCTCATTTGCTCCTCAATGTAACAATGAATTTGCGGGAGAATACACGAACGCATATAAAAGCAACAGCTATATGTGTTCCTCATGTCTCCGCTGCTCCATGGTTCTAGCAAAACTATACACGTTTATCAACTTTTGGATCTTTCTTGGGGCATCACTCCTTGCTTACCAGCTGCCTGTATATACTTGAACTTGATTGTAAATGAGACCCAGTTTACCTGTAATTTACCACTCTTTCGGAAATTCAAAGATATACGAAATGAATTCTTTTTCAAAAATTCTGGTCCTGTCTCTGGCCTCTCTGACAGCAGCATGGGTACCACCAACCTATTCAGGCTTCAATAGCATCTGGAGCTCCGAGTTCCTCTACCCTGCCGGACAACTTCCAAATAGCGCAACCTGGAACATCATTACAGGGTACTTGGGAGTCAACGCTGAGCTGGAGGAATATACATCCTCCTCTGCCAATGTGCAATGTTCGGGTGGGCAGACCCTGCAGCTAGTACCTTGGAAAGATTCTTCTACCCTATATGGATGGACCTCTGGCCGCATCGAGTCAAAGTACACCTTCACTCCCACTGCAGGCAAGATCACGAGGGTCGAGGCTGATATACGCTTCGGCACAAACGCCGTTGCCAACAAACAAGGCATCTGGCCTGCATTCTGGATGCTCGGCGATTCGCTCCGGCATGGGGGTGGCTGGCCAGCTTGTGGAGAGGTGGACATCATGGAGACGATCAATGGTGCTCTCACTGGATATGGTACTGCCCATTGTGGGAGTTATCCCGGGGGAACCTGCAACGAGCCCAATGGTATTCAGGGCAACATTGGTATTCCGGACCAGGGTTGGCATGTTTGGAGGGTAGAGTTTGATCGGACATCGAACAATTGGGCGACAGAGACGATTAAGTGGTCTATGGACGGGAATGTGTTCCAGACACTTACCGGAAGCCAGCTTGGAGAGAGCATCTGGAATTCTTTGGCTCACTCGCCCCTGTACGTCATACTGAATGTCGCTGTAGGAGGAAGTTGGGTAAGTTGATGTCACCCCTCGTCCACTTGGAACTCGCATGTTCCGCGCCCAGTTACGTGACTAATGCGCTTTCGTAGCCCGGAAACCCGAATAGTGCTACCTTGGATGGTTACGGAAGCATGATGGAGGTCGGGTATGTCGCACAATATGTCTCTATCTGATGGGGATGGCTGGCCGGCTCCTTTGGGGACCTATTGAGGACGCGCGGGGTGGAATACGTGAGTTGATAGGCGCTTACAGAAACACAATCCATAAAGGTCTCATCTCTGGAAATAGTCGTAAGGCAGGTAGATGTAGTGGCGGAGGATGAGACTCGATTAGATGAAGGCGATGTTGACGACTGTATGGAGAACGAGGAGACAAGGGGGTCATCGAGGAAGTAAAGCGATGAGTGTTCAGACAGAGACCAAAATCTCTTTGTCTTTGTTTCAATTGTAGATAGTAGGGTAAAGGATCTCATGATGAATGACACTTTCAAAGTTCAGGATTCCCACGAAGCACTTCATTCGTTCGTCCAAATAGAGCACCAGCAGCCGATACGATTATCTATGGCAGAATATTTTGAGGATGCAAGCGGACTCTTATCCTTAGCAATGCTCCGTTTTTCATTGATGCTTTCTACCTATTACAAGTGAACAACGGCTAGTCGAATGTATTGACGTGCCGCACCAGTTGGGCTTGCATCACTTTATAATCGGTCTCTCACCATCGACAGCTTAGTAGTTCGGCGTCTTCTTCCAGACTGGAAGCTCCCTTAAGCGATCCCTATCAAAGTCCACCTTGCCCTTGGCATCAACCCAAGCACCTTCGTCCGTAGCATCCAGCCCGTCTTCCGCCAAATTTTCAATTTCCTTCTTGCTGAGGCCATTTGCGTCCTTGGGCAACCATATTATTGGCTTCTTGGATTTCAGACTTGGGTTCTTGTACGCATTCTGGAGCTCCTCATCAGTATATTGAGGTGGCGAGTCACTCTCAGCAGCGGTATGTTGAAGGAAAGCCCTCATAGCCTTCCGAGACGCATAAACATGGGGCTCAAAGAACCGAGCGATGGGATCGAGAACTTTGCTAGGCACATGTAGCTCACGGCCGATTTGCTGAACTCGAGAATTGCCGCTTGCCTCGTCCTCTCCCTCTGCCCTCCCTTCTTCGGCGCCTGCCAACAGGGCTTCTTGCTCCGGGTCTGCATCTTCTCCTAAGAGCATGCTGTCGGTGAAATGATCCTCGAGAGGATTGAGAAAGCGATTTGTAAGGATGTTGTATGCGATTGTGCCAATAAATAAAATGAGCACCAGAATGGAGGGTCCCTTCGCGTTACGCAGTCCAAACAGCCCAATGAGACAGAGCTCACCAATATACACGCCGGTCAGGACCTGCTTGAGGGCTCGCGTGTAGCACTTGCCCTTCGACTCTAACTTGGGCTGCACCACAAAGAGGAGGTTGTATTTGTAGGCGTAGTAGAAGAGTGAGAGGCCGACAGCGGCGAAGCCTAAAACCAGTGGCGAAATGCAGCTATAAACCAGCGCAATGATGATGAAGTTGGTAAATTTGGGATAGACCTTGCCCCAACCAATGCCCTTGAGACTTGTATACTGCTTGTACTTGTCCCGCGGGGTCTTGTAGATGAATGCTTCGAAGAATAGATACTCGAAGAGGTCTGACCAATTCATGACAGTTTTGACGCTGGATCCGAGACCTTGCAAGATGAAGTAGGTCAGGTAAAAATTCGACGACTTCGGTATGTTGTCGGCCAAAAGCTGTGGAACATGGTGAGGCTCATTGATAATTTTAGGGATGAATGCAGTAGCAGATGAACTGAGTGCAGTCACCAGGAACACCTGAATGATCTGGAATGCATAGTACCAAGCTTGCACTTGAAGCTCAGCCGAAACGTTCGTCGGCTCGCCAGAAGCTTTGGCGATTTCTGTTCATCAAGTGTCAGCCCTCGATCCTCAATATGGGAGAAAACGGGAAGATCAGTGCCAGACTTACTCCGCATAATTATCGGCACATAGGATGCAAGCATGCTCGTGAGTAATGGGGGCACAAAACCAGTCAAGAGTCCGAGGATGGGGCTAGGAAGATTTTTGATCCAATGCAGCCATTCGAAAGTGGCAAGGTAGTTCACATTGGAGATGGAACCAACGATGGCAGTCGGGATTGACCAGAATATAATCAAAAGTGCAACAAACACATTGGCTAGTGACTTTTTGGATAAGCGTTCGGCTTGTGGCATCGCTAGATTTCTCCAATTCACCTCGCTCGGGAGGACGCCGATGAGCCTGGACTGGACGGCGAGGTTCGGGGGCACTGGGATGCGGAAGTTGGACTCGCCCCGATATGCTTTTTGCGCTGAAGTTTGATCCGCATACTCGACGAAGACGGCGCAGCGCTTGTGGCTCTCGGTGACTTCAGCTGTATATGACTGCCGTTTTTCATCGACATCCTGATTAGCTTTGGTGACGTCGTCTCGTAGATGGTCGATTAGATCAGATGCGACGCCGGCAATATAGTATGCTCGCTCACGCGGGCGAGCATTCTCAACGGCAGCATCATCCGGGGCTATGCCCTTCTTTGTGATCTTCTTGGTAGCCTGTCTGAGGAAGGAGACCTCGGCATACTCCAATTTTGTGGTTTTGGCGTCTCTTGACTCGACCAGGTCATCGAGGGGTTTCGTTGCCTTAATGATCCATTGTGTCCTGGCATCACTTCCAAAGGCAGACTGCACATCTTCCGAGGACACCTCCTTCGGAGGGTCAAGGTAGAGGACTGTGCGAGAGGAGAGCCGAGACGCATTGGCCTTGGACAAGTACCAAGCCTGGCGCAGGCCTATCAACCAGATTCGTTCTCTCACGACGACGAACATGACAAATCCAAAGAAAAGCCAGGCTACTACAGCATGTGCGTAGAGGCGGTCTTTGTAGTGCACATTTCCAAAGCCGAGTTTGTCCAGTTGGGAAGCATCGCCGCCGCCTGTGGCGTTGACGGGAAAGAGGATCGGCCATGTTATGCACACACCGGCGAAGCAAATGAAGATGATGGTCCTCAGGAATCTCAGGTACAGATAAGCATCGAGAGATGAGTGCTCGAGGACAAACTTGTCGTTGAGTTGTCTGATGGTCCGGATCCACTCAAATCGCTTAAGGCTGGATATTGGCGTTCGGTCTCTGCTTAGGTGTGAGTGAAAATGGCAAATCATGTGTGAGAGAAGCAGATACATACTTCTCAGGGATTACATCAATGAATGTTCTCGGGGAGTAGATCCTGCGAAACGGTCTTTTGATAATGACAAAGACAGAGAGCAGGACGACAGCGCTGATGAGAGATGGAATCAAGGCAGCCAGGATTGCTGGAAGAGAGGCGGACTTGTCAGACTGCAAAGACTGATTAGCTGTGATACCAGGCGTGGAACGAGTCAGGTATCCAAGAAAAGCTGACTCACATCTTGGGTCGCCGTCTCATTGCTGAGGATCCGGAGCGTAGGGAAAGCATCGACATTGTCCAGGTGAATATGCCATCCCTCCTCATTCATCGTGGGGGCAAGCACATTCTGTAAGGCCATGGCGACGCCCTCGAGTGTCCCAAAATGGCACTCGACTCGAGATGTTGTTCTTCGCGCGCCCGTTGACCAGGATTACCTCGCTGCTGGGCTTGGGCTGCGAAGTTAATTGTTTTAATGAACTGCACAGACGACAAGCCTCAAGTAGCTCTGAAGAGTTGAGGCGATCGTCATGATCCCTGCACCGATCTCGAACCTTACCTAAGGAATCTTGATAAGAGTGACGACATTCCCCACTTCGCGGATCACCACCAATGATGTTCCCATGAAGCCCTAACCCTGCCAACGTCACTTCATTTTTTGCCATGCCATTCACACCAAATGGGACACATCTTTGTAAGAAGATTGACCTGCGCATTATTGTACTTCACTTTTAAAGAGCTCAAACATTTCATTACAGTTCTCTAACTGGTATCTATTCGCCGCGAGGCACAAGTGTGTAATTCATTTCTGCATCTAGTTCCTGGGTCGGTCTGCTGCTCGAATCATCAGCTTTCGAGATGGAGTGTCGCCTTCCAAGGTAGCCAGACATCCCATGGGAGGAGGCACTCAGCGTTCCCTTAATACCAAGTTGGACTTTTGGGCCAGTGCTGGAGCATAGTAGTGACTGCCGTGTTCCACTCGTATTCGAAACATTGAGCTAGCTGATCAGCTTCCGCCGGGTCCGGGTCACGCCCTCCCCACATCTCGCGTCGTGCTGCCTCTACTGCTGCATATGTTGGTATAAGATTGCTATTTCCTGGGTCAGCTTCTGCTCCACTGGTTACGAAGTCCGTCTCCTCGCTATATATGCGTGTGCCTGCAGTTCAGTCAACCAGGATCCCTCGGTACTCACTCGTCAACAATCTTTCGAAGACATAGCCAGGCCATGTTCCAGCTTCGATTACTCGCAGGGTCGTTCCTAACACGCATCTTTGGGAATCTGTCTGTTAGAGTCTCTATATTCCTAATGTTCTCACACTCCATGGTAGTAAAGAGGAGCATACCTTTGCATCGTCCAAAACATTCCCGCTAAAGGGGTAGCTCCTAGTGAGGCCTCTTAGCTCGGTGAGGAACTGGTTGCTGCCGACATAGTAATTCCAAGCCTCTGTCATTGGTCTCTGAAAAGCCACCGCATCGTTCTCATCGTCACAATTGGCGGCAATCTGCTCGATACGAGCGATCTCGGTCATCGTATTTACGCTGTGACTTTCCAGGGACTTGATGAGTCGACGTACGGACGGCTACAAAATGCTTCTATCAGCTTACGTGAACTTGCTCAAGCTGAGTCGGCTTCCTTCCATATACAAATGTCTCAGGTGCTTGATGAGAACGAACCTGGGCGTCTTTGTGTTTCTTGCCATCCTTCTTGTTGCTGTCGGACTTGCGGCTTGACCGTGAAGACGACATGACGATGTGCGGTAGGCTTGAAAGAAAGCTCGAACTTTTCGCTCAAACAAGCTCGATACAAGGTGTGGCAATCTTGTGGAAGGATAGACTCATATGTGCGGTCACATTTAGACATGAGAGGCGGACTTTATAGGAATAGTGCCCGTGCTGTCATCAGTCCACAACACAACGCGAGAGCCTGGAACGGCCCTCACACGCATAATTCGGTAGTGAGACGAAGATCCAGAACACACGGGCTTGGTATTGGTAGCAAGGCTCAAGACCTTTTCTAGACACCGAGGTGGATACTATAGCGCAAGGTCCGTCAAATCACACAGTGTCCTGGAAGACGAGAGGTGGCAAGTATGAGAGGGGCCAGTCCAGAATTCACAAAAAAAGGCGTAAGAAAGTGGATCAATTTCTCTGGACAGGTAATCATATTCCCACTTTGGTTAATACTTGCCGGAATAGGAATTATTTGATGACAATGTTGAAAGGGTTTCTATATGCGGACTTAATCTTTGGGTAGCAGCCGAGTCATCGGGAGTCCGAAGTGAAGGAAGAGGCTTAGATTACTAGGGATACGCTTTATCCCTGCCACGTGGAAAAAGAGTCTTCCAATCAGATTGAGCTTTTCATAGGGCTGAACGGTTCATATCCCACGTGGAGGTTTCATAGTGTCATGTAAGCTGTGCGGCTGATGTGTGGATATCTCAAAAGACCCAGTAAAGAACGGCATGAAGGAGCCTCAATTTGGGCGTTGAAGGCTTTGGTCAGACAAAGTATGCGTTATCAGGGGGGCGCAGGTTGATCTGGAAGTATTTTGTTAGTTACTTTCATGCCATTCGTATTTATTGTGATTGTATATGATGCTACGATCTCCTCCATTGGATGTATGATAGGAAATGAACAAATATTTGGGCGAGGATTCCATCAAATCCAGGAAAGAAAACTCTGGATCAATTTTAAGAAGGTATTCGGTACATGCATTTATTCTGGAGAGCCTCTGAGGGTAATCCATAAATCAGAGGTCGCAGCACAGAAAGACACACAAAGACAACTTGCCTAGGAAATGCGAGCGTCGCTTGCGGCTTCGGGTCGGAATTATCCCATGCTGACAGTTAACACAATGCCGTAATCCTCTTTGCAAGCGGTGAATACAGTAAATTTGGATACATAGGTAGGCATGCATCGTTTCTTTTCTACATCCCACATCACCAGACCAAACAACCTTGTTTTGGTGTGGGTTGTCATCCAAATGACATAAACAGCACCATGGAACGGGGACATACAGAGACGCGGTGGCCACATTTAAGATCAAGGAAGAACATCTATTGGCTGGTGCTGTAATTACAAAGTCTAGATATATTTTGGGACATTGTTTACTAACGAAAAAGCGGTAAGACCAATAATTGACCCAAGCGTCGAGAGATTCTATAGGGCTGCATATATGCATGCACGATGATCCCTTCATCTGACGCAAGGTTTCCATGAAAGTGCGCAGGCAGCCAGCAAACAAGCTGCCTCGAGAAGGTGTGAGCTTCCCGTCTGCAACTTAGTATTCCGCGGCAGAGCGGTGTAATATGCCATTGGCCTGAATACTAGATCATGCAGTCGCCATCTCTTTGACCCACATCCAAACCCCCCCGGCCCAACATCTCGTTCATCTTGCGGCGATGACCGCCGCGTCTACGCCGCACGGCTGCTTCTTAGCGATGCAAGAAATGAGATTTTAGGTTGCTGGTAGCTTGAATTACCACGTCAATGCCAAGGAAGATCCACCTCGAAAAGTCCACCTCTGTCCTAAATGAGTGTGCTGACCACGAAGAGCATCCCTAAGTCTCGGGTCTCTTGTGTGTGGTGAGTGCGCCTGAATTTTCAAGGCCACTGCACTTGCGTGGCCTCCTTACTAAATGGGGACCTCTTTCCATAGAATCCCCTTTTTCTGTGATCCCAGACGTGTATCACGCCGTTCATAACCAATTGTCTGGTCCGAATTGGATGTATTTGTCAAAATGATAGAGTAAGTGGCAGTGTAAATGTGAGGGCCAAGGTCTTGTGATTAAAACTTGATAGTTCATGTCTGCCTCTAAATGCATCCTGACAAGTTGCTGCATATGCTGCTCAGACCAAGCCAACAAGTACGCTGTAGTAAACGATTCCCAAGGCTCGAAAGACACGGAGCGCCCAAATCCCCAAGTGCTATGCATCGACGTCCGAAACAATCAAGTGAATCATCATCTGTTGCCAAAATAATGGCGTCTCAGTTTCTTGCAGCCTCGGCGCGAGGTTCCTCATATGGCCCTGGTTCCTCAAGATCTTCATGTTCCTCATGCACAGTCGTGTCCTCATACAGCCTTGGATCGTCGCTGTCACTCTCGTGTTCGCTAGCATTGTCGCCGGTAAAGTCATCACTTTCTAGATTCCCCCCTTTGACCAGAAGGGACCATACCCAGCCAATGAGAGCGACACCTCCAAACAAACCCCAGGCGAGGAATTCGCCTTTGGGATGTATTCGTGTGGACAGCGTGAACAGGCTGCCAGAAGCGAAGGGACCAAAGCTGCGGCCGGCAGCCGAAAGAGTCTGAGCAAGACCGTTGAGGGTACCAAGAGTCTCGTGTGATGGGGCAGAATTCGTAATCTGCAAAGGGTGTTTAGCATGTGACACCAGGTGAATACAGCACACAAGGAATAGAGTAACTTACCAGTAGCAAGACACAGCTTAACCCACCTACTGCACTCAAATTCTTCAGAATGAGGATGACCCCGAGCTCTCCGAGCAACCAAGACCGCCCGTCTCCCCATCCAAACAATCCTTTCCCATCTTGATAACCAACTAAAGGCATGAGAATCATACCAAGTGCCAGTCCAAGCAAGCCCACCCTAAAGGTCCCCAAGTTTCCAAGACGCCTCTTGACGGCCTCAAACAGTGAGATCTGAAAGAGGATAGTGACCATGCCGGCCACACTCATCGTCACTCCAATCGTTCCCGGACCTAGATCGCGTCCTGTGGGTGGCGACGCGCTGGCGAAAATGGGATAGAGGCTGTTGAAAGAGATGTTGGCGATCTGAAAGATCAGATAGGTAATGAGGATGCTGACAGTCGTCCAGTTGAGCAGTTTACGCAGAGTCGATCTGCGAGAGGTATTATGATCCTTGCCGTCCTCTGCTGGGTCGCTGTCACTGGTATAGTCTTGCGACTCGATATCGGGAAGATAGGTGTTATGCAGCAGTGCCTCCTCCTCTCCGGTTTCTCTTTGACCGTCGTATCCACCCTGATCGTTGTCATCGCGAGACGCAGGCCCGTGACGAAAACTCAGCCCTAGGGGATTCCAGAAAGTTCGCTTTGAGTTGGATCGATCTATGCGTGGCCGCAACCTCTCTACACAGTCGATTCTGGGCATCCGCCACATTTCGTCGGGGTCCTCGAGCGTCTCTTCGAACCAAATCGCCAGAACAACTACAGCGACAGCCAAGAATGCCGCGGACATAATGTTCGGTCCCAAGAAGGGGTATTTTGTGCTTGCAATCTCGCCTACGAGTAGGCCACCAAGTGCGGGACCAGTAATACCTCCCAAGGAGTACATGACCGGCAACCATGTGAAGGCCTTGCTCTGGTTGCTCCGATCGGTGACTTCGCCCAAGACGGTTGGAACCACGGCGGCGTTGCCGTTCAACAGGCCCATTGCGACATGAACGACCAGTATCTGCCAGTATCTTGCGCAAAAGCCGAAGAAGAGGAAGCAAATCATCAGCAGACCAGTTCCCAGCAGCATGATGGGCTTTCGCCCGATACGGTCCGAGAAGTAGCCCCACAAGAAATTTGTAGTGAGCTGAGCGAGGGCAAAGGAGGAGGCGAGTAGGCCAACGTACAGGCCAACCTCCTCATCGGGTATCTCTGGGAAGGAGGCCACCATAGTAGGCAGATATGGGCCTATCGAATTGAGGGCGGTCTGTTCGCATATGCTCAACAGAGCCAAAAGGCCTAACTGCCTGACGGGCAAAGGTGTGACATGGCGAGAGTTGCTGTCGCTGCTGCCTGTGTGCCTGTGGCCATATCCTCTTCCGCGCCCGTCCACGCCGTCGTAGGGATTTCGGCCCGAGTCGGTGGTATCGCTGGGTGTTTTGGGCGGTTGTGTGGGAAAGGTATGATATCTATGAGTGGACTGCCGGCGCATAGACCCGAGGGTCTGTCGCTTGCGGCTGGAATTGGCACCGTACGAAGGAAAGGAGGGAGGAGGCGCGCCGGCGTGGAACGAGCCGGTGGAGGTCAGCCGAACAGGGCGTGTCCGCACTGGACGCGGCGGGGTGGCTGGCGAGGAGGAAGATGGGGCTGCGGTTGGTTGAGGCATGTCGGCAGCGTGGTGGTATATAGGATATAGTTAATCAGAAAGATGGTGGAATTTTATGAGGACCCTGAACAATTCATCCTTGACAACCAAGTCGATGAGGAGACCTGGTCCTCATCCAGTCTACGTCGAGCAAAAGGCAACAAGAGATAGCAGTCTACCTAAATAAAGGGCGCAGGCGCAGGCGAAGGTTTGCGCGCGGGTCCTGGGGGGAAAAAAGGCCTCAAGATTTGGTCATGATCGAAGAAAGATATGACAGACCCCACGATGCGAAGGGGGGGGAGAGAACGAAGGGGGCTGGCCAAGCAAGTCCAGTCAAAAATGTACAGCCTGACGTGGTGGTGCAGCAGCGCAAAGCCAAAGGTAGCCTAGTATGCCCAGCATAGCAAGCCTGTGGAACGAACCTTTTTGCGTGGGAGAAACCGCTGACGACATAGCGGGTCGGGCCTGCAAGGAAGGGCGGCCATTTAGCTCCGGAGTGGATGACTCAGCCAATTGGTCCCGACAAATCGGTACGAGCTTATTTCCAATGCCAGCAAAGAGTGTCGAGAAGTGCTGTGCTATGTTCCCAAAGTACTTGGTAGTACCATCGCGCAGTAATTGTACAAGTGCATAAGGCGCAGGTAGAAGATCGCGGATCCTGGCTCGAATCAATTGTACACACCATACTTACCTAGGTAGGTACACAGTACTTAGTACCGACTGCGCAATGCAATTGATACTGGACAATTCTGGAAGACATTCTTAATTTTTATTTTTTTTTACTAGGCGGTTTCGAGTAGAGAATTAGGAAAGTTGTTAGATCTGCCGTATCGACCCTATGGGTGTGTACCGAGAGGTATATACCCATATCTAACAGATCGAAACTCTGGAGCATGAAGTCGCATTTAATCGAATGCTCTACTTTGCGTAGTAAGCACCGAAAAGATCTATGGGGTAACCCCACTCCTTTATTTCACTTTCATCGTCTCAGATGTTGAATAGCTCATTCTGTATCTTTTCCAATCACCCTATCGAATAGTCACAAATGGCATCGCTACCAAGACTGAGGTAAGCTAAGCAGGAAGAGGAGACATTCCAAGACGTACATGTTCCCGAATCTCCTCTATTCTTCCTAAGGCCATGTAGCCAAGCCGCCACGTTTGCCGCAGTAACTAATATCCCGAATTCCTTCTAGCGATGTTGAATTGGCTGAGAAGCTGGTGAAAGATGGTCCCCACAAGAAAGAACCAGCTAAGCGGCGTGTGCGGGCCTTACTCGGCGGCAAATGGATTTTCGACACCCTAGATGCGCAATATGTCTGGGAGCACCCGTACTGTAGGCAAGAAGGCAACAGTCCAATTATGTCCAACGATACCTGCTCGTAACTGAACAAAGCAATCATAGTCCCGTACTTTTATATTCCCTTCACCGCTATCGAATCGGGTCCAGGTAGAGTCTGGAAACAGACACCCGAAGACTCAGGGTATTGGGCTGGTTCCATCCTGAGTGGCAATGATTCTGCCAAGGCCACGGGCTATGTCAAAGGCCCCTTGGAAGGGCTCGTCAAGATAAGAGTAAGCGATGCAGGTTCGTGTCGAAGCCACTCCTTCATAATTGAGAAGAACCTCCGTTAACCCCTCCACCCTATCCTTAGAGTGGTTCGTCGAAGATGAAAAGCTCCTAGGAGGGCACCCGAAAGACCCCTACAAACGCATCGAAATCTTTCCCTCCACCCGCGACATTCGCATCGAAGTGAATGGCGTTGTCGTGGCCCAAAGCAACAGCAACATGTTCTTGTACGAGACGATGCTACGCACTCGCCACTACCTTCCGGCCACTGCTATCAAAGACTGGACATTCTTGACCAAGAGTGATACAACCACGTTTTGTCCGTACAAGGGTCAGGCTGAGTATTATCATCTCAGGGTGGGGACTAAGCTGATCGAGGACGCTGTGTGGTACTACCGCTATCCTACACATGAGAGTGCCGCTATTCAGGGTCGGCTGTGTTTCTATAACGAGAAAGTGGATGTTTTTGTTGACGGAGTGAAAGAGTAGATGTAGATGAGTGTTGCGATCAGTTTCTAAAGGATGGGTATCGTCTTAAGAAGACTGGGATAATACCTAGGTAGGTAATGATGGACAGAAAGCACTGCCTGGAATCGATCAGCCTCAGGCTCGAAGTCTGTCGGTTGTTGTACAAGATCCCCCCGCCATCCTATTCATGTCACAGGACTTGAGTCTTGAGTCTCGATCGGCTCATGTCAGTTGTCCGTCTCGAGTCTCTGTCTCATGCACTCTCTGATACACAGTAATCGGACTTCTTGCGTTAAGAATTTTTGGGCAAGACATTGAACACGTGGATTTCATCGAACCTCAAGGCTCGCGTTACGTGTCTTAGTCACTCCAATTTCGTCACGGCGGAAATCAAAGCCACCAGGCGGGCTAGCTGCCGCGAAGGGGGCCGAGAACAATCCAACCTTTGGGCTTTTTCTCCACCTCAACGTTCATCTTTTTCACCTACTTTATGCCCACCTCGAAATGAATCCAAGAGCGATCGCCCTAGACTTGGGCTCAGAAGACCACCGACTTCAGAGCCAGGACTCGTAAAACATCCGTCGGCTCCAATTCAGATTACCATGTCGGCAAGTTCCAACACACTCGCCTCCCTTGCAGCAGGTTTTGCCTTGGGCATTGGCTTTTTTACCGTGTGGGAGGCAATCAAACAGACACGACGGAATCAGAATCCAAAGAAGAGTCTCTACATATATATGATATGGGGCGAGATTATGGCCAATATCGGTATTGGGGTTATGGGTTGGCTACTGCTTGAGGGCATTCTGACCGCCGACGTGCCTGTATTGTTTGTCCTTCTCGTCTTCTACGTGTTCGAAATCCAATTGCTCATGCAAATCATCGTCAATCGAATTGCAATCATTGCTGAGACACGCGAGACCGTGACGCGTGTCAAATGGGCTACAGCAGGAGTCATCACAGCCATCAATATTGCCGTCTTTTGTATATGGATTCCGGCTCATCGTGATCCACCTGTCAGCGTTCTGTAAGTTTCAAGGTTCCCTTCGGTCTCTGTGGGGCGTGGAAGCGTCTTCAGTGCTTGTTCGTTGCTGAATCAAGAATTTGTTCTTGAAGCTTTGTGCAGATCAATAGAATCTGGGATCGAATATCCAAGTCTTTAATCTGTCTCGTCGACGCGTGGCTGAATTGGTTCTTTTTAAAGAACGTCAGAGTGCGACTCGTGCAGCAGGCCGGACTCCTGAAATACCAGCCTTTGGTCGACTTCAATACAAAGCTTATGGTTTTGTCTGTGTTATCCGATGTAAGTTCATGAACCTCTTTGGGTTCGACCAAGGTTGGCCCATCTACCGTTCCCAGAAAAGCAAGTCAAACTGGCGGCTGACAATGAGAGAAATGCAGGTCATGCTCATCGGGCTCATGTCTCTCCCTAATGAGAACGCGTACATACAATTTCACCCAGTGGTCTATACGGCGAAGTTGAACATTGAGATGTCTAGTGAGTCCTTACGGATCTGCTCCCCTCCGCTGCCGTAGTCCTGGATACGGGCGCTACATGAGTCTTTGCATTGGGAAGACATGGATATCCAAGAAGCAGTGTTACCAGATTCTGTAGCGAAGCTGAACAATGTACATACGCTGACTTTACAAATACAGTGGCGTCACTCATACGGCGTCTAGTAAAGAATCACAGGAATGACACTGAATTTGTGGAATGGCCGGGGAACACTGTACTTATCGATGTAGAAGATCAGACAGCAGAGCGGCATCGATCTGCACCAAGCAGACGACAGCCCTGCCTTCTGCATCAAAGTTGGCCAGCAACTTTAGACTTGTGAGAAGATACAACACATGGAAGCTGGGAGTTGGAACCTAATGTTGCACACTGAACATGAAAGGAAGAGGATACCGAGACGTGAGGAGTATTTGATATGTTTCATGCCAATCAAGTCTAAGAACAGGTAGGCTAGCAATTACCAGCGCCAAAGTCCATATGAATCCAGGGTTTGGCTTTCCATGCATGGAGAAACACGTCAATGAATTACCTGAGAAGTTTTGCTTAAACTCTGTAGCATCGAACGACCGTTAGAATGTGCCAACGAGTCTCTAACAGCTCTACTCATTTTCATCCCTCGAAGCCGCTCAACAGACTTCCTCCATATTGCCACCCAGTCCACAGCCCGATTCCTACCAAAGCCCAACTAAGTAATCCTCTTATGATCAGGAATGCCTTGAGAATCTGCATCTGCCGAACATCATTCAAATGAGGAAATACAGCTTCAGTTGTCCCGGACTCAGGGACCCGCTTCCCAAGGAATTTGCATAGTGGTGCATAGCCGTCTTGAGCTTGCCACTCGAGGACCGGCCGCCCACGCTTCTTCGCCTCCTTGCGCACCCAATTGTTATATGATTCATAAAACTCTTCCGAGGCGATGTCAGCTTTGGTGCCGAACTTTTCTGAAAATTTGAGACGCCGGAACTCGTAATGAACCTATTTATTCGTTCATCTCTCGTCAGAGTCGCGGGTTTCCCTGAAGTCGCGCATAATCAATGGTTGGCTGACTCACCTTGTAGTGAAGTCGGTCAGTCTCCCACAGGAGGCAGAGGTATTTGTATACAGTACTGCGAAAGAATGATATTCCGCTTCGGAAGGATTGAACCCAGCCCGCTGCGCTGAGCCGAGTATTCAGTATAACAGCTGCGTCAGGATACACTGCCCAAAAAGAAACGTCAACTATGAGAAATGCGAGGAGGACTGTCTGCCAAAAGGGTTTCTCTACAGACGACCCATACCATATGGCGACCTCAGGCATCATATCGGGGTCAGCGTGCTCGCCTATGGCCTCTCATACAGTCCGGCAGAGACGGAGGAAACTTCACGAAGAAAAAATGCGGGGAATGGGTTGCACTGACTGTCCATCAGGTCATCAATGAACAGGATCCCTGGGAAGTCCGCTGACGCAGCATATCCAGCGAACAGTGTTCTCAGAATCTCCTGTCGCTTCGTCTCGTTATCTCTCTCGGCCATGGCCGCAAGGCACAACTTGAGTCGATCTGGGTGCGGTGCAACATGAGCCATGTGCATACATGGTAAGATGTCGACGACAGGGCCCTCCAGAGCAGCCTGTAGTGAAGACGTTGCGCAGCGCGGCAGTCCCGCACAGATCACCTTCACGGTCTGCGCGCCGTTCTTCGCGTCGACGGCGCGCTCGTCTGTGACGAAGCGTAGTCGGGGTTCCATGGCTCGTAGATGACGAGAACAATCAATGTTGTAGTCGCTTTAGACTGCTGAACGTGAAATATGTGAAAGACTCTGAATGATCTGCGGATATTCTCGCCTACCTGGTTAATTTTTGGAAATAAAAGAAGAAACTCTGAGCTCGTACTTTCTTCGCCAAAGTCGTCTTCATTTTTACATTTTCACTTTTTTTGTCAGGCGGCCCTCAACCAAGCTGAAGATACATTAGAACCCTCTCGATTCGCCAGTTTCTTCTCCTTAGGACTAGCATCTATAGGGGGGCGGCGTATTGGAGCCGAGCCTGAAGACCAAGCTGACCGCAGGAGCGCTACAGGAATGTTGCCAAACTTTATCTCCTACTTAGTGCTGACAATATTGAACGAAATTAGAGAGGCCCAGCTAGCTCGACGAGTTGTGCATGACCATAACTCTGGGACTCCATTCGCGGGTTTCCGCTATGTAGGAGCTTTCTCTTTCATACATGGTGCCCTCAGTATGCATTGCCCTCCGAGCTCCAATCATCCTGAAAATGCTAACACCCAATTGAACGAGGACCTCAGACTTGGTCTCAAGTCATGGGATGGTGGTCTCCAAGATGGCCTCTCTATGTTTCTTCAATTTGACAGGAGCTGGTATCCCTTCTTATTACAACGCTCCAGCCACATATCAAACTGCTGCGACAAAGCACCAAGAGTAACAGCGAGTGATCGTCTCGACGGACCACGTCTACCAGACGTGATGGGGTCCATCCCCAGTCGCAGGAACACAGGATATCTGGATCATCGGGACATGGCTCGGTCACAGTCCTGTTTTGGACTTCGTGTAACAGTCTGCCCGGGTGACGAGAAATGGGGATAGCGCAATAACTTTAGCGGCCAACACCGTGTGACTGATAATTCAACCCCCGTGGTTCGGTATGAAAGTGCTCTGCCAAGGCCGGGTTCATTCGAGCTGGGCCGCTGGATGACATCGTCAGCTTACAGGCCACACCTCTCACGGAAGGACATGTGGTAGCTGACCGCAAGGCAGGAGTCTTGACAATGCCAGTCACACTGAGTCGTCATGCCGTCTGATTCGCCCGCATCCATTCAAAGCCTTCGGTAGGCCCTGCCCAGAATACGTGCAGAATCGCCCAATCGATTCCTCCCCCGCCCTTTTCATACGAAGACTATCACCGTCTCTCACTCTGCTGACTTCATTTTACTCGTCCGGAGCCTGATATTGTTCGCAGTCGACTTGGACGATATCGTGCACCACCTCGTCGGCTTTGACCTCTATCACGAGCGCGGTCAGTTTTCCGCCATAGACGCAGCCAGAGTCTAACCCGAAGGTGTAGCCTTTCTTTCCCTTGCCGTACTCTTTGGGCACCTTCAAGCCAGATTTCGCATCATGGCCATACACCACCGTCGTGATGGGCCGTGGCTCCCTTCCAGTGCCATCCTCCTTGCCCTTGTCTTTATCCTTCTTTCCTTTTCTATTCAGCTTGACGAGCGCCTCCTGTTTCCGGCTCCACTCTTCATACCAATAAGTGCCGTCTCTTCCACTGCTCGGCAGCGAGACTTCGTGCGACTGATCCTCTAGCCCTTGCGCCTCCAGGATTTTCTGCAGCTCCCGGTCAATCATGCTGTCATCAATAGCCTGCAAAGCGGCTAATTTTCCCCTGTTCCCGCTCAAAAGCCTCTTGGCCCTCTGAACTAGGAAATCACGTACGGCATCCCGCCGCAGCTCGTCCACGGGGTGACTGATCGTGCGCATATTCATGACGGCCCACGGATCCTGATCCTCGAGTGCAACATTCGGAACCAGGCCCGCGTGTACCACAAGTAGATTCTCAAAGGTCGGCTTGTCGGAGCCGCGTGGGATGGCGCCTATGCGAAGGATGACAGGCAGCTCGGTCAGCCAGTTGACCTGCTCGGATGAGAGTGACCGCGCGACCTCACGGGCTCGCTCATCACCCTTTGACAGGCTATCCTCGCCCATTCTGTATTTTTTCAGCGCGTCCTCAAGGTCCTTCCCACTGTTGTTGCCACCGTCGTCATCTCCATCCTTGATTTGGATCTTCGCGAGCGCGGCAACCGCGGCATCCGTGTCGATTTCTTGGGATTTGATCGATGCATGGGCTAGAAGAACGCGGTCCTCGTGGTTTCCGCGTACGCTATATGCGCCCAATTTCATAGCCAACTCGACAACGCCGGCTGAGTCTGGTCCCTTGTTGACGAGGTCGCCCGTGAAAACGAGTGTATCGCCCTCTTCCTTGTTGAATCCGAGCTTGTCTAAGAGTGCCTGCAGTGCTTCTTTATGCCCGTGTACATCTCCTATGATGATCAGCCTCTTCGCATGGTGGCTACCATGATCGGACGCCACCCCTGGGATGTATTCCTCTGGCAGGGTACCGACAATATTCTTGGGGTCTACCTTCATTGGAGGGCGGTGGGCGGTGCCGTAGCTCATGGGTTGTATATTGTCAAAGATGGAGCTGTAAGCTTCTTTTTCCTCGTCGGTAAGCGTCGCGGAGACGTTGGTTGGTGAAGGAATAGGCTCCTGGAAAAGGGAAAAGGCGGATAACTTCATTCGCTCGTAAGAGAAGAACAGGGTCGCACAGAGTGTGAGTAAAGCAACAGCAAAGAGGATTTTTGGGCGGCGCAGTGTTGTGTCGGAAAGCATTGTGCTGGTCGAAGGGGGAAATGTATCAAAGAGGGTCGGGATCGGTGTGCTGGCTATGTCGTCATGAAGGTGGGCGGGTGCCTTCTGTTGCGGAGGGCGCGCGCGGAAAACTGAGCGGCAGACAGCGGGGCGAAACGAATAAAAGAACGAGATCAAAACTATTTGCCTCGATTGCGAAGTGACTGTCGCTGATTGAGGTGCATGATGAGAAGAGGTGGAAATACAGCTTCAGAGACACTTTCGAAAAGTGGGACGCGTCATGGTAGACGGTTACCAATAAACAGGGAAGAATGTCGCAGCCACAACCCGGTCTCAACCACGAATGAATACAGGTAACAAAGGGAACGCGCAAGTGGACTCAAGATTGGACATACTAGTCTTCAGGTCTACTGCGTACCTGGCGATGGAATGGCAAAGAATAACATGGCTTAATATGCAAAGCTAGCGAGCCCTACGATATCATAGTGCTAATGACGTAGCATGGCCCGAATGGTTGTACTCAGATAATAAAAAATACTTTGCGATCTGGTAGGCCTGCCACACAAGGTTTCCTATTCTAGAAAGGCCTTTCTAAGCTGTTCGTCTGTTAGCTCTGACTAAACATTTGTCTGATAACCTTTTTTGCCATTTGATTGGGTGCCTATGTACAACTGCTTAGGTGTGTCTTTGGAGTCCTGATACGATGATAATCAATTTCGGCCCTGGGCTTCGTACGCCATCTGTTCAGCATCGTCGTCGCAAGTCTAGCAGCCGGGAAAGCCATATGCAATTTCTCAAACACGACTTTCAACCCCAAGTTCTGGTCATTCTTGAGCTCTAAAGCGAACTCATGTCATCGATAGCACACAGAGATGCGACCACCCTGCAGGTTCCGGCGATGGCTTTTCTTTTAGCTATGCCTTTTCCAGGAGTTTCGGTACAGCCAGCTGCGGATGCCAGTTGGCGTCGCTTGTGGGACATGACAGCCCGAAAAACTGCGGCCCAATTTCGTAATGTTGCAGGTCTTCAGGACATAGTAAGGTCGGGCTCTAAGTCCAAAACTTGCTGCCAGTATGGACGGACTTGAGCGTGGACATCGTTCAGTAGCATCTGTCTCCATCGCTGCTCGGCAAGGGTCCTCGATATAGGCTCTGCCATTTTCGCGGCCTGACCTTCCCGTCTCTGCAGCGCAGAGCTGTCCTTCATGCATGACGGACCAAGTAGAGCGGAGTAAAAGACCAGATCATTGCCTTCTCCGTGATCCTGAGTGCTACTTATGTAGCGGTCCTCTGTCAAGGGCGAGACAACGACCCATCATGGCTTTTTGCCTTCCGACTCGGCCCGATACTTCTCGTTCTCCACCTCTCGCCAATCCCTCGGCGCCTGGCCCTCGCCCTTTGTCTCGCCGCGCGTACCACCGAACGCACTCTTGCCCGCGTACAGCTGGTAACCCTCGCCAGTGGTGTCACTCTCTTGCAAGTTCTTGAATGCAATGGGTTGGTTGCCTCGGAATCGTTTGCGCATGTCGATCATGCCGCGACGGCACTCGCCGAAGCCCTTTTTGAGCTGTTGGCACTTGGTCGGTAGGGTCTCGGCGAGAGGCGAGCGCATACACTCAGCGGCGGTGTGCCGCTGGACCATGACACATTCGGATTCCTGGAGACATTGCGCCAGTGCAGCTCCTGTGGTTGCGCGAGACGGATTAGTCGGCGTTGTGGATGGTGAGAGGAGCGTGATGGGGACACAAGAGGAGAGGCTCACTTATTTCCTTACACGAGCTCGGCATAATGACTGTGAGCTGGAATGACGGAAAACGTTGCCGGTGGTCAGTTGCGGAACACGATGTCCACCACGACGGGCGCAAAGACAAAGTTCATCAACTGGCCGGCGCCATTGATTTCACCAATCCTGCTTAGTCATTTATATGACTAAGACGAGATGCTACATTTTGACGACACATCGTTACTGAGTCGTCTCTACTATGCGCGGCTTCAGAGCTGGAGCTATAGGCCAAGGTGGGAAAACACCTGATCCGTGATCTGGTCCTGTCCTGGTTTGTCTTGTGTGGCAACCGTATGAAGGTGGTTGGTGCAACTGGTAACAGGTGTCTATGACCCTCCACGCTCCCTCCTTCACAGCAGCCCATATTCTAATCATGGTGTGAGAGAAGCTGGCTATCCTGAAGGAAAAGGTGGAAGGGCTGGTTATCATATTTTGAGTGATACGAACTATACCAGCACAATATCCTTCATCTCCTCCCCTTTCTCCAGTGCCTCTCCACCCATGAACCCCGGGACAAAACACTCGCCCACAACTTTATATGTCTCCTCCGGCTCCGCTTCCACGCGTCTCAGTACCACGGGGACACTGAGTCCAGGAAGCACAAATATCGCGTCGCCTCGCCTCGTAGCTCGGGGTGCCATGCCCAACCAGCCCCCTTCCGTAACAATCAGCCTACAGTCCCACGGCCACTCGCCCACGGTGGTCTCAGCCGCCCGCCATAGCGTATGTTTTCTCGGCGTATGCGGTGGCCCATGTGGCGGGCTCGCGGCGTCGAAATGCTGCCTCAGCGTCGCGCCCTGCACGCAAAGGCCTTCATTTGCCTCCAACCACTCGATCACAGCTGTCTGTTCTGGAGGATGAGTACCCTGCCCTGCTGCAAGTGCATGTTGAAGCTCGTGGATGTACCGCCCCGTCCGCGCCTCGGAGGTCAAGTACCGACCAGCGCGATCGAGCGAGACGCAACGCACGAGGGCCTTGAGGATCGCGTTCGAGACGTCGCTGTTGAGGGTGCGGTCGAGCGCAGAAATGCTCGATCTAGGCCGCGTATTGGTCTCCGAGACGGCCTGGGCAAGATGGAAATCTGCGTCGGCCTCACCATCCGGCACTTTATGGCGAGCAGGGCCGAGACCGTCGATGAGATCGATTAGGAGACCATGGCAAGTTAGCGACCGGCCATCTTTGGAGAATGAAACGTCTGCCAGTCTGTTCCCTGATGCTTTATACGTAATATCTGGACTGGGGAGGTAGTCAGGCGGCCGAAAGTTCCCAATAGCGTCTCGGCTGGGCTCGCTGACCATCGATGGCACCGGGCGGGCTGCACGATCCACCCAGCGCCTCCAATCTGGGACCCAGGACGGCAGGGTCTCCACGTCTTCCTCGGCCGCGGCGGAATTGGCGTCGCTGAAGAGCGCTGAGAAGCATATGATATCCAGGCTTCGATGAATGCGGATGAATTGCGCTGCCAGCCCAAGGTATGTCTCGGAAACCGTCCTGTTGTAATCCGGCGGTCCGACAATCAGATGATCCACATTAGTACAGATACCCAACATGGTGTAGATACGGTCTCTGTCATCTGATGCTTTGTAGTACCCCACGTATGCCATCAACGCGAACAGACCCATTTTGAATCTCATTATGTCGTCGTCGTAGTACTCCAGCAGCCGCTTCCTTGCCCACTGATTCCCGAATGCTCTCTTCTGCAGCAGCCCGACCGCTTGGTAATCGTAAATGGCCCCGATCGCCGACGCCCATGTGTGTTTCGTGATGCTCTCGTCTCCGTAATGGAACACCAGCCGGTTCGGTATCAAGAACTCCTGAAGCGTCCAAACGCGCGTCCACCACGGCCTATCCATCCATTGGCTGAGCGCGTTCCACTGTGCAGGCGTGATGGAGGTGTGCAGCAGATCCCGCGCTTCCTCGGTCGGCTGCTCTTGAAAGGATACTATTTGGCCCAGAGTAACCATGGCGCCATCGGTGTCCGGGGAGGGCTCGCCCAGCCATACGATTGTGCGGAAGGCTAGGCGGTATAGCCTCCCCATAAGGGCAACCTGAGACGCGCGCTCTGCCTGGTCATTTTGGTTGATGCATAGGTAGTCGATCCAGAACCATGTTTCTCTCTGTAGAGCTTTGTGGTCGCATATCAGGCTCAATATCGGGTAGATGCTCTCAAGTATTGAGCAAGTGCATCCATTGACTGTGACAGTTTCCGAGTGAAGTTTATACTCCCCCCACACATAAGACAGAGTCGTAAATCTCGGACATTCCTCCTGCTGGAGGGAAAAGTGTTTGAGGCTGAGAATGATATGCCCGTCAGTGTCGCGACGGCGAGCCTGCAGGAATCGGACTTCCTTGCGAGTCGCGTCGAGGGGTTGATAGGGGATGTTGCTAGAGGCTGAATTGATGATGCGGGCACTGTCGTCTGTTGCCATTGTAATATGTAAGCTGACCTGTAGTCTCAATTTGCGGTTGAGCCTCAAGCAAACCAAAAAATTGCAGGTTTTCAGCCCTCATGGATTGGGATATTGCAGCTGACGTCTTGGCTGCATTGGAAGGATGCGGCCGATGTAGCGCTGCCGTCTATCACCAATCATTCAAAGCACATATATACTTGAAGAAATGGCTGTGGGAAGCCTTCGTTCACTGCTTCCGTCTCCAAGACTAGTATCTATAGGCGCGAGAATTCTCATTGGTTCATGAAATCTAAGATTTCCCTTGATTGGATGATGTGCCTAGGTACCTAAACATCAATTTGCACCAATCTTGTACTTTGATTCTTCTTTACTTGCAATGCGAGTCAAAGCCTAGACTGAATGTCATAGGATTGCATATATCAAGAAAATGAGATATCAAAAAGCTTGCCTATGCAGTTGTAGGCACTTACCTAGGTATTTAGGTACACAGCACCTCTTGGATGGTTTTTGCCCTTCCTTCTTATGCAATCAGAGCACTTTTGTCTGGTTCCTGCAACCTTTCGCACGATTCTGCCACACTGAGATCTTCAAATAATAACAAATAGTATACATCCGCAAAAATCAATCGTATTTCTCCAGCAGATGACATGCTTTCAACAGATGAATTAATTCTTTTACTCGCTCAATTTGGGTGACCTCAACGCTTAAAGTACTTTCTCGTATCCATTGAACCCGAACCCTGGAGAGAGCACATTCGTTCTCCAATCGTCATTCATGGAGTGTTAAGAGAAGATTCTACTATCTTTCAACCAGCAACATCTCGTCTTCTCACCAATCAATTTCTCTCTGAATCATCCCGTGTCCTATTCCGACGCTACAGTCTCCACCCTACCTTAATCGCTTCCGGTACGCATGAGCGCAAGGCTTACGAGAAGATGGAGTCTTTCGCCCTCGCAGCATCACACTCAGGTGCGATCCAACATATCCACACCATAAACCTCGGTCCCTCTTCTATAAGCGCTTTGAGAGAGGCGCGCATAGCTGTCACAGTCATTGTGATAGGTTGGGTGGCCGTAATAGGAATCAAAAGCCTTGGGAGTCAGAGAGGCAGGACTTCATGACAGAGCGAAGGGCGTCTCGACCAAGCCGTGAGGCCGGGTGATAGTCACAAGTGATACAAGCCGTTGAGAGTGAGTCGCCGAGGACGGACACGGACATGGGTCCAGGGACTTCCTACAAATCGAAGGGTGCGACTTTTACCATTCGGAAGCCGCTGCTGATGCCAATTGTGCTATTGGGCTCGACTAGGTGAAATAAAAGGCTATCTAGTTGGATAAATAGGCTCATGCAATGCGCTGCCAATAGATCTCGGTGCCGAATGTCACTAAGCAGGCATTACCGACGTCGATTGTACAGGTTCCAAAATTGGATCAAGGAATCGGGAGGAGACATAGTGAAATTGGTCGCATACAGTGATTCGCTATTCCTTGCGTCTTTCATACATGAAATCGGAGAGCCCACCCCTTGCGTTGCAGTCATGGCGGGCTAGTTAAGTATCACTGGAAGTCTAAGCCACCCTTTGCCTGGCATGCGCAAGTTATGTGGAGGTTTGCAAGAGTATAGGCACCGTGCAAGCTTATGACCTAGTGTTGCTTTATGGGGGTGAAGTGGAAACAGAGGTGGACAAGAGGGCAGGTATTTCCCATCCGCGCGGGATCGCAGGGAGCATCTCATATTACATCAATTCTGATGAGCTTGACCGTTATGTAGTCTGCTACCACCAGCAAGCGTAGGCCTCTAATCCATCAAAAAGACCAGGTGACCAACTCGAAGAGCCTTCTTCCCAGATTGTGTCCAGCCGTGCAGGCGGCACCGCAAGCACATGGGCGTGGAGACAACGAGACACCAAGCCGAAGGCCCAAACCAGAAGCTCTTTGTAGTAGTCCTGTTCAGTCCATCTATTCTTCAACAGAGATTTACCCCTGTGCTGAAGTTCAATCCCCGTACCCCGGGCTCAAGTAGCCCATCTCCGTCGCTGGAACCCCTTCTGGCCGCAGCAATCATTCAAGAGTCCTAAATCATGTGCCATATAGGGGCCAGTCGGCCATCAAAATGTGCGCCTTATCTTGCAAAGCGGCCGTTCATTTTCGGTGGGTCGACATTGGTGAGGTCTCTCTCGCTGTTCGTGTGCGAACTTATTCGTCTTGCCTTCTTCAAAAGAACAGCAACTCGACAGGGTTTGTCTCGGCGGCATATTTATCTTTGAACTCCTTCCTCGAGAGCCACTTGGCGAGCGGCATCATCGTGTCCTTCATGTCCATGATGCCTCGCTTCTTCTGGTCGATGTGTGAGGCGTCGATGACGATCCGCTTCAGATGCTGCACCGACAAAGCACCTGCAAAAGTTATTAGGGATGTCTCCTTGTGTCTATGCTCCTGAGCAAGACTTACCGCAATCCAGCAGATTTATCAGCCGTGCCGGGGTACCAATAGCAATTCCCGTCCTGTTCTTCTTTAGGAATTCGACCTGCTCCGACACCTTGAAGTGCTTCGCAAACTATGCAACCGTCAACAAACGCTCTCGCCCAGGACCTAAGGTGTGGATTTCAGCTCACCAGCTTGGCAACAACATTGTCCTTCTTCTGGAACTTCCTCGCCGCCCTGACCAGATCCGCAGCCCTTAGTCCAGCGCCGGCCACAACGATGGTGTGCGGCGCACCCTTTTCCTTTGGTGCCGACCCCAACCTCTTCTGCTCGATCTCGCTCTCGCCAGCCACACAGCTTTCCAGAAAATCGGGTAGCTTTTCCTTGACCCTGGTCTCGGCAAAGCTGGTGGTGTCACGGATGGCGCCCGCGGGCACATACAGATCAGATAGCTCAACGGAGGACAAATCAGAGCCGAAGCGTTTGGTGCTGGCGGCGACGTAGTCGGCAAGCAGGTCCGGATCCATGCGGCTGAAGATGGTGTTGACACCCAGGTCGAGGTCGAGGAGCGCGTCTTGGTCGTCGGACGACTTTGGGTTTTTCTTTTGCTTTGGTTTCTGCTTCTTTTGTGCAGCCAAAGGTGGCGGTGAGGCCGAGGCTTCGTCTTCTGAAGCGTCATTTGTTTGAGGTTTGGATTTCTGTGCCTTGGTTGCGGGCGCTGCAGGTGGTGATGCGGAAGCGTCGATATCTGAGACGTCGACGTCCATCGCTGGGACCTTGACCTTCTTCGACCGAGACTTTTTGGTTGTGGGCGCTGCTGAAGTCGACTCTTCCTGGATCTCGTCGACTGGGGCCTTGCGTTTCTTTGAATCGGTCCGCTTTGAGAAACGTGCGGCTGTTGGTGAGGCTGCCATATTGCTCAATCGAAGCGACTTCTTGAAGGTGATATTGTTGGTCGATGGGACAGGCCACTGGAGTGTTTTGTTGGCAATCACTCAACGCAATTCAAGGGATCCGAGGGTAGAGTGTGATATAGAAGTAATTACGGAAGCTCGATAAGAGACTTGTTCTTAATTGCTTGTATATTCTGTGTGTGCTTGAAAGTGAATGAGTCCAGTCTACTGTGAGACTTTGACTTGCTATGAAGGATTTGCTAATGAAATTTCATTTCTGAATTTTTGGCTGCACAGTTCCGCGTGCCCAAGTGCTTTGAGCACTGTGTCTTTACAAGGGTCTAGCACCGCACATTAGCTCCAAAGGCACAGTGAAAACCGGCTATGCACTTACAGGTCACAGACCTCTACAGGTCATTCAATGTACAACTCGAATTTCATAAAAAGGATCATTGGGTAGCTAAATTTCAGATTCACAGAACTCCGCACAGGAACCTACCTAGGTAGATAGCAATAGAATTCTGCTGCTTAGGTAGCTAGTACCTCCAGCGTTTCCAGATTGCCTTCGAGTAAGTAGGTACTTAGCCATGTTGGGGGCTCGCCACTAAAGACGCTCACCCCGTTCCACCCGTGTAATAGCCACAATGAGTTACTCTCGTCTGGACTACCAAACAACACTAAGAAAAGGTGCCTTGATCGCAAACCTAGTGTGCAAGCCCTCGAGATGGCGTGGGAAGTGAAGAGAAAGGGTATTTTCCGCAGATCTTGGTCGGCAAGCCTGTTCAAGGTCGTCATGGACCCGCCGAAGTCGCCGCCCAGGGGAGGAAAAAAAGGGTGTGGGCCCGATTCTGACCGACTGGCGGGGATATTGTCACGAGCAAACTGCAAGGCGATGACTGAAGAAGACAGTACAAGGTAGACATAGCATTATTGCCGACTGTGCCATCTTTTCATTTTCTCACTTTTTTTCCCCTATTCGTCAGGTGCAACTACATAATACATCCACTGCAACATTTAAACACATGCACAGGTCTGCCGGGAAAGTTTGTCTGCCGCTACCGTTTCTAAATCTGTGTCTGTGTGATATTTTTGCGCCTGTCAGGTGCATAAGGTTTTTGGCAAGTGTTTTAAACACACGCACTGGAACCAAGTGTCTTCTGTTGGCTCTGTTGGCTCTGTTGGCTCTGTTGGCTCTGTTGGCTCTGTTGGCTCTGTTGGCTCTGTTGGCTCTGTTGGCTCTGCTGTCTCTGCAGGCGCTATACGCTGCTTTATTTATTTGCATCGTGCCATTCTGGTCTACTGCCACTATATGTTTGGAAGTTGTCACGGCTCTGCTCCGTCCCATTCGAAACACATGCAACCGCCAGGCCTTGGGTGATCGCCTTTCATATGCCCATTGCTTGGATCACTTGTAGACGGATGGACCAGATTCGACCTCACAGTAACCGATGATCAATACTTGAAGAAGACGAAGCCTAAACTTTTACCAAGACGAATTAAGATCCCTCGCCTCACACCCTCGCCGTCTTCATGGCACCCCAAACTTCCATCCCCGTGGCAGCCACCGTCCTCGGCACGATCGGCACCATTCTCTGGTGTATTCAGCTCATTCCGCAGATATGGACCAACTGGCGTTCCAAGGCCACCGATGGCATGCCGTCGAGCATGATGTTTCTATGGGCGTTGTGCGGTGTACCGTTCGGGGTATATGCCATCGTACAGAACTTCAACATACCGTATGTCAAGCCGAACCTGCACCTGTAAATATTGTCTGCGTAGATTCCACTGACAATAGATCATGAGCAGCATCCAGGTACAGCCCCAAGTCTTCATGGTCTTGTGTGTCATCAGCTGGACCCAGTCCTTGGTCTACTTTCACAAGTGGCGTCCATGGAAGGCAATTTCCTTGGGATTCGCTACCCTCGCCGTATTTGGTGGCGTCGAGACTGCGTTGATTTTGACCATACGAGTAAGGTTTCGTTGTATTTATCGTGTATCCGCGTGACTGGGTGGACGGGTTGTGATGTCGCCGTTCCAGGGTGAAGAGAAATGCAAGTGCTAACGTTGAGACAGCCTATATACCAAGCCGGGAATGAAACTCCCGTATTAGTAGTGGGGATCATTGCGGCTGTTCTGCTGGCCATGGGCTTGGTGCCACCATATGGCGAATTGTGGAAGAGGAGAGGAAGGGTTATTGGGATCAACTGGGTTCGTATTGCTCTGCATATCGACCTTAGCTGGGTAGTCAATTCTTTGCCTTCTGACCCAAGACAGATCTTCCTTACGATGGACTGCAATGGCGCCTTCTTTTCGCTCATGGCACTTGGTACGTTCCTCCCCCGTCGCTGGCGGCGGACCCATTGTCTAGCGATCCACGGTGACTAACAACCATTCTCAGTTGCTCAAAACACGTTCGATGTCTTAGGAGGTGTCCTGTATATCATCTGGTACGACTCATCACCAGTGGTCACCACAAGACCCTGGAAACTCTATTAGTGCGATCTTTGCAGCAACTGACCTGTGATTCCAACAATAGCTGTGTTCTCGAGATTGGCATCTTCGCCTCTCACATAATTTGGCTTGTACGCACGCGCCAAATTCGCAAAGAGGCAGCAGCACAAGGCAAAACATTCGACGACATCGCAGCTGAGCACGAGAGGAGCGGACTCCCTTTCAAGTTTGCGGAAAGGAAGAGTCGAAAAGAGCGCCGCAGATTGGCAAAGGAAAAAGAAGACCTCGAGGCGAGCATGGGGGCGAGCATGGGGAACCTAGGCCCTGTTGGGGAGCCAGTAACTACAGACGGTGCTATGCCAGGGGAGAAGACATCGTCGTCAAATGTGCCAATTATGGGCAGTGCGAAGTAGCTGACATTCTCAGACTACAATAATGTGAGATGGTCCGCCTCGATGCTACTTTAAGGATTGCGGGACGAGACGTGGCAGCAATTCAAAGAATTTGCAGACATTTTGGACTTGGCTGTGAACAGTGAAAATGGCCAGCCTAACTTTTGTCCAGCAACAAGGCGACATTGCAGCGCCGAAGCGACTGTGTGGACATTGGCACACTCTGAGGGACCCGTTTCCTTTGACTTCCTTGCCTTTCTCTCTGCTTCGACTGAAACAGAGCACCGGGTGAAGCTTCGGTGTCGTGCTCTGACGTATTCTGGAAGGTCTATCCGAGCACTGCCACAGCCAGTTGACCGAATTGACTTTCCGGAGATGAACCTTGTAGTCGGAAATCTGAGGAAGACATCCCAATAATGAAGGCGAGGCGATCTTCTTCTACCCTTTGTCTAATTGAGCAGAGGTGTGTGCCACAGCGCTGAGAATGTAATTCGGTGAACAAACGTGATCGCGGTTACAACCGACTTGATCAGCCTTGTCCAGCTTGCAAGAGCTTCAACAACAATTTTTTGCTGCACGATTGACAAGCTTTGACCTGAGATGCGCATGAAAATTTAGAGTCAGCAGTGGCGGTGTACCTTGACTAGATGCTTGACAGAGGCGTGGTTGGAGTGACGGCTTCTAGAGATGGCCACAGCAACCCGTGAAGGATATGAATCGAAGACAAGCCCTACCTAACCTGGTAGGTACAGGTACTCGTTGTTTACGTGCCTGTGGTCATCGGGACTGATACTTTGTGTTTGCTCGCGGCAGATCAGGATTGTTACCGGGCAGGCACTTCTTCCTTTTGCTGCAGCCGCCTTCAATAACTTTTGCACCACATCCAACGGACATCCGAGAGTTATTTCTCTGGCCGAACGTGGTCAGGAAGAGCCCATGGTCGAGAGACACTTGTAGTATACCCTACACTGTCGCAATCCTACGAGATCTCGTGGTCAAATGGCCATTCAATTCCCCTCGCACAACACCTTCTTCTATGCAGAGCCGTCTAGTTGAGTAGGTAAGCATGGTGGTACAACTCGGTTTTGCGAGACGATGGAACCACTGCAGTACCTCCACCATCTAGGCCAAGTGTAGCTGCAAGTGTCAATGCTCATGGAATGGCCTACATGGTGGCGTCGAGCTCCTGCATGGCAGCGTTTCGCACCTAACTTTTGGGAACAAGTTTTGCTCACATACGCGCGGCAGCGCTCCTTTACAGATGCTGTGCTGCGTAATGGCAACCACATCATCACACTCGTTTGCGCAAGGGGCACAGGCCGTGACATGCAACGACTTGACGCCTGAAGAATGGATGCGGCAGCCGTGCATGCAGCGGACAATGTTCTAAAACCCAGCATTTCGGGCCCAGAAAGCTGAGCCGTGGATCCCGCGGGTCTAGAAGCTGCGGGAGACGTAGACCAACGGTTCGTGGCTAGCTCCGCTGCCGGTTGCACGACAGGGCGGGATGCAAAGCTGCCGCGCGGGGCACTGCAGGTAGACGCCGTTGGTAGCAAGCAGGTTCAAGCTTCTGATCGTCGGATTGGGTTTGGTCGCACAGCGCGCGCGGTGGCTAATGAGAGAGCGCTTCATAGATTGCGTTTCGTCGTGCATCGTGACCGCGAGTGCGTTGGGGGACAGGTCCGGGGGCTTCCAGAACATCAGCAGGGGGGGGCCGAAAAGGGATGTTGCATCGTGGGAAGTATCAATCGCCGGCCATCTCTCCACCAGAGTTCCGGATAGAAGCTAGGGCTTTCCGATTGGTGAGGATTGCTTTTAGCGTTTCTGTTCATCGTGGGGAGGACCCTGAAGTATGATGGGAAGTGCCCTTTAACGGTCCCCAGGGGCGCCAGGGTGAATGTTGCGAACTCTGTTCAGCAGGGGCCCATTGCATGGTCAGTCCTAAAGCACAGTAGCAATCAAGACATTGTCGGGCCATGTCGCAATAGTGCATTTGGGAAGAATCGGGCCATGTCAGATTTTGCTTGCAAAAGGTCCGAAGTCGAGAAATGAGTCGAGTATACCTCGGATTTTTGGCGGGCAAGGCCAAATGATAACTTGCTGCCATTGCTGAACGATACCTACCAAGTATATTTTTTTTTGGGGGGGGGCGCAAATGGAAGAAGCTTCTACCAGGACCCCAGCATTGGGGGTAGGACATACAAGATACTACCTACCGTAGCAATATCTCGGCAAACCTTGACGGACGCCGATAGACTTCCTGAAGTCCGGAAGGTGATCCAGACTGCCGGGACATGGAAATTATCCAAGCGGTGGAATTTGTGACAGCTCGACTTCCTGGGACAAAGCGGTGTTGCCGGAGTGGCAGAGTGGCTGGCTGGGGAGGAGGAAGAAGTCAGGGTCGTGACTCGCTATCATCGTCTCGAATGAGCGATATCTGGGTGGCCTGATCTTAGTTGGCGTGGTTTCTTAGGGCTGCACATTGATGCATGAACTGGCCAAAGGGATACTACGCAACCTATACATAGCCCATGTTTCCTTGGCCAGACCTCATTGGAGCGGCGGGTAGAGCTTACTGTGTACCTAGTACACCAAATGGAGGAGGATGCTGACGGAAGCGGCGCTGGCGGTGCAGCTGGATGAAAATGGGCCTCAATTCTGGGTACCGTCCTCACCTACCTAGAATAGCCTCTTTTTCATCTTCGCCGCTTGAACTCGAAGCGAACACTTATTCAACTCGCAGGCCACGCGCAGATCTCGCATCAAGCCTCTCAGTCCTTCAAGACGGCACGGTCGCCTTGGCGACGATGGCTTGTTCTTGTGGAAGAAGCGTTCCCTCTGTTCCACTCGGCAGTTTACCCCCAAAGTGCATGATCGTGATCGAGGCTCTCCACCCACACTTTTATTAGTTAGCTTCCAGCTCGTCGCGGCCCGGGGGGTGGAGCCGGTACAACATGGCGACTGGGTTCATCGTCAGTGGGGTTTTGTGGATTGAGACTGAAAACTTGTACTGCGGAAATTCTTGAAGACTTGACAGTACCTCGTGGAGGAATACAACGTCGACAGCACAGGGGCTCGGCGGGGAGACAGGAAGACGAGCAGTGCGCATGCGGACGCGGCCTTGGTGTCTTTGTCTTATTGGACCAAGGCTACAATACATGTTTCTGTGCCTACCTAGGTACGCTGCTCGGGGTAGGTAGGTAGGTAGGTATTCACCTAGGGGGATTTGAATAGCGGATACAGGTGTACAAGCAAAATTATTCACTGCACTTACAGCGGCTACCGAGTTCTGTCGTACTGATTGGCGTGTAGCCAAGTTGGAAACACGCCATTGTATGTCACTTGTACGAGAATTGTGTATGTTGGCATTTTGTTAAACTGCCAGTGAGCCCTCGCTGGGCCACGTGGGGAGGGAACAAAAAGAAAATTAAAACAATAAAAGGGATCCTCGTGTGCTTATACAAAATTAACGAATCGATATCAAGACGGTATTTTTTTTTGTCTATGCTACGCTAAGTTTCAAAGCGCCGATCCACAAGAACATTCAAGAGAGATACCTCTGCCCATGCTACTAGTACCATAGTACATAGGAATGCAGCTGGTCTTCCGGGATCAAGAGCAGCACCTTGGGTGCCAGCATCGGAGAAAAAAACTAAAAAAGGGTCAAAGTGGCCTCTCAAGGACTGACATTGTACAAGTACAGTACATGCCGCATCTCACCGGTCCGTTGCGGCGTCTGCAGTTGGCTTGGTGCCTTGCCCTTTGCCATCTCGCATACGATACGCTACGATACGACACCACACAATTGCTTTCCACACGACAAAGTCTCTCTTTTTTTTTGAATTCTTTCCTTCTTCTCTCACTCACTCTATCTTCCGCCCGCCCGCGCTCGCCTCCCCCGGACTCTCCCCCGGAGTGAAGCCGAGCCTCTCACGTCACACGACTCGCCCAGGCATCCTGTCTCGTTCTTGACCCTCGACCTCGAATCCAAGCCATTCGTCCATTCCTTGTCCACATCGGTGTTTGCCGCACAAAAGAGTCCACTCTGCCGTCTGCCGCTGTCCGGGCCCGGGTTTTCCGTGAGCTCAAGCTGTTACTGCCACTGGCCCCCAACTGGGAAACACATTTCGGATACAGACAAGAGACCAGCGTGCTTTTGTCAACGAGGTGGCCGTTGAACACTACAGATCCCGGATTATTGTCACGGTCACGGTCACGGTCTGCCAAGGGGCCCGTGTGTTCTGCTCTTTTTCGTCTTTTTTTTTTCTTCTTCTTTTTTGACACCTGCGTCTGCACTTGCGCAACCTCGGAGTACCACATGTGAAGAGTCTTGCGTTGCCTGTCTTTTTGTGTCGATCCTTCACGGCCAATTCATCATCCCTCACTTGTGGTTGTTTTGGATCTTCGAGTGTGTGTACGCTAGCTTTGCTGCTTTGCATGAACTCCCGTCGATCCAAAGTCTAGCCACTAAGTCTGTTCTTCCCTCTCGTTCTCCTACACCTTACACAATCTCGGCCTATCGCCCGGGATCCCGAGTCTAGACAGCGCGCCAAGCTCCGAGATCATCTCGACAAATCCTCGCCCATTACCTTCACTTTTGGGACGTCGTCAAGTTGGCAGCCAAGCTGTGACCCGAGACTTGACAACTCTTCCCCAGTCTTACCGTCTCCACTTGGCACGTTCTTTTGGCGCCTCGATCCGAGTCTTTTGCGGCTACGGCCCCCGCTTCTAACCCCAAAGCTGGCCGCCGACTGCATCACAAGGATTCCTGCGCGCCCGCAACATTCAGGGTCTAACCAACGCCAAAGGGCCAAGCCCAAAAGACCCGCCATCATCAACCACCCACTTGTCTGTGAGAGCTCTAGCCTCTCTCTTTCTCAGCTGCCTACCTACCTCCCCTTCCCCATCCCGCATCGCATGCCCGACTTCTACTAGCTGCACAATTCTGGCCATCCGCTTGCTCGGCCCACCGCGACTCACCTGCACGCTTGCACGGGCCGGCCTAGGTCATTGAGGCGGTTCGGGTCGAGCTTCAGGTGATTAGCCTTGCCTTGTCTTCTCGGTGGACGAAACATCAGGACGTTTTGTGTCTCTTTCTATTCCATCCCTACACTCGTGCGCCCTTCACTGCTGCGTCTTTTGAGTGACAAGGCAGGGTGCAAAGTGTCGTTTGGGTCGTGATCATGCCGCCATCAAGATACCAGCCCTTGTAAGTTGTCCCTGCCCACAGTTCAAGCCGCCAATTTTGGGGGATACTGCTTTCTGACTGACCGCGTCTCATAGTCGCGAATTCCAAGTAGTCGTTCTCGGAGCAGGTGAGCAACTCGCCTCATTACTAACTTGGTCTTTTTGATTCCTACGAGCGTTTCTGCTTTGTTTTCCCCTTCGCGGACCATTCCGGGTTCAATGGCACTGATATTCCCCCTTTTTTTGCCCTCCTCTAGGCGGCGTCGGGAAGAGTTGCTTGACCGGTGAGTGGCCCCCACCCCCAGCACCTGCACCCACCTTCGACATGGGCGTTTCCAAGGCCCCCGGTCTGGCCAACCTGTCAACCCAACATGAAGAAATGTCATGTGAACGCTAGACTGACTGGTTCCGCGTCTGTGGCGATCAATAGCGCAATTCGTACATAATGAGTGGATCGAGAGTTATGACCCGACGATCGAGGACTCGTACCAAAAGCACATGACCGTCGATGTAAGTCGCTCTTGGTTTCTGTCAAGTGACCACCAGATAGAAAGCTGACAGACAAGTACAGGGACGTCAAGTCGTGTTAGAAATGTGAGTGGCTTCCGGCTGTCCCGTGCTAGACAAACAATCTCGCTTTCGAGGTTCACCTGCGAGTGTCTGACCTTTGAACAGCCTTGATACGGCAGGGACAGAACAATTCAGTAAGTGTCAACGCCGTTGCACTAGACCGGAGTAGCTCCCACTGACCTTACTTAGCATCTATGAGAGACGTGTACATGAAGAACGGCCAAGGCTTCCTCCTTGTATTCAGCATAACATCCCCGTCCTCATTAGCGGAATTGTCCGGTTTGCGAGAAGAGATCCTCCGCATCAAGGACAGGGAAGACGTTCCAATCGTGATTATCGGCAACAAGGCCGATCTCGAGGATCAGCGCGCGATACCTAGGACGAAAGCTTTCTCCATCTCACAACAATGGGGTGCTCCGTACTACGAGGCGAGCGCTCGGACGAGGAGTGAGTGTTTTGGATTTCACGGCGTTATTCGGACCTGGACAGTTTGCTGACAAGGTTGTATAGCAAATGTTGATGAAGTGTTCATTGACATATGCCGGCAGATGTTGAGAGCAGACGACGCAATCGAAGCAATGGACGAGGCCGAGGACGGTAGCCGCTATCGACCCGATGACACGCGGCGGAGACGCAGGCGGAGGAAGCGCAAGGACCATGGTGGTTGTGTCATCCTTTGAACAGTTCCGTCCGACTCGTTCGATGAGCAGCCTACCCTAGCCTCCACCTTGAATCACGTCGTCTTTGTTTGCCCTTTAGCCGACTTGCCTCGGATGACAAGAAGGGGCCTCTCAGCAGGCTCACTGCCACCGGCTTCGACTGCATGGGCGAGACATTAATAACTCGAGTATCTGGCACTCTCTCCCATTATGGAGAGCAGCCTGCGGCCCGACCTTGTCGAAAGAAACGATTCTGGTTCCAAGCCACTTTTTTCCGCACCAAGACGCAGACGTCCCACGACATTCGACTTCACGAGGTCAACCTGCTTTATTTTGATCCTAGCTCCACCAATCTCAGCACCTTCTCTACCCTTCTTCCACATAGTTCATCTGTTTTTTCTTCATTTCTTGTTCCATTTTGGTTTTCTTCATAGCTTCGTTTGATAGCGTTTCTTGCATCATCAAGGCTTTCTATCACAAGATGTGTGTTAGCATTGCATCAAGACGGTTTTGTTCCTGGCAGCATGAACCTGGACAGAAGAGCAACGTCCAGCAGGCCCTGATGGAAAAGGGTCCAGATACTGGGTATGCATCATGGTGTTTTGCGAAGGCGATTGGGCGTATACCATACATACAAAGGACTTCCAAACTAGGTGAATTGGTCTCATGCCTGTACCCGTACTCTACAGGCGGTTTTATGAGAGAGAGAGTGTGTGTGTGTGACAAAAGAGAGAGAGAGAGAGAGTATAGGGCTTCACGATTATGTAATTAATCAACATGGTTCAAATCAGCCGGCAGGTATGCCATCTGCTTGTCTTTGCACTTGTTTAGGTAAGTATTGTACATTTGTGACTCTAAACCGACGCAGGAAGTCCGCATCTCGGGAAAAGCGTTCTGTTCGACGACCTTTCATGAAGAGAAGCGCAGGGCGCACAGTCGACTTGTCTCGCGAACTAGCCGGCAGGCAAATTGCTTTTATATCTTCAAGAAAGCCTTGCGGCCATCATGGAAGCAGGCACGCGTCTGAGTCTAGAGATAGCCGGCGACAAAGAGGGATCTTGTCCTCTTTGCAATGCTCCCAGAGCGTGGAGCAACCCCATCCTGACTTGACGACACCATCGGGACAGCATCGTGGATGCTTTCTGAATTGGGTTCGTAAACCTCTGGCAGGAGCTGCAGGGGACTTGGCTGCTACCAAAGTACCTAGGCGTCTTTTCCGGAAGACGAGGCTCTCATGATACTTTGCCTACCGTTCTTTCCTTCATGAGATGGTGTCGAAGGCAGGAATCCTCACATGAGGAAGGCACTGCCTTCCAATATTTGTTATTGACTTGATCTCCCTCCTGTTGTTTGCTCAACTTGCCTATTGGTTTTCTTCTTTTCTCTCCAACCCATCTTACCTCGTTCACCACCACAAGATCACCAGCCAAAGTTACAATACGTTTATTGAACGTCCTCTCATTTTGGAAGTTTTGGATTGTGCATCCCCTGCCTCTTCAGAATCATCACTCTTCTCTCGCTCTTTTGCTTGACGCTCTTTTTTGGAGATCATCTCTTGCGAGCAGTCATTTTGCCGCCTTTTCTTTGTTTCTCCTTTTTCGACCTTACTCTCTGCTCTCTTCATCAAAGATTCTACGTTCACCCTTCACCATGCGTGCCGTCCTCGTGACAGGCATCTGTGCCTTGTCGTGGTCTGCCACCACTTACGCGGATATCTTACAGATCGGTTCGTTGGCCGGGACTTCTATGCCTACATCATGACTGTGCAAGCTGACAACCATTCTAGAAGCCCAGCACATCAACGCCACCACACTCGACGTCACTGATGCCACCTCCGGCACGGATCAGCTAGACCCAGAGGCCCTTGGCTCCCCTCAGACCATCAACATTGGCCCTACGAATCCTCATGTGCACCTCGATATTGACATACACATGCAGCCCAGCCCAGCTGGCTTCGGCACATCACCCCTTGTCACCTTGACAGATCTTGAATCCTTGTCTGCTCCTACTGGCTCAACCGCTGTGTCTCTTGGTGTCCCTCCCTTTCCCAGCCCCTTCTCTGCTGGTCAAGTTATCTCTGAAATTTCAATCTTTGGAAGCGCCACCACTGCGGCAGCTCAAGCATCACCTGCCAACTCACTCGCCTTGTCCTCTCCCACTAGCATCGTCCAGCCCTCTGCACCTCTCCCCAATGGGGTTTCACACATCATCAGTCACGAGGTCAAACTCTCTCCTAGGGGCACTGATTACGTCGCCTCTAATGACATTTCCCACCTCATTGGGGATGACTGCGACGAAAATGGTCTTGCTGGCCTAGGAGGCGCTGGACCTGGCCTGGGCGGATCTGGTCTCGGTGGTTCCGGCACTGGCGGCTACGGAAACGGTAACGGCGACGGCGTCGGTGGCTCTGGACTCGGCGGTTCTGGACTCGGAGGTTCCGGGCTCGGAGGTTCAGGAGCTGGAGCCTACGGCAGCGGTCTTGGCAATGGCCTCGGCGACTCTGGCTTGGGTGGTAACGGCCTGTCAGGAAGCGGCCTTGGACAAGATGGCCTTGGTGGTGCAGCCGGCTTGGGTGGAGGTCTGGGCGGTGGACCCTTAACTATCACTGTTCTCGCAATCCCTGCCAATGGAGCAGGCTCAGGCTCAGGCTTAGGATCGGGTCTTGGTTCGGGCAATGGTCTTGATGGATCCGGTCTGCGCGGCTCGGGACCTGGAGCATATGGCAGTGACAGCGGCAATGGCCTGGGAACTGGACTTGGCGGATCTGGACTTGGCGGATCTGGGCTCGGCGGATCTGGGCTCGGCGGCTCTGGGTTGGGCGGCTCCGGAGCGGATGGATACTACAGGAACGGAAATGGGAATGGCGTAGGCCTTGGAGGAGGCAATGGTCTTGGGGGAAACGGCCTTGGTGGAAACCCAGCAACTGTCACGGTCCTCGCAGTTCCTGACAATGGAGCTGGCTCGGGCAGCGGCTTTGGAACCGGACTTGGGGGCAACGGCCTGGGTGGCTTGGGTATCGGAGGGTCAGGCGCCTACGGAAATGGAAATGGGCTCGGAGGAAATGGCTTGGGGGTTGCAGGCGATGGTCTCGGTGGCGTCGGAGGTGCCGCTGGCCCTGCAACAATCACTGTTCTTGCTTCTCCAAATGGTGGTGGCTTGGGCACTGGCAATGGAAATGGCAACGGTCTTGGAGGCTCAGGCAATGGCCTTGGGAATGGTCTGGGTAACAGTGCTGGAGGCGTAGGTGCGGGCGGTGAGTGCGACGGCATGGCCGGCTCAGGCGGTCTCGGCTCCGGACTTGGCTCAGGATTAGGAAACAGCCTCGGCGGCATTTACGGCAACGGCAATGGCGCTGGTTTGGGCTCAGGTTCTGGCTCAGGCAACGGCCTTGGCGGATTTGGAAATGGCCTCGGAGGAGCTCGTGGAGCTGGCGGCGCAATTCAGACGGTCACTATCCTGGCCTCCCCAGGTGGCGCGGGCTCAGGTCTTGGTGGCGCAGGAGCACTTGGTCCAGGACTCGGTAGTGGCCTTGGAAATGGACTCGGTGGCAATGCAAATGGCGGTCTCGGTAGCAACGGCGGCCCAGCCACGGTTACTGTTCTCGCCATCCCAGCAGGAGGAGCAGGATCTGGCTCAGGATCTGGTCTTGGCGGTAGTGGACTTGATGGCAATGGTCTTGGAGGATCTGGGATCGGAATTGGCGCTGGCAATGGGAATGGCAGGTACAACTATGGCGCTGGAGGAGTGGGCTTGGGCAATGGCCTCGGCAATGGAATTGGTGGCGCCGGTGGACCTGCCACAGTCACTGTCGTCGTCTCTGGCTCCGGAGCTGGTGGTGCGGGCAATGGCTTGGGCGGACCCGGTCTTGGTGGAAATGGGAACGGATTGGGGGGCTTAGGGTCTGGGGGCTATGGAAATGGTAATGGCAATGGCAATGGCAATGGCAATGGCAATGGCAATGGCAATGGCAATGGCAATGGCAATGGCAATGGCAATGGCAATGGCAATGGCAATGGCAATGGCAATGGCAATGGCAATGGCAATGGCAATGGCAATGGCAATGGCAACGCTGGTGGCCCCGGCAATGGAGCAGGAATCGGCCTAGGAGGCAACGGAGCTGGGGAGGCTGGTGGCCCCGGAGGTCCGATTGTCGCCGTTTCGATCACAACTATCTTTGTCGCTTCATCGACCGTCACTCAGATGATTCCGCCAGGCAGTGGGGCTCCAGGTGTAGGCGCAGGTACAGGTGGCCTTGGTGGTGCGGGCTTAGGCGGCAATGGCATCGGCATTGGTGGTGATGTCGGTGGCTACATCTCGACTGTCGCTGTTGTCACGGTTCCTGGCGGAGGAATCGGTGCTAGGAACGTTGCTGCAATCGGCCCAGCGGACGCAGACTACTCGACGCCGTCCGCTACAGCGGCCTATGTCACACAGTCGCAGGCTCAAGCTTCTGCAGACCGACGGAATCCATCATCTTTCCTGGCTCTTGCCGTCTAGGCTGCGGCGGTGTTTGGACTATACACCCCGCTGGCAAACCTTGTCGGAGTCTGAGTTTGTTCAAAACAGAATCAGCCCTTCATTCCCGGCGGGCATCGACGACACCTTATCCTCATTGGCATGCGATAAACCAAAACACTGACATTGCTCATGGACGACTATCTATCCCGGGCCTCATCACTAGAGTGGAACTTTTGGTGCAACGGATGAATCATTCTTCGGATCTTGTGGTAAAGGAGTCAAGGGGTATCAAAGTTATGAGAAGGTTTGTTGTCTTTCCTAGTCATATAGTTATTTACGAGGACCTTATTCCTGGGAAACAACATGGTAGACTTTCTAGACATGCACAGTATTAGCCACTGTTGACACTCAGTCGATGTTACTGTCCTTTTGTGATGAACTGTACAGTCAGCCTCTCTGTGCGGAGGCTTGGTAGTCAATTATTCGTGACTGATTCAGGGGTGGTGTATATTGCGTGCATTTAAGCCTATCTAATCTAATTTGCACTGTAATTTTTTTCGAAAAATTCCCTGCAAGTCAAGGGCCCATTTAGTCTTGACAATCGCGAGTCCACCTTGGTTCGCAACCGCAACCTGCAGATTTTCTTGTCTGCTTTAATAATTTGGTATTTTGCCGCTACTCAACGGCCATCTTGCTCAACCAAATCTAGTCCAAACAGCTCATTCCAACAGCGACTATGGCCAAGTCAGAACTTAAAACGGAGAAGAAAGCCTCCAAGCGCAAGCTGAGCGAAGTCGCGGACGAAGTCGATACTAGCGCCACCGCTGCGCCCTCGAAGAAGGCCAAGAAGGATAAGAAGGATAAGAGCGATAAAAAGAGCAAGAAAGACAAGAAAGACAAGAAAAGTCGCAAGGAAATCAAGGCCGAACAGGCGGACGACCTCAACCATGCCGAGTACGATATTGAAGATAAGGCCATTGAGGAGGCCGAGCCTGTGATGGTGGAGATTGAGGAGAAGAAGTCTAAGAAGGAGAAGAAAGACAAAAAGAGTAAGAAGGAAAAGAAGGCTAAGGTAGAGGAGGAGGAAGAGGTGAAGGTGGAAGAGAAGCCGGTCAACGGCGAGGAGGACGTCGCATCCAAGAAGGACAAGAAGGACAAGAAAGACAAGAAGGCCAAGACTGAGGAGCCAAAGACCAATGGCGGCGCCGCAGAGACAGTTGCCGAGGGCGAGAAGAAGAAGAAGTCAAAGAAGGACAAGAAAGACAAGAAGTCCAAGAAGGGCAAGAATGCAAACGACATCGAGATCAAGGACGAGGACTTGAAAATCAACAACGGCGAGGCGAATGGCGAGGGCCAGTCCACGAAGAACAATCGCTTCATCTGCTTCATTGGTTCGTCTCCTTAACTACACCATCCAAGCTTTCACACGACCACCATTATCATCACCATCATTTGTCTAGAGTTGCTTTGCTAACCATTACTCCTTCCTTACACAGGCAACCTCCCCTTCACAGCAACCAAAGCCGACGTGGAAGCGCACTTTTCCGCCCTCGCGCCGTCCAGCGTGCGCCTGCTTACCGAAAAAGACAACCCCACCAAGTCACGCGGCATCGCCTTCATCGAATTCGACCACTTTAGCCGCATGAAGACGTGCCTGGCCAAGTTCCACCACACCGAATTTACCGACAGCGCGGGCAACGTCCGCAAGATCAACGTCGAGCTGACGGCCGGTGGCGGCGGAAAGAAGGAGGGCCGTATGGACAAGGTCAAAGAGCGCAATTTTAAGCTAAACGAGGAGCGCGCGCGGCGCATTGCCAAGGAGGAGGAGGAGAAGCGGAATGGTGGTGGAAAGAAGGCGGCCGAGGTCAAGAAAGAAGTTGTGGTGGATGAGCGGGAGGACGCTTATGTGCACCCGAGTCGAAGGGCTCATGTCCCGGGCCGGAGGATGTAAACATTTGTTTTTCTTTTTTTCTACAATAGAGGAGGGGCCTGTTGGCCGCCCAGTGGGGGGTGGGCTAGGGGGAATCGGTGGCTGCGTTTGAGAGCGCGGATTTGCATCAAGAGGAAAACAGCAGCGACTACTACTATAGGGGTTTCCTGGATTATGCTTGGGTCTGTTGGATCATTGTCCATGGAATAATTGGGCCTGGGACATGAAGGTGCTGGGAAGCTCGTGATGAGCTGCAAGTTGAAGTAACGAGCGCAGCCCATACTTCGAAAGTCTTCATCAGAGGGCTTGATCGCGATTGAGGTGAAGATTAAACGGGTTCTCATACAAAACTGGGCGGCGTTGAAGTTTTCTTCTCGTTCAGGATTACTGCCTCCTTCTCATGATGCCCCTCTCGGTTTTTCCAAGGAAGACAGTCAGAGAATCAAGTAGAAGTCATCATATATCATCCTGAAGGGCTGTGCGAATGTCGCTGTCCATAATTACGAATTGTCGTTGGCCTTCAAAGTACCACCTCACGAGACATCACCACACAGTTCAACAACGTAAATAGTCCTTTCGGGAAGGTTACATGGTAGGTAAGTAGTTGGTGGTACGTTCGTAGTAGAAAGGTCTTTCAGCCCAACACACAATAGCCCTTTGCTTTCATAGAGAACACTAACATTCATATTTCTCCCTTTGCCAGGTCCCCATCATTTCCCAGCTACCGCAATTTCTCCTACAACACAGGCCTTCGGCCACTATCTACAGAAAAAACCAAAACAAATTCCAGGGATATCCTTTGCGTAATTGTTAAGTCGTTGAATACGACATGCTGGGTGATTGCTCGTCCTGCTGCCACCCCAAGTGAATTAAAGAGAGTCGTTGTGAAAACCGACATCCTGTAAGTGCTCCACCGAGTCCGAGAACGGCGAGAGGCAAAACGCGGTCGGCGAATCGAGCGAATTGTGGGGAGCAACAACGGGAAGACCTCCTGCCCAGCCCCTCGCCCTGCCCATCGCCCGATATAGGTAGTTGCACTGAGCGCTTGGAAACCACATCGCGCCCCGTCTCATCCCAAAGCTCAGTAAAGGCGGCAATGTGGAAGACGTAGTAGTAGAACCCCAAGCGCAAATTTTCGGTCCCTCCATGTCTTGGTCACATCCTTCTAAATGGCGGCATAGTAGAGCTTGTTTTTTGTTTTTTTTGGGGTGTAGGCTGTCGGTCCCCCTCTATTGTACCATCGTCATCCGTAGAAACAGCAGCAGTATGTCAAAGAAGGCTTGATTGGTCGAGCATTTTCGAGGTTTTTGGACCTGTTTCGTTCTCGACTCTTCTACAGAATCGTGCATTTCGACTTCTTCTTGGTTTGGGTCTGTACAGGTCTGGGGTTGAGTACGGCGCTGGCGTGAAATACAAGTGTCAGTCAATCATTCGTCTCCAATGATGTCCGAGAAGCTCAGAATTGATAGTTGGTAGGTCTGATGGTCATACCGAATCGCCTCGTCAAAAACAGCCTTCAGATTTCGCTGAGTGAGGGCAGAACACTCGAGATATTTGTGTGCCCTGATGTCCTGTGAAGTTCGGAGGGCTTCGTCGTAGGTGACAGGCTCCATCCTCTTCTCACGAAGACTTTGAATGGTGTTGGGGTCCTCCCTCAAATCCAGCTTCGTGCCAACCAGGATGATAGGGATGTTGGGAGCGTGGTGGCTGATCTCAGGGTACCACTACAGCGCGTGTCAGTCGGGGTCTAATGTAACGCATTGCCGCATCCGAGGAACATATGCAATGCAATGCAAATTGCCACTGAAAAGAGAGTATGTGCGCACCTTGGCCTTGACGTTATCAAACGATGGCGGGCTGACGATGGAGAAGCAAATGAGGAAGACATCGGTCTGAGGGTAGGAAAGAGGTCGGAGTCTGTCGTAATCTTCCTGACCAGCAGTATCCCAGAGTCCCAAGCTAATTGGCTTCCCATCGACCATCACACTCGCAGAGTAGTTGTCGAAACTGTGAGAGAGATACAATCAGTGTTCGGAGTCTTCGTCATCAGGTAGCAGGGTAGCGCAAGACGCGCCATGCCGAGCGCCTGACGAAGGCGATCTGGGAGTGGCGACGGCGAAGGGAGGCATAAAGCGAGAGCATCGACATACACTGTGGGAATGTATTCGCCAGGGAATGCATTGGTGGTATAGGAGATGAGCAGGCATGTCTGAGAGGTAAAGTCAGCAAATTAACGGTCAAACACGATGGCGTGAGGAGATTCGGAGAGAGAGAGAGAGAGCGAGAGAGGGAGTAGAATGGAGGTTATGGACTGTGGTCCAAGCAAAGAGGCAAGAAGAGAGAGGGCATCCAAGATAGAGCAAAGATAGAGTACATACCTTTCCGACAGCACCATCGCCTGTCACGACGCACTGCAGTGTGTGGTCTGGTCAGCTGACGTGCTTGTGGCTTCATGAATTGCATTCATTGGAGGCATGGAGACATGGCATATAAGCCCGCTTCCAGATCGAAAGACTGGGCTGGCCGATGCCAATGCGGTACGAACCTTGATAGACTGAACCCCAGGAGCCGCCATATTAAGTCCCGATGGAATGCACACGAGAAGTTGGCGTCTTGGAAAAAGGGGACAAAGTCGTCAACGAGGTGGGTGCAACGATGTGAGAGAAGGCCACACAGTCTTGCAAGGCGGTATTGGTTGTTCGGTTGGTGGATGCAAGCACAAGAGGTGTGTGGAAGGATGTTGTTAGGTGATGGTGGTGAGATGGCAACACAGAACCAGAGCAGCGCTGCCAGGACAGGTTAGATAAGGCAGGCAGGCAGGCAGACCGACAGAGAGGCAAGGCACTGTAAGAGCAGACTAAGGAAGGGGTGTTCTTTGTGGTGCAACAGCAGGTGGTCGCCGATGAAGATGGAGATGGTGGATAATTGAAGATATGATGCAATGAGGAGAGAACAAACAGGAAGTGGTCCAAGGAGGGCTTGGCTTTTGGCGAGGCGAAGAAAGGATGATGGAGTGCGGAGGGGGTTACAGGTTACAGTCTGGGTTTTGGCGAGAATGAGGAAAGTGAATCTGGGATGTCGAATGTTGCCGCATGAAAGTCAGAAATGTTTGGAACAACCGGAACGAATTGATGCCGCTGGAGACCTTGACAATGGACGCGCGGGAGTGGTAGGTACAGGGCAGGGAGGAGCTGCTTGCTGCATAGGTAGGTAGGTATGCTGAGGTGGACGTGGACGTGGACGTGGTGCTGGGCTGGCAGCTGGGGGGGGGGAGAGTGGAAGAAAAGAATCAGGGTTGATAACCTGCAAAACCTCTGGCTGGTGCAGGGACTTGCGCAAGTGCACAGGCGGTAATGGTAGGTAGGTACCTAAGGTAAGAGAGGGGTGGAGCCTCACTCACTCTTCCGCCCCCCTCCTCCACCCTTAAGGTACCCCAAGATGCAACGAAGAAACGCTGGACTCTCTCCTGGCTGCCTTGGTATCTACCTAGGTACCTAGCTTTCTAGTGCTCTAACACACACACCCTTGCTTTGCTGCACCAGTCCATGAACCATCATCTCTCCTGGTCTGGTGCCCTAGCGGCACGGGCAGGTAGCTTCTACAGTAGGTGGGTTCCAGGTTGTCACTAGCGGGTACCTTAGGGGAGGAGGTAGGGGGAAGCGAACTACGGAACTTCCAGAACAACCCTATCTAGGCCAGTTGACTACCTATGTAACCCAAGAGGGTATGGGGAGATAGCAAGTATCTCGCCCCTACTTATCCTAAGAAAAAGCTACTTATCGTTTCGCCGCCCCCCCCCTTTCCCACAGATCACATACTAGGTACCTAGGTACCCACGGGGAGGACGAAGGTGGGGTTTTTCCAGAAGTGCTCAGGACCTCTCTGTTATGTCTCAGGTCCTGAAGAGATGAAAGATGAAGGTCACAAAGTCAGGCCTGCAACCACTAAATCAGTCAGCAAAGTGCACATACCTCTTTCTATCGAAAATGGGGAACTGACGCCATGTCTCATCTTTGTTATGGGCACTGATCTCTCATGTTATATTGTACTGTGGTAAAGTGAGTTGCAGAAAAAAAATTAAATAAAAAAGGCACCAGGGGTTTGTTGGTCAACAAATGTTCCAGAAGATCCAGAAGATTGAAAAGTCCCAAGCCCGATCTCAGAAACAAAAACACCAGAAGCAATGTACAGCGTGGCATTGGGTTGGTGTGGGTATGTGGCCATGAGGTTGCAATTGATTCTACAGGTAGTATTGAATCAGATGGCTAGTTATTATCCATCCTCGGACCTTTTCTACTCCTGATACTCCCGTATATTGTTTGCTATCTAGGGTAGGTATATAACTCATATGCTAGAGAAAGAGGAGATATTTGAATATTGCTTCTGTTCCTCCTCTACCACTTCGTTGCCCATCTGCCCGACAAGAGATCGGACTACGTCAGACACACCCAAAACGGCGTAAGGCTGAAAGTACCGTGGGTGTATCACGGGCTTCGTCCAATCTCAGTCTTTCCTCGACCTTGCTAGCCATCACCGTCACACAACACTCTATTAAGCAAAACCTGATGAACTTGAGCACCTGCAGACTATCAGCCAGCTTTGACGGTGCGCAAGGGGCATGGGCATTTTGCGTCATGAACATACTGCCTTCGCAATGAGGCTGGAATGGAGAGAGAGAGAGAGAGAGAGAGAGAGAGGGTCTTGGGATCGTCAGTGCGATCATCAAGATCCACACTGGACCCGCATATACCTCCGGTCAGCCAGCCTCCCACATTCACTATCTTACTATCGGGTCAGAGTATCTACGCCTTGGCAGTATGGCCAATGCCGAACAGATCCATCTGATCGTTCCCGGCGCCGGCGGTGGTGGCGGTGTTGGTGGTCTTCGTCGTCGTCGTGGTCCGGACCAAGAGCGTCTTCGTCCCATCTTTTGTCATTTTGTTCGTAGTGAGACTATCGCTACGTGGTACAAATACAAACTCAGTAGGGTCTGTGAAGTGACACTGGTGTAGCGTTGGTCAAAAGTGCCTTTCCTCCCCCCCCCCTCCGCCCCCAATTTGGCCCGTCTAGTATGGTGGTCTTTCTCCAAGTCCAGGCGCAACTTGAGGCACGACCTGTAACAGGGCCGTTGTACTCGCGGTGTTTTAGCTCCTTCAAGGGGGCGGCCACGGTAGAAAGGTTGGTGGATTAGTGGATTAGTCGTTTCAAACCCGCCTGTCAGTCTGTAATGGCCTCTTCTAGTTTGCCTTGTCATGACATGTTAGATTCGCCAACCACTCAGTACAATTTTACCCTTACTCAACAAGCCTCGGACAGAAGGAAAGGGCTTCGTTTCAGCATCAACATACGATGGGCTGGTTCTTTGTCGAGAGCGTGCCGATGCGACGACCGCGACCGAGATACTTTGTGCCACTGGGGAAATCTGGCCGTTCACGTGGATGCCCAGACAGATGGTGCGAATCAAGTGTCGATCTCTCTACTTTTGAGGCTCGCAGACAAAGTGCTTGAAGTCATGAAAGGGGAATCGTCCGATTGGAACGACCGCGCCCCGGATCCGTACTTGGCAATAGCAGCACAGGTATACTCCTCGGCGATGCAATGTCAATCTGTGCCGGTATGAGGATTTGGAGCAAAGATGGGACGACAGCCATTGAGCTAATGCCTCCCAGGCATTTTCCCCGAAAGTCACTATGGCATTATGGTAACTTTTTGTTACCTAAACAGTAAGCTCATCTGGCACTCTTGGCAACTTGGCGCTCCAACGGCATGGCATCTCTTATCGATAATACAGAACGTGGGACAGCACATTCCCCACTAGACATTTTAGATACACGCCAGCCGTGTGTCGCGAAATGGTGGTTCGCTACAACGCGCCTGGACGCGTCTGCTCCTTGCCATGTATTCGAGCGCATTCAAATTCACCAACACCCTAACTGGGCCGCCATTGTGTCAGTCTCGCCTTACATTTCAGCTCTATCTGATCAAGCGACTCCCTCTTCCAGGAACATGCGCACCGTCTAGATGCCGATTGAACAAGGCTCAGCAGGGCCCTCCAAGCTTCCTCTCCCCATCCGCGCTGGCCGTCCTCCTGCCAACATGTCCACACCCGGCCGGCCCCAGCGCAGTCCTTCCAAGACCAGCGCAACACCACGTCGCAGCTCCTCCCATCCACCAAAGCACCCGCATAAGCAAGACGACAACCTACCCGTCCGAACACCCGACAATGCCCCCGACTTCCGAGCCTCCGCGCCTCCCACCTCCATCACCCGCTTCTCCATCCGCACGCCCGGCTCCCAGATCCTCCCAGACTTCCGCCGTAGCAATCTCCTCACGGCCTCTGTTGGCCGCTCTGGTGGTGCCAAAAGCGGCTATGGCACAGCGGCCCCGACACAGTTCACGCCCCATGGCCGCGCAGCCATCCGGGCCCTGGATTCGCGCCGCGCCGCCATCAACGACATCAACACTCCCGGCCGCAACCGCCGCCGATCAATGCGTGACCAGCGCGAGACACCACGAGACATACTGCGCGCGCTGAGCAAGACGCTTGCGCCAAAGAGCAAGACCATCAGCAGCACTAGCAGCTCATCCTCGCCGGGGGATGATCCAACGGTGGGCGGGGCCCGTGTGCGCGGTCGTATTGGTGGAAGGCGAGGTAGGCGAGGACAGGTAGTCATTCCTGAAAACCCGGAGGATAGCGACGACGAGTTTCCGATTGATCGGCCACGCTTCTCCCTGCCGATTGACGAGGACGTTGATAGTGACGACGATCTTCCGCGGCCCCCGAGGAGTAGCGGATTGGAGGATTTGGAGGATAACTATACCATGCAGAGCATTGAGATGCCACGTCGGGCAACAATAGGTTTGAGCCAGGGCCGCCACTCGATGCGCATGAGTATGGGTGACCTTCAGAGCGAGGACGGAGGAGATGGGGGTTTCGACTCGGCCTTCTTTCCCAGGGTCAATTGGGACGAGGACACCGGGGAGCGTGCTGGTGGCGAGGACGATGCTACGCTCGAGAGGGTCGACGACGAGGGTGGGCGAAGGGACACGACGCTGGGCGGACGGATCAGTGACTTTGGCGCCATCGACTTCACCCTCGACGCAGGTGATCAGAGCACGGTTGTGATGGCGCCACAGGTGGAGTCGAGCCCGGAGCGAGGGAGCTTCTCGCCCGAAAACGAGCCGTTTGGCTTCGATGACGAGCCGCCGCCGGCGGACGAGGACATGGATGTGGACAATGTGCCACTGGACTTTGGCGCAGACGACAACGATGACGATGAGCGTATCGAGCTCGGGGATGTGACTACCGAGTCAGTCGTAGCCAGACACATGCCAAAGGCAGCAAGGCAAGGACGCGTGATGAAGCCGGGCAAGAAGACCTCTCGACACGGCATCGAGTATCCCTCGCTACCATCCAACGTCGTTAAGCGTCTGGCTCAGCGCTTCGCCGGCAAGACCAAAATAAGTCCGGACACGCTGAATGCCATTATGCAGGCCTCGGATTGGTTCTTTGAACAATTGGGCGACGACCTGCGTGCGTATGCGAATCACGCAAAGGGCCGCACAACGATCAACGAGAGCGATATGTTGACGTTGATGAGGAGGTGAGTCCTTGTTTATTCCTTGGGTTCTCTATATGTACCTCTGGGTATCATAGTCTTTTTCTTTCTCTTGGTACATATCATATTGTACAGAATAGGCTGACTTGCCGCAATCTATCAGGCAACGGCAGACAAGTGCTTCAGCAACTCCCTTTGCACTCGCACAGAAACATCTGCCCCGAGAGCTCGTCCAGGAGCTACGCATGCCAGCTCCAGCTCCTGTTAAGAAGCGACAAAGACGAGTCAATGCTCAAGCAGACGACGAAGAGGTGACATGAAAAGTAGCAGTGCTTGCTCAGTCATGTATATATTTCGTACGAGGTGGTATCTACCACTGCGTGTTCCTTCGAACGCGTTTTGTCACCTCTGTTGGAGGTTTCTTTACGACCATCCACATCATTATGGAGGTTGCGACGCAGAGACTGTACCTATACAGCTGTCAGTGGGGATGAATGACTGGGGGAATTGCTCGAGACTCGTCTATTGTGGGCTAGAAGCACAAGCCGCCACGACTGATAATGGTCGGGGGCCAGACACGAAGGAATTCCCCTTCACACGCGGCATAGCACCAGAAGGGGAAAGGCGGCCTTACCAGGTGAAGATGTACTGAGCATGGTTATTTCTCAAGTTGACCTCTGCTGGTCTGCTCAGGGGTATTCCCTTTTGCTCGTACTCCATGACCTGCATGTAGTTTGGGTCTAAACACCGTCAGCAGTTGAGCACACAGTACTTCCAGAATGATCTTCAGGAGACCTACCCATAGTTGCCTCAATCCACACCGGCTGCGCGCCCGTCAACTCAGCCATCTGCTTCACATCCGGAAAATAAAATTCACCCTTATCCGGCCGATTCTCAGGTGTAAACATGTTCTTTTTCCAGGGTTTTCGCAGCAGCCCTTCAACAACCACCTCCCCAGTGGGCAATGCGTCCACTGCCCTTTTATTCTGATCACGTAGCCGTTTCGGTATCCACCCTCGATTCACGAGCACCGTGCTCCCGCCTTCTTCCTTCCTCTCCAGCGGGGTGACCACCATATACCCATCCTCTCCATCCCGCATTCGCGGGCCAATCAGCATTTCCAAATCATGCCTGAACCGCCCCCGGCACTCCACCCTGCGGTAGTCGAAGTCGCCTATGGCCTCCGGGTCGATGCGCGGTGGAAGAGGAAGCGGTTGTCGCACAATACGATCCTCGCATTTAGAAATGAGGTCCGTCTTCCACTGCAGACGTTGAACTTGCCAAGAGCCAAGCAGGAAGGCTGTGATGGGGATGATAGCGAGAATGATGAGGCCTGGTCCGTGCCGGCGCCCGGTGCGCACCAAAGTAGACGGGTTGTCGAGGATTGAGGTGAAGTTTGGATCGTCGGCTGGTTGGCGGGGTTCGTGTGCACGGTGATGGGTCTGGGAGAAGCAGCGAGCTGGGGCTGACGGTGATTTTCGTGGCTTGTGGGATGTTGATGTGAGACTGCGTAGGGTCCGAAATGCTGGCGAAGGCCGCGCGAGCCGGGTGAAAGTGTTCATTTTGAATTGGAAGCTGTCACAAATTCCAAGAGTTTGTTCGTCCGGGGGCTTTGAAGATGCGAACGCAGAGCTCCTTCTGTGGTGCCGCCGGGGTGTGGTAGAACTATCAGAGCAGCTCCCTACTCAAATCGCTCCCGTGTTGAGTATCGTCTTTAGTTGTCTTACTTCAAGAGTTCCAATTCCTAACATGTCGGACTAGAAAAGCGGTTTGCATCTGCTGCCATTCATCATACATGGAAAGTTTTAGGTCATGATGCAACGACCTGTAAATTTAGCGCCTAGTTAGTGGAGCTTGGAGCCGCAACTTACCGCAGCCAGGGAGCCCTGCACATAGTATTAGTGAGCTTTGCCAGGTGACGTTAATCTTCTCCCGCAGCCGTGTGTACCTGGGTCGATATGTCTACGCAGCGGTCAGTCTACACAGACACCACCAACCTGTATGGGTCGACAGCTTTTTTCCCCTACTTCCTTCAAAGCTTGTATTTAATAAGCATCGTTCACCTTTTGGTCTTGACTCTCACGTATTCCATACTCTGAGCTTTCCAAGATTCACTCAGCCAGCAATAGTCGTCCCTATACCTATCAAGGGAAGCTTAGCTTCGCTTCTCGCTAAAGTCACGTCTGGTAATATGGTCTTCTTCACCGGCACCCTCCAGGAGGGCATATCCACCGCACTGCAGCAATCGAAACTTGTCGTATGCTTTGTGACAGATGACAAGGAGGAGAGCAAGCTATGGGAATCTCAATATCTCACAGACAACACCGTCGCGCCTTTGCTAGAGAAGGACGCAGTCGTACTCCGCTTAGAGGCTGGTTCAGAGGAGGCTGGGTACTTGGCTGCTATCTTCCCGCTGCCCAAGACACCTACAGTAGTCATCATTCGGGGGGGACAGTTGAAGGAATATGTCTCTGCAGGCACGTCGAAGGAGGACTTTCTGAGCAGGGTTTCAAAGGCATTCTCAGATCAGACGGAATCACTGGAACCACCAACTGGGGCGAGCGCTGCACCAGTTACGCAAAGAGAGACGTCTTTACCAGCATCTACCGCACCGTCCAATACTACTCACAATTCTCCCCCAGCGCAAACAACAGCTTCCGGCCAAACACAGGCTTCCTCCTCCTCCGAGCAGCCTCAAGGACCAACCCAAGCTCAGCTCCTCGCAGAAGCTGAGCGCCGCCGGCAAATCGCTCGCAAGGAGCGCGAGGAGATCGAGAAGGAGCGTCGCCGGAAGGAGAAGGGCAAGATGCCTGCCTCCCAGGACCCCAAGCAAGACGACGCGGTTAAGAAGGCCTCCCAGCAGCTCGCTGAAAGGCAACGCAAGGCACGCGAGGACAGGGCACGCGTTCTGAAACTCATCGAGGACGACAAGGCCGAGCGGAGGGCGCGGTCACAACGTCAGCGGGCCGAAAGACAGGCAAGTGCGAACGACGATGCAAAGAGTGAGACAGCTCCAGAGGCGCTCGCGGCACCATCGAGCTCGGCAGCGAGGAGGCATGATCAGTGTGCTATTCAGGTACGCTTGTTTGACGGGTCGACGATACGCACAAGGTTCCCGGCGAAAGCTACGATCTCGCAAGAAGTGCGGAAGTGGATTGACGAGAGTCGCACGGATGGAAAAGAACCCTATACATTCAAGATCATCCTCAACCCGATGCCAAACAAGGCTATCGACCATGCTACCGAGGAAGACCAGACACTCGAGGAGCTGGGTCTGGCGCCGAGTTCTACCCTAGTGCTGACACCTGTGGATCGATACTCGAGTGCGTATACAAACATGAATGCAGGTCTCACAAATCCAGTGTCAAGACTCGTTACAGCGGTACTGGCCATTGTGGTGAACATTCTGGGAGGAATTACGGGTGCACTGGGAGGCTTGGGACATGTTGGGACTACTGCCAGTAGTACTGGAGAGGGCAACTCAGTCGGCGCTTCGCAGAATGATCGGAGTGAGGCCCACGGCCAGGCGGCCGCTTCCGGGAGGGATGGAAGTGGCCGAATCAAAGGTTTTCAAAACCCTGACGATGTGAAGAGGGACCATCAGCTTTACAACGGGAATTCAGTAAGTTCACTATCACAGCAAATCCATGCCTTCGTGCCAATGCTGACAGCAAAGCTCAATTTCGAGCCGAGAAAAGACGAGGAGGACAAGGACAAGTAGAGTCGTGGAGGTGAGGGCAGTTCCCGAAGCCAGAACTCGCACCGCTACTAAAATTAAGTTGATACAACAAGCACCTGCGGAGAACGAGTCGCAAAGCAATGCGCTAGTATGTGTGATGAGTCGAGATTTCATCTCCCTTTCCTCTACTATCCCGAACTCCATCCGTTGCAAGCCATTCTCGAGTAATGTTTGTGATTTTTTTATTGCTTCTTGGTGATTTCTTTATGTCCTTACCGCCTGCCGGACCAGTCACGTTGAGGGCTTAATACTTGCTAGCAGCAGCCTGGCATGCCTTCAATTGGTCCATGTACCATCCGCAGATTGACATATTGCCCGAGTGCTCGTCCATGCAATTTGTGAAGCTCTTGGTTGCCATGGCACAGTTTGGATCCTGCTGCTGGTTGGCGTAGTAATTGCTCTGCTGCTGCTCGGCGGGAGCGGCGGCCTGAGGGTTTGCAGCCTCGCTGGAGCCACCGCCGAAGAAACCACCAATAGCGTGGCCGACGGAGGAGCCGATGGCAACACCACTATATGACAAGTCCTATTAGCACCTCTACCCTATGTCTGAACTAAAGCTTCTCTTCAAGGTCTTAAACTTCGTTGGACCTTTTGCCAGGGCCTCGAAGATACGGAGCTAGGTATCACATACGCAGCAGTGCTGGCCATCTGTCCAAACAATCCCGGGCCTTGCGATGTGGGCGCAGCGCCAGCAGGTGCGGCACCAGCGGGAGGTGCCTGGCGAGGAGCTTGAGTGGCGGGTGCGGCGTACGAAGCAGCCGGACGGGTCTGCTGTTGTGACTGGGGCGAAGTCGAAGAACGCGAGGGAACGGTGGGCCGCGAGGGCGCAGAGCGGGCAGAGCGTTGGCGAGGCATGTTGGTGGTGGTAATGTGGTTTCTGGGGTGAGATTCTCGACGGCAGCGAAGTTTGTGTCTGTCGTGAGTGTGAATCAAAAGCATGAGAGAGGAAGCTCGGAGAAGATGAGGTTCAAAGTCCGGAGCGGGACGGCGAAAAAATGAGCTTACCTAAGGTGTTCGATGCTTCGCCTCAACGGAAAGAGAAGCCAATCGAAGACACACTTATTCTCACATGGCAGGGGCCGGGGGGTGAGGTCCCACCTGCAAGGTACCCAATCGATTTACGATGCATAGGTGTACAACACAATTCACCACGTATCGAATCTCACTTCAGCTCCCCAGTTTCCTGTCTGTCTAGGCATTTTTAGGTAAGTAGGTAGGCATATAAATGGCCAAAGATTCATTCTCAATACTGCTGACCCACTTCATGATCAATAAACCTCTTTCCTCGCATGGGTATCTTCTTGCGTTTTTCTCACAAACCCCCTAAACGCCATAGGAAATCCAGCACCAATGTTCAGTGTGCCTTTAGACAAGAGCGAGAAGAAGCCACAGGCCTCTCGGCCTTTCACAGGCATATTCTGTACCGTGAACCGTTAGGACAACCCATAATCTTCCACTCGATTACCACGGGAGCCTGTGTAGTAGCTCCTCGCCTTTCTGCACTGCTTTTTTCTGTCGCCATCTTTTCCTCTCTTTTCGACACACCATACCGCATTTTGAGTCAACAGAGGCGTGGACGCACGGCTCAGCTCTTATCCTTCTTCTGTTTCTTGCTCCTAGCACCCCGTTTGGTGTTTTTGGGTTTGCCACCTTTGGATACACGTCCACTGCCCTTATTCTTCTCGGGCATCTCAACCTCTCCTTCCTCATCAGAGCTATCGCTGTCATCGTCGGCAGCTTCGTCCTTCGATGTCTCAGGCGCAACATCCTCAACATCATCAGCGGGTCGTTTCTTTCCTTTGGCCTCCCTTGCGGCCTTGAAGGCGGCCTTGGCACGCTCTTTTGCCAACTGCTCCTTCAGCTTGGTGTTGACATCCTGGTTGTCGGCCTTGGGAATGTGTCAGCAGTTGTTTCAGGGATTTGAGTGTTCCAGGACAACTCACCAGATCGGCCTTGATGAATCGGATCGCAGCTTGAGTGTCAAGAGTGTTTGCGCGCGGGGCAGGTGGCTCCTCTGCTGTCTTGATCTTGGCAAAGTACTGCTTCACGCGGGTGAGTTCCGTAAAGATAGGGTGTGTCTTTGCGTCTATGCCCTGGAGGCGGAGGGCATCTTGTAAGGTGTTAGCGAGATGTGGCCACAAGTTGAGGACGGAGATTACTGACTGAAAAGCGTGGTTTCGATGGTGTATACGGCCAGAACGTACAACTTGACCTTGTCCAGAAGGGGGAGTTGGGCGGCAATTTCGGGCAGATTCGCGATAAGTGGATTCATCGTCTCTTCCATGTTGTCAATGTCGCCATCAAGCTGGCTGAGCTGAGCAGTAATGTCCGTGACGTCCATGGTGAATTTTCTCTATGCTGGACAAGGGCCGCTTTCTTGGAGGTTTTATGGACGCCGGGCAGCCGCCTGAAGGGAAGTGATGATCGATCGACCACGCAGGCTGTAAAATCATGAACTTGAAGGCTGTGCTATTGAAGCGTCACTCAGTACGATCTTTCCTGGATCAGAGAGCAAAGCACACCGTCTTTCACATGACAGGAGCCTCCAAAGACCGCGGGAAAGACCCAGCGTAAGAAAGGACGTGAGTGGGCGAAAGACTTCTCTCTCGAAAGTCGGCTAACGTGAATATAATTAACTCCGAGCGACTCTCAAGTCAAAGGTTGTCAGGTCTATGCTCTTGAATCGAGTTGTGGCAATCTTTCCGAATGGGAAGTTGAAAAACGCATGTGCAATCATGAAAATCGAGCATGGATTCCAAGCAGGGATTCCCGATCCAGCGGTATGGGTCGCTGAGAAATCTGGAGTACTACCTCACTTTGTTAGTCACACACCCAGGGTGGCGCGCAGAAGAACTGCAGCTAAAATTTGAGAGATCCAATGCAAAAAAAATGTCAATACCGTCATCTACACTATTGCCTCCTAACTTAGGTACTCCTCCCCATATCTTTCCGATGGACTGATAACCTTTCCCGACCTCATCTGCGCTCAGAGATGATTTGACTACTTCTTTCTGTACAAGCCATATTTGTTCGTCTTGTGCTGTGTTCCCTTTAAGCGACTCGCTGCCGCCGCTCTCAAGGCGCGTACAACTTTCCGGTCTCGAGGCGCCCGCCTTCGGAAAGACAGTCTTTCCACATCAAAAGGCAAAGACTTCGACTATGATCTCGCGGGAATTTTGAGACTTCGTTCAATCTGTATTCCATACGGTGCAGTCTACCGCTATCGCGGGTGTTTGCGCGAATACCTCACAGACACACGACATGGAGCTGCGGTAGCATCTCCGTGGGCCGGGGGGCCACCGGGGCTGCGGCCAAAGGCTGGAGACTCTACTCATCAGAAGGTGCCGTTCCAAAATTCAGCAACGTGCTACCGACCCTTCATCACGATCCCGATATTGACGATCTCCCCGAGCAAGGCGAACACGAGCCCTTGTCTGAGCGTGTGAGAACAGACTACCGAAAGATGTTCGACGACGTCGAAAAGGACGATTCCTACGAGCCGGGCGCCCCAGCGGGAAGACTTGTCGTACCGGTTGGAACGGCTTATTCAACATCCGAAAGGAAAAGATCAAGGGCAATAGAAGAGCCCGAGGAGGATATGGGAGGCAAGACGGTTCACGTTCTAGGCTTCGACCCGAAAGCGTATTTCATCGCCCATTGCCTAGCCGGTTACGAATATCTCAACCCGGTCAAGCTTCTTATTCACAAGAGGGCCATTTGGAACACCTGGGAGCGTGAGGGCAAGCGTCTCTTGCTACTGCAAGGGGTCAACAGAATCCTCCATGATCGCGCCGAAGCCGAATGGATTGGTACAGGCTACATGGCCCGCAGCAACGAGCACATCGAACAGCTGGTGGTGACCGTTCCGTGTCACCAGACCAGACAGGCCATCGAGAACATCAAGCACCGCATTGATCACCGAACGACCATCTGTCTCGTCCAGGACGGCTTGGGCGTTGTGGAAGAACTCAACGCGACATTGTTTGTGGATCCAACCACGAGACCGACCTATATCGTCGGTCACTCCACCGCCTACATAGGACATTATAAGCCAACTTTCTTCGCAGCCATGCTTCGCAACCCGGGAAAACTTTATCTTACCCCGATGGAGCGAGGTGTTGGACTCCCCTTCTTCTCGTACCACCCCCCAATCGAGCGGCGCGTTCATGGGGTCAAATTTCTGCGCACGCTCGTCGGGACTCACGGCCTGGGGGCGGGTGGCTTTAGCCTCGAGAATTACCTTGTGAAGAAACTACCCGAAATGGTTTTCCAATCCATCATCGAACCCATGGCTATCGCACTCGACACTACGTATGACCAAGTCCTGCGCAATCAACATGCGATTCTGCTTGCAGACGAACTACTGGAGGAATTGTTCAACGTCATCTGGGCGATGCCGGAGCTTAACAATTCTTACAAGCTGGTCAAGTTCTGCGGCATGGAAGCCCTGCGAAAGCACACGGTGAACCGGCTGGCAAATAAGGGCAACTCGCAAAGCCAGTACCTGGCCCACGTACGGGCAGGCAGAATGGTGGACATTGACTATTTGAATGGATACTTTGTCAAAAGAGGCCAGGAGTTGGGCATCAAAACGTCTCGAAACGAGATGATGCTCGAAATTGTCAAAGCAAGAGTCGAGTCACGAAAGAAGCAGCTAAGGGGTCTGGTCCCGTTTGAAGGGTTGTCCACGATGCCCGTGCCGGGTCCAGGAAACCAATACGACGAATAAACTATGGAGATGGGATACAATAGAACTTCTCTCAAACTCCTCTGTGAATATTGCAAACCAGGGGGGGGGAGGAACCCGTAGTAATCATATCGATGAGCAAGTCTCGATGATTTGTACAATTAAACTAGGACTACAGGTACTTCACCAGTCACATGCACATTGTATGAATGGTTGCAACGGATGAATATTTTTGAGATCTCAGCCTTCTTATATTTCCTGACAGGTTAACCCACATTCACTTGCTAGACCTAGTAGCCGGTGTAGAGAATTTAATTCAACCTGCGCGTGTAGATGAATGGGGGGCCATGTTGTATCGATAGCCTCGTCTGCTGCCTGCCGCCTGGTCCTAGCACTGGACCCCGCCAAATTATCTTGAGGGGGGCCCGATCCAGCAACACTTCCTATCCAATGCAACAAACCTCGACAAAATGGATGACGCAGAACTTGATCAGGTTCGACTACTCCATCTACATATATCTCACCGAATATTTCAAAAGCTTACAATGACTAGATTCGCAAGGCTCGTCTTGAGCAGCTCAAGTCGCAACAAGGTGGAGGTGCTGGCGCAGGAGGCAGTTCTGGTCCCGCGCCTGCTGACCAAAGAAGTGAGTGTTTGATGAAGCAGTATGTCTTCTGTCGACTGGCTTGCTGACCAAAGTCCCCTGGACTCTTCAAGACAACAAGAATGTATGCAATATTCCTGGCTCCTTCCGTCAGATCTGAACTTTCGGCGATATCACGCGACCATCTCTGCGTCTAGATCTAACACCTGCCTACAGCCGAAGCTCGCCAGCACGCCCTCAATCAGATCCTGCACCCCGAGGCTGCCGATCGCCTGGGACGTATCCGTATGGTGAAGGAGTCACGTGCGACCGACATTGAGAACAGACTGATCATGCTAGCGCAGTCAGGCCAGTTGCGGTCAAAGGTCACCGAGGAGCAGCTGAAGGATCTGCTGAACGCCGTGGCCGAGAACAACCAGAAACAGGAGGAAAAGATTGTCGTCAATCGGAGGAAGGCCTGGGAAGATGAAGATGACGACTTGCTGGATCTGTAGAGCACCAAGCTGGGAAGAAGGGCGTGGGCTAAGCAATTCCAGGCAGCAAAACCACACGATGATATGATATGATACCTCAATAATGCGATTCTTTGCGATTCAATTGGGAGAGGAGGTCATCCTTCGTTTGTGCTTACTATACCCAGAGAGTAATACAAGCTACATTAATCAGTCGAGGAACCTCACGCACTCGTGGCCGTCGGCCTTGCGGTCTCAGCCTCAGCCTGTGCCTTCTGCCGTTTTCTCTCCTCTCTCTCTCTTCTCCGTATCTCCCTCATATCCGGTGGTCTCTCAATTCCTAGTCTCGTCCTCAGCTCTTCCACATCACTCTCCAATTCCTCCTCCCAATAAACATTGATCGTGTCCTGTGCCCTCCACCCATTCCGTAAGGCCCAGGGCAAATACACCTCTCTGAACCGCCTCCTTTCCCCCTTCTTCAGTGTCAAAGCCGAGAACATACTCAGTCCTGTCATCGGCAAGCCCGTGTTGGCCCACTCAAACGCTTTGAGTGCAACCTCACCCTCACGCACAACTGGCAAGCCCGTCAAGGCGTGGGAGAAGTCATGGCACTCGCGGTACCGTTGCATGACGTACGCGCACTCCTCGTCATCGATGTAGCGCACAGGTGAACGCGTGTCGGGAGTTACATGCTCGCGGTCAAGCCAAGCGACGTAGGTACCGCCGACCGAGGTGGGAGGGAGTGTCCGCAGGTAGGGGAGGTTGAGGGAGGTCGAGGTCAGGCGCGGCCGGTCGCGGAGGATGCGTCGGCCGGTTGGCGAACGGAGCATGGCATCACGGAGGCGCGGGATGAAATATGGCGTCGAAGTTGCTTCTGCGAACGCGGCGATGAGGTCTGCAAGGGTAGAGTTAGTTTTTTTTGGTCAGCTTAGCTCTTGCGCCGGCTGTATTTGAGGATGAAGGAGAACATACCGCCGCGGTATGGATTCATAAAAGACATGATTCCTGATCCTATAGCCAGTCCGGCGCGTTCGACGTATGTGAGAGGGACATGGCCGGGGTAGTTCGGTAGTGGCCGGTTGAGAACGGAGAAGGGCTGGCGTGAGGATGGTGATGTTGTCGAAACGGGTGGTTTAGATGCTGCTGCTGCTACTCCTATTGCTGGGAAGGCAGAGCTGGTCTTTGTGAGTACACAGGCTCTCAGAAGGATTGGCCTCATCCTGAGCTCCGAATTAGCTTTGCGACAAGCATGCTGAGTTTTGTGTCCGGTCGCAAACTATGAAGGCTGCGGCCGCCGGAAATCATTCGATGACAGGCCGGAGCTATCGGTGGATCCGGGGCCGGCATGAACAGCAAAGACTCGGTGGGCCGGCCGGCCGGAGAATTTGCTTTGCTCACACTACGGCGTGAATATATAAAATTGACATCTTTCTCTAGCACACAACACAAGCACATCATCTAGGATATTGTCCTTACTCCCCCTTCATTTTCCCATCTTGGACCAGGTTCCTGCCGATCGACCACATGTGACTCACCGACTTATAACACCATCTTTGATTATTTTACTCAAGACTCCCAACATTGGAATATGCATTGTACCCAATTCCATTGTACAATGACTTATTGAGTGTCTTCCGACATCCAAGCTGGGAAGCAGAGGCTGATCAAACCAGAGGGCACACACGTCTTGAAGCCCTTCTCGCCTTCTCTTGTCCCAGGTCTTTCAGGGAGTCTGAGAACAGGTGAACACAGGTGACTTCTTCTATTCCCTTTCAGCCAGTACAACTACTAAATATTTGATTTACAGTCTCTCAAAAACGCCATCTTGGTGAATTGGACCAGAGACAGTCAGTCCCCAATGATGGAAGACAGTCTAGAGGAGGTTCATGAAGAGTTACTGGCATGGGCTGAGGGTTTAGGGGTGAGACTCCAGGGGATACGGCCCATGAGATTATCTGGTCGAGGCTTTGGAGGTAAGCCTCCTGGACTTTCTGCCTTCTCTGAATTGCCAATGGAATCGCAGCATGAATTGCTTGCTGAGCTCATTGGGCAGCGGCGGGCAACATGTCCTGATGTGGCGCATATGAGAGCTCAGAATAAATACCTCTACTAACATCTCACAGTTGTCGCCACCGATCACGTCCCAAGAGGCACAGAAGTACTCACTGTACCGTCTTCTGCCCTTCGAACCAAGAGTACTGTCCCATCAGCCATCTCTCAAAACCTCCCCAAGGACATGACAGTTCATGGTCTTCTGGCCGCAGACATTGCCTTGAATGTTGCTGCGAACACCAAGAAGTACGCAAAATGGGATGCCGTAGTGCCATCTTGGGATGATATACAGCAATCCATGCCACTGACCTGGCCCACATCACTCCAAAATATGCTTCCCACGCCCGCAAAGAACAAGTTCGACAAGCAGCAGAAGAACTTTGAAAAAGACTGGTCTATCGTTTCGGACAAATTCCCTTTTCCTGGAAAGGACGGTATCAAAGCATCGTGCACTAGAGATGAGTACTTGTATGCTTGGATGCTGGTCAACACGCGTACCTTCTATTTCGTCACACCACAGACCGAGAAGCTCCCCAAGGCAGATCACATGGCCCTGCAACCAGTAGCAGATTTATTCAACCACACGGACACGGGCGGATGCGCTGTTACGTACGATCCCGAAGAGACGTATTCCTTCCGAACCACAAAGTCGTACGAGAAGGGGGAGGAAGTGTATATAAGCTACGGGACCCATCACAACGACTTCTTGCTGGTAGAATACGGCTTTGTGTTAGACAAGAACGTGTGGGACGAAGTCTGTCTCGACGAGGCTCTTCTCCCAGCATTATCACAGCAGCAGAAAGATGACCTCGAGGATGTCAGCTTTCTCGGGAACTACGTATTGGATAAAGACACCGTGTGCCACCGCACACAGGTCGCCTTGCGCTCGCTGTTGACGGGTATGCGCAATGGCATTTCCATCGACCAATGGCGGGAGTTTGTGAATGGTCTGGACGATGGGGAGAAGAGTCGGAAGAGAGCAGATGCAGTTCTGGTTTCTCTGCTCAAGGACTATAGCTCCGAAGTGTCTGACAAGATGGAGGAGCTCAAGGACTTGAAGTTCGAGGTGGATGCTGAGTCGCTGAACGAAAGCCGCAGAGGTCTGTTGCTCTTGCGGTGGGAGCAAATACATCAACTGGTCGAGGACACCATTCAAAGACTCAGTTAAGATGTTCGTTGGCATCTGAAGGCTGAATGAATAAATTCAGACACGGCGATAAATCGGCGCCACGCCAAGTGAAATTATATGTGGAGAGCTCACCTCAGCGCTACTTTCAGAGTAGCCTCTGCTCACTCCCATCACCAAAAGGGAAAACACTATCCATCGTATTTGGTAGGCTGACTATTGTTCTCACGGTAGTGTCTTGTTGCGCACTTCAACCATGTACCCAAGAAATGAGTACTTTCAAGCAAGCGTTACGAGCGGAAAAGCACAATTACAATGGGGGCGCTGTTCGGATACAGGAGAATTCTATTTACATCTAGTACTTACGTGGCACGTGGCAGCTTATTTCTGCAGGTAATATGGGGGAAAGTCAGCTTTGGCGGGTGTGTAAGAAGGCTCCATCAAGTCGTGGCGCAACACTCATCCTAAGACGACGGCACAATTGTTTCTGCACTCCACCGCACATGTTCCCATGGACTTGTTTGCATGGGGCCCCGACAGACAACACGCCGAGAATCATGGCATTAGATAAGTGGACCACAGCAACATATAGAGATAGAAGGGTCTATATGCTATTTGGCCTATTTTGTCAGGCTAGACTGGAAGCATCTTTTCAGAGACGAGCCCTCAGCCTTCCTATCTTGGTAACAGGTATCTTTGGGTAGGTATGTTGTGATCACCACTATTTCCGCACGCATAAATCGCTGCGGATTATCCACTTCTCCCCAGCCGTGACCTCTCTGCCTTCATGCTACATGTTGCAATCAAGTCAGCAGATATATCATCATCACGGGACGTGCGTAGCCGGTCTCTATGAAAGGCGGAGAACAGAAGAGACCTACCAGCATGCAATCGTCACCGTGCTTGTGAAGAAGCACCATTCCCGTTTCAGGTGGTACTGCAACTTCCTCTTTGGCAAGCTGTCGGTCGTTGGGGAAGAACACGGTCTCGCCTCCTCGACATCCATCACTTGCAGAGGTGAGATAGAGAAGTAAGGTCCACGTCGTCTTGGTGAGGACTGGTCCCTGATCGGACTCGACAGTCAGGGTATTGGAGTCATCGTCTGCAAGAAAGAAGGGCATCAGCAAGAAATCCACATGGAGACTGAATCGATTTGCAGCATCACCGCCATTGGTCCACCACAGGCTCGAATGCAGCGTCTTCTCCGCAGTGAAAGGCCGCTATGGGATCAATCCTCGCGTCTAGTGATCCTGGAAGCTCAGATGAGGTGGCCGTGTGGGAGACGGGAAGATCATGGCTTAACGCAATTAATCTATCGGGAAAGAGAAGACGAAAGGGCGGGCATTGATGCCATGTGACAACGTACAATGTGCGTCAAAGAATTGGGAAGGTGAGTAGCGATAGATTCGAATGTTTGGTGACAAGCCAACAACATCACCTCCCCTAAGTCGAGAGCGTTGTATCAGCTGCACTGATGAAGCCTCGATTTATAGAATAGTCCCCGTCAAAGGCCCAAGCTGCATTATACTCACCACAGTCCTTTCCAATCCTCGCCCATTAGGACGTCCCGCAAGCCCGTCTGGAGCCATAAGCGGTTCGCAAACGCCTGATCTTGCACCTGGAAGCGATCATTGACCCTTACTGCGTCACCCCGTTTGGGTTTGCCTGGGGTGGTGGTGAGGGATAAGGTCCTTAGAAAAGAGACGTAATCGCGACAAAGGGATTTAGGCCAAAAGTTACGAATAAGGACAACCCTCGAGTCCAGCATGGATTGGGGCTGGAGGTCCATGACAGGCAGAAGAGGCTTGAAAATAGGCCATGCAGGAGGTTTTACTGCCTCCATAGTAGGAGGTTTTGCCTTTGAGGCGGCCTTAGACTTCTTGTCCTTGGCCATCACTGCTGTTCTCCTATCTTGAACCCATACAGGTGACGAGGAAAGGCGACTGAGGCTTGTTGTCAGATATGGGCCCGCTACCCAGTCCGGGTCTCAGCAGACTTTTTGTGCGCCTCCCCAGGCAGATATATCCCCCAAGGGAATCAAGCCGATGTGAGCCTCGTGCGAGAGGCGCCACCCAGCAGGTCTTGTCAGGAACACAATTTTGAAGGTCACGCGTGGCTGGGCCAGTCCAATGTTGACGTCCTGGCCGTTGATCCGTCCAGCGAAGTTGAAAAGCTTGAAGAGCGCCGAGGTTTTCCGGGCTGGTCAGTGGCCTTGCTCAGTAAAAGTGTCGGTGGCGTGGCTTGTAGAGATCTCGTACTTTGTTGAAGGTCAACTCGAGACGAACAGGTCCATCCCGGCCTCCACCAATTCTAGGGAGCCAGGGCCGCTTTTGGTTCAATCGCACTACCCAGTACCTATGTACCTAGGACCTGTTGCACCCATATGGGCGTAAGCCTACATAAGTCACTTAATAATATATATTTATATATTTATATATTTATATATTTATATATTTTTCACAAGAGATTCAACATGGAGATCAGCTGTTTTTACAGCATCTTCAGATGTTCCTTGTGCATTTCCACGGTCTAGGCTCTCAAGCTCCTCATGAGAGAACGTTCCCAGAACCAAGTCCACGTAAAGTCACACTCTGTTGAAGTTTTGACTGTCTTGCAACTCGGGCGAGCCTCAAGGGGCCGAGAGGCCTCCCAAGTCAGTCACAAATGGTTGAAACAACACTCGAGATATCCTGCAGTTGTGGCACTCGGCAGTCAGGCTAGGAAGATGGAACTAGTATAACGAGATGTTGCGGGCCATCTCAGTAAGACCCTCTCAGTAGGCTTGGGAGCCTTTTTACCGGCGCATACTGTGCTGCCGTCCAAAGGACAAAAAGTTAGGGGATTATGAAGTCGAAGGTCAAGGTTGCTTTTCCTTGAAAGGTAGGTATCGATCTTGCAGGCAGGTAGGTAATTCATCCAATTTGATTGTGCTTACAAAGCATACTGCCCCATTATATTATGGTCGACGCGGAATATGGCGTGTGCTAGCTAGAGAGCTACCCCAATTTCACAATTGTCAACAACCAGAGCGTTCCATTTTATTTACGTGCCATCAAAATTTACCTCCATCTTCTTCGTTGTACGTCTCGACGCTGTTGCCCCCCTTCTTCGCAGAGCTGTGCGATCGTGTAACGACAGGACTCTTGTGTTCTGTGATCCGAGTCAATCATGGGCTGGGGTTGGCCCTTCTCCTCGTTCTCGTCGCCCGCACCGGCGCCACCGAAACAAAACGATGCGGCCATACAGAATTACCAACTGGAACTGATGCGCTTGGAGAAGGAGAGACTGGAGCTCATGATCAAGCTGAAACAGGAGGAAGCAGCTCGACAAGCACCACAAATACCTACCAGATCTGTGCCCGTCGCGCAAAGAGCTTCGCCTGCGCCCGCACCCCCACCCACGCGCGAAGACCCATGGCGCCGCTCCGCAAAACAGCTGGGCCTCTTCTTCGCCGGAGCAACCTTTCTGACCGCCTCTGTCCTCGTCTCTCGCCGTGCCGTCAATCGTAAAATGGTCGCCTCGTATCCCAAGCTATTCCAGCCAAGCCACCATGGTCCACGACCACCCCCGCGGGGTCCTAAAGAGAAGGGTGACGATCAGCTTGTGGCTGTAGAGGCGTTGGGGCTGGCGACGCTCAACGTCATAAGCTTTGGAGTCATGGCAACGGGTGGCCTGATGTTTGCATTCGACATCTCAAACGTGGAGGAGCTGAGAATGAAGGCGAGGAGCAGTCTGTATGGGCCCAATGGCGTCGTTGATGAGGCTGCTGAACAACAGGTAGAGGATTGGATTGTTGACGTACTCGCAAGGAGGGATGGGAACGAGGGCAAGGAAAATGACCAAAAGAAAGACAGCTAGGAAGTGGCTCTCAGGACGAGTGCATACTCACCATAGTCACAAGCCTTGCGCCCCTGCTCCGGGTTTCAACGTTGGGGTCGAGCTACTTGAAGGTGTAAAGACTCTTCACGAACACCCCCCTCCTCTTTTTTTTTTCCAGCGTTGCTGGGAGAGGTCCATATAGTGGCTTGGCCTCCATTAGCTGCACAAACCAAGCAGCGTGCGGTGCGTCCCAAACCCCCGACATCCTGATGATGTAGGACATTCTGACTTGAGATCAAGGCAAGAGAAAGAATGCTCATCTGTTTTGTCCGCACCATCCCAAGTCCATCTGCCTATCCGAGGATGATGTCCTCAATGAGGCCTTGATGCCACTTTTGCAATCAAGTTGCTTTTCTCGATGCCGAGACGTGCGCTGCATGCCGGGCAGCTTCTGCGCAGCATTCAATCGAAGCAATTTCCTAGCGTCACAAGTTGTGATATGGCTGTTCTGCGCAACATGCACAAGATCACCTCCTCGTTCAATGTTGCTGCGTGGCGTTAGGTGCTCACCAGGCGTTCCAAGTTCCCGCTGCTAACTCTGCCATCCAAAACTGGGTATGGACTCAACCCCCCCCCCCACACATTGGGAAACTCGAGTGTATGGGCTTTGCTGCGTTGTATGACGTTTCTCACCCTCTTGGTCCGATCTTGTGTTATCGTCAACAAATTCAGGACGCTGTCTTTGAACTACGCAAGTCACGCTGCAATTGCAAAATTACCCTTTCTCTTTGCAAATACACAGAACCAGATTTTGCTTCAGTCTCCTGTATCAAATAGGGGACAGCACCATCGTGACTCACTTCTATTTTTGTGAGACCAACCAACAATCACGTTCCTGCATCCCCAGTTCGCTACTATTGCTGAGAACACAAAATAATCTGCAAAGCACATTCGCACATGGGAATGCAATAATGATAATGCTCTAGCCTGGATGCCTTAGCGGGGCCTGGCTAGCGGTCTCAGCATCCAGGTATTGATTTTGTTCTCCTACCGCCATGTTTGTTATCAGCTCCGGAGCGACCTCAAGCGAATGAGCTGGATCAGATCGTGTAGCGGCGTAGCAGAACCATCCACAAACTGCTGGCTGTAATTTTTTTGGCTGCGGGTGGGAGTATGTTGGTGGTCCATCACCTTAGGTCTACGACATCAAGCTTTGGTATATTCTTTCTTTCCAGTCTCCAAGAATGAACAAAAACCCTACCATGTCGCTTTGCTTGGGCAACCTGACATCATTATGATCACAACCAGCATCGACTCGGTCCTATGGATGGGGCTAAAGAAGAAGACCAAGTTGACACAGGCGGCATTCATCCGCTGTGGGTGTCTGCAACTCGTCACTGTTTGTTCTGTTTTCTATACTTGACATGTAAACATACCGGACAGACCAGCCTCGTAAATTAAATCCCGGAATTGAATGTGTTAGAAGCAATCTTGAGAATGACTGGGTATGGCCGCAACCACATGCAACCGAGATCTGTGTCGATAAATAGTTCGCGCACTACCTACCGTTGCCATGTCCCTGAAGTTCAGTCTGCCATCATGCAAGGCGGATTCGTAATCGTGATGCCAATACGCCCAGATTGATCAGAGCGTTGTACAGACCCGCACAGGTTTGTTTCTTTGAAAGACATGCGCTGGTGTGAAGGCACCTCCTTTGACAGCTCTCGTCATTGTGGACGCTTTTGGGTACTAATTCTAGCCTAGTGCGCTTCTATTCAGCTCCCGTTAGGACTACTACCAAGGCTCAACTCCATTCAGTCTGGAGCAGACGTTATGTAGGCTTCACGAGTCTGACTTTTCAACTGCAGACTCTAAATCATCGTGAACACGCGTGAACACCGGCCAGATCCGAAATGGGTACCGACGAGCGATCGTCCTTCGTGGCAAGGCACAAGGCCTCACTGATGGTCTTGGCCTCCCAGATATCTGCGGCCATCCTACATGGTTTTGTGAAAGCATTAGAAAATGGCACAGATTCCGTCGGTCCAAGTCAAGTCCTGCTTATTCGCATGCTGATCACTGGCATTGGCTGCTCTCTGTATTTGTGGCTCAAAGGTGTTCCGGAATTTCCCCTTGGCCCGCGCGATGTTAGGCCAATCCTTCTACTAAGGGCATTTGGGGGTATCTTGGGTGCCGGAGGCATGTACTGTGAGTGAAACCTCTACCTCACATGCCTGTTGCTCTCGTGAGTGCAGATATAATAGACACTGACGGTCTGGGCTCTTTGGCAGACTCGATAGTGTACCTTACGCTTTCTCAAGCAACCGCCTTGAACTTCCTTGCTCCCATGGGCGCTATGATGCTTTCCAAGTATACAGATCATGGAAACTTCAGTTTCACCGATCGAGTTGGGACAGCTGTTGCGCTGGCCGGCGTTGTCCTGGTGACACAGCCTGATGGTATCTTCAGGCCGCACGAGGCTGGAAGCCTAGGGCCAAAGCCGGACAATTTTGCGAAAGCCAAAGGACTAGCTTCCGGTGCTGTAGGAGTTCTTGGTACAACAGTCAGTTCAAAAGTCCTTGATTGATTTCCTCTGTCTCCGCGGATCAGCACTGATGCCTCTCGGTTGTCTGCAGATTGCCTTGACAACGATCCGTCGCATAGGATCTCGAGCACATGCTCTCATTGTCGTCAATTACTTCGCATGGGTGATAGTTCTTGTTGCCACAACGCTGGTTGTCATTGAGCTTCCGTCGTGGCCACAAACGATCAAAGCTTGGGTGTTATTGAGCGTTGTTGGCGTGTTTGGAGGTTTAATGGTACGTCTTCATCAGGGTGACTAAACCGTCCAGAACAGGAAAATAATATCAAATTCTAGGAATTCCTGCTCACACTGGGGATCTCGGGTGACCGATCATCTGCGGCGACTGTCATGATTTATTCTCAAGTGCTTTGGGCTTTGATCATCGACCGTATTGTATGGCACGTACAACTAAACATCTGGACATTTGCTGGGATAGGCGGCGTCGTAGGGAGTTTGGTATTGGTCTCTTTGGCCAAGGAAATACCGGCATATCGAAGGGCGAGCGGGCAGGGTTATGCGGCCGTCCTGACTTGTGACGAGAATGGAGCCACAGTATATGATGTTGACCTGGACGACATTTACGCAGAATGAGGAGGTCTAGTCTTTTTCAGAAAACAAAGTAAAAGCCGTTGGCGCTGACAGAGATGATTCGCTTGGAGTGCAGCGTGGATGTACTACGTACTCAAGCTCCTCAATACGATATACCATGGGCATCCTATCTATATGAGTTGATCTGCAACTGAGTATCCTCGACAAGAGACGCCAGGTGGCCATTTCTGTAACTACTAGGGGCTGTATAGAAAGTGAGTACTGGGGCGTATGAGAGTCACAGCATGAGCTCGGAGAAGGGTCCGCCGGGGCTGATACAGTTCGAGAAGTTTCCAGAATTCACGAAACGTGGAGCTTGACGTATCATACAGAAAACAGATCAGAATTTTCAAACCCTCCACCAGCCCCCCGGCGACTCAACAAAGTCTAAGTCCCAGAAGGAAATGTTAGCTGGAAGGGAACCGAACAAATGCGGGAGCAGAGATAAAGCTCTAGAGACGACAATTGCCATATAATTGTGGAAGATTAATGGCGTGAAAGGAGAGAGAATTCCGGATACTGAAGTGGATGCAATACCAGGGAAGATTGCAGGACCCTTTCACCTCGTACAGATAAAAGGGTGCGTAGCTAGATAGGGCCTTTTCACCTCGTCCTTCCTAACATCTAGATACCTACCTAGTTGAACTTTGGTATCTAAACACGACCTGATTTGCTGCATAACAAGATGCTTGCTGCTTACCAATGCTCGTCGCCGATATCTACAGAATTGACATCCACCCCTTCCCTGAACCATCTTTGAGAGTCTAGAATCCTCACATCATTCGTGCTGTTCTGCCTCTTCTTCATCAGCCCGTTCTCTGCAAACGTCCAGTCCTCTAGCCCATATGACCTCCACCACTGTCCCTGCTCATCATGCCACTCGTACCAGAATTGCACCGCAATCTGAAGCCAGGAAGGGGTCAGCAAATGGTCTAGCCCAGGTTAAAGGGAGATAAGCCACCCGGTCAACACGAAGGGCCAGTCGAGATTCTCGGAAGAATAAGGTACCTTGTTTTCATTAAAACAGAACAGCTCCTTCCTCAGTCTATAGCCGTTTTCCTTTGACCACTTGTACGTAAGGAATTTCTCGATTGCATCCCGGCCCTGGAAGAACTGATCTCGGTTGCGCCAAAGTGAGTCAGGCGTATAGGCCATCTTTACGTGAGCAGGATTCCTGAAATCTCATCAGCGAGATTGATGTTCAGGGTCTGGCGAGCAGACCGTACCTTGTGTTCCATGCGTCTTGAGCCGCCTTCACTTTGATCCTGGCCGTTTCCTCCGTGAAAGGCGGACACGGTGGTTTGGACTCAGCTGCCATAAGTCCTGTTGGTCCAAGGGGGAACACTTGGGATAGATATTCAAATATTTTCAATGGCGACTTTAATCTGGTCAATCTGATATTGGGGTGAGTATTTGATGGGGCGAGGCTTCCTTCAAAATCCGGTCCTTTGGGATGGATGAATGTCATCTTAGTGGCGGAGGGCGCGCCCTGGTACGGCCTCACAGCAGCGCCGCTTATCTCAAGTGCTCAGACCGTCTGACACCATACCTCATGCTTAATAGGATCACTGCGTCAGGGCTCGAGTCTGATAGCTGAGTTACGATTATACAGCATGAATATGTGTCGCCGGAAGAAACTATGGACACACACTTCGTCGAATACTGCATTCATGGAAGGGCAATAATCCACAACAAGAGGCCAATGGAGCAAGTCCTGGTATGTACTATTTCTCAGAATTCTGTCCCGTAGAATTGACTATCATTCGGTACCTGGGACCGGCTTAGCGGAGACAAACATTGACTATACCAATCATTTATATGTATCATTTCCCACCAACGACGCAGGTCGTGTGGATACCATGCCTGCGCCACCCAGCATAGGAGGAATGACTAGAAGCCATCAGGATGGACTAAATTACATAGAAGTTGGACCATGTAATTCATTGACCCCTTAAAAGTCCGGAAAATTTCAACTTTTTGGGTCGTTGCTCAGGTCAATCAAACCTGGCGGCGACCTTGCATCCGAAGAAAAACTACGCGAGTAATATGGCAGTTGAGTTGCAATTTCAAGCCTAAAACAGGAAACCTTGCGGTAAGCTATCTCGAATAGACAAGGAAAGCCTTGGACGGAATTCGTGTTTCTTGAGACCAAGTTCTTCTTTGCGCACAGAGCCCGAGTATCCAGGAACAAAAGCGCGCATTGGACCAAGGCGTACTGGAGATTATACATAGTCACACCGTACATTTGCCCCCCCCCACAGGAAGGGATTTGATTCATTTGACTGGGACCCTCAAAAGCCCATGATGGATGATGGGTCTTGTATCATAGCTGAGAGGTGATCTCCGAGATGGACACTTCGGGTTGTCGGCGATACAATCAAGGTAACTTGATGCATCTTAAAATGCAACATTCACCTGTATGATGAGCAAAGAGGCCCAGTGTGCGAATGGTATTAAAGAATTCTGATTACTGGGTATATAGCAAGATACTACAATACTACTAAAGCATTCGTCCCGCCTGCTTTGTTTTCTTAAGAACATTCAGGCAGCGTTGGGTCGAAGAAACAGATCACAGCCCATGGCCAGCTTGATGGTGAGCCACTATAGATTCTGTTAGCGGTGCTATACAGTCAAAAGATAAAGCAGTGTGTCAGAATCATTCAAGACTTACCTAGATGAACCAGAGGATGAGGAGTCCGAATTGCCCTCTTGCTCCTGGATCCACTCATGCACCACGGCAGCGATCTCAAGATTGTTCAACTCCAACATGGAGAAGTGGCCATTGCCGTGGATGTTGCGGTCCGCCATCTTGATCCAAGTTGGGCTGCCGCCAGCCTGCTCAAGGAATTCGATGACACAGTGATCATAGGTGGCGTGGACACTTGCTTCGCCCGTGAGACACAGGTACGGCACACTGGTGATGTTGGGCAGCTGGCGCGCTGGCTCAGCTTGCAGGTAGCATCTCCTGGACGCAAGGGTATCGTTACCCACCCAAGTCTTGTTGAGCTCTGTGTAATTGCTCACTGGCGGGTCATAACTGAGGTAGGTGTTGGCCAGTCCCCACAGGCGAAAGTCCGATCCCGAGTTGAGCGTCGTGCCGTAGTTCCAGAAGGGCTGGGTGCTGTGCTCGAGATTGATGTTGCCAGCGACGTACTGGGGGCAGTCGTTGGAGATGACAATGGGGTACTGGGCACCGGAGGAGTGCGAGATCAGGTACGAGGGCCCCAAGAGCTCGAGGAGCGCACAGCCGGACGCACGCATGGATGTCTCGCCATACGCCCAGTTCTCAGTGAATGGGATCACCCATTTGCTGAAGGCCGTGAAGTATGGGTCGCCCTTCTGCCCAGTTCCGGGCCACTGTGTGTGCAAGACGGCCTGTGGGTAGGTTGGATTCAGCTCTGGGGCTGTGAAGCCACTTACGAGACCCTCAACAGTAGTGGAGTTCCAAAGCGTGTAGTCGGTTGTGTCCTCTTGACTACTTCGGCCGGCTCCAGTGTGGTCAAGCAGGTAGACTATGTAGCCTTGGTCGAGGAAGTACGAGGCGAAACCCTTGCGGCCGTCCGGCGTGTTTAGCCATTGCACGCCCGAGACAGCGCCACCGTGGAAGAAGACCAGCGGCTTGTCTTGTGTGACGCCTCCAGCAGGCGTCAGCTTCTCCACATAGAGTTGATCCGCGGTAACATTTCCGCTGGTGTAGTCATTGTCGATCCACCTGCCTCCGACATAGAAGACGTCACGCTGAAATGTCGTTTCTGAGGAGGCGCACTTGGGACTGACTGCATTGATACCCGTGCAGTCCGTTGACTGAGCAGACACCAGCCCCAGACACAATGCCAAGCCGGACGCGAGGCGACTGAGAACTGCCATGATCAGACGGTGGCGGTGTATGTAAAAAAGAACCAAATGCCACCTGAGGCAAGTTTTAGCGTCCAAAGAAAGGCAATGTCGCAACCAGAAAGTTAACCAGCGCCAAGTAACGAGTGAATTGCGGTCGGTTGGAAGGCCACCAGGATGTCGAGCCTGGACAGGTTACAATGCGTTCTCAAGATATATTAAGTAGAAATGTTATCGTGCCTCTGCCCCTGGAGCTAGCGGGCGAAGTTTCCATATCTTCACCCGTTCTTGGCCTGCTATTTGGCATATCTGCTGTGTTTTACGGGGCCTTGCTGGGTCCTCCGGCTCGCTCTGGGCCTTCGGACCGTTGCCATTCGATGCCGGATGGAGCGCGGAAATGATGGGAAAACAGCATTAATCCACTCAGAACATGGGCTGTGGAGACGTGCTGCTGTTTATATGGAGCTTCCGTCGGTTACTTTCCTCAGGCCTTCCATCAATCAGCTAAGATGTCTGCCTCGGAGATGCAGTCCGACTTGGGATATTAGTAAGATTTCACCAAACGGCAGCTATAGCTGGCGGGTCTTTACGCGAACCCTCCCTCAGACCGGAAGTTGCCGAGGCAATGCGCACTGCATAGTGATCCTTAGAGATACTCCAGTTGACGTGCAAATCCAGTCGAATGTTGCAAATACGCCATAGTACCTACGTACCATATGTCGTATTTGCGCCATAGTACTCGAAAAGCTGCCCGGTCATCCTGTTCGGGGGAAGTTCCTGGCTTATTCCACACTCATATATGTGATAGATCTTGGAAAAGGCTGTGTTGCCAAGAGGCGCAGCCTGGCTGAGCCTGAGTCGTGCACAATTACTAGCGCATAAAACGCACGATCTTTGCGCGTAGTAGGGCAATAGGCAAGTCTGAACTTTGATTAAGTGGTGTGGATCTGAAAATTTATACTACTGCGGTACCCGTGTAAAGTGAACAAGGTAACAAGGTGCAGACCGAGGTCGGCACGATTAGCGAAGATATGAATTCCCCAAAAATAAAAAAAAAATAAACCCACCTGTGCTGTCATGATCGACGCGGCGTTCTGGGAAGATCTTTCGCGGTGCCGATGCTAAGTATGTTACACTGTTGATACACACAACTTGTGCACACGACTCAAGTTTTTAAGCACACATTGAATGACCGGAAAAAATCTGGCACCGCGGAATTTCCGTGTAAGCCTGCAGAAAGTTTCCCCTATTTCTATGGCCTAGTGGGCTCCACCTGGCATTCCCTCAATGAATCTCTGGTAGGGGGTGGCCGACGAGTCTAGACACAGCTTTGCAGGCCAGAAGCTCACAAACCTTCGCCAAGGTAAGAGGCTTCCAAGACCCGGGTCCTGCAATGGTGCGTTTCTTATGTATTATCATACAGTAGGCAAGGGCCCTGGGGAATTACTCATCAGACCCGAGGCTCACAAGGGCAAGTCGGAAGAAGTAATATCGGACGATGAGTGGGTGGTGGTTTCATCAGCCCTCCACTCCATTTTCATAGTCTCCTAACCCATGTGTCCTTGTCTGCTGCAAGCGAAGTGCAAAAGGAGAATAAGATTTGCAGCGGTAGAAATCTTTCGCGGTCGTCCGCCTGGCTGTAGCTATCAATATAGATGCGATATGGATCCGGAAATCGGCTGCCCTGCGCTGATCCCCCAGATTCTATATCTTTCTGGACTTTTCATTCCCCACGAACGCATGCGTGCGACGGCTGGTCCCCTTGAAGTATAGACGAATCACGAGGCGAGCGCTTGCCCACCATGTCGGCCAACACGACATCGACTTGGGTTGCCAATAATACTATGCCGTCGGCTTTTATTGGGCAACCCCCAAATACGCAGCGGGACTGGTATATTGTTCGAGGGTTCCTTCGCCTCGTTGGCCTGGACGACACTGATCCGGCGTTGGGTTACGTGTTGGCAGCAAAAGACAATGGTGCCAATGACGGTTCAAAAAGGCCAGCCGTCATCGGCGGACTGATCACTTGTCTGGTGGCTATTTCAACCGTGACTATTGCTCGGCTAGGGCTCAGAGCATCCATGTCACAAATGCGCTTTGGACTCGACGACTGGGCCACCATTGCTGCAGCGGCCATGGGGCTGACATATACCACTTGCCAGCTCATCATGGCAATCAGAGGCGGCGGTGACCACATCGTAAGTGTCTCTACCCAACCGAGCTCCCCACGCAGCTTCAATAGCTTTGCACAGGAGGCCGTCAGCTGACGATTTCATGTAATGGCAGTGGCTACATACCTATGAGGACTACAACATTTTCAACTATTACGGCACCCTGGACAAACTCATCTTCTATGTCACCGTCGCCCTGATCAAGATATCCCTGACCCTTTTCATTCGCCGGCTGGCCGATCGAGCATCCAAGAAGTGGCGCTGGTTTTGTGACTTTTTCCTCTTCACACTGGCAGTATACATCCTCGCCGCCACCTTCTGGTTCTGCTTCACGTGCGATCCACCACGTGCGCAATGGGATAGGCTCTACGCCGGTCAGCTAGAAACGCCAGCGACCTGCCTCAGCACGATCGAGTGGGGCATCATTTTCAACGTAACACATGTGGTCCAGGGATGCATTCTCCTGCTCAGTCCCATCGTAATTTTGTGGAAGGTGTCGATGGAGATCAAGAAAAAAGTTCGGCTGTTTGCCATATGGGCCTGCGGACTGCTTGCTGTCCTCTTTGGGCTGATGCGGATGCTGCGGGCGAACTTCACGGCAGATATAATGTGGTCATATACCGAGCTCCTCATTTGGACGACACTCGATGTCGCTGTCGGCATTGTAGTCATATCTCTGCCCGTTCTGGACGCTTGGATAGCTTCTGGTGCACGCAAAGCGATGACCAAGATGGGCAGAACCCGCGGCACAGGACTCAGCAAAAGTGGATATGGAAACTTGGACAAGAGCAGTGGGTACGCCTCAGCAAGGACAGGAAAGAGTGTGGGCACAAGAAACACAAGCCATGGAACGTCCCAGGACTGCGGCGACTCTGAAGATGGTATTATCGACAGAAAGGACTCGCCAATGGAGCTGACCATCATGCGGACCGATGAGTACGCTGTGCGATTCTCTGCTGTAGACGAGGAAGAGTCCAGGAGATTTGGAGGCCAAGCGTCCGTGACGCCGGGTGTAGACAAAGACAGATTCACTGGCATCGCAAGGTAGACCAGAGACAGAATGAGATCGATCCCCTTCACTTCCCTGAGAACCGACGTCCAGTGCGAAAACTTATACTGGGATGTTGTTCGACCCCTTTGGTCTGCGTTTCGGTAAGACGCGCCCGGCAGCAAGCACTCAATCTCCAAATGTGCCGCTTGGCCTTTAGAGGCAAGCTCCTCTTGAAGAAAGTGAACGAAGGCTGCGATAGGCGCAACATCGTACGCTGCTTGAGAATGACGCTCTTGGTGCTGCCAGAATAATGACACTGGGGAGAGTGATGTTTCTCAGGTCCTTTTTGGAATGCAGCCACGCAATTCAGGCTGTGTTGGCAGAATATACGATGGCCCCTTGCTAGACAATGTCTGCTGGCAAGCGCAGCACAGCACAGCTATTATACATCACATCTATCTGCATGCTTGACGTGTGATACTGAGGCTATTGATGGCAAGATGCTGCCGGTCCTCGCGGCCTGGTACTTTGCAGCAGCCTCGTGCCACACGGAGTGAATGGCGCAGAAGTCATCAGCTGCGGCCCATGACTGATGGGCAGCATCGCCCAACGATTCAAGGCGTCGACCGAGAGAGGATTGAGAGTTTGTTATGAGAGGACCTCATACGTTGCCCGGCGCCCGTTCGTTCCGCCGGTTCCTACCTTGACCCGCTAATACCTTCACGAAGGAAGAAGCCTCGACGATCGGAGACGAGTCGGCGGGAGACGATGGGGCATGTTGATTGTGATAGCCGATGAATATGCGTACGTACTGCATATGACTTGTGCAGGTTTTTTTCTTTCGGAGGCATGGTGAGAGAATTCCACCTCCGATAACAGGAGACGGCTCGCAATGATAATCTAAACGATCATAAGTGGGACCTCAGTATCAGTGGGTTGCCGTGGTATTATGTGATGGATGTTGGTTGGGAGGACATTGATCCCAAGGTGGACGAACTGAGTATGGGTTGAGGTAAGGTGGGGAGATGGTTGACAAATGCAAAGGTCAATATTTGAGTGGGGAGGGGGGGATAGAAAGGTAATAGTAAGAGGCAGTGACACATGTCATGGTGGGTACCTCTGTGTTGCTTGTCAATTGAAACTCAAAAGGAAAATCACCCCTCCTTGCCGTCCCGAGCTGCGAGCTTCCACGTCCCGCTTCACCAGACCATCGCCCTCACATACACAATCACAAGCTGCCCATCTGCAAACACATTCCAATAAACCACTTTCCGCATACCAATCGCATACACGATGGCATCTCTCGTTGGCAAGGACTTTCCTGAGGACGTCGCTTTCATGCACGTCCCGTACGTTGCCGAGAAGGCCGGCGTGCACGAGGTCTGTGGCATGCCCGTCAAGTACGATGCCAGCAAGGGTAGGTCCTTCATCTCTTCGGTCCCATTCTACGTGAAGTTGCAAGCTGATAAGTTGGAACCCCTAATGCAGAGTTCAAGAATAAAAAGGTGGTTGTCGTCGCCGTCCCAGGTGCCTTTACGCCCACTTGCTCCGAGAAGCACGTTCCCACCTTTCTCGAACAGAAGGATGCTCTGAAGGCCAAGGGTGTCGACCAGGTCATTGTCATTGCCTACAACGATGCCTTTGTCATGAGTGCCTGGGGCAAGGCTAATGGCGTCACGGACGACTTCATTGTACGTTTCTTGAATCTTCCTTGATCCTGCTTCTACGCCACGATAGACGAAACCCACGCCTGAGATCAATCCCCAGTTGCTGACGTCTCATGTCCTGTCTATAGATCTTCGCCACCGACAGCGAGGCCAAGTTCTCAAAGTCCATCGGTTGGACAATGGGCGAGCGCACCGGCCGCTACGCCATCATCGTTGACCACGGCAAGGTCACCTATGCTCAGGAGGCCGAGAAGGGCGGCATTGCAGGCAGTGATGCTGAGTCTGTTCTGGCTAAGCTGTAGACGTGTTATCATGGACCGGTGCTTAGCACCTCACTGTAGAGATAGATCCCATCCTCGATACCATAGAAGAAGCATCGTTGCTATAGCTCCAGACCGCCCCCCGCCCAGCAGAATTCCCCGTGGCCTCTTATGTATACCTGTTGAACCTGTCACCAGTTGCATGAAAAAAGCCAAGTCATTTTGCAGCAGACGTATTGATCAATGCACAAGTCTCAATTCCCTGAGCTACCCATGCGCGCGCGACAATCGTGTCCCTTGTATGTAACGAGTCCATGCAACCATTCGTTCTCCAGCAGACGCTGCTGCTCAGATAAGACCCGCCGGGCTTTCAATTGTAAAGCACAAGGTGTAGAGACCCCGACTCCAGCCCGCCATTTTGTCCCGTGAATCTCAAATCGATGGTCTTTGTCATTTATCTTCCTGATCACTCCAAAATCCTAGAGTAGGTCTGCAAAAGAAACAAAGACGATTCCCACTGCTAGCCAGTCCCAAACGTCGACAACCCCGTCAACTCGGTGCGTCGTTTATCGGGTAGTGGCCTTGACCTTGGGAGCGGATCCCTTTGCGCCCTGCTTGCCGACGATACGTCCAGTCTGGCCCTTGCCGGCCTGGCCAGCGTTCTTGGCCTTCTCAGCCTTCTTGGCGGCGGCATCGGCCTGCTTCTTCTCCTTGCTCTCCTTGATAGCTGCGAGGCGGGCGGCGGAGCGGGCCTCGGGGCGCATGGACCGCTTCTCCTTGATCACATCGAGCGAGGCACCAACGATGGCACGCTGGGCCTTGACGGTACGACGGGTTCGCTTCTTGGCGGTTTCCTATACAACAAGGGTCTGTCAGCCTCCTCCAAATCTTTTCTGTCTGATCTTTGACAACAGGAGAACGGCATGGCCACATCGTCATGAGTATGATGTGGGGCCGGGCTGTATGTGTTGCTGTGTGTTGCTCTGACTGCTTCGATGTTCTAGTGCTCGTCTCGGGAAAAAGGTTGACTCGTACCTCGGTGATACCCTTGCGGTGCTGGCGACGGTAGAGAACGGTCCAGGCAATGCGACGAGGGTTCTTGCGCTGGAGGAAGAGGGACTCGGATTTGCCGTTCTGGAAGCGGAAGACCTTTGAGTCTCCACGGACATAGATCTTGCCCTACAATTGTCAAACCGTCAGTATTCCATGGTCCTAAAATTGTAAAAAGAAAGACCTGAGTTTCGGCGATGCAAGAACTTGGACTGCTCTCTTTCAAAACCACTCGTTCGTTGTGAGCCTCCTTTTGCAGCAGTCCAATCGTCCTCGATCCTTCGGCATCGCCCCCGGTTTTCCTCCCTCGCAAAAAGCTCGTACCTTTCCAGGGTAGATCTTCTGTCCCGAGAAGCTGTCGTCGTACGTCCTCATTTTGAATGTGGTGTCGTGGCGGTACGAGGGTCGTGGGGTTGTCGGGTTGATGGGGTTGTCGGATGGCGATGAGATGTTCCGAGATCTGGATTTTTGCCCTAGGGCAAAAAAGTGCGGAAGGTGCGGCTGACATAAGCAGCGCCAAGAGCAAGAAGGATCGTTTGCAAGTTGCAGGGGTGAGTTCTGCAAGTCCTGGTCGCGACAGGGGTCTCGGCTTCCACCCTCCTGCGTGGGCTTTCCATCAATCTTAGTCGTCTGGAATCGCGAAATGGATCTTTTGACCTGACCTCAAGGCAGCCTATGTTGTCTCTCTCGTATAATTGACCCGGGTCTCTCTACTGTGTACAGCATAGCAAGGCGTCCCTCCCATTGCGGAAGCTTTTCGCGCCTGCCCGCTGGTTCCCAGATGTTACCAGCTGTCAACTACGTTGAAGCTATTGCAATAAAGATAATCGCCGACTCTGTCCTTGAATTTTGTGCTCAAAGCTTAAAGATTTCCTCATCACGACGTGGCTTATAGTAAATTGCTGGCCCTCAATTGGGTCCCGATTCTCCTGCTCCTCACCAACTCACTCACGGTCCAGTAACTGAGGCGCCTTCTGACTACGTTTGCCTGAAGAAAAGCACACATTGGCATCTATAGGAGGAACTGATGACAACCGAAGCGGATGCTGTGGCGTCCTCCGTCCTGAGAGAGTTCGAACGGCTTCCTGCCAAACGGAAGCCTCAACAGCGAGGAGATGGGACCCAGGAATGGGTGCCCATAAGTGGCATAGTTGCCAGACTCGGAGATGGGTCTCTAAAGTGTTTGACTCTTGCGTAGGTCTCCCCCGTATTGAACCCTTCGCAACGCGGCGTTGATATGGCAAGGGAGTTTGCATCGATGTGCGTCCTTGTTGCCTACCAATGATCATCAGTGAGTCTGTTGAATTGGGTCATCAGTCCAGCCAAGGAAGACCAGCATGGGCACTGCCCTACATTCTACTCAATGCAGAAGAGTAATACTAACTCCAAAGAAGGAAGTAGTTTGGAGCTTTGGGTTAGCTACAAGCCGACTTACTCAATGGACCGTATAGACGACGCAGTTGCCCATGCTGATGACCCTCGGGCCATCACCGCGTGACCGCTAGGTGGTTTGCTGGATTGAAAGAACAATGACATTCTCAGATAACGAAGCCTACAGTGGAGACGTCGCTAACACCTCATAGTACCGGCATGAAATGCCTTCCCACCACCAAACTTCCCTTGTCTCGCGGCAACATCTTGCATGATTGGCATGCCGAGGTTCTCTGCATACGTGCCTTCAACCACTTCCTCATGCAAGAGTGCAAGAGCATCCTCGCAGACGCCGTTGACTCTCCTTACATCCGTCTCAGCACAGCCGCAGATCTCACTACGTCCGGCCGACCGCCCGCTCCCTTCGTCTGGCGCGACGACGTTACTCTTCACATGTACTGCTCCAAGGCTCCTTGCGGAGATGCTTCCATGGAATTGACAATAGCCGCGCAAGAAGACCCAGCTCCATGGGAGGAGCCGCTCTCGAAACAAATGATGGAGAAGAACGGCCTCAGTACTGGCTCTTCCGAGAGCACGCCAGACCTGTTGCCACTAGGCCGTGCATATTTCTCACTTCTGGGCGTGGTTCGGCGCAAGCCCGCGCGTGCAGACGCTCTGCCGACGTTGTCCAAATCGTGCTCAGACAAGCTGGCGGCGAAGCAGTGTACGTCTCTATTGAGCTCCGTAACTTCGTTGCTCGTGTCGCCAGAGAATGTGTACTTGACAACCTTGGTATTACCCGATAGTCAGTACTCGGTGAAAGCAATAGAGAGGTGCTTCTCGCCGCAGGGACGGATGGCCCGGGCACAGAGGAGGTGGGACGGCGGGTATGTCTTCCGACCATTTGAGGTGCAGACTACGGGCATGGAATTTGACTTTTCGCAAAGGCGTGGTAGACGGGAGGGGACCAAGTATGTGGCAAGTAATCTTGCTGCTTTATGGACGGCTAATGGGCTTGTGGAAAATATTATTGGTGGCGTACTGCAGGGGAGGAGACAGACGGATCCAAAGGGCGGAAGTGCTGTCTCTAGGAGAAACATGTGGGCCTTGGCTCGATACGTTGCTCAACAGGTGGCTCACATTGACGAGGTTATTCCTGGACAGGGGACATATAAAGACTTGAAAGATGCAGAGGTGCTGGCAGAGAGAAGGCAAGTCAAGCAGGATATCAGAGAAGATGCTCTCAAAGGGTGGGTAAGAAACATTGGCGACGAGGATTTTGAGATGTCCCTCTGAAGAGCCCGCAACGTTCAGCACAAATCAAAGCTTATGCTAGAGACAATGGGAGAAACCCTACAGTATTGTGGCAAAGCAAAGACATATGTTGATGCCAGAAGACATCTTCGCGTTGTTCAATTTGTTCATTTTCGTTCTCGCAGAACCCGGAGCGAGGTGGGCTCTTCTCCCAATGCTAAGAGTGTTCCACAAGAGATGTCCGGATCCGCCTTTCCATTGACCCTGACCGCCGCATGTCATTATAATATCAGAATGATGCTTTTTTCTTGATTGTCGTCACACTGTGTCGGAATGAATGGGTAGATTGCACCAAGCATCAGCGCTATGCCCGCCGGCAGGTATCATCTCTTTCGGGACAAAAAGTATTGCGTGTGGAGTGGCCTTTCATCCCATCCAAGCCTCGGTAGATTGATCGGCCACTCTCAGTTCCAGTCAAACGGGGCAAACCGAGCTGGTGGTGCGTGTGGTAGATCTACTCGACCTTGGACTCGCCCTCAAAGTTCTCGCCAGCAACAAGCTCGGGAATGTCGTCCTCGTCACCATCCTTGCCCTCGTCGCTCTTCTGCATGCTCTGATAGCTCTCGGCCAGCTTGCGCAGGGAGGCCAGGGAGTCGGGGCCGAGCTGGTTGAGGATGCCGGGGACGAGTTCGGTCAGCTCCTTATCCTCGCCAGCGCCATAGATAGCGAAGGTGTTTGCGGGGACGGCAGCGTGAACTGTGGCGGGTGCAATGTCAGCATCGGCCGAAACCTGTAGTGCGTGTTGAATCCATGCATATTTTCCCATTCCCCTCGCATTGTTCTCAACCGTGTCCCTAATACCTTCCTCGACTGGGGAAGACTGCTGTGGATCCACATCACTCACCCTTAGGCGCGGCAAAGTGAATGACGTTGCCGTCGCTCTTGAACATGTTGACCTCCTCGATAGCCTGGATGGGCTGGACGTTGAGCTTCTTGAGAGCCTGCTGGAGCTTCTTGTCGTCGGAACCGGATCGCTGGGGTGTGCGCTTCATCTTCCTGCGCGGGGTGCCCTTGCCGCCGATGCGCGACGAAGCACCGAGCTTCTTGAGGCGCTCCTGGATGTCGGACATGTCGATGGTGTCGGGACGGGGAGAAAGACGGGGACGAGGAGGTAGTGGAAGGATTGCGGTGGGAGTCGGGTCGGTGGGAGTAGATGATCAGGTGGTTGGCCTGGCTAAAAGTAGGAACAGCCTTCTGTCAGCGTTAAATTCTCGCTCATTCTGCTACCGGGTTGCCTCTGCTGTGCTGCACTGCAAGCCCCAACCCGCCCAGCACGAGCAAGCTTGCTCTCCAGCAGCTTCAGCCCCGTGTTGCCTCCTGTTTGCAGCCCAAATTTTATCGATTTGGGCTCCATTGGCGGAATAAGGTATGTTCACCTAAGATCAGAGGTTCGGTATACTCACTTTTTGATTGTCTCGTACTCGTCGACGTCGTCGTTGCTGCAGAGAGGTCGGCGATAAGATGGGTAGTCAAGATGTGGGCGGAAGAAAAAAATCCACGTGATCGATGGGTGTCCCCCGCCATCGGCCAGGTCTGAATTTCCAGGGGGGGTGGTAACTTTTGGCTCGAGGACCCATCGACACTCGAGTTTGACTGACCACACTTCGCACGGACCATCTCCAGTCCTCCCCTACTACGAGCACCGCCCACACGCAGGACAGACTACAGCAACGGGAGTATTGTTTGCCAATGTTGGACCATTTTAGGATAGAGACTAATCTTTTTCCGTTGTTTTGCCCTTTTCTCCTGTGTCTCAATGGTATCACAGATTCATCAACGAGATCTGCCTGCAAACTCATGGCATACCCGTTGCCAGTCCCAACTCCTGAGCGCCGTCGAACCTGTTGTGAATATCATTCTCATATACCCTCTGCAAGTTACTGCCTGCCATGGTGCAACAAATGAAACGATGAATATTTCATTTGTCGGAGTCGGTCGAAAGACCTAGTTCCCTTCGCAATGCCTCTTTCCGCAACCTCTCTTCCTCAGCGCTCTTCCTAAGCTGCAACCGTTTCATCTGCCTATCCTTCTCCGCTGCCTCTGCTTGCACGACCCATACTGCATCATAGAGTCAGTGGATCAGTTCCAATATCCCAACAAGGGCGATGTGTGCTACATAGGGAAAGAAGCGCGTACTTGGCTTGTCAGACTTGGAATACTCCTTCAACTTGGACACGAATTCATCGAACTCCTGCTGCTTCTGATTCCGATTTTCGAGACTCTTCTTCTGTAGATCCGGGTTGTACTTTTTGAATAGCTCCTCCTCTGTTGGTGACACATAATATACGAGTGCTGGCCCGCCTACACAAATGAGAGCGCCGCTGGATATGATCCATGTCAGTCAATCATTCAATCGAGAGGCAAGATCAAGTTTGAACATACCCTCCGAACATCTTCGCCAACATTCCCCAATTTGTTGGCTTCTTTGGCATGGTGACAATTTGGTTTGATGGCTTAAGAATGCTTAGTATGACCTGAGCTGTGGGTGTATTCTCGAGATTATACACATGAGTTTACGATTGTTGCGGGCGTGACGTCGTCGATTGGCTGTAGAAAAAACGGCGGTGGTCCCCAATTGCAAAACAGAGGATGCTCATTGGCTCAAAGCACCACAGAGACCCACCCCTGGATCATTTGCACAAAACTGTACCAATATGCACTGCACTTGATGAGAATTACTACATTCTCTTCCTTGTTATTCTATAGCACAGGCATTGTGAACTCACCAGCGTCCCTCGGATTCTAAAAGCTGATGTGATGATTGCAAGCAGGCTCAGCTAGGCTATTATCCATCTTCAACTGTTGAATGGCTCATTGACATGGCTTGCCTATTTCAAGAGCAGTTACATTCTAACCTTCTTTCCCAGACCTAAGTATTCCCAAGCCAGTGCCAGAAGCTTTATTAGGAAGTCTCCACATCTGCCATGTATGCTCAAAACTAGGTACTACATACAAGTCCTGCCTACAGCGAGCTTACCTTCGATTATTATAAATTATCAAGTACAGAGAGCTCCGGCTGAGAGTTATTACCCTTTCACGAGTTGATTAGCTCCTTCCCAGCAAGGGCTACAAGCAGATGAACTGTCCACAGACTCAAGCAGCTGATATGCAGGCTTCAAGTGTTTGCCGGATCTTGGTCATTTTAAGTTCTAATGCCATGGCATGATACTTATTTGCGTGCCTGCGCAGGGTTCGATCTTGCGCTTAGATGTTGAGTACACACGCTCTCACCCCCACGAGGAATACGCCCCTTTCACATCCGGGGTTGGCCGGGGGTCAGAGAGGCGAAGCCAGGCAGCTTCCTGATCCTAAAAGGGTGAAAAGGACGTCCCTTTGCACAGCTCGGCTTGCAGTTGAGTCCTGTCGGTTGATATCATCATTCTGTAATCAGAAGTGGAGATTAAGCTAATGCAAGTCAAAGCCCAGCATGATGCTGTGTAGAATCATGCCAAGTGACTTCTCAATAGGTACTGAGCAGTAATAGGCGCTTGTGAAATCTTGTTTTAGGTTTGGAGCTTTTGATGAATGCAGCAATGTAAGATGTATGTGAACGCACGCTGTATGAGGGACGATGGATGCCACACTTGGGACATGCACAATAACTTGCCCGGAGTGCATGCATGGCAAGTATCACCTACCTGCAAAGCCCCAAGGATTTAGATGCAGGGAACTTGATCTCGGTCTCACCAATTGTGGGTTTTGTTTATTTGACTATTAGTGGGATGCTAGAAACAACATATTCAAAACTTTAGTCTTAGCAACTTTTGAGTTCAATAAAGGAAGCCTTCATTACCATGCTTTCCTCTTGATCATGGAGTGGCGATGTCAGGAGTCACTTGCTAGTCATATTGCAAGGGATAGACTGTGGTTAGATGTGTTGTCGACGTGGACCAATACACAATCCTCAAAGCCACACATTAGCAGTCGCCAATCAACCCCCCTCCTCCAACAGATCATTGATGATGTGTGTTGTGCTCAGATCATTCGAGAATGTTTGGAGGCCTGTGTTCAGGTTGTGATATCACTGCAACGCTACTTGTGTGCAAGACTGGGACTTGCGACGGAGTTATTCCCGACCGCGAATCATAGAGGCTCGGGGTCAACCGAATGTTCCTATTTGACGAGCAGTCCGAACTTGAATGCCAGGTATAAATGGCTTCCAGGAATGCGGCAAAGACAGGTTGTGGGTCGGTGTCTAGATCGTGCCCGTGGGCAGGCCTGGCAGGCTGGGCTTGGGCTGGCTGGCAGGTCAACATGGAAGTAAATAAAATGAGCCGTAGCGTGTAGATTGCACGTGGGCAGGCGGGTCTCAGTCAAAGCCCCTGTCCGGGAGCGTGAGAGGTTGCAGAGGCCAGTGGACTAATTTAACTGGGATCGGTAGTGGGCGTGCAGATGAGCAGGACGTGAAGGTACCGACAGCCGCGTTTTGATGAGATGGTGGATTCGTTGGATGAGAAGTACAAATTGTCGAAACAGCGACGTCAGAGAGGCCCGAGTCTGTTGGCTGGTTGGCCCAACCTTCCGCGTTATTGCTGTCGGTAGATCGGATGACAAGCAAGCACACAGCATTGGAAATTGAAACAAACCTGAAATTGGCCGACTGGCTCGGTATGATTAATTGCCTGGACAATCTCAGCACGCACAGCCTCTCAAGGTCTGCGCGCCTACGGCCCGATGCACTGGGATGATTCCTTGAGGACCGAACTGCATGTTGCCGTACTCGAAGTGGAGGCCTCGAGTATAATTTTACAAAAGTCATGCTGCAGGCTCTCCTCTAGAGAACGAGGAAAAAAGGGCACTGGGAAGTGTTCGGCAGATTGACTGCAAATGGGGGTGCAAGCCGCAGGGATGGAAATAGTCTGCGGCGAGTCGAGTGCGAAATGACCGCTGCTACAAGTTGGAGCCGAAGGAAAAGTCGAGAATTTGTTTGCAGAAAGTGACGACGAACTTGACGAGTCAGAGCCGTGCGTGCCAGATTGGCGAACGGAGACCGGCTGCCGGGTGGGATAGGTTTGAGAGCATGAAGACTGTGTCGGGAACCCTTACCACCGGGCAGGGGCCAAAACCCAGCCACACGTGGACCAGGAGAGCGTTGCTGTTCTGATACACGCATGTGTGCCGGGAGCAAATCGAAAGAACGGGTCCAAGGCGAACGGGACAAAGAGTCCGAGATGGTTACCTAGTCTGTAAATGCTATGATTTTTTCGTAAACCAAGATAGGTAAGCCATGCAACACGCAAGTTCTAAGAGGAACATCTTCAAGACATCGCCGACGGTCGTGCCCGGACGAATGAATCACAGGCACAGATGGGGGCCTACGGGGGTTACTGTTCGAACGAGGTTGACTTTTGCCAAGGCAAGCCAGCATCGTCAAGGCGTGAGTGGCTTCATTTGAGACAAAGCTTGATGAAGTCTGCCGCGCAGATACTTGTAGGTATAAGTAGAAACTAGGCTGGATGCGTAAAGATCGACCTGAGGATCATCCCGTCGGGATACTGCCGATGCAAATGCCATGCACTACCACAGTATCCATCTATAGGGACGGTGTTGACTAAGGTTTGCAGTAGGTAGGTAGGCAAACTACCACGGTATTTAGGTACCTAAGTCCATACATGCTATAAAGGCGTTGGTAGGTAGCAAAGTATGTACAAATAGTCATCAGTGCTCATTGAGCAACTCAAGGCATGTATTAGCTATTTATTAGCAATAAAGCGCAGTATATGAAATATATAAATAGAAAGATGCACTTTGCATGGTGACATTTAAAGCATTGTCACATTCTAATGCTACCTGCTTGCCACCATACTGTGCAGTACTACTATGTACCTGAGTACCTATCTTAGGTACCATAGTATATGAAGGGCGTCAGGGAGCATCATGTCCTTGAGGGTCATCAGACTCCTGTCAGGCAGTACCTGGTTATGTGGGTAGGGTACAAACCACCTTGACGTTCCATAGTGCCCTTTATTTACCCCAGTAAATTTTTAGGTGCATGGATCAGAACGGCCTGTGCTCCACTCATCGGCCCCACCCCACCCAAGCCAGGCACTCAGGGCACTCTGAAGTCCTTCCTGGAGGGCCCTGAACATTGAAATCCATGGCCCTTTCTCAAACCACCTGCAAGACACCAAAACCACCCCATGTCTCCATTGTGCACGACGACACTGCCCACTCAACTACCAACCAGGCCTTCTTTTGGTTGACTTCTTGCTTTCCACCCAATAGCTCTGCAATTTCATTTCATACTTTTTTTTTCTTTTCTTTTTTTTCCTTCTCAGTTCCTCAACTGAGCTGAACACTCCGTTCCAGCACGCGGCGCAGCACAGTCTGGCCTGAGCTCAGCCACTCCCTCTCATTCCCAGCGTGTTATTGTCACAGCTCTGCTACCACAATTTGTTTCGGATTCGACCGTCTATACCGATTTCGCTCAGATTAATCGCAGCACGTTGGATTCCACCGCTTTCCAAAACTTCCAGTTCACTGGTATTGAACGAGCAACACCATCTCGACGCTCTCGCGGTAGACTGCGACAACAGCCTGCCACGACCCCTACAGCAAGCTCAGAATTAAATCTCCTCCATCTTGCGACTCGACTGTGACTGCCCTGAATACCAAGCTCTGGGAGATACAGATGGGAGTCTTTCACTTGGCACCGTCGTCCACATAATATTTTTCGTTTCGGCACGCAGAGACTCTCCGCCGCCGCAGGAACAGGCCAACCGGGCTGGCTGGCTAGCCACCGACAACGCAAGATAGGGTCGCAGGACAATTGCAAACTCGCATCTGAACGTCGGCATAGAAATGTCCTACCAAGGAGGTTACGGAGGGCAGCCCCCGCGACCTCCTCCGCAGCGCCAGTATCCCGGCGCTCCCGGCCCCCCGCCTCAGCAATATCACCATAGTTACGACCAGCGTCAGGGTGATTACGGCTATGATGATTATGGCTATGATCAAGGCTATGGAGCTCCCTATAGCGACGGTTACACTCAGCCTCAACGTGGCCCGCCTTCCCAAAGGGACCCCTATGGCCCTGTCGCAGGTCGTGGTGCGCCTCGTGGACGTGGCGGCCCGATCAACGGAGGCCGCGGTATCCCAAGACCTCCCACAGCAGATGGCCACCGGGGATATGGCCCAGCAGGGCCTGGCAGGCCTCCCAATGGTGCTCCTCTAGGCCGGGGACGTCCCCCGCCCTTCGCTCAGCCTCACTCTGATCCTTCTAGTAAGTTCTCCACCGCTCCTGTTCTGTGTCCCTTTTCCTTAGGTCATGGAAGAGGCGTCTAACTACGGTCAAGTGAACCGTCCAAGACAGCCCCTCATCCAGTCTCAAAAATCTCCAGGCGAGCCAGGATTCGGTGACAGCCCTTTCCCGACATTCCCAGGCAAACAACGGAAGACAAATCTCGATGAGGAGCATAACATTCTTGTGAGGATGGGCAGCCTGGATATTGATTCAAGAAAAGCAAAAGGCAGAGCCCCTAACCGAGCCCCCTCCGTGGACGACTATGGCCCGAGACCATCCATGGACTCGCAGCGAGGCCCTCCGGGTCCTTCCCGAAATTATCCACCCCAAGGCTTTCCAGACCAACGTCGAGGTCCTGCGCCAAACCAGGGAGGATATAGCGAGTATTCAGAGCCAGGATTTGGGCCTCCATCTAGGACCATGACCATGCCCTCACAGATTGGAGGGCCACCCGACATGGGGCATCCACCCCAGCGAGCAGACACCGCGCCCTATGGTCGAGCAATGCCTCCTCCACCTCGTCCAGCAACATCGAATAGTCACCGAACACCACAGCAGGGAATGTATCCTCAACAACAGGGCCCGCCTCCCCCCCAGGGTGGAGCGTACGGCTACGAGAACTATGATGGGGGCTATTACGACAACGGCGGCTACTACGACGAGTACTACGGTGACACAGGAGCCAATGGGTACGCAGCCTCCAGTGGGCCTTCGGGCGATCCTGATATGCCCAATTTCGACGCCGCTCCTCCCGCGCGTAATTCTTTAGATCTGGCACTCCAAGCGGGCCCGATTGAGCCGCAGAGAGGACCTATGAGGGTCCCAGAGCTGAACCAGAGTAAGTCGCAGCCTGATTTGCGCGCGCAGCATGCCGTCTTTGAAATGGCACCGGATGCCCCTCCAATGCCACCCATGGGCTATCAGGCCCAAAGCGGTCAGCTCCACAACGGTTCCAGTCAGCCACCCGTAGGGCTCCCTGTTAATCCGAGAGCAGCACCCGTTCGCCCCGGCCATCAGCCATCTCCTCCTAATGCAGATAGTCTGCCGTCTCATCCTGCTCCAATCCGTCCGGGGCACATGCCGGGCTCAATGGTTCAAAAGCCGCCGCCCATGCGCAACTACAACGGAGCTCCTGTTTCAACACCCTCTCCTGCACCTGCACCTGTAGCGGGGCCACCTATACAGGCCCGCTCAGCATCTGTCGCTCCGCCAAAGGCACAGGACCCTACTGTGACTCCAGAAGAGCTGGAGCGGTTGAGGAGCATGGTCAAAAGCAACTCACAAGATCAGCAGACCGCCCTTCGCTTGGCTAAGAAGTTGATTGAGGCCGCCGATGTCCTTGTCACTCACATTCCGGACCCTAAGGCGCGCGCAAAGGCTCGAGAACGATACTTGGTAGATGCCCAAAAGATTTTGAAGAAATTGTCGGGCGCACAGAATTCCGAAGCTATGTTCACGCTCGCGGATGGTAATGGCAAGGGCCTATTCGGCGGCGAGCCCGACAACAAGGAGGCATTTTCGCTTTATCAGTCAGCAGCGAAACTTGGCCACGCGGCAGCGGCATACCGCACTGCGGTGTGTTGTGAAATAGGCAACGAAGAGGGTGGTGGTACACGTAAGGATCCGTTAAAAGCAATGCAGTGGTACAAGCGAGCAGCGACATTGGGCGACACTCCAGCCATGTACAAAGTGGGCATGATCTTGCTGAAGGGACTGTTGGGCCAGCAAAGAAATCCCCGCGAGGCGATTTCCTGGCTTAAACGCGCAGCTGAGTGCGCCGACGTGGAGAATCCTCACGCACTGCACGAACTTGGCCTTCTGTACGAAAGCGCTGGACCGAATGATGTCATCCTCCGAGACTCAGCGTACGCGTTCAGGCTGTTCAAGCAGGCTGCGGACCTGGGTTATAAATTCAGTCAGTTTCGTTTGGGCTGTTGCTTCGAATATGGCCTCCTAGGCTGTCCGATTGAGCCAAGGATGTCGATCATGTGGTATTCCAAGGCGGCGGAGCAAGGCGAGCATCAGTCAGAGCTGGCACTTAGTGGGTGGTACCTAACTGGCAGCGACAATGTATTGGGCCAAAACGACACGGAGGCGTACTTGTGGGCGCGCAAGGCAGCGATGGCTGGACTGGCTAAAGCGGAGTATGCCATGGGCTACTTCACAGAAATGGGCATTGGTATTCCTGCCAATATGGAGGACGCCAAGAGATGGTATTGGAGAGCCGCTGGTGAGTCTTGGCTACACGATCTTTTTTTTTGCGAAATTGAATGGCACAGTATTGACACTCGAGACAGCCCAGGACTTTCCCAAAGCTCGCGAGCGCCTCGAGGAGCTTAAGCGCTCCGGCAAGAACGGGCCTCGCCAGCGCGAACGCATTACGCGCAGCAAGATCGGCCAGCAAAATGAGGGCGAGTGCAGCGTGATGTAGTGTGTCACCTGTTTACCTTCGCCTTCCTTCCTTGCTGGTCCGAGACCTTTCCCGAGAACTTCGACGATTGCAGATATTACTGACATATCGTATCGTGGCCTTGTCCGCCCTTTAAGTCGCGCCAGCAACATCGCACGACGGGTACCTACTCCAGGTCCGCACGGGCGACCGCTCACTCCCACACCGCTTCCATCAAGTCGCACGCCATCGAGGATGAGCTCGGCTATCTCGAACACGTCGATGAGCGAGCTGAATAGGGAGCGAAGCCAGAGAGTGAGGGAGCGGTATCAGCAGCTGGAGGAACAGGCGCGACCGCAGCGACCCGTGATGGTGTCGAGCTTGAGGAGTTTCTCCTATGATCTGCCTACGCAGTATGCCGAGGTGGAACGGATGATGCGTGCGCGTAGTGACTCGCCTGCACCTGCACCTGTTCCATCGCCAATACCATTGGCTGAGTCTCCGCCACCCTTGTCGGAGCTACGAGGGCCAGTCACGACTTACCTTCAAGATCGTTTCACTTTGCAGGAGGAGCCACAGCAGAGCGTCGTCTTCCACCAGCAAGAGGCACTCGAGCAGAACCTTGCAGAGCAACAAGCTAAATCTCAGCAGTGTGGCAAGGCTGAGGAGCAGCAGCCTGCACAGCAGCTAGACACGCAGCCTGGCCAGACCGTACTACCATCTGAGCCACTATCCTGGGAACAGGAAGTACTTTAGTGGAAAACTCGAAACAAAGGGACCATGGTGGCTTTGCATATGAAGCTGGCTTATGTGCTAGGGTGTCCGATGAGATCTGGGAGAGTTGCGCTCCAAATGCATAATTATCCGACTTTTGCATGGATTTGGAAACAAGATAAAAACATAGGGTGGAGCGTGGATAATGAGAAAAGAAAGGTTATGAGAGCCTGGAGTGGCTGCATGAGTCGACAACGATATAGACTACACAGCATGGGGCATAAGAACGAGGCAAGACGCGAGGGTCATACCTGGAGCAGGAAAAATGGCCATTAAAGGTTTGCAAATAGTATGCGGCGTTCTGTTGTGCTTTGGTCTCTTGCATTGCCTGGATGGTAGGCGTCTTTTCAGGTATTCATCAGCCGGCGTTTAGTCCGAGTTGGGTTGGCGGACTGGAATCAGCAATGAAATGCTCGAGGCACCAGAGAGCAAGTCACAAAATATTTGCTTATAGTTGATAATGTGAATACGTATGGCAACATGCGCAATGCACAATGGCAAGTAAGTAGTAAATGGACTTGTGCGTAGGAGATGGTAACCTGCATCAACAAGATAGGGGCCGTGGTATACGAAGGTAGCGTTCTTACGGTCGACGTTTTTGAAAAGACGATTATCACGACGCGTCCAAAGCAAGTACCGACAGCGGTCTACTTCGCAATCAAGCTCCGTCTGTATAATCCACCATAAACTTGGCTCTCCCGTGAGACGGATCAGGACGTCTTCTCCCTGTGTCCGTTTCTTCTCGTCCAGCGCTGAATGCCGCGGAAAATTTAACCATCCTCTCGGCGCCGGAGCAGCCTGATGGCCAAGCAATGCTCCAAGTGTCCAACCTCGTCGCCGCCAATTCCTCGAGGCCAGCTCAGGAGCTCTTGACAGCGTCCTTGGCACTCTCGACCCCCTCCTTAACCTCGTCGACCACAGTCTTGTTATTCTGGCTCGACCGGTGAATCAGGATCCGGCTGACCTGGATAATGCCCACGACACCGAGGAAGAAGTTGACGGCGGCCAGCAGCATGTTCTTGGGCTTGATGATCAGGCACCACCGGGTCCAGATGAAGCCCGTGGCGGTCAGGGCGCCGTTCTGGGTCAGCGACAGCTTCTCGGCAGGGCGGGCAAAGTCGGAGACACCGGCAAGGACGAGGGCCCACTGCATAGCGTTGCGTTCAGTGTCAACAAACATGCTCAGGAGTTCGCACAAAGGGTTTTGATTTAGCCTCGAGGGGATGTCCATACCTTCATGACAGGCGCCCAAAAGTGCACCGTTTTGAAACCAATCGGACTGTCCCACATGCGCTTGAACCAGCCGACTTGAGCGGCGGCCTCCTCACCAGCCGCAGTGCTCTGCCATCTCCGGCTCCATTCCTGGCGGCGGTATGATTGACGGAAAGGCGAGGCGCGGGAAAAGGCCTGGCGGGTCTGAAAAGCGGCGGAGGTCGAGGAGAAGAGAGGCCGAGAGGCGCGGGCGAAGGTGGATGAAGGAGGCATCTTTTTATTCTCTTATCTAGAGACTGGGGGAGGGGCGCGTAAGTAAAAAAGAAGTCTGTGGTAATTTTTCTCGAGAGGCAAGTTCCGGTGCTCAAGAGGCGATAGAGGGGCGGGGGAGGAGAAGACTTGCTGTCTCGGACTGGGGCGCGAAGGTGTGACCAGGCAAAAGGATGTATGAGGTTGTTGTGATATGCTGGAGCGATGGTACACCAAGATTCGGAGTCCGATGCAGGAGAATTGTCAAAAGTTGGGGGAAGATTTGATTGAGAATTGGCAACTGACCGGCCTGTAGAGCTGAGATAAGATCTGGGCGGGCTAGGTTACCCCCGATTTGTACGTCACTTTATCCAGCAAGCCAATTCACCCAACTTAGTCAGCACAGTTTCCATCTCGCAACGTCGAGCCATCCAGCTGTGCACCCTGCCCAGCATAAACCACCGCGCCCTGCGACCAATTGACCAATCTCGAGGCCAGGCCATTTTGAGGGTTCTTCCAGGGCACAGGCGACCATGGCGACCAAATACGGATTCACCAAGGCTCTCAAGGAGGTCCGCTTCCTCTTCTGCCAAACGTCCGAGCACAGCGCCGCCACAAGGTGAGTCTGCCAGCCCGCGAAGCCACCCAACGCGACGGGGAAACACGGACGACCATGTATATATACCTGAATGATGGATTCTAATTCAATCTTGGCTGGTCAGGGCATTTCTCACCCGCACATACCCTACTATGAAGAAGCACAATCCCTCCATTCCCATCATGCTGCGCGAGGCCCAGGGCACCCTGCCCAAGGTATATGCGAGGTACGACTTTGGCAAGGAAAAGAGCCAGTCGCTAGAAGGTACGAAAAGGAGAGACCCGGAATATTGGAGATGATTTCGCTTTTGAACGCGAGAGGCGTTTTCTAAGGATACAGAGCACGAAACACAGAGCAAACGGGTCGTTGTTTCTATTGAACAATCACGGCGACTGACATTCTACGATAGGGCTTTCGGATAAGCAAATTGAGGATGCGGTAACGGGCCTGGTGCAGCAGAGTTCATAACGGTCGGGTGGTCGAGCAGGAAAGAATTAGGGAAAGGCGCTTTGGGCAGGTTGTCTGTGGGATAGGGCCCCATCTCGGCTTGGGTCATTATCAAAAGTAGGGCGGAGCAGTGTACAGCACTTCGTAGAAGGACTCTGCAAGTAGAAGGGTCATGCCCATTGGACGACAGGACACTGCTCTTGTGGTGAGAGAATTAGAAACACTGTAGAGAACAGCAGAGCTTGCATCACAGAAAATGAACAAGAGTCATCAGTTCAGGAAACCAACTCGGGCCGGTCAACAGTTCTATTACAAGGACACGAATTTATCTGACCATCCAGTCGGCCCAGTTTTCCAAGTTTTCCCTTCACCTTTTCGTGAAGCCGTGAACGCAAAGCCGTCCATCTAGGTCGGATTCTTGTCCCTTGATGGAGGTGAAGTCATAAACTCATGGACCTTGTCTTCATGAATCCTTTCCTTTTCATTTTTGAGGGACCCCTTCATCTTCCTGCGTCACCGTTGTGTCTGTCGTTATCATTCGCACACCCTGAATCATCTAACCGCCCTTGCGCTCTTCCGTGGCGCCATCCTGTCCACCCCGTCCACCACGCCCGCCTCGCGCATTCCGCAGACCACCATACTTGCCCGTCTGACTGACATGGTCCTTGGTGGTTCCGCCATTGTTCTTCTGCTTGGGCGCCACTATCTGCCAGCTGCCCTTGTCCCCCGGCTGCTTCGGCTCATGGGCCTGGGCACTCGTCTGCTTCTGCACAACATGTGGCTGTGGCGCCTTGGCAACGGCCGTCGTGGGAGGACTCGTTCCATGAATCTGCTTGGTCCTCGCCCCGCTCTGCTTGGGCTGTTCGCGACCGCTCGTCTGCAAAGCGTCGTTGATATCTCTACCACCAGCCGTGCCAGAAACATGGCCGATGGCAGCAGCAACAGGGAGACCGGCCTTGGCAATGCTTCCAGCACGGCGCTTCTTGTTCGTGCCTGCAGTAGCTGCCTGATCCAGAGTAGGAAATAGTTCGGTGTTGAGGGTTGAGGTTCTCGGATTAAAACGTGTCTCCGATGCAGCTTTGGAAGAAGTCGGCAGAGGCCCTGCACCAACGTCACTTGTAACTTGAGCGATGGTCCTGGAAGCGGTCTTGATGTCGTTGATTTGTTCAGCTATACCCGTCTTTGCCACTTCTTGATTTGACTCATTGACAATGGCAACGTCGGTAAGGGTGAGGCGCGAGTTGATCGTCGACGCCTCACCCCTTCCAATGGCGCAAGAGCCATCAGGGATGGTGCCAGCATGCTTACTATCTTTTCTTGCTGGTGTTGGCTGGAAAACTTTCTTTGAATCGAAAACCTGCTCACCTTGCGGGACAATGCGCTTGTTTAAACCCGTTGTGTGCCCAGTGGGAGAGGGTTTCTTTGCATGGCCCTTCTTGGAGGAGTTGCGCTCAGCGAGCGACGTCTGGCGCTGAGCGGCACGGGGCTTCTCGTTTTCCTTCGTGTTCGCCAATATGGCATTTCTGCCCGTCCGGCTGTTGCCGGGCGCGAGGGAAGAGGCGACGCTGTGCGCAGGCGGAGACGGCAGACTAAAAGCTACTGCATTGGGGTTGAGCCTCGGCTTCGTCGACGGTGCTGATGACTTGTAAGATGTCGAAGGATTAAAGGACTTCACGGTGGCGTTTAGCTGGCTCTTCAATGTAGTGTCTGGGCGGCCGGACTGCTTTCCCGGCGAGGGAGTTGGGGATGATTTGTCGCGCGAGATGTTGTCCTCTTCGTACTTGACCCTACGCCTCTGGGGAGTCTTGACATTTCCGTCCTTGATGAAATCTTCCAAAGTCATCTGCTCTTTCTCAACAGCAGAAGAATCATCTTGAAGTTTCTTGTCCGCCTCGGATTGGTGAGAAGCAGCGCGTTTTGCAATGATAGCCCAATTACCGCTAGCCCTTGCGGATTTCGCCACTTGCGGAAGCGGTAGAACTCCCTTGGGAAGCGCAACCCTGGGATCATTGCTCTTTTCGGTCTTCAGAGAGCTTCGATGTAAGTCTGACTTCTCATGAATCATCCCTGGTGGAGCTGGCTTCTTTTCATGATCCGAAGATAACTCCTGTTCAGCGGCCAGGCTTGCCTCAGCATCCACATCCATATCCTCTTTGTCCAGCGACTCGAGAACAGGTGGGAGCGAAGCTTCTACACTCATTGTATATCCCTGATCCTTGATGGAGCTCTGTAATGCATTCATCTGATTGCACTTTTTCGGGGAGCGGTTCTTGGACATACGCAACGAGCCGCCAGTGGTGTTGGAGCGAAAGACAGCATTTCTTGACTTTCCTGGATGTTCGTTGGGCGTGATAGAAGCTTTTAAGGAAGCGCTTGTGTGTTGGGACGCAGACGCGTCCGCATAGTTGTCTTGTGATGTCCCCGTCTTCTGCGAAGACAAACCCTCACGAGCGTCCTGACTCTGATCCTCTCCAGTGCCATCACTCTTTTTCAGCCCGTCCCGAACAACACTTGCAGGCTCTGACACAGGTGACTTTCGCTTGCACTTGTTCTTCTCTTGCTTCTTGTAGATATTCTCTGGCAGTATTACGCCCTCGGAAGAGGCCTCATCATTGCCTCGCATCACCTTTAATCGCTTACGCGTAGAAGAATCACTGTAAGCGGCAGCCGAGGGTGGTCGGTCCAAAGTAGGAGAGGGATCCCGCGACTGAGAGCCAGTCGGCGTCTCAACCCGGGAAGTACAGTTTGAGCGCTTAGCTTGCGCATTTTTCTTCTTGCTCTTATTCTTGTGCCTCTGGCTGCGAACAGGCTTAGACTTCTGCTGCATTGCGATTGCAGAATCCGGGCCGAAGCTCACTGGGCCCTCATTGATCGGTGTAGCCTCGCTCGGTAGGCAAGTTGCGCTCAAAGGAGTCGCTTTATCAGCCAGAAAGGCATCGTCAGTCGCGTGGACGACAACTCTGGTCATCACATCCTGCGCCGACTCCTCTGTAGGAGTCCTCGCCATTGCCTGCTGATGATACCCAGTCATATGGGAATCGATATCCCTGATTCGGTTGAGGAATAGAGATTCAGGCTGGACGTTGTTCATTGGCGATAAAGTTCCTATGTGGGCCTCATTATCCTCGTCATCCTCATCAGCCTCGGCGTCGGCGTCGGCCCATTGCCTTGGTATAGCAGACCGCCCTGGCTTGTGGCGAATGACTGTTCCTGTGGAATAGCCGACGTCCTCGACCGCTGACGAAAGCTGGCTTGAGATCATGCTGTAGCCGCTCGTCGACGTTGCTTTCTTTACCGTTTCGATTTCTCCTGTCTCATCGGATAAAGCAAAGCTAGCAACTCCCTGATTGTGATCCACGAGCTTCTTATGAACAGCGTTGTTTTCAACAAGAATCTGCTTATGGTGACTCGCGGGCTCATACGCAATAGGTCGCACTACTTCAGGCGACATGGTCCTTGAGCTGATAATACTCTCCCGGTCATCCACGCCAATGGCCTTGAGTTCGTCAACGGGCGCGCACTCCTGCTTAATGAAGTCTGTGGTCTCTGACGTGGTACTGCTGGAGCTCTCAACATACTCCTCACCGGTCTTGGGCTTATAGGCCGACGCATTGTCTCTCTGGCTGGGTCTGGTGATGTCAGGATTGATAAGTCTCGAGCTAGCAACATCGCTGTCTCCGTTCTTGCCGGTGATTTGAGGGTTATCGGTGGAAATGACTGCCTTCTTGTATTGGCTCTTCTGGTGTTGCTCCTTCAGAGCCTTCGCCGCCTGAATCGTGTCTTGAAGTTCAGTGCGCAATTCTAGCGAGTTACCGCGAGAAGAGTCAAGTGAAGGAGCTTGACGTGCAGAGCTCTCTTCTGTATCAAGCGAGGATTTTGCGCTGCTATCTACCATAGTAATATGTGGAATAGCCTTCACAGCTTCAGCTGCGTCATCTTCCCCATTTGCCAGCGCTTCCTTGGTGTGAGGAGTTGATTGCGGCTTGCGCCAAGAGGCCTCATGAAGAAAGCCGCTCTTACGTGCGTCATGTGAGTAACCAATCTTCGCAACGAGCTTTTGCTCGCTTGTATTGGTCCTCGATTGAGTATTGTGCAACTTCATATCGCGGCGCTGAGGAGCGTCAGGGTCGAAAAGTACCCGCGACTGGGTATGAGGTTGGACCTGTTGGTGGACCATGCTACTCGGCGGAACGAAGCTGTGCGGCAGGATTCCTGGACCATTGTAACCATCTTGAATACTCAGAGTATCTGCATAACACTGATTGTGGCTAGAGTTCGAAGCGCGCCGCTTGTGCCCAAGACGTGAGTGCGATTGGTACCATTTCTGTGTTCCAGACCGTTGTTGAGGAACGTAGTGCTTTGAGAACAGCGGGTACCAGATGTACATGCGAAGAGTGGTGCCAGGCAGAGTCTGATTCTGCGGGTCGCTTGACCATTGTACAATTCGAGCAATGTCAGCACCGTTGTCAAATCTGGTTATGATACCGTCAGCATACTGCGGCTACTGCAAGAGGGAAATTAAGTAAGTGCGACTTACTCAATGAAATAATTTGACTTTCCATAAGAGTACTGACTCCTAACACGAATAGGGTTGAATTGAGCAAAGTGCTTTAAGAGTTGGTCGTCGTCTAGCTTGCTGTCCCGGTCCGGTGTGTGGACATAGACACTCCGCGAGCTTTTCTCGCAACGTGCGCATGAGCACTCGACGAAGTGCGTTGAGAACAATTCATCGTACGTTAAACCATTGCTGTTTTTGCAATTGGACAAATTTGCTCTTCCCCGGTCCTGGTCTGGCCTGCCAACGCCGGTATGGCGTTGCATAAAATCAGCAGCGCCAGAAACGGCTGGCATGCGGTTTTTGCGAGTTCCGTTGGATACGATGCTGTCACGACGCTTGCTGTTATACTGGCTGTTGAACACACCATGTTTGTTGCTGTTTCTATAGCCATTGTTGCTGTATCCATTTACTCCTTGCTCGCCGTAGGCACTGTATTTTCGAGGCTGGTGAACATACCCGTTGGACTGGTAGATAGGAGTGTACTGTCTCTGACGGTCCATCGGAGGGTAATTCGTGTTCATAAGCGCCTCGTGAGGGCCAAGCTGCTGATTTACGTGTGGAGGCATATGGTGCTGGAATGAAGGTCCCATGGAGGGCCCCACTTGTACACCCATGGGCCGAGCCGATGGTGGTCCCATCGGCATGGGAATGTTAGCAGGGTGTGGAGGCTCGCAGTGCGCATCTAAAGCACTCGTACCTGGGTCCACTCTAATAGGGCTTTGGTTGAAGGGGTCGTTCGACTGTGGGTACATGTTCGCAGGACTCTGGTTGAATAGTGCAGTGCCCTGTAACATAGGGTTTGGTAGACCAAAGCGCGGCACCATCTGCGATGGGTGAGACGATGAGTGTCCCATGTGACGGCTGTGCTGCTCGACAGGCTGCATTTGGTACGCTGTGGCTCCAGGCTTCTGCCGTCCCTGCTCGTGGGCAGCCACTGGGAATCGCACAGATTCGTGGCTGGTTGGGATATTGGCAACAGAAGCGCCAGAAACACCAGAACACGAGTAAAACATGTACCGTTGTCGATCACGGTGTGTCTGCTTGGTGGGATGCGTCTCACTAACTGAAAGAGCGTTCTTCTCGGCCCCACTCAGCATTGAATCGATGTCCTGGTCAGGGGCCGACGCAACGGAGCGCTGCCGTCCGACATGAATCTTGTCAGACGGTGCATCAGGGAAGAACAGCTCATCAGTCGAACCATTGCTATCCTTACGATCACGGCTGGGGCTGTCTGGAGAAGGAGTTGATGCCTTGGTAGTTATTTGGGAACCAATTGTCTCAACTTGCGTGGCATTGGTCTCGCTCCTAGGAATCGCCCCCTTCACGACGATGTCTGGAGTAGGGGCTTCTAATCGGGTAGGCTTGGCCTCGGTTGGAAAATTCGTTGAAGAAGTAGCTTCCTCCGTGATGACCTTGTGAATTACCTCACCGTCCTTGATGGAAGAAGATTGCTCTGTAATGCTGGGTAGGGGAGCTGAGGAAGTCGAGGATACGATAGGAGACTGGCTGACTCTCACAGATGAAGCCTGGTCTTCGAAAAGCGTGGGTGTGCCCCGGGTCTGGATCTCCTGTGGATTGTTATGTTCGTTGGTACCCACCACGACGAGAGGCATGGGAGACTTCGATTTTGAATCCAGATGATTGCCAGGCGCATTCTGCATGACGGCGTTGCCGGATTGGATCTGAACATGGCTGTTGATAGTAGCACAGTGCGACTGGCTGCCGGCGAAGTCGGGAGCAGAAGCAGGAGCAGAGTGAACAACAACGGGTCGAGGATAGTTGTAGTACTGTGGGATTGGAGACTTAGTACCAGTCAATCTGATGTGCTCACATATCAAAAGCTCGCGAAGTAGGCCGCGCTGCTGAACGCTCATTGCTGACAAGCCGTCGATAGGGAAGGAAGTGTGCTGGAGCAACACCAGTGGATCCACTCTGCGGTCCCATCCGGCCAGGATTTGTTGATTGTCCTGGACTTGCATGTTGTTGTTCTGTCGAACGAGGCGGGATCCAACAACGGTACAGAAGACCTCGTGGATGATCTTCTCGATGTAGTTCTTCCAATCCTGCAGGACGTAGGGAAATTGACTGTGAGCAAGAGTAACCAGCGCGTTCACCAGTTTCCACAGATTATATGCGCCGTTATGCCACAAGGTGGCAGCGTCAAAAAGTTCATAGAGGTCTTCGAATGTGTTTGGGCGAGCCAGGTCCTTCAAGTCCTCCCAGTACTGGTTGCGGTATTGCTCGACCTTGCTCTGGATGATGTTGTCGTTCCAGTCAACGAGCTCTCGCGTAGGCATGCCATCCAGGGCGCTACCATCTTTTCTAATGACGATGTGATTGGGCAGAAGGCGGCCGTGATTGGTGGACCATCGGCATCTCGAGTTGGGCGGAGGGAAGAGGTAGAATTCTACGGATGGTTCGATGGTTTTGATGCCATCATTGCCAACGACATAGGCCCAAGTGGTCATGCCCAGGTCACCACCTTGCTGTCGAACGGGGCCCGAATTCTGCATATTGAGATTCCGTGTTACGCCAGACCAGTAGGACATCTCTAACGCGCTGCGTTGAGTTGTCTTGGGAGATAGAGAGGAATAAGGTAGTTAAGAGAGAGATCAGCTGGATGATTGGGTGAAGTAAAATGAGTTGCAGCAAACAACAATGATGGTGATGATGCAATAGGAAAGGGAAAGGGGAAGTGCAGTTGAATTGATCACATGAATCGGAAACAACAAGGTAGATGCACAGGAACTGCTTTGATGAAGGAATTCCAAACAGCGTGGGTTTGCAAACTGGATACCGTAGTTGATGGGTGGAGGGGAAGTTGGCAGGGCAGCGCATGTCGACAAAGAAGGCTGGACAATCAACAGAAGCTGAAGCTGCAATTGCTTTGATAGCTCCACGGGTCAAAAACAATGTTCAAGAAAACGACAGGTGACAACTAATGCCTGCAAGCTTCCTTGGAGGGACGGACAGCAAGTGAGAGCACCTTTGGCAGATGGAGCATCTGAGACTCATCTGCTTGTAGGGTGACAATGCCAGATTCAACTTCCAAAGGGACCTTGCATATACATTCAGTTGGCTTGGAAGCAAGTAGGAAGTCTCAGCACTGATTGGCTTCAACAGCCTCCACCAGTCTGTACACGCAGTTGAGGGGGAGATGAGAGGTGCTTCAATGCAGGTAACCTGTATATGTCACACGTCCACCAAGTTCTTACCTCGAGATGCTTATCTGCCAACTTGGCATTTGACACCAAATTCTATGAGTCTATTGTTCGAGCGCTGCAGCCGTTTGCTCTGCAACATATCCCCCCCCATCCCTATAAGAACGAGAAGGGAAGACGGTAGGAGACTGTCTTTGCAAAGTCCATGTCATGGTTTCGCATGGACCAGGCCACACCACAGATCAGGCCTTCAGATGGTGAAAGACTAGAGGGGAACAATAGATAAGAAATCAAAGTCCAATGTCCAAAACCTCAAGAAATATGTCACAAGACAATGCGCAGAACAAGAAGAACATGGAAAAGGGAAAGATCATATTGTAGACTTCCACCAGGCAGCTATGAAGTCATTATTTTGGAAGCTGGCTCAGCAGCTTGAGAATCTTGGACTCATCAGCACCAGCAATAGCCTTTCCGTTGTTCCAATCCACCGTCTATTACTTCTTATCAGCCGAGTTGACTAAATGAATTGCCCGGAAAAGGGGGGCAAGATAGCAAATCCTCAGGGAGTACATACCACAGGGCGCTGGAAGTTCTCGGCACTCTGCTTAAACAACTTCAATGCCTCGTCCTGAGAGGAGGCGCCCTTGATCACGGAGGAGATGCCGCTCCTGCCTACATACTCCAGGATGGTCTGTACTTGGTCGGTGGTGGGCGGGTCCTCGGTGATGTTCAGCTCGAACTCGGGTCGGCGGGGAGGCGTCTGGGAGGAGTGATCGCTAGCCTGGTCTTCGGTTGCATGTTCTGCCGCATTTGCAGAGGCTTGTTTTAGAAGGGTGGCAACTCGCGTCGAGGCCGGCGAGCTGGCCTTGTGGAAGAGGGTGACAATGTCCTTGGTTTTGCGCTGGTCGTGGGGAGGTTTTCCGTCAGCTTTACATATGCTCCTCACAACAAACATGACGGTCATAGGGCTAGGATCGATCCCAAGACTTACAAAGCCGAACATGACGGGCGATTGATTTCGATTGTGGCGGGCTGTGATGGTGAGCTATCCCAACATTCATCCGTTGCAGAGAACAAACGGAGGTCGTTGAAATTGAGTTGCGACTTATGTCATTCCTTCCCCATTTGGATAGCTGTTGTGGAGCTATGACCAGGGGATTGCACTTGCACACTCGCACACTCGCACACTCGACACACTAGACCGCTTGTAGGCCGCCAACACCCCACTAATAATGTGCTGTATTATACCAAGTACCTAACATTAGTGGCCGGCAGGCGTTGGCGTTGGAACTTGTGGTACTCATCATAGGTCTGCAACGGTTCCTTAGTGAGACCTTTTTTGGGGCAATTTATACAGGGCTGCCAGGTCAGCTCGGCAAGCGGGAGGTTCGTCTCATTTCGAGCTCATGACAGGTGATTGGTCGGCTACAGAAACGAACTCTCTCTCTCTCTCTTTTACTTTTCCCCGCCGTTCCTGCGTACAAGGGTTGTTGTAGAGGCTGACTACCTAGGTAGATTTACAGAGACCCTCTCCTATTCAGTGACTACCTCAGGTACTCACTTATATTCGCCAACGCGAACGGAAGGACGGTGAGCAGAAAGACAGCATACCTACCTCGAGTTAATCCGCAGCTCGTTCTTACACGTAAAGCCTTCCAATTTGGTATTCCGGCGGTATATTCTTTTCCGGCGTCAGGCTCGGCACATTCTCATATCGTCCCGCCGGAACCTCCACTGTTCCATTCGTAAAGCTCGGCATTCGCCTCACCGGTACCAGCTCGCTGATTGCCTGCGCAATGCCCAACAACCTGCCTTCGGTCCATGGCAGCCCTAGGATCTCCATGCCAATCGGCACACCCATCGCCGCCTCTTCACTCGGGCCTGAAAAGCCAACTGGGATCACTACGACAGGAGACCCGGTCAATGCAGCGAGTATGCCATTCCGCCCGCTCTGTGATGGCGAGCCCACTTTGACCACGAGATTCTTCTGCTCCGGGTAAATGAGGGCGTCAAGTTTGTGCAGGGAAAAGGTCGCCCGCATTGCGTTGGTCAGGTTTTGGATTCCGCGCTGAGCGGTAAAATAGGTGTCGTTGAAAGTCGATGACACGAAGGAGCTATTGATGAAGCCGTACTGCGCAGGAATCACGAGAAACTCCCCACTTGTGTACAGCTCTTCGAATGAGGCGGGTCTGTCCCCTGTCAAGTTCGACCCAGCCAGATAGCCGTTCAATCCCTCGCGGTACTCAAAAGCCTGGACATCCAAAGCTGCGCTGATGGCAGTGGCGTTGTAAATGGCATCTTTGATGTTTACAACCTCCACTTCTGCACCACGTAGCTTGCTCACCACCTTTGCCATCGCCTCGTTGACTGGTGTCGTCTCCTCCGACACCGTCGAGTTGAGGAATCCTTGAATCAAGCCCAATCTCAATCCTTTCAATCCGGCCCCCCTCAACGCAGCATCGTAATCTAATCCCACGACCTCAACCGGCGCTTCCGCTGTCGCATTGTCTCGCGCATCATAACCAACACCAGTCATGACCGTTAGCGCCCTTGCCAGATCCCTCACCGTCCTACCCATCGCCCCGACGGCGTCCTGCGTAAAGCTGATGGGAATCACCCCTGCCCTTGAAATGAGCCCTCGCGTTGGCCGAAAGCTAACCAGTGAGTTGGATGCCGCAGGGCTTCGCAGGCTATTCACAGTGTCTGTGCCCGTAGCGAATACCGCAAAGCTGGCAGCTACTGCTGCCGCCGACCCGCCACTACTGCCGCCGGGTGTGCGTGTCAAATCATAAGGATTGAGGGTCTGCCCACCTAGCGAGGACACGCTCAGACCTTCGAGGGCCAGCTCATGCAGGTTCGTCTTGCCGAGGATGATGGCACCTGCGTCCTTCAGCGCTTTGATCGTCGGCGCGTCTTTGGTGGGCTTATTCGCAGCTAGAGCGAGGCATGAACCGGTCGTATTCATTGGTATGGCGTCGTAATTATCTTTGGCGACAATGGGGATGCAGAATAGGGCACCTGTCGTATTGCCCTGGGACATCTGCAGGTCCAATCTGTCGGCAATCGCAAGGGCGTCAGGGTTTAGGCTTGTCATAGCGTTGATGGTAGGGTTGAAGGCCTCAATGCGGGCGAGGTGATAGGAGACAATCTCGCGGCAAGTCGTGAGGCCTGTAAATAAGGCATTGTGGATGCCATCGATAGTAGCCTCTCGGATGTCGAAAGCGTCATGGAGGTTCGCTGTGGCTCCTGCAACGGCGAGGAGAGAGATAATCACATCTTTGGAGGGAGCCAGAATTCGTTCTCGGGGCCACTTCATCCTTCCACATAGACCGATGATTTGTTTCGATATGTTGTGTGGAGATACATCAATCCGAATAAGATAAAAACATCCCAGTGGGGCCGATCACCTCAGCAGAGAATGAACGCTCTCAGGCGGCTGGTTTGGGGTACATAGGGCAAACTAAGCGGCGCGGACCCAAGTATGTGCTTAGGCTTCTGCTCATATGCTTGAAGATGAGCATGGCAAGGTCTATGTGTATTTTCGCGTTTAGCAAGTTTCTTGCAGGTCGCGTTCTAGATAGCTTCCGGAGTCCTGGTACCCTCTCCGCATTTTCCTCTCAGACTCGGCAGATGCCCCTCTAGCGCGCACCCATAGATAAGAGTTTCCTCCCACACCTATGTATCTACGCTTCTATAAATGACCAATATACATCATACGTCAGATGAGCTATAGCCCACCTCGCCTTGGAGAACATGCTCTGCCTCAATGAAGCAAACCAACCAACTGCACCTCAAACGGCCATGGTCAGCGTGAACGTTCTCAGGAGGAGTGGACCAAGGACAAGCACTGTACTATCCCATGGAATAGATTCGCTATCTGATCGATCCAAAAGCCGCCCGGATCAAACCCGCAGCACAACCAATTCCGTTTATAATGCTGTTGATCAAGTTTGTGACGGTACTCTTTGTATCCACAGAAGTCACAGCAAATAAAATATCGCAAGTTGATGCTTGTCTGGTGTCATTTGCAGAATTACCTGCATAATACAAGGGCAATGCTGCTGCCATTCGCGTTGGCCTAGGTAGCCCTGGCAGGTATTTACCTAATCGTAAGTCCTGGAGGCGATATTTCTTGGGTCTTTTCCTTTCGGTAAGTCATCCTAGCATTTAAACAACTCCTCCCATCTTCCGCTCACGGTACTTCTGCGAGGCAGAGAAGAGCCGTCATCTCCCTCTGCGCCGGGAACTTCTGATATGCATCTCAGAAGAGGCTCTACCGCTCGTCAGCACAACGACAACGTTGAATCTTGTCTAGTCCAAGTTGCGAGCGTCCAAAAGCTTCCATCAACGTCTCACCAGGAGCAGTATTTTGCACCTACGTAGGTATGTGTCCGACAAGATTCGGGCAGTTAAAGTGAACTAGGAATGATCGACGTTCGGGAATGCCTGTCTTACAAATTGCCTTTGGTTTCTCATCGAGTTAGGATGGGACTTGCAGATAATCCCCTGCGCAGATCGCACTACCAGATGAACTCGCCATCATTCGTACAGAAGACTATTTCATAGGTGTGCTAGCAGGGCTCCCCGCGAGTCGGCACACAGCCATTGTATATCCCTACGTAATGAAATTCGAGAGTCTCGGATGATTCGTATTTGCGTAAATCAACTACGATTACAAAATGAACAAGGAACGAAGAAAGTAGAACGTCCCCACTGCAGAAGGAACAAACGCCACAGCATCAAGAGCATGTAATGGCGGCGCTGCGGTATGGTGGACCGGAGTAACATCGCTTCGATCTCGAGTAGGACCTAATCTCGTGTCCCCACCCATTGTCCTCAAGCTCTAACAGGCTTGTCTTTCCCGAGGCCACCTGCCCCCTAAGGAAGTCATAGGAGGATCGAGTGTCGATGGAGAGAACACAAGATTTAGTCTCCGAGATAGGATATTGCTGTATGCAACTCATGCCTACCTACAGAGGTCTCAGCAACAGAAGAATACCAGCATTTGGCCCCCGCCCCCAGGAAGACGCAGGCCAAAAGCAATCAGCAACGCGCCCGGGCATGTCCGGTGCATATCCTTGCTTGTTCCTAGAAGGATATCAATGAAGAAATGCTCCAGGCACTGTTGCGCCGTCGGCGGGTGCTTGCTTTTCTTTAGGGTACGAGCTATCACGGCGGCAGCCAGTCTGTTCACCTCATTGGGGCAGGCTGGGCCCACAGACCTCACTCAACCAGGACGATGATGACGAGAGGCATAGACTTCAGCAAGATTGCAGCTCGGAAGACTGTGCCTGGGCTCAAACAGACCACCCACTATGCACGGTCATGGCACCTTGTGTGCACCCACTGCTATAGTTGAGCATCCCCGTTATCGTCCCCATTACCAGTACGGCGGTACCTTGATCGGGGCGATCTGGTTACATCGTACAAACTCTGTATGATGGGGCGGACGCTTTCTGGCTTCCTTGGCATGCTGTTGACTGGGTGGCACCCAGTCGAGATGCATTTTGTTTGTGAGATCTGCACAGCCGAGGCTCTGGATATGGTCTAATTTCGAGACTACGCTTTGCCGCGACGCCACACGAACTCGGCAAGGATCTGACAACGGGCTTCTGCGAATAGCATCAAAGTAATCATGGGTTCGAATCTGGCGGTTACCATTTCTGCCAGTCGGACATTTTGATGTTGCCAGCAGCAACAAATAATCAATCAAGCAATCAAGCACATCTCATGACTTGCCTCTCAGGCCTGTATGCCCCCGTGCTCCTAGCAAAAGAACTAATGCACAGTCCGGCGTTCGAACTTTTACACTTATGCCTTCGCTTGTACCAATCACTGTAACGTCTGGCTCAACCTTTCGCGAGCTAGGGCCGGGGCTCGATGCTCAATGGTATCGGATGTCGAAGCCACACAACCAAGGTGGGCAAATGTTGTGGATGCAACCAAGTGGGTGGATACGCCCGGCACACGCCGCGGAGGAGGAGCTGAACCTCCCAGCTTTGCCAGACGTACAGCAGAATCAGTGACAGATTCCACTGATGATCAGAGTTTTGCTGCCAGGGATCCCGTACTCCACACATACATACCTCTTAGCAATGACCTGCATCGTAAATGAGCTGGGAAGCGAGATGTCAGCAAGGTAGATTGAGTGCTCTGCTCATGACCAGGCTCGGGTTTCTCGCCGGTTTATGATCTAGCCTTTTCTATACTAGAATTCCGAGCCGCGAACTACTCGGTTACATAGCTTGGCAATCCTTTGGAGTATTTAATTAGCTAAAAAGCATATACCATCGGGTACACCCTTGATATATCCATACTCCATATGTTCTACTCGCTGCTTGGCCTATCAAGGGCCTGTCTTCACTGAGCGACGCACAATGTCCTCCCCCCTTTGAGTAGGCAGCACACCAACTGCATGAGGACGACGGGCTTGTCCCGAGTGGATGCGCTGGTGTGGGTGCGTATAGCGGTCTATATCAACCTTCATCGGCCCCTTCTACCAGCAGGACTTTGAGCTGTGGAAGTCGCAGACGCACAATACATGTCCCTGCGTTAACACTCGTCCCTTTGCGTTCACCCTTAGGCCTCTCGTTTCTCAGTGCCTCCTCGCCTGGGCCGACCTTGTTTTCACCCACTGCAGTCAGTACCTTGAAGTTAGGCCACTGGGAACCAGCTTGGCGGTTTCTCGAACTACTCGATCGACGGCAACATGGGTTTTCTTGGTCTCCTCTATCGGCGCCCGCCGCAACAGCCTGTTGGCTTGGAATTCCAGCATAGATGCGAAGAGCCAGTCGGCGACCACTCTCTGCAATTGACGCGCACTAACACTTCCATTGGTGGCATTCCTCAAGCGTTAAATTTTGATAGGATTATGGACGGCGGCACTTGCCCAGTATGCGCACCTCCTCAAGGCTCACAGACACTTGACAAATGACTGACCTCTCTCGCAGCCTTGTACAGTTCGAGACTTTATGAACTATCTCATCTACATCGAGCACTCGGCCGAAAATTTGCAGTTCTTCCTCTGGCACCGCTCGTACGTGACGCGTTTCCACAGTGCCAAGACAGCCGACTTGGTTCTTGCGCCCGAGTGGACGGTGGAGATGCAAGAGGAATCATTTGCCAAACTGCAGAAAGAATATCGTGACGGCCTCAAGCGCGACCCGGTCACTGTGGCGGCTGTGTTTAAGGGGACGGATTTCGAGAAGAAGGGCAGTACAGGCCTTGCTGGCAACGACAACAACATAACTATGGAGCGACCGAGTCCGATCTTCTCTGAGATGGGCACGAACCCCTTCTCGACACCACCGCGTACTCCGGACGGTGACATCCAGTCGGCCTTTGGAGGAAGCAACGCTGTTAGCTATAGGGCACAGGCTGGCCAGGCTTTTGCTTCGGCGGGCATCAAGGCGCCTTGTAAGTTGGACAGGATTTGGTTTTGAAATATCATCATTTGGCTGACATGAAGCAGTCACGATTCAGCCTTTCCGCGAAGAGATGGACCGCGTGATTGCGACATATATCATGGATGGCGCGCCACGGCAACTCAATCTCTCGGCTCGCGAGCGGAAGCATGTGCTCATCGCCTTGAGCCACACAACGCACCCGACGGCTTTCCGGCAAGTGACGCGATCTATTGAGGAGACACTGCGCATGCAGGCACATCCAAACTTCATCCGCTGGGCCATCTGCAACGGTAACCCAGCGCGCGTGGTTTTTGCCAATCTCTTGGGGGCGTTTCTCATTGTCGGCTCGCTCGTGGCGTACATACTTCTCTGCCTTTCGTCTGTTCCACGAGGTTACCGAGCTATTCCTGCGGTGGGAATGGTCCTTGGTGTGTCAACACTGTGCGCGGCCATCAAAGGGATGTGCGTTGTGCTCCACGGGATGCATCACAGGCATGTGCGGCCATGGGAGCTATTCATGGACGAGGAGGTGGAACTCAAAGACGAGAAGGAGGGAGGTGGGTTTAAAGGAAGCTTCGAGAGCTTTGGTAGCACGAATAGCTACGAGGACGAACCTTGGGTGGTGAAATACCAGAAGCGAAATTTGGTCCGAAAGGTTTTTGACCGTGAGGTGTGGATCCAGGAGCCAGCGCTGAGGAACATTCAGGACACGATTTTCATACAAGCATTACTTGTAGCGGGAGTGACGGCGGGGGCTTTAACGGCCGTCTTCGTGTGCGTGCCAGGTGGGACACTCTATTGAGCTCATGGGAAAGCTGTAAAATACTGCACCTGTCTGGTCATCAGTCAAGGCCGATGCTCTACTTCTCGCTGTACCAATACTTGAGTTTCTTATGATTTTGTTAACCTCGCTTCACTAAAACCACCATGAATTAGTGTACCTCCAGGATGGACCTCAGCCTGCGGTAAATTACACAATGCCCACCAAGTTTATCCAAAACATTCCAGGCTGTAAGTGGGGGATCTGATAAAGATTTTTCAGGAAATCTCTGCGATGGAGCGGGTCTGGAACTGCTTGCAATAGGATCTCAAGGACAAGGCTATCTGCAAATGCCAGTACTGTGTACATAGCTCTGGAGGGTTCATTGCGGTATCGGCCAATGAAGAGGCCATGGATGAGAAGAAGCATATGCTTGTGATTCTATGCGAAATTTGTCTTGTGTGAGGGGTGAGAAGAAGTGTAGGAGATAATGAGTGATTGCTTCATGGCCAAAGGAAATCCATAGATCCTAGAAAGTTGAATGTACATACCCAAATTCATGGCAATAGCTAATAAGCCTTGGGGAAACGGTTCCTGAACTAAATCAAGTCAAGGGCTACTTACACAGGGTAACACACAACACTTGATGGTCCCCTACCTCTTTCTGTGTCGATCCGGGTCGGAGGTATCAAGAAACAGACCTCGGCCCCGGGCCCCGACAAGGCATGACACAATCTCGGTATCCGCTCAGCCGACCTCGGGAAGGGATCCAAGTCACGAGCTATTAGCTCAGCTTGTACCTTTACTACCTTTACTTACTCTTCCTCACACTCACTTCACCATGCTCATGTAACCATAAGCTTACGGTCGGCGGTATGCCATCTTCCTCATTCGGCGCACCCATCTAATGTCAGGCAGCCCGGCGTCGGCAATCTCGGAGCTCGGCTAAACTCAGCTTCGAACACCAGCTTGTCAGAGTCAAGACCGCCGAGCCGATCGCAATCCATCCCGTTGCATGCGCCCAAAAGCAGCCCCACACGATTGATCGAGCACTGGAACAGCTTAGGAAGCCCTCGAGAATCACCATCACCGCCGCCGACGCCGCCATGACCGAGGGGGGATCAGAGCTAGTCTCGCCGGACGGCCCGGATCGGCGCGCATCTTCGGCGCCCCAAGATCCCGTCGCCGCTGCCGAACAAATTGGCAGACCGAGGACAGCTACCACCACCGCTGAGATCGACAGCACCATTAATCACCCGGGGAGCGTCAGAATTAACGTCAAAGGTGCCTTCATTGTCGACCAGGGCTCGTCCTCACCTAGCGGCTCCTCCACGACCCATCATGCCAACGGCCGCGCCTCGCCTGACCATCATCAGACAAAGGACATTCGTCTGCCCAACCACACTGCTGTGGTGAGCCATATCGCGATAGATGTGAGTGGTGACCTCATCTTGCTCCTCCCTGTGCCCTATAGCATGGCTGACTCTAATGGACTCATGCCTAGATCGGCGGCTCCCTCGCAAAACTCGTCTATTTCTCGCGCGAAGCCTTCTCCACAGAGCCTGGCGGCCGCCTCAACTTCACCTCCTTCGAGACCGATCGGATAGATGACTGCATCGCATTCATGCGCCATCTCAAAGAGGAACAGCAGACACTAAATGGCTCCAAACCGGGTCAGCTCACCGTCATGGCTACTGGTGGCGGCGCATACAAGTATTACGACAAGATTAAAGATGCCCTCGGCTCCGACGTCATTAGGGAGGAGGAGATGGAGTGTTTGATAATAGGCCTGGACTTTTTTATCACCGAGATACCAAGGGAGGTCTTCACCTATAGCGAGACAGATCCCATGCATTTCGCCAGTCCCGAGGAGAACATCTACCCATATCTGCTGGTCAATATCGGGTCCGGCGTGTCGTTTCTGAAAGTGTCCGGTCCCCGGAAATATGAGCGCGTGGGTGGCACGTCGCTGGGAGGTGGTACTCTCTGGGGCCTGTTGAGCATGTTAACAGGCGCACGTTCATTCGATGAGATGCTGGACAATGCAGCGCACGGCGATAATTCCCACGTCGACATGCTGGTAGGTGATATATACGGCGCCGACTACGGTAAAATCGGTCTTAAAGCTACGGCCATCGCAAGTTCCTTTGGCAAAGTGTTTCGGATGAAGCGTCAGGCCGAGAACGAGGCCGAAGACATGGGCGGTTTGAGCAACGGGGATGTAGAACACCAGAACGAACAAAGAGCACAAGTGTTGAAATCATCATCGCCTCCGCCCCTTTCCGCAGACGCAGCTCGATTTTCATCTGCCGACATCTCCCGATCCCTCCTTTACGCCATCTCCAACAATATTGGTCAACTGGCGTTCTTACAGTCTCAAATTCATGGTCTGGCGCACATCTACTTTGGCGGCAGCTTTATTCGTGGCCATCCACAAACCATGAACACTCTGTCGTATGCCATCAAGTTTTGGAGCAAGGGCGCCAAACAAGCGTATTTCCTAAGACATGAGGGATATCTAGGCTCTGTAGGGGCGTTCTTAAAGAGACAGCCGCGAAACTGGGGGCGGCGTGGGAGTTTTGAAGAAGGAAGCTCTTTAGAAATGGAGAGCAGAATGCTAGAAAGAACGGATATTGAAACGCCGCAATTAGCAAATACAGAGACTATGCTGTATCCAGGAACGATATAAATTATAGGAGGGGATGTGCCTCCCCACATCCGTTGAGAAGCCCTTGCAGCGGGTTAAGCACGACGATTATAGGGTAGTTCTGAGCGGCATTCAGGGTATTGGCGACGACGAGGCTGTTGCGAATCAGGAGGTATTTTAGGGGTTGAAATTAGGTATATTTGCCTAAGATCTTATTGGCTATCAATGTCGATTATTATCTTAATGCCGTTTTTCATTATTCCTTTCTTATATAAAAAGAAGGAAACCTAAGCTATATATATATATTTCAAAATAATATAAATTTAGCAGGGATGTTAAATCCTTAAGGTTATAGTAATACTGCTACTTTAATTAGGGCTGGCATTAATTCCCCTGGTTTTTATAATAAAATAAAATTCTAATAAATTTTATTTTTTAAAAAACTAAAATATAAATATTTAATAAAGTTAATTTTTATTATTTTAAACTTTTATAATATAATTATATACTAATATTATATAACTTAAATTATAATTATATTAAAGATTATAAGTATTATAATAGCAGGCAAAGTACTTAGTAATATAAAAGGTTATATATACAGTAAGTGAATTAATAAAGTATATATATATATATATATATTTAAAAAAGTAAAAGCTAACTGCCTTAAGGAACTAAATAACTGCTTTTATAAAAAGTAATATTATAATTATATAAATAAACTAGCTGCCTAGATAAATGCTAGCATGCCTAATAATAGCAATTTATTATAATTGTTAGAAAGCCTTTAATTAATTATAGGAATAATTATAATATAAAGCGTTTCCTATAGTATTTTTTAAATTTATATAATATAAGCTTATATAAATAATAAAATATAATAATAGCTTAAAACGATAAAATTATAATAAAGGAAAAAAGAAGAAATAAAGAAATTTTTAATATATATAAAAATGCTACTTCTTTCCTTAATAACTTAATAACTAAATAAGCTATATTAATAAAATAACTATATTTATAATATATTATTTATATATAATAATATAAGCTTTAATTATATAATTACCTAATTATATAAGTAAGAGCTAAGTTTATAAATGCTTTTATATAATTTTATATATATTTAGAAATATTATAGGAAATGCCTTATACTATAGTTATTCCTACGACTAATAAGAGGCTTTTGATAACTATAATAAGTTGCTATTATCAAGTATACTGGTATTTATCTAGGCAACTAGTTTGTTTATATAATTATAGTGTTTCTCCTGCAAAAAAGCAGTTACTTGGTTCTTTAAGGCAGTCAGCTTTACTCTCTTAAATATATATATATACATATATACTTTATTAACCACTTACTTACTTACTACACACATGACCTTCTTATAAAGACTAGGTATATATTTAAACTAAACACAGCTATATACTTTTTAAAAAACCCTTTATAGAAATATTCCTAATAGCAGATAAGACTGTTTTAAGTAAAATTTAAAATAGGCCCCTTAATATATAAATTAAACCTAGCTTTTTATATAAATATTTATTTAGTATTACTTATAACTTAATTATTATTAGCTAGGCCCTTAAAGATAAACCTATATAAATATAATTTAACCTACTTTAAAGGACTTAACTTAAATAATCTAAATATAAATAAGTATTAAAAGGTATATAAGCATTATAAATTAAAGAGGATTATAGCTAAGTATATTAGGAAATACGGCTATAAATAACCATAGGTTAAATACCTAGTAAAATAGCTAAACTACTTAGGTTACTTTGATATATAGCTTTCTAAAAAACGCCTTTATTATAAACGAAATAATTAAGGAATTTAAAAAGAAATAAAACTATATAAAAGAACTATATAAATCTATTATAAATTTATATTTAATACCTTTTGCTATTTCTTAGCTAAGAGCAGGGTTATGAAAAAAGTTTATAGTTAATTAGTAACTTTAAGTTACTATTAACTTTTATAATTAAAGTTAATACTTTTTATTAACTATAAAAGTTTATAGTTAGTTAAAGTTAGTATATATAAAAAGTGTAGTAACTTTTAGTAACTTATTTAAGTTAATTTTATTAGTAATTACCTATATTTATATACTATTTTTAGATAATTTCAATTTTTAAAAAAAATTGAAAATTAAAAAAACCTTTTAAATATTTAAAAAAACACGATTTAAATGCCTTTTCTAAAAAATAAATTAAAAAATAAAAGTTACTAAAAGTTATTATAGAAAAACTGTAGTTAGTCAAAGTTAGTATTATTATTAACTAACTAAAGTTAATAAAAGTTAGTATTTTTTAAGTTAGTTTTAGTTAACCCTATTAACTAACTTTAGTAACTTTTCTTATAACCCTGGCTAAGAGAAATTATAATGCCTTTATTACCTAAGAGGCGGCTGGGCAGGCCTAAATAAAATATAGCTATAATAAAGTTGCCAGGTTAATAGGTAAATATACCAGAAACGCGTTTTTAAAGTTAGGTAAATTTGCGATTAAACTGCAGGGCAAATTAAAGCTTTTAGCTATTACGGCCCAGCTTTAACTGCCTGGCATACCCTAACCCTAAAGGGTTAGGGTTAAGCTAACTAAGCATATTTATTTAATAAAAACTGCGTTTCCTATTATAAGTCTGGTTTATAGCTCTTTAAGCTATATTTTATTAACAAAGTCTATATCTACCTAAGGATAAAGCCTAATTTATAGCTAAATAAAATTATTCCTGCCTGCTTAATATTTACCTGCTAAATATACTGCCTGCTATTATAATACTATATAGCTTTTTCCTTTAAGCATTAATATAATGCTAACCTAACCTAACCCTTTATTAAGTACTAACTTTTTAGAAAAGCTAGCTAGCTATATAGCCTAAAATCCAGTTACCTAGCTATTATATTTAAAAAATATTAACATTTATACCTTAGAAACAGAAGAAAAGGCTTTCTTTTTTTAAGCTATAATTAATAAACGTAATAGCATAATAGCATACTAGAAAGAAATGCAAATATCTGCTTAATAAAAGATTACTATTCTAAAAATTAAGAAATACTAAGCTATTACCGCCGCTATACCTACTATATAATTGCCTCCTGCTGCCTTTACCCCTGCTAAACCCCTTATTAATCTTATTATAAATCCTATACTATAAATATCTTTGCCTACTTTTAATATAAGTTCTAGGTCTATTTACTTTAATAAAAAGCTGCCTAACCTTAAAAAGTTTAATAAAACTTATAGCAACCTTTAATACTTTATATAATAAATTTATATAAAGATAAAGTTAAATATTAATTAATTCCCTACTGCCTCTGCCTGCCTAACCTATATTGCTAAACGCTTAAATAAAAAAGCATATAAACTTATTTTGCCTAAAACTTATAAAAGAATCCTTTAGTTTGCTAATTACTTTAAACTTTTATACTATTTAAAGTATGCTTTTTAAAAAACCCTAACTATATTTAGAATACTTAGAATAAGCTATACTAATTAAAGCAAAAGAACTTAAACTTTAATATATTTTTTCTTTAAATTTTAATGCCTTGCTTTAAAAAAAAGAAATGCCAAAAAAAGCTTTAAAGCCTATACTTACTTAAGGTGTCTCCTAAAAGCTTTAGAATATACTTTTATATAACCCTAGCCTATTTTAAAGCTTTTTAAAATATATTAACTACCTCTAAAGCTTTAATAACTGTTTTTTACTAATACTAATAGCAAGTTATATAAATTCCTAATACTATATTAGTTTTAAAAGCCCCCTTAACTGCTTTATATAATACTATTACCCTATTTTACTAAATCTGCCCTATTTCCTTATTATTTAAAGAGATCTAATAAATTTAAGTGCTTAGCGCTATAATAAACGAAAAAAGGCATTATAAATATTACTACTATAGCAACGCTATATATTTTATTAAATCCTGTTTACTTCCTAATATTTGCCTAATTAAAGTATAAGGTTTTTAGTTTGCTATAAATTAAATATTTCTAATATATCCTGCCTATTCTCTGCCCTAGATTTTAACCCCCTTTCTTAAAAGGGGCCAAAGTATTTCTTTTATTTAAAGCTTAGTAAATAGTATAAGCCTAAAATAAGTTGCCCCTAAGCTTTTAAAAGGCATACCCTTTATATTTCTGCTGCTTTTATTATTAGATTATTAATTAAAGAAAAGAAGAATTAATAATTGCAAATATTAATTCTATTTATAAAGCTATTAGTAAATAAAAAAAACTTATTTACTTATATGCTAATTAATATTAAAGCTAAAGGTAAGGCCTTTATTAATATTTACTAAGCTAAAGAAAATAAGATTCCTTTATTCCCTTTAAAAAAAGCTATTTAATTTAGAAGTTATTAATAAACAGGTTTCTAAGTTTACTATTACCTATTATGCTTTTTATTGCCTGCTAAATTTATAATTATATATAAATAAAGATAATAATATATGCTATATAGCTAGCATACTACTCTATTATTTTAGAGATGCTATAGCTTAAATAGTATAACCTTATAATTTAATTTGCTGCTTATACTATTACCTTTAATAGCAACTACTACTAAAAATACTATAATATTCCTAGCTGTTTAACTAAAGCCTATACTTTATAAAATATTTTAAAAGCTGTTTACTTATACCGTTTTCCTAAATGCCTTAAAATACTTTAAAGATATAATATTTTACTAGTTTCCTTAAAAGCTAGCATAATATATGCCTAAAGATTTAATTACTAATTATTCTTTATTACCTTAGAAGATATTAACTATGCTTTAAATAAAAAAATTAGAAGTTAACCTATTTAAAAACCTATTAAAAGAATTCTGCGATTTTACTAATATCTTTTCTTTAAAAGAGGCAGAAAAGCTATTACTATATAGGCCTTATAATTATTATATCTAGCTTTAAGAGGATAAAATGCCCTTATTTAGGCCTTTATATATTATATTATAAAAAGAATTAACTGCTTTGTAAGAGTAGTTAAGCAAGAATTTAAAAAAAGGATTTATTTGCCCTAGTGCCTTACTAGTAGTATCCTTTATTTTATTTATTAAAAAACCCTAAAGGCAAACTATAATTTTATATAAATTACTAAGCCTTAAACAACGTCTTTATTAAAGACTATTACTTGCTACTATTAATAAAAGAGTTATTAAATAATCTAAAAGAAATAAAATACTTTTTTAAAGATTAATATTATTTTTATTTTTAATAATATTTAAATTCGCAAAGATAAAGAGTACTTAATTGCTTTTTTATACCTAATTTAGCCTATTTAAAACCCTAGTTATACCCTTTAGCCTTATAGGGGCGCCTGCTATTTTAAAGGTTTATTAATAATACCTTATAAAATTATTTAAATATATTTTATATTATATATTTAGATAATATTCTAATTTATAGCTATATAAGAACCGAGTATAAGTAATATATTTGTTAAATTTTAACTGCTTTAAGAGAAGCCGGCCTATATGCTAAAATTAAGAAATGCGAGTTCTTTATTAAAAAAAACTACTTTTTTTAAACTAATTATTAGCGCTAATAGGATTTAAATAAACCTAAAAAAGATTAAGACTATTATAAAGTAGCAAAAGCCTAAATGTCTAACTAATATTTAAGCCTTTATTAGATTTAGTAACTTTTATAAAAGGTTTATTTATAACTTTTTTAGAATTATTTCCCTGTTAGTATAATTAATAAAAAAGGGCATGCCCTTTATATTTAATACTGCCTGCTATAATGCCTTTAACTGCCTAAAGAATGCTTTTATATAAGCTTTTGTTTTAGCCTCCTTTAATTAGGAAAAAGATATTATCTTAGAAACTAATGCCTTTAATTATATATTTGCTAGTATACTATTTTAGTATAAAAATAATAGTATTCTTCGCCTTATTATATTCTTCTTTAAAAAGCATTTTATTATAAAATATAATTATAAGATTTATAATAAAGAACTCCTGGCTATTATTTAATATTTTAAGAAATAGTGCCCTAAATTAAAAGGCGCTTTGTTTTTTAATAAAAGTTATTACTAATTATAAGAACCTAGAATACTTTATAACTACTAAGCTGTTAAACTACTAGCAAGCCTATTAAGCTAAATTTTTATTAAGATTTAACTTTAAGATTACCTTTTGTTTTAAAAAATAAGGGGCAAAGCTTAATATGCTAATTAGGAGGTTAGAAGATCTCCTTAAAAAGGGGGATAAATAACTTAAGCATTAAAGCTAGATTGTTCTAAAGAAAGAGAACTTAAAGACTAACTAGTTAGTTAGCATTTATAGGTGCTAAAACAGAACTAATTAGCTAAATAGCACTTATAAGTACTAAAAAATAGCCTCTTTGCCCTTATTTCTAGCATCTAAACTATTTAAAAACCTAACTAAACCCCCTTTAGCATTTATAAATGCTAAAGGCACTTAAGAATACCTGTTACTATTACTTATGCTATTAATAATGCTATTGCTAAAGGCTAGTATTATATATAATTTGCTAAAGATCCTTAGATATTACTAAAACCTAATATATTCTAAAAAGACTGTTTGCTTTATAGCTTAAATATAGCAATTTTAGCCTACTATTAAACCTAAGTAAAATAATAAACTATCTTGCCTGCTAGCTAAAGAATATAATATAAATTTTATCTTTAATTTTATCCTAAAGGCTTTAGAAAAAAAATATACTAAAGCACCCTTTGCTTATACTTATAAAATGCAAAGACTATGCTAGCCGTTTATATTATAGTAACCGCCTATATATCTTTAACCTACTAGAGTTAAAAGCCAAATTATTAAAAGCCTATTATACTGCCCTAGTTGCTAAATACTTTAAAACTATAAAAACCTTTAAAATTTTAGATTAAGAATACTATTAGCCTTAAATGTTATAATATATAAAGCGCTGGGTTATTAACTATTATTAGTATTATTAAGCAAAACCTAGCTAAAAAAGCCTGTTAAGGGTTATTAAAACCCCTATTTATTTCCAAATATATTTTAAAAAAAATATTTATAAACTTTATTACTTATCTGCTACTTAGCTAAAGCTATAATATAATTATAGTTATAGTTAATTAACTGTTTAAAATATAATACTTTATAGCCTATAAAGAAATTTATAATGCCGAAAAAAACCGCTTGCCTATTTATTAAATATATTTAGAAACTATATAGCTTGCCTATAATAATTGTCTTTAACTGCAGTTCTTAATTTGTTTTTAAATTTTAGAAACACCTAATTAAGCGCCTGTCTATAACCGCCCTTTTATTTATAGCTTATTACCCTAAGACTAACAGCTAAATTAAGAGAATAAATGCCTTTTTAAAATAATATTTCTACTTATATATATCTTATTTATAGGATAATTAATTAAACTGGTTGCTATTTGCTGAGTTTGCTAATAATAATATAATTTTTTAAAATAACTTTAGCTACCCTGTTTTTTTATTAACTATAGTTTTTACCTTTGCCTAGGGTTTAAACCTATTTAGCCTAGCTTTAAACCTGCTGCTAAAAATGCTAAAAAGCTAGCTGCCTAAATATAAAAGATTAATAAGTACCTATATAGCAAAAATGCTTATTATATAAGCCTATTATAAAAAAATAAGCTAATTAAAAAATATTACCTTATTTGCTAATATTAAGTTAAATAAGAAGTTTGGCTTAACGCCTATAATATTAAAACTTTATATCCTGCTAAGAAACTAGACTAAAAGAACTATAGCCTGTTCCAGATAAAAAAAGTTATTAGTTTATATGCTTACTACCTAAGCCTGCCAAACTTAATAAAGATTTACCCTGTCTTTTATATTAGCCTGCTATAATTTGCTACTAATAATCTGCTGCCTACTTAAAAAAACAATCCTTTACTATTTATTAAAATTAAAGAACTATAAGAATAAGAAGTTAATAAGATCCTAAACTTCTGCTAAAACTAATATAGCCAAGGCCGCCCCTATTTAAAATATACTATAAAATAAACTGGTTATAATAACTCTAAAAAAGTCCCTGCTACCTATTTAGAAAATGCCTAAGAAGTTATATACAACTTTTATTAGAAATATCCTTTAAAGCCTAGCCTCTAGTTTAACCTTTTAGGAGTTCGGTTCTAAAAAGGGGGGTACTATTATAGCCTAGCTTTAACTGCCTGGCATACCCTAACCCTAAAGGGTTAGGGTTAAGCTAACTAAGCATATCTGTTTAATAAAAACTGCGTTTCCTGTTATAAGTCTGGTTTGTAGCTCTTTAAGCTATATCTTATTAACAGAGCCTGTACCTACCTGAGGATAAAGCCTGGTTTATAGCTAAATAGAATTATTCCCGCCTGCTTAACGTCCACCTGCTGAATATACTGCCTGCTACCGTGATATTAGCGAATTTATATAAAAGCTTGCTAATCAGTAACTTACTAAATAAAGCAACTCGCGTTTATAAAATAATATAACCTCTTACTACTAAGCTTTTAAACTTCTCTTATTTAAGTTTATAATAATTATATCTTTTACTAAGCATATTCTTAGCCAGCAGACTATTATTCCTCTTTATATATATATAAGTTTATTCTAAATTACTATTATTAAGCATTTACAAATATTTACTACGTTTTTATTAATTATAAACCCTTCTTTTATTATTATATAAACTCTAATAGTATATTTATTATACCTTAGTTTTATACCTGCTTAGTTCCTACTTTTTAAAAACTTTATAAAAACTTCTATTAAATATAGCTGTATTAAGGAATACTTTAAGAAAGTGTATAAGGCAGTTATAAAAGATCGTTTTATTATAAATAAATACTGCTAAGCACTTTACCTTTAGGGTAATAAAACCTAGGTATATGCTAGCACCTATAAATTTAAATACTATATTAATATCTTTTTTAATATAATAGCAGGCTATAATAGACTTCTTTAAATAAACTATAATAAGTAAAAGCTATTTATACTTTATTAATCGCAATATAAATCTTAATATTTATATTTTAATAGCTAAACTTAAGGGAAATTATAAAATGGCAATTACCGCAGACTAAGCCTAGCACTATTTAGCATTATACTTTATTTTTATTTAAATAAATTAAGATAGTAAGTTTTATAAAGGTTAAAAGCTTTTAAAAAGATACCCTACTTAATACTTTGCTAGATAAAGATATTAATATAATTAATAGTAAAGTCGATGATAATAATTAGGATAAATTAGACTTTAAGCCTAACTTTATCCTCCTTTTAGCTAATGTAAAGGGACTATAGGCAATACTATAAATACTATTCTTTAGCAGCTCTGCTATATATAGTTTAGCCGCATTTACTATGCCTAAGGAGACTTGTTTTTGCAATTAAATAAGTTAATTTACTATTTTTAAGAATAAGTCTTATGCTATTATAAATATCCCTTTATACTAAACTAAGATTATTTAAGTTATAGCTGCTAAATTAAAAGCTGTTTAATATACCTTAAATATTTTTAAAGTTATTAAGGGTTATTTAGACTATAATTTTAATATAAACCTTAATACCTAGCGAAAAAATACTAAAAAGTATAAAAATAGCTATTATAAGGCTTAAGAAAAAGATAGAGAAGAAATTTTAGGAAATTATTATAGTAATAACTCCTTAGGCTATAATAGCCTAAAAGACTAACTAAAGAAAGCAAAAGGTAATTAATATTAATAAGAAGGATAAGTTTAAGATATTTAATATAACCTTTATATAAACCAGTTTTACTATAAAACTAAAAAAGGCTAAGGCTATTTTTAAAAGTACTTTTACCTTATTTGCCCTAAAATACTAAGCTAATGCTAAACTTATAATAGGGTTATAAAAAAAGTTACTAAAGTTAGTTAATAGGGTTAACTAAAACTAACTTAAAAAAATACTAACTTTTATTAACTTTAGTTAATTAATAATAATACTAACTTTAATTAACTATAGTTTTTCTATAATAACTTTTAGTAACTTTTATTTTTAATTTATTTTTAGAAAAGGCGTTTAAATCGTGTTTTTTAAATATTTAAAAGGTTTTTTAATTTTCAATTTTTTTTTAAAAATTCAAATTATCTAAAAAATAGTATATAAATATAGGTGATTACTAATAAAATTAACTTAAATAAGTTACTAAAAGTTACTACACTTTTTTATATATACTAACTTTAACTAATTACAAACTTTTATAGTTAATAAAAAGTATTAACTTTAACTATAAAAGTTAATAGTAACTCAAAGTTACTAATTAACTACAAACTTTTTTCACAACCCTAACTTATAAGCTATAAGCAAATTTTATATTATAAGCAACTTCTTAATAATATTAGCATTAATATAATAAAAGTTTAGAATCTTTAGTATTATAAAAAATCTTTATACTAAGTTTATAACTAATAACTTTTAAGGTATATTTAATAATATTATTCTAAAATTTATTATAATATATAATATTGCTAGGCTTATCTTTTATTTGCCTTTTAATATTACTAACTAGGTAAATAACTTTATTATTATTATAAAAGCTACCTATATAGATAAAATAGCCTATTAGACTGCCTTTGGCTAGTATATAATAGAGATTTTAGGCTTCTTTGCTAACTACCGTCTTATTAAAAAGCTAAACAGTAATAATAGTACTAAGCTTTTTAACTATAAGAAGACGTTTTGCAAGTAAAATAACTACCTAAGCTATAATATTACTAAAAACACTGCTATAAAATGCAAGAAGCGCCTAATAGCTTTGGCCTATTATATTAAGACTTACAGTCTTATTAAGGCTTGTTCTTTGCTAAAGGCTAACTATACCTACCTTGCCAGCGCCATTTTAAAGGAGCAGGTAAAGGATATCTTTAGTAAAGGCTATAAGGCTGCGCTAAAAGCCAAGCATGCTAAACGCAAGCAGGTTCTTTAGTAATAATTAAGATAGGGAGATTAAATAGTAAATAGGCTAAAGGCTATAGTATTATCTTAGCTTAAAAGCTAGGCAAATACCTTTTTATAAAAAGGTATAAAATAATACCAAAGATATTAATAATAGAAGAATAGGGTAAAAGTTAGTAGCTATAGGCTTTGCTATTAACAAATAAAGGTAAGCCTATAAATTAAGGGCGCAAATATAAACCTACCCTTTAAAATACCTGCTACTATTCTTGCAAACTTTAAATAACTGCATTATAAATCCTACTATATATACTTACTTTAATTTCTTACTTAACTTTACTATATACAGACTTTTTTTACTATAATTTTACTTTTACAACTTTATATTTATTAATAGTAATAACGATTTTATTATATATTTTTTTAACTATTATAAACAAAAAGTTATAGTAGGGCAGCAATTAATGGCTATAAAAGGATAGTAAATTTACCTATACCGTTTAAATGAATTTACCTAGTAAATCCCTAGTAAATTTACCTGTCTTTATAGTAAATTCCCCTAATGAATTTACCTTACTTTTACCAGGTAACTTTACTGTATATTCTTTATAGATATATTTCTATAGTTACCCTAGAGCCTTTATAAAAGGGCTCATCATTGAATATATTATCATTATTGCCATTAGTTATCGAGTTATTAAGGAAAGAAGTAGCATTTATATATATTAAAAATTTCTTTATTTTCTTCTTTTTTCCTTTATGATAATTTTATCGTTTTTAAGCTATTATTATATTTTATTATTTATATAAGCTTATAATAGCCTTTACCAAAGGTATCCTTTACCTGCTTATTAATAACGCTATTAGCAAGGTAAATATAATTAGCCTTTAATAAGGAATAAGCCTTAATAAGACTATAAGTTTTAATATAATAGGTTAAAGCTACCAGGCGCTTCTTATATTTTATAAAGGTGTCTTTGGTAATATTATAAGTTAAGTAGTTATTTTACTTATAAAAGGTTATTTTATAATTAAAAACGCAAATATTATTATTATTATTTATCTTTTTAATAAAATAGTAATTAGCAAAGAAACCTAAAATCTTTATTATATACTAACCAAAGGCGGTTTAGTAGGCTATTTTATTTATATAAATAGCTTTTATAATAGTAATAAAATTATTTACCTAGTTAGTAATATTAAGAGGTAGGTAAAAGATAAGCCTAGCAGTATTATATATTATAATAAAGTTTAATAGGCTATTATTTAATATATTTTAAAAGTCGGCGATTATAAACTTAATATAAAGATCTTTATAGCACTAAAGATCCTAAACTTTTATTATATTAGTGCTAATATTATTAAGAAATTACTTATAGTATAGGATTTGCTTATAGCTTATAAGTTTAGTATTAGCTTAGTACTTTAAAGCAAATAAGGTAAAAGTACTCTTAGAAATAGCCTTAGCCTTTTCTAGTTTTCTAGTAAAATTGGTTTATATAAGGGTTATATTAAATACCTTAAACTTATCCTCCTTATTAATATTAATTACCTTTTGCTTTTTTTAGTTAGTCTTTTAGGCTATTATAGCCTAAGGAGTTATTACTATAGTAACCTCTTAAAATTTCTTCTTTATTTTCTTTTTAAGCCCTATAATGCCTGCCTTTATACTTTTTAGCATTTTTTGCTAAATAATAAAGTCTATATTTAGATTATAGTTTAAATAATCTTTAATAACTTTAAAGATATTTAAAGTATACTAAATAACTTTTAATTTAGCAGCCATAACTTAGATAATCTTTGTCTATTATAAAGGGGTATTTATAATAGTATAAGGCTTATATATAAGCATAGTAAATTAACTTATTTAATTATAAGGGCGAAATTCCTTAGGCATAATAAATATAGTAAAACTGCTAAAGAATAGTGCTTATAGGATTACCTATAGTCCTTTTATATTAGCTAATAAAGGAATAAAGTTAGGCTTAAAGTCTAATTTATCTTAATTATTATCTTAAACTTTATTATTAATTATATTAATATCTTTATTTAGCAGGGTGCTAAGTAGGGTATTCTTTAAAAGCTTTTAACCTTTATAAAGCTTGTTATTTTAATTTATTTAAATAAAAATAAGGTATAATATTAAGTAGTACTAGGCTTAATTTATAATAATTACTATTTTATAATCTTCTTTAAGTTTAGCTATTAAAATATAAATATTAAGATTTATATCGCGGTTAATAGGGTATAGGTAGCCTTTACTTATTATAGTTTGTTTAAAGGAGTTTATTATAGCCTACTATTATACTAGAAAAGTATTAATATAATATTTGGATTTATAAGTGCTAGTATATATTTAGGTTTTACTACCTTAAAGGTAAAGTGCCTAATAGTATTTATTTATAATAAGATAATCTTTTATAGCTGCCTTATATATTTTTTTTAAAGTACTTTTTTAATATAGCTATATTTAATAGGGGGTTTTACTAGGTTTTAAGAAATAAAAACTAGGCAGGTATAAAACTAAGATATAATAAATATACCGTTAAAGTTTATATAATAATAAAAAAAAGGGTTTATAGTTAATAAAAATATAGTAAATGTTTATAAATGCCTAATAATAGTGCTTTAGGACTAATTTATATATATATAAAAAGGAATAATAGTTTGCTAGCTAAAAATATGCCTAGTAAAGGATATAGTAATTATAAACTTAAATAAAAGAAGTTTAAAAGCTTAATAATAAAAGGTTGTATTATTTTATAAATGCGAGTTTCTTTATTTAGTAATTTATTAATTAGCAGGCTTTTTATATAAATTTGCTAAAAGCTTTAATTTGCCTTATAATTTAAATGCAAATTTACTTAACTTTAAAGACGTATCTTTAGTACATTTATTTATTAGCCTAGCAACTTTATTATAGTTATATTTTATTTAAGCCTGCTTAGCTGCCTTTTAAATAATAAAGGCATTATAATTTGTTTTAGCTAAAAAAATAGCAAAAGGTATTAAATATAAATTTATAGTAGATTTATATAGTTTTTTTATATAGTTTTATTTTTTTTCGAATTCTTTAATTATTTTATTTATAATAAGGGCGTTTTTAAAAAAGCTATATATTAAAGTAACCTAGGTAGTTTAGCTACTTTACTAAATATTTAACCTATAGTTATTTATAGCTATATTTTCTAATACACTTAGCTATAATCCTTTTTAATTTATAATACTTATATGCCTCTTAGTACTTATTTATATTTAAGTTATTTAAGTTAAGTTTTTTAAGGTAAATTAAGTTATATTTATATAGGTTTATTTTTAAAGGCCTAGCTAGTAATAGTTAGGTTATAAATAATATTAAATAAATATTTATATAAAAAGCTAAGTTTAGTTTATATACTAAAGGGCCTATTTTAAATTTTACTTAAAATAGTTTTATTTGCTATTAGAAATATTTTTATAAGAGGTTTTTTTAAGAAGTATATAGCTATATCTGGTTTAAATATATACTTAGTTTTTTTTAATAAAAGGCTGTTTTTATATGCTTTTTATTATACTGCTGCTTAGCAGCTATTTATGCCTTTATAATAAAAAGTTATGCTTTTTTTTAAAAAACTTCTTTAGTTACCTTAGGTAGTTATTTACCTATTTAGTAAGTTTTAGGTAAATTTATTTTAAAAAGAAGCTGGTTAGCTAAGTAGTTTATTGCTTTATTATAGGCATTTATAAAGTTAAATTAAAGTATTAAAATTATTTTAGTTTATTTTATATTTAAATAAGTTATTATAAAGTTTTATATAGCTAATTTTATTATATAGTTCTTTACTTTAAACTGCCTATTAGTTTATAAGTGGTAAGCTGTTAAATAGGCTAGTTTTATTTTAATTGCCCTTTAAATAGTTTTTTATAATTTTAATAAGAATTTAGAGTTTTAATTATTAATAATATATTTAGAAATGCCTTAATTATATATATATAGGATTTTTTATTAGGATCTTTGCCTAGTTAGTAGCAGTATAAACTATATTTTTTAGTATAATTAAGGTTGCTTTAAACTATTTATTTATAACTATAAGGAAGGAATTATAAAAAAAATACCGTTAAAAGTATTTAAATAGTATTTTATAAGGGTATATTTAGAACTATAGTAATGAAATTTATAGTAATAGTATAAAAGGGGATAAATAAAGTAAGAATAGGTTATAGTTTTCCCTAATAGTAGTTTGCTATTATTTTAGTATTTATTATAAATTTAGCAGGTAAAAATATAGTTTTTGATTTTATTTTTATACTTTTAATTATATATTTATTAGTAAAATCGCATTATATATATGCTATAGTAAAATAGTATTTAAAATTATATAAATTTGCTATAAATTTTATTGTAACTAAGTTAAAGAAGTATAACTGTTGTTTTTTTATAGTAGTCCTTTAAGTAAAGTAGGCCTTAAGAATTAAAGGATAAAGGTAGCTTAATATTAGGCATTTGCTTTTATAATTGCTAAATAATTTTAGTTTAACCCTGGATATTAAGTATATTCGTTTAATATTTATTATCTTAAAATAGCATTAAGTATAAATTTGCTTATATAAAAACTAAGTGTTTTTTCTTTATAATAGTAAAATTAATTCTAAAGTTAGTTTAGGACTTTACTATCTTCTTTTAGTAGTTAAGATAAAGGTAGGCATAATTTAGCATTTGCTAAAATATTAAATTTACTAAAAATATAAATAATATAAAGGTTATATTAGCTAAGATATTTTACAGCTAATATTAGCTTAACGTTTGCCTTTGTTTTATTTATAATTATTATAAATTTTTAGTATATAATTTTAATTATAGGCAGGGTTGAAAAAATTATTCATTAGTTTTTAGTCTGACTAAAAACTAACTTTAGTTACCTTTAGTTAGTTAGTTTTTAGTCAGACTAAAAAAAAATTTAGTTAGTCTTTAGTTAGACTAAAAAAAAATTAGTTAGTTTTAGTCAAGGCACTGACTAAACTAACTAACTAATTTTTCAATACTAATTATAGCTATATAGTTTATAAGGACGACTACTAGTTTAGCCTAGTTTAAACTAATAAATATATAAAGCTTATATATTACCTATATAAAATAAGCTACTTTTAGCTTTATTAGCTAGTAGTTTTATTTTGCTTAATTAATAGTTTTGCTAATATAAGTAATAAAATATATAATAGTGCTTAAGATAAATAACTTTCTGTTCTACTAATATTTATTTTATAGCTAAAAAGCTACTTTAGAAAATTTAGTCTTTTTTAAGGCATTAACTTATATTAAAAGCATTTTAAAAGGGTTATAATAAAATAAAGCATTAGGCTAGCTTAATGCCTGCTTAATATTTTTAAAAAAAAGATATTTTTTAAAAAGTAAAATTAAAGTTAGTTTGCTAAGTATAGTTTATTTATTTAATGCCTTTAGGAAGTTTCCCTTTAGTTTTTTATATAAGCTAATATTTAAGTTTTTCTTTATTATAAAAGGTTAATTTAGTAAGAGAACTTTAGAATTAAGTAGCAAAGGAATTTAAAAAAGCTTTATAAAAGTCTTTAAATGCTATAATAACTTAGGGAAAATAAGGTTATATATAGTTTAAATATAGTCCTTAGTATTATACTAGGCTAAACTATTTACTTTAAATTTTAATATTTAAATAAAAGGGTATTTAATAAATAACTTTGGTTTAGCTAGTAAAATATGCTTATTCTTAAATAGTTAGAAGATAGTTTATAGGTATTTAAAATAGTCTTTCTTTATAAAGAAGTAAATAATAATATTATTTATAAATATACTTATATATTTGCAGTAACTTTATAAGAGAATATTTATAATTTGCTAAATATATATAGGTAAATTGCAAAATCCTATAAGTAGTATTATTATCTATTCCTATTTATAATAGCTAATAATAATAAATTTGTTTTTATATAATAAATATACTAGAAATTAATAAAAAAAATAAGCAGGCATTAATTATTATAATAAATTTCTTTTTATAAATCTTTTTAATTACTTTTAATTAAAGTAAAAGAAAATAAGTATTTAGTATTAAAACCTTATTTAATATTTTAAGGTCTACTACTATTCTTCTTTTACGTTTTTTTATTTATAATTTTCTAAACTATAAATACTAGTATACTAAATAGGGTAGATCTAATTATCTACTTAGCTTAGCCTTAAAGATAAAGCTTATTTAAGGCTTTATTAATAACCTCTTAGTTTTCCTTGCTTAAATAATAAAGTTGTTATGCTATTTTAAGGTTTTATTACCCTTTAACTAAATTAACTTTTTATTTATTAATGCTTTAAAAGGTTAACTATTCTTAAGTTTCTAGAAATAAATTAAACCTTCTTAATTAAATAGATAACTTTAATAACAAATTATAGTAAATAATAATAAATATATATGCCTAGATTAATTTTAATCTCTAGAATATATAGTTCCTTTTTAATTTTAATTTTTAAGTTTAGCCTAAAGTGCTTATTATAATACTTCTTTAATAATATATTTAATTCTTACTAGGGTTTTAGTAGTTTTATTTAAGCAATTTGTTTAATAATAGAAAGAAAAAAAATTAATTTAGTTAAGGTTCTTATCTTAGTATTTATACCTATAATTAAACTAATAAAATAAAGAAAAAATTAAACTTATTTTAAAGTTTAATAGCTTAATTAATAATATATAGTTTTAAAACTCTAATTTGCTAGTTTTAGTAAATTTAATAAGGAAATTTTAATTAATTTTTTTATATATACTTTATAAAAAATCTTAACCTAATAAGCAAATAATAGACCTTTTTTACTTAAGCCAAAATAAAAAAGTTAATAATTTTTTTAATAATAAATTAATAGGTATAAGTTAACTTAAGAATAGTAAAATAATAGTATTTATTAAAAAATATTACTACTTTTTTATCTAAGACTTCTTTTTATAAATACTTATACTAATATAATTATATTATAAAAGCAATTAAAATATATAAAGAATTTAGAATTAAGTATATTTACTTAATAAAGAATATTAAATTTCTATTTTATAAAAAGGCTAGCTTTTAAATATTATAATATTTATACTTTAATATAAATTTGCAAAATAATATCTTTACTATTTAGGTATTCTTAAAAAATATATTAAGAATATTGCCTATTTAAGGGCCTAAGTTTAGCTTACTTTATTAAAAGTAGCTTATATTTTACAGTTTACTTTGGCATTAAGTATTTATTTTAAGTATACTGCTAAAATTATATATTTACTAACGCTAGTATTAAAGCAAACTGTTAAATCTTTACTATTAGGTAATAGCCTACTAATAGCTTTGGCATAAGTATAATTGCTACTAATATATAGGCTAAAATTCTTTAGCAAAAAAGAATATAATAAAAGTTATTTAATCTATAGGTATTATTTATTATTTAAAATATTAGTATAAGTTAAGAAAAAAAAAGAAATTGCTTTAAATAAAATTTATAATACAGATTTGATAATTATAATTATTTAAAGAGAATTATAATATCAAAGTATATTTTCTCTAGTTTAATAAGTTATATGCCTTTTTAGCTATAATATAATATATATTAATATTTTCCCTATATTTATTTGCTTTTAGATAATTTTTTATAAGGGCATTATCTTTATTTAGAAATTTGTCTTTTATACTAATATCCTTAAAAATAAAGGGTATTTTAAGGTAATTTCTTTATTAATAAAAAAAATATCCCTAGTCTTTTAAATCTCCTTCTTTGCTAATATTATATTCGAGATTCTTTATATTTATTTCGAAATTAGCACTAATACTTTAAATAAATTTTTTTAAATAAATCTCTTTGCTTAAACCTCTAATAAACTTAAGGTAAATTTATAATTTTATAAAGTTTAGCTAAAGAGATTATATTAATAATTATCTTAGGCAGTTAACTGCTTTAAATTTAACCTTAGCTAAAATGCTAAGTATACTTAGCTTACTGCTTTTTTTTAGCTTATATAAACTGCTATTGCTATTTTTTAAATTATACTTTTAAAAAACTGCGTTAAAAATATATTTATTAAATTAAGAAACTTATAATTAATTTAGTCTTTGCTTTAAGGTTTAAGTTATATAAAATAGCTATAGCTATAAATATATAAATAAAGTAAGAGTAATATAAATAAATTAGCGTTATTATTAAAAGGCTTATTGCCTAATTATTTTAGTTACCCTATTTAAAGATATTTAAAGCTATTTTCTTATAAGTTTAAAACGTTTATTTTTAATAATAAACTATATTTCTTATTTAGCCTTTAGTTTTACTTTAAACTTATAAAAATTTATAAAAGTAAAGGAATAATTAAAATACCTTATAACTAAGTCCTTATTAAATTATTAATCCTATTTTATATATTATAAATAATAAATAAGTTAGATTATTTAGCAAGTTTAACAAATTTTTAAATATATTAAGTAAATTTTAAAATGTTTTAATTATTTTAGGCATTCTTTTAAGTATACTTTTATATATTTAAAAAAAACTTTAGCTATTTTTTCTAAGCATATTAAATTTTTTTTAAGAAATATTGCTTTTAATACTTTTACCCCTTAAAACTAAGGGTTAATTTCTTACGTTTTTTTATAATTAGGGTATTATAAAACTATATATAAGCTAATCCTTTTAAATAAGTTAGTAAGTTATAGCTTAAATATTTTTTTATAATTTTTATTATTAGCGGTATATATAAAGCATTAGTTAATAAACCCTTAGGGGTTCTTTTTAAACCGTTATTTTGCTATTTATAATAAAAACTATTATTAAATTAAAGTAATCTTTTTAATATTATAAGGCTTAAATCTGCTAATAATTATTTTCTTAAACTTTTTATTAAAGATAAATATTTATATAAATAAAAAATAAATTTATATATAAAGGTTTTAGTAAATCTTTTTGCCTATAGCTATATAGCAGTTTATTCCTAAATCTATTATTAAAGTTTAATAAATTTAAAGGTAATAATAAATTAAAGAATAGTTTATTTATTTTTTTCCTCTTATTTTAATATTATATTTTTATTATAGCTAAAAAATACTTTTTATAAAGGATTTAGTATTTATAATAAATAGGGAGTTTTAGTATTATTATAAAATATTTATTAAAACTTATCTTTTAATAAAGAAAGGATAATAGTTTTTTTACTAATTTTTTTTAAAAAGAGTTAGTTTAGATATTTATAATATTATTAAATAAAAAGCCTAATAAAGGTAAAGGCTTATGCTAAAGCTTATTTAGCTTTAGCTTTTAAAGTAAAACCTTTGCTTATATAGCTTTTTTACTTTAAAATAAGTTAAGAACTTATTAAAAAAACTATTTAGCAAATTTAAATTTATTTATAAAAAATTTAATAATATAATATTTGTAAGAAGGTCACATGTGCAGTAAGTAAGTAAGTGGTTAATAGAGTGTGTGTGTATATATATGTATTTGAGAAAGTAAAGCTAACTGCCTTAAGGAACTAAGTAACTTCTTTTTTGCAGGAGAAACACTACTACTATATAAACAAACTGGCTGCGCAAATAGCTGCCAGCACGTCTAATAGTAGCAACTTATCGTAGTTATCAGAAGCCTCTTATTGGTCGCAGGAATAATTATAGTATAAGGCATTTCCTGCAGTATTTCTAGATATATATAGAACTGCATAAAAGCATCTGCAGACTTAGCTCTTGCTTATATAATCAGGTAATTACGTAATTAAAGCTTATATTATTATATATAAATAGTATATTATAAATATAGTTATTTTATTAATATAGCTTATTTAGTTATCGAGTTATTAAGGAAAGAAGTAGCATTTTATATATATTAAAGATTTCTTTATTTCTTCTTTTTTCTTTTATTATAATTTTATCGTTTTTTAAGCTATTATTATATTTTATTATTATATAAGCTTATAATATTAACTTTATAATTAAATTTAAAAAATTCTAATTAAATTTATAAAAGAGAGGCTATTAATAAAGTTAGGTTTAAGTATTATTCTTTAGTTTAAATTAGTTAAAACCTTTAAAGCTTATTTTATTATTTAATAAATATAAAAGTAGGGTATATTTAAAAGCTTTTTAATATATCTAAAGGTTTTTTATAATCTTTAATCCTTTATTTAGTTATTTGCCTTAGGCTTTAGTTAATAAAGGTAGTTTATATAAGGATATTTCTTTTAAAAAGAAATATTTTAATAATAAAAGATATTTAAATAATTTATTATAAAGGTACCTATTCTTTACCTATCCTTTTTACTTACTTAAGTTTTATAATTATAATAGGGCTAAAATAGGTTATTTTAAATTGTTTTTATTTATAAAAAAAGGTTTTCCTATATTTAGCTAAGTTAAAAGCTTAATTCTCTTTTTTATTTATAAAGGCTTAAGCTAGATAATATAGAAAATAGTATTAAAAATAGTTATTTTATAAGTCTTAGTTAATTATAATTTAGTTCTTAAAATTTAAATAATAATACTTATTATTTATAAAATTAATTTAGCATTTTAAAACAGCTCTTTATATTTACTTTAGCATATAGTTCTTAGCCTTATACTAGGCAGTTTTAATATTATAAGTAATTTAGAGTTTTAGCTAATATTTATTATAATAAATTTAATAGTTTATAAAAATATAATATATTTTTAAAAAAAAATATTAAGAAATTATCCTAAATAAATTTATTAGAAAAAATCCTTTATAGCCTTATAAAAGCTTATATACTAAAGCAAACTTAAATAGTTTAATATAGTTTAAAGGTTAAAGTAAATATAAATTGAAAAAGAACTTTAAAAATACTAAAAGCCTTTCCTAAACTAAATTTACTAAAGGTTGCTATAAAAAAGCTAATAATATAATAGTAAAAGCAGTTAGTTTTATAATAATAAGTGCTACTTCTAATAAAGCTAATATTCCTAATAAAACTAATACTATAATAATAGCTAATACTTTTAATAAAGCCAGTATTCCTTTAAAAACTAATGTTATAATAATAACTAATATTACTACTATAGCTAATATTTTTACTAAAACTAATTATATAATAAGACATATAATATATAGCTATTCAATAATAGTAATAATAATAATATATTTAATAATAAGCCCTTTTATAAAGGCTTTAGGGTAATTATAAAAATATATTTATAAAAAATATATAATAAAGTTACCTAGTAAAAAGTAAAGTAAACTTATTAGGGGAATTTACTATAAAAACAGGTAAATTTACTAGGGATTTACTAGGTAAATTCACCCAGAAGGTACAGGTAAATTTACTACCCTTTTATAGCTATTAAAGGCTATATTTAAATAATAGTAATTATATTAATAAAATAAATATTATTTTTTAAAAAGTAAAGCTTTAATTAGTTTAAATTTTTTAAGTATTTGAATTTCTTAAAATATACTTCTTATTATTAGTTTTATATATAAGCATTAATAATATATTAGCAATTTTTAAACTTATTTTTTATATGAAATAGTTTTTAAAATTTTTAATAAATAAAATTATTATTATAAGATAATATGTAATATAAAACAAAATAATATATATTTTAAAAAATAAAAGCTTTAATTAATATTAATAAATAAATAATAAATAAGCTAAAATAATAATTTAACTTTAATAATTATTACTTAAGTTAAAATTGCTTTATATTTTTTAAGTTAAAATTACTTTATATTTTTTAAGTTAAAATTGCTTTATATTTTTAAATTAAGGTAATTTAATTATTTTAAAAGTTCTTTTTTATTAAGTTTAATATTAATATATTAGCGCGGTTAATCAATAGCTATGAAAGGATGGTGAATTCATTTATACCGTTTAAATAGATTTACCTAGTGAATCCCTGGTGAATTTACCTGTTTTTATAGTAAATTCCCTGGTAAATTCACCTTACTTTCACTAGATAACTTTACTATATATTCTTTATAAATATATTTCTATAGTTACCCTAAAGCCTGTATAAAAGGGCTTATTATCAAATATATTATTATTATTACTATTATTAATAATTAATAAAAATTAGTTTTTTTCCTTATTTTAGTTTATTTTTTTTAAAGCTATTTTATTTCTTTTAGTTTTATTTTAAAAAGCTTATATAAAGTAATAAATAGTTTTTAGCTATTGGTTTTATTAAGAATACTAGTAAAATTCTTTTATATAAATACTATATTTAAAATAAAAAAGAAAACAGTTGCCTTAGTTTTAACTAATTATAAGAATTATATATATTTATTTAGCTTAGTTTAAAAATAACTGTTATAGCCTAGCTTTGACTGCCTAGCATACCCTAACCCTAGAGGGTTAGAGTTAAGCTAACTAAGCATATTTATCTAATAAAAACCGCGTTTCCTATTATAAGTCTGGTTTATAGCTCTTTAAGCTATATCTTATTAATAGAGCCTATACCTACCTAAAGATAAAGCTTAGTTTATAGCTAAATAAAACTGTTCCTGCCTGCTTAATATCTACTTGCTAAATACCCTGCCTGCTACTATAATACTATATAGCTCCCCCCTTTAGGCGTTAATATAATGCCAACCTAACCTAACCCCCTATTAAGTACTAACTCTTTAAAGAAGTTAGCTAGCTATATAGCCTAAAATCTAGTTGCCTAGCTATTATATTTAAAAGATATTAACATTTATGCCTTAGAGATAGAAAAGAAGGCTTCCTCTTTTTAAGCTATAGTTAATAAACGCAACGGTATAATAGCATACTAAAAAAAAATGCAGATATTTGCTTAATAAAAAATTACTACCTTAGAAATTAAGAAATATTAAGCTATTACTACTGCTATGCCTACTATATAATTGCCTTTTGCTACCTCTACCCCTGCTAAACCCCTTATTAATCTTGCTATAAATCCTATACCGCAAGCGTCTTTGCCTACTTTTAATATAAGTTCTAAGTTTATCCACTTTAGTAAAAAGCTGCTTAACCTAAAAGAGTTTAATAAAATTTATAATAACTTTTAACGTTTTATATAACAAATTTATATAAAGATAAAATTAAATGCTAATTAATTCCCTACTACCCCTGCTTATCTAACCTATATTACTAAATATTTAAATAAAAAAGCATATAAACTTATTTTGCCTAAAACCTATAAAGGAATCTCTTAATTTGCTAATTACCCTAAACTTTTATACTATTTAGAATATACTTTTAGAACCCTTAACTGTATTTAAAATGCTTAAAATAAGCTATACTAACTAAAGCAAAGAAATTTAGACTTTAGTATATTTTTTTTTAGGTCTAATGCCTTGCTTTAGAAAAAGAAATGCTAAAGGAAGCTTTAAAGCCTATACTTACTTAAGGTATCTCCTAAAAGCTTTAAAATATGCTTTTATATAACCCTAGCCTATTCTAAAGCTTTCTAAAATATATTAACCACTTATAAAGCCTTAATAACCGTTTTTGCTAATACTAATAGCAAGTTGCATAGGTTCCTAATACTATATTAGTCTTAAAAGCCCCTTTAACTGCCCTATATAATACTACCGCCTTATTTTACTAAACTTATCCTATTCTCTTTATTGCCTAAGGAAATTTAATAAATTTAAGTATTTAGCGCTATAATAAACAAAGAAAGTATTATAAATGTTACTGCTATAATAGCGCTATATACTTTATTAAATCCTGCCTACTTTTTAATACTTGCCTAACTAAAGTATAAGGGTTTTGGTTTGTTATAAACTAAATATTTCTAGTATATTTTATCTATTCCCTGCCCTAGATTTTAACCCCCTTTTCTAAAAAGGGCTAAAATATTTCTCTTATTTAAAGCTTAGTAAATGGTATAAGCCTAAGATAAGTTGCCCTTAGGCTCTTAAAGGGCATACCCTTTATATTTTTGCTGCCTTTATTATTAGATTATTAATTAAAAAAAAGGAGAATTAATAATTGCAAATATTAATTTTATCTATAAAGCTATTAATAAATAAAAAAGACCTATTTACTTATATGCTAACTAATACTAAAGCCAAAGGCAAGGCCTTTGTTAATATTTACTAGGCTAAAAAGAATAAGATTCCTTTATTCCCTTTAAAAAAGCTATTTAATTTAAAAGTTATTAATAGGCAGGTTTCTAAATCTGCCATTACCTATTATGCTTTTATTGCCTGCTAAATCTATAACTATATATAAACAAAGATAATAATATATATTATATAGCTAGCATACTACTTTTATTATTTTAAAGATACTATAGCTTAAATAGTATAACCTTATAATTTAATTTACTACTTATACTATTACCTTTAATAGCAACTATTGCTAAAAAATACCATAATATCCCTAGCTGCCTAACTAAAGCCTATGCTTTATAAAATATCTTAAAAGCTGCTTACTTATATTATTTTCCTAAATACCCTAAAATACTTTAAAGATATAATATTTTACCAGTTTTTTTAAAAGCTAGCGCAATATATGCCTAAAAATCTAACTACTAACTATTTTCTATTATTTTAAAAGATACTAACTATGCCCTAAATAAAAAAACAGAAGTTAACTTATTTAAAAACCTGCTAAAAGAATTCCGCGATTTTACTAATATTTTCTTTTTAAAGGAGGCAGAAAAGCTACTACTATATAAGCCCTATAACTATTATATTTAGCTCCAGGAGGGCAAGACGCCCCTATTTAGGCCTTTATATGCTATATTACAAAAAAAATTAACTACTTTACGAAAATAGTTAAGCAAAAATTTAAAAAAAGGATTTATTTACCCTAGTGCCTTGCTAATAGCATCCCTTATCCTATTTATTAAGAAACCTAGGGGCAAACTATAATTTTATATAAATTACTAAGCCTTAAATAATATCTTTATTAAAGACCGTTACCTATTACTACTAATAAAGAAGTTATTAAATAATCTAAAAAGAATAAAATACTTTTTAAAGATTAATATTATTTTTGCCTTTAATAATATTTAAATTTGCAAAACTAAAAAGTATCTAACTGCTTTTTTATATCTAATTTAGCCTATTCGAAACTCTAGTTATACTTTTTTAACCTTATAAGGGCGTCTACTATATTTTAAAGGTTTATTAATAATACCTTATAAAGTTATCTAAATATATTTTATATTATATACTTAAATAATATTTTAATTTATAGCTATATAAGAATTAAGTATAAGTAATATATTTATTAAGTTTTAACTACCTTAAGAAAAGCTGGCTTATATACTAAGATTAAGAAATACAAGTTCTTTGTTAAAGAGACTACCTTTTTTAAAACTAATTATTAGCGCTAATAGAATTTAAATAAACCTAAAAAAGATTAAAACTATTATAAAGTAGTAGGAGCCTGGATGCCTAACTAATATTTAAGCCTTTATTAAATTTAGTAACTTTTATAAAAGATTTATTTATAACTTTTCTGGAATTATTTTCCTATTAATATAATTAACGAAAAAGGGTATGCCCTTTATATTTAATACTGCCTGCTATAATGCCTTTAACCGCCTAAAGAATGCTTTTATATAAGCTTTTATTTTAGCCTCTTTTAATTAAGAAAAAGATATTATCCTAAAAACTAATGCCTTTAATTATATATTTACTAGCATATTATCCTAATATAAAAAGAATAGTATTCTTTGCCCTATTATATTTTTTCTTTAAAAGGCATTCTATTATAAAATATAATTATAAGATTTATAATAAAGAACTTTTTAGCTATTATTTAATATTTTAAGAAATAGCGCTTTAAATTAAAAGGCGCTTTATTTTTTAGTAAAAGTTATTACTAATTATAAGAACTTAGAATACTTTATAATTACTAAGCTGCTAAACTGCTAGCAAGCCTATTAGGCTAAGTTCCTATTAAGATTTAACTTTAAAATTACCTTTTATTCTAAAAAATAAGGGGCAAAGCCTAATATGCTAACTAAAAGGTTAAAGGATTTCTTTAAAAAGAGAAATAAACAACTTAAGCATTAAAGCCAAATTATTTTTTAAAAAAAGAACTTTAAAACTAACTAGTTAGTTAGTATTTATAAGTGCTAAAACGGAACTAATTAGCCAAATAGCATTTATAAGTGCTAAAAGATAGCTTCTTTGCCTTTGTTCTTAGTACCTAAACTGTTTAAAAACCTAATTAAACCCCCTTTAGCACTTATAAGTACCAAAGGCACTTAGAAATACCTGTTACTACCATCTATATTACTAATAACGCTGCTGCTAAAAGCTAGTATTATATATAACCTGCCAGAGATTTTTAAATACTGCTAAAACCTAATATATCCTAAAAAGACTATTTGCTTTATAGCCTAGATATAGCAATTTTAGCCTATTGCTAAACCTAAGTAAAATAATAAACTGTCCTGCCTGCTAGCTAAAGAATATAATATAAATCTTATTCTTAATTCCGTTCTAAAGGCTTTAAAAGAAAATATACTAAAGTACCCCTTACTTATACTTATAAAATATAAAAACTATATTAGCTGTTTATATTATAATAATTGTTTATATATTTCTAATTTGCTAAAGTTAAAAGCTAAATTATTAAAAAGCTTATTATACTGCCCTAGTTACTAAATACCCTAGGACTGTAAAAACCTTTAAGATCTTAAATTAAAAAATACTATTAGCCCTAAATGCTATAATATATAAAGTGCTGGATTATTAACTGCTATTAGTATTATTAAGCAAAACCTGGCTAAAAAGCTTATTAAAAGTTATTAAAACTTTTACCTATTTCTAAATATACTTAAAAAAATATATTTATAAACTTTATTACTTATTTGCTATTTAGCTAAAGCTATAATACAATTATAGTTATAATTAATTAACTATTTAAAATATAATACTTTATAGCCTATAAAAGAACCTATAATACTAAAGAAACCGCCTGCCTATTTATTAAATATATTTAGAAACTATATAGCCTGCTTATAACAATTGTCTTTAACTACAGTTCTTAATTTATTTCCAAATTCTAAAAACACCTAATTAAGCACCTATTTATAACCGCCCTTTTATTTATAGCTTACTACCCTAAAACTAATAGCTAAACTAAGAAAATAAATGCCTTTTTAAAAATAATATCTCTGCTTATATATATCTTATTTATAAAATAATTAGTTTAACTAGTTGCTACTTACTAAGTTTACTAGTAATAATATAACTTTCGAAATAACCTTAGCTACCCTGTTTTTTTGCTAACTATAGTTTTTTACCTTTACCTAAGGTTTAAACCTATTTAGCCTAGCTTTAAACCTACTACTAAAAAATGCTAAAAAAGCTAGCTGTTTAAATATAAGAAATTAATAAGTACTTATATAGCAAAATGCTTATTATATAAGCCTATTATAAGAAATAAGCTAACTAAAAACGTTACCCTGCTTGCTAATATTAAATTAAATAAAAAGTCTAGCTTAATATTTATAATATTAAAACTTTATATCCTATTAAGAAATTAGACTAAAAGAACTATAGCCTATTTTAAATAAAAAAAAGTTATTAATTTATATGCTTATTGCCTAAGCCTACTAAACTTAATAAAGATTTACCCTATCTTTTATATTAGCTTGCTATAACTTGCTGCTAATAACCTGCTGCCTACTTAAAAAAAATAATCTTTTGCTATTTATTAAAATTAAAAGATTATAAAAATAAAAAAGTTAATAAAATCCTAAACTTTTACTAAAACTAATATAGCTAAGGCTGCCTTTGTTTAAAGTATATTATAAAATAAACTAGTTATAATAACCCTAAAGAAGTTTCTGCTACCTATTTAAAAAATGCCTAAAAAGTTATATACAATTTCTATTAAAAATATTCTTTAAAGCCTAGCCTCTAGTTTAACCTTTTAAGAGTTCGGTCCTAAAAAGGGGGGTACTATTATAGCCTAGCTTTAACTGCCTAGCATACCCTAACCCTAAAGGGTTAGGGTTAAGCTAACTAAGCATATTTATCTAATAAAAACCGCGTTTCCTATTATAAGTCTAGTTTATAGCTTTTCAAGCTATGTTTTATTAACAGAGCCTATACTTACTTAAGAATAAAGCCTGGTTTATAGCTAAATAGAACCGTTTCTGCCTGCTTAACGTCTACTTGCTAAATACCCTGCCTGCTACCATGATAATAACTAATTAATCCTTTTAGGCTAAAAATAAATAGCCTTTTTAGCAAATTGCGCTTATTAATAACTATAATAGGTAAATTTATTAAAATATTAAAAAAATTATACTTATTAATATTCTTTATTAAGTATTTTTATTAAATATTTTAGCTTAAAAAATATTTAGCTATTTTAACTATATTTGCTTTTATTAAGCAAATATTTAATATTAACAGTAATATTATTATTAAAACTAAAAATTAAATAAGCTTTAAAATAATTAAAATACTTATTTTATTAAAAAGCTAAAAAATAAAGAATATTTTAAAATTAAAGTAATATATATAGAAAATAAAAAAGTAAATAAAAGATTATATTAAGTTTTATAAATATAATATTATTTAAATTTATTTATTTAATTTAATTTAATTTTTTAATTAAAACCCTTAGTAATTAAAATTAACTAAAAATTAATTAAAAAAAATAAGTTAATTTTTAATTAAACTAAAAAATAATTAATTAGTTTTAATTAAAGCATTAACTAAACTAACTAACTAATTTTTTCAATTCTATATAACAGAAATATATTATAGCTACCTTTTGCTTTTTCTTTACTAGGCTTATATCACAGCATATTACACGATTCCAATATTGCAATAATAAGGGCAAAGAATACTTTATCAATTGCCGATTATTTGTAAAATACACCTTAATTAAACGCAGACGGCATAACACCATTACCGCATATATTTCTCGGAAGAGATGAATGGGTCAGGTTAATGCCAGACAAGTCAACAGACCATGTCCTGCTTCAGCTGAGCTACCGAAATTTGTCTACGCAACGCGAGAACCAAACACACAAATCCCTAGAAAGTTCTTGATGTGGCCATCAAATCCGAGCGAGGTCGCAAAGACATCCAGCCAGGCTGGTGTGTGTTGCGACACGAATGAAAGAACACAATCTCTACCAGCCGCTGGGCGCAGCAGCAGGAGCATTCCAGCCGCCACCAGAAGTAACAGTGTCACCGGCAGAATCGCCACCCGCAGCAGCACCCCAAGCACTAGCCGCGACATCATCGCCACCAGCGGCAGCACCCCAAGCACCAGCCGCGGCGTCATCACCGCCCTCGTTATCACCGGCCTCCGCCCCAAAAGTACCGCCCAACTCGTTCTCCGACTCAAATTTGAGCTGCTTGAGGTCCTCACCCTCAGGGACGTGGTGGGACAAGAAGTCAGGAACAGGTTGCTGCGTCTCGAGAAGGGTTCTGACGAGGACAGACGCGATTGCCTCATCCCTCTCCGTATAGAACGAGGTAGCCAAGCCACGGTGACCGATGCGTCCAGTCCGACCTAAGAAATCTGTTAACAAAGAGTGACATAAACGACTGTAGTAGATGACTTGCCGATGCGATGCGTGTACTCCTCAATGCCACCATGGTCCATGCTAGGCAGATCGTAATTGATGACATGAACGATGTTGTGCACATCGATGCCACGAGCAGATAGGCCAGTGGCAATCATGATGGGGGCCTTGCCAGCACGAAAGGCGCGCATGGAGTCCTCTCGCTCACGCTGAGTGCGATCTGCATGGATGGCAGTGGTAGGCATGCCCTGATTGAACAGGAAGTCATCCAGCTCATCAGCCGTACGCTTGCTATTCACGAAGATGATCGTGCGGGCTGGTGGCATTGAATTCAGCAAGTCCAGGCAAGCTTGACGCTTCTGAGAGGGGTCAACGTCCATGACAACTTGACGAATGTTGCCATGAGTGCTGCCAGCGCGTCCAACACTGAAGCGGACATGCTCGGTGGCCAGGTGAGTACCAGCCAATTCACGTAGGTTCTTGGGGAACGTGGCAGAAAACAGCATGTACTGAATGTTTCCAACCTCCTGTTCTATTGACTATATTAGCTGTGGAACCTTTATTGAGAATTGAAGGCAACTTACCACCGCCGCCGAGGATCTTGTTGAGTTCATCATCCCAGTCACCGTGGAGCATCTCGTCAGCCTCGTCAATCACCATGTACTTGAGACGACGAAGAGTCAAATTGTTCGGGCGGTCCATGAAGTCGATCAAGCGACCAGGGGTGGCAATCAAAATGTCGCAGCCGAGAGACAGCTGATCAATCTGGTGACGCAGGGGACCACCGCCGTAGATGACGCATGGCCGCAGCATGCTGCGGTAGCAGAGCTTTCGGGCTTCCATGAAGATTTGAATGGCCAGCTCTCGAGTCGGACAGACGACACACACCAAGGGCTCCGCACGAACAACCGGGTCGAAACCTGGACGATATTCGGCCGGGTTGGGGCGAGGAGCGGCCAACTTCTTGGCCTTGCCCATGAGCTTGTTCAAGATGGGGAGCAGGTAGGCCGCGGTCTTACCCGAACCTAGGATCCGTGTCAGTACCTAGTCAGACGACGATGGTGAAGTAGACTGTCTTACCAGTCTGAGCGATGCCGATGACATCGTGGCCACTGCCAATGGCAGGAATGCAATACTTCTGAATTGGAGTGGGGACCTTGTACCCGCACAGCTCGATATTCTTTGCCATTGCAGGGTGAAACTTGGCCTCGTCAAAGCTCATGACCGGAACGATGCGGATAGGACCCTCTTGCTCGAGCTTGATCTCGGTGATCCTGATAACAACAGTCAGGAAGGCATGAGATAACGGATCCTAGATAGCAAAGGACTTACTTGGCAATCTCGGGACCGTAGATTTCTCCACGCTGCTGAGGGGGCCCAAAAATCTCCAGCTCGAGCTCAGGAAACTCGGGGCCGAGATCTCCCTCATCGCCATCCCAATGGTAGACGCGGGCGTTGCTGTCATACTCACCGTCGAGGTCGACGTAACCGCCGTAGTCGTAACGAGACTGGCCGTGGCCAGTCCACTCTGGGTTAGCGCCCTTCGTGGCGATATCATCGCCTTCACTCTCAGTAGCGGTGGTCTCGGTGCCGTTGACAGCGGGACGAACATGAGGATCGACCAGAGTATCAGTGTGAATGACGCTCGGCTGCTTAATTGCGGCAGTTGCAGGTGCTGCTTGTGTCGTAGTCCAAGCCGAGTCCGTGGTGGACTCCCAACCGCCGCCACCGTTGGAGTTGCTCTGATTCATGTTGAAAATCAAGGCAGGCACTGCTACTATGTCAGTTTGAGATGCAGGTTGTGCGGTGGAGATTGAGATGCGTTGTGGTGATCAACGGAGCTTCACATCGAGGCGATGCCGTGTGGGACAAGTGCCGCTGTTGAGACGAAGAAATACGTTTGAGCATAGAATCAGAGAGATATGGGGGAAAAGCTGGCTTGAAAGGGACGAATAGAAATGCTCACCAGCTGGCAATTGCTTTTGGAGATGACGAAAAGAGTATCAGTCGAAGCTAATCAACCGTGAAAGAGGTTATTAGTCGGAGGTTGACAAGCAGTGAAACCAAGGTAAAGGCCGAACTTAGCCAAGAAAGGTCTGTTGGGTGAATTGATGGGGGTTTGGAAGTTTGAAAGGTTGAAGGCTTGAGGGTGATTTCTGTTGGTCGAGGCCGAGAAGATCGAGGTCCAACAAAGTCGTTGTTTGACGAAGAAGAAGAGGCGAAATTGCCTGTGCATGAAACTGAGCTTGAAGAAGGGTAGCCTGGGAAGGAGCGTTTGGGGGAAAAGAGGGTGAGGCAAGCGTACAGAACAAAAGACGTCTGCCAGTTTATCGAGCTCGAAGAGGCTGGGAGGTGAGTGACTGATGACAGGATGCTCCACAACTCACCAGAAGAGAGGCAGGAAACGGCTTGAAGGCAGACCCAGGCAGGCGGTCAGCCGAACTCTTGTTAAAGGGGGGGGGGCAAACAGCATCAGGTAGGGACGAGCGTGCAGCATGGGAAAAAGATGTGATAAAACCTGATACCACCGATGGTTTTGCGAACAGGGCCGCGTGATGGAAGAGTATCGCTTACCTGGACCTGGAAGATAACCGAAGATGTCTAAAGACCGGAGGCGATATTGAGAGAATGTGAACACAAACTCCAAGGTCAGTTGATAAATGAACCGAAAGTCAAATTGCGAGAAGGCAGAAGACTCGTGTGGGAAGGAAGAAGGGAGAGAAGAGAGACTGGCTGCACGGGGTATGTATTTGTAGACTGCGGTGCAAGTCCGTGCGATTGTGCAAACAGAAGCAGCGCTGCCTATGGATGCCCTCGTCGTGTTCAGAGAATAGTCTGAGTGATGTCGTAAGTGCCAGGTGGTGACAGTTTGTTGGGAGGCCTGAAAGAGGTCTGGTGGCAGCAGAGGTCACTTTGTGCTTTCTCACTGAACCTCAATAGTACCTCTTGAATTGCACCAGGTAAGCAATGTACCATTTAATGAAGCTAATTCACACATCTAGGGCACTGCTTAGATGTTGTATGATTAACTTGGGAAAGGAAAGAGGGGTTGCTGAATACTCACATGCCTTAATGGCATGAGAGCCACCAACCAATTATTTGTCAAGGGGTTTGTAAGGCACACAAAATAGAGTCTGCCTTTAAGACATCTTGTCTGATAAAGGGAGTTCTTCTTCAGGAAGAGATTGTGGTATAAATCCATTTGATATTACCTAATACAAGCCATGCTGCAAGGTTATGTCCTGTATGAGTCAATTGAAAGGGTATATGAATGCAAGGTGACCCAGTAGCATTGAAGCTCCTCTTGGGCTGTGTTTGGTCTCTGAATTTGATTACGCTTGCCTGAGAGCATGGGCAAGCGTGGCTAGTATTTGCTGGCGAAAGTCTTCTCACACTGATGCTAAGATAGCACTCCTCATGATAATACGCAGAAGCAAAGATCGTCTGTCAATCGAATTGCATGAGTAGCCATGTGTAGGTATATCGATTGTTTGGGGGAGGAGGCAGGCCCTCGAAACACTATCGCCAAGCCATAGTCGTCAAAGAGTAGGGAGACTACCTGCACAAATCAGATGACAGGCTTGAGTGACCGATCATACGACAATGGTCAAAACATACATGATGCGATTGGAGCGTGGAAAAATCGGCCTACCAGCTCAACTCCTCCAACTCAACATGCTCGTGACCCTCCATTCCCTTCTCCAAAACCTTCAACAGGTCTCCAGCTGCACGTCCAGCCGGTCCCCCCTCCGCCTTGGCCTCGCCAGCCTTTTTCTTCACCGTGTTCAACCACCTCCACAGTGCCCTTTGCCGGTCCTCCACATCCGCACAGATCTCCCCATCCTGTGGCGGTCCAAATATCTGTAGATGTCCAAAGGGATTCGGGCCCTGCGGCCGGCTATAGACATGCTGCCATCTTTGCTCATCTGTCAACGGCCCTGGAGGCAACGGCTGCTTTAGTCCCAGCGCCACAAACTTGGTCAGCATGGCAATTTGTGCCGCGTAGCTCGACCCGCCTGCCTCGGCCCCAAAGGTTGTCTTGGGGGCCGACGTCCAGCTCCCAGTTGTTTTGCTAGGGGCATCGATCTTCCAGGCCATCATCTTCATAAAGGCCTCTACTGTCTTGGTCCACCCGCCGGCCAGCTCGAGCAGCTCCTCGCCCGCGGCGTCAAGCAACCAATCCATGAATTTCAGGGCGTCATGCCTGACCTCGGCAGACAGGTCCAGCATGCCCAAACGAACCCATTTGACGACCCGGTCTGCGTGTGACGCAACTTCGGCATGGGGTAAGGCCTGGAAGAGACGTAGGAGGGGGCTGCGTACGCTCGAGGATTTGTCAGTGATGAGGGGAAGGAGGGCCTCGAGAATGGCATAGGTTCCCATGGGGTTGTTGATTGGAGTGGAGGTAAGCTGCGATACTAGATAGGCGAGGGCCTCGCGACGCTGTTTGTCGGTCCGAGAGGTTGCTAGAGAGAGGTTGTGCTTGAATTGAGCGAGCGCATCGGGCGCGTTCTCTGAAAGAGATTGTTGGTTGACAGAGATGGCTACATCTAGTCAGCACACATGGCTCTCAGGCAGGGCTATGACAAATGACAAGTGCAGAGGCACACTTGTGTCAGAAAAACATGATGGGACGGACGTCTCTCCCAAGACGCCTTCTTCAAGAGACCGTGCTTCCTCCATTACTCCAAAATCTTGAACGTTTCCGGACGACAGACTCTGCACCTCAAGACCCAGGTCCACAAATGATACTGTAGTGATTTGTCCCATATTTAAGAGGGCATCCCGTGTGAATGTGATCCTGCAACCTCAACGATGCTGGGGGGAAACCATAGAAGCGCTCCCACATATAGCAAACAGTCTTAGCAGCTATCAAGCAGGGACTACTCACATTTCGACTGGAAGCTCGTATCCGTAAAGTTCGAGGCCTTAGCTTTTGTCTTGCCGACCTTCAACTTGGGTTTCTGTCGATCTGTGAGTCTCTAATTCTTTAGCGAGAAGCGACGGCAACTTACCTGAAAATCCTTCGCCTTTTCCTTCTTCTTCCTATTACTGGAGCCCATTTTGACTGCATTGGACACAAGATGAGTTTCTAAACGCTCATACGGCCTTTCTATTCGGCAAAAAAGACCTCACACGTCAAGGTTATCTGCGATAGGAAACATTTAACTCACATGGTTGTACGAGAAGAATTTCAAATGGTCGTTGGAGAGAAGCCCAAATTTGGCAAAGGCGGTGTGGGGCTTCTGAACAGGACTCTCACCTATGTACTAAGTAGAACCTGGCTCGGGCCGCGAGCTTACCCTTAGTTTCCAAGTAACTGTTGCTGTTGCTAGGAGCACCGACGCTGTTTACTTTCCATTGATCCAGCGCCGGACTCTCTTAGCAACAAGTGCTCGGCCCAGGTATTTAATGTCATTTACTCGACGGAATACAGATCTGCCACCAGTAAACTTGCGCAAGATGGTGGACCCAACGCCCGTACGTGCTTATATGTTGCTATTCCGTCTCTTGCGCCGCATGCCTTGTTAGACAAGCTAACTCTCCTATTCTCACCAATAGACCAACGGGATCGATGCCCTCGAAGAGACTCTCGGTCGTCTCTCGAAAAAGCCCGGCGTCAAAGCGACTATCGCTCTCGATCGTACCACCGGCAGCATACTCAAGACAGCCGGCCAGATCTCGCTTGTTCACACTCCAAAGGCCGCACAACAACACCCACAGCCACCACCAGACGATCCTGCCGCCGTGACGGCCGCGCAAATCGACAGCGAAACTCAGGGCGCAGAAGAACTGGCGGGCATGGTTTGGAAATTTGTAAACGCGGCTGGCGGTCTCGTGGCCGGCCTGGATGGCGAGGTGAGTGCACGTCCCTCTCTCAACTCTGCAGTGGTGTAGTGGAGGAGCCCAAGACGGGCCAGGGAGAACATTGCCGTCGTCGGCCATCTCGGCAAGAAGCTGACCTCGAACTACTGCAGGACGAATTAAAGCTCCTCCGTGTGCGTACCAAGAAGCAGGAGCTCGTCATTGTACCCGATGTCAAGTACCTCCTCATCGTAATTCACGAGACACCAGCAGCTTGATCTCAATAACATACGATCCCCGCCCGTTCCTTTGAGAGTACATCATATTGTCCCGGCTTCAGAACAAAGCGCGGCATCGACGTGCTCTTCAGACGTCCTAGATTTTGGAGTGGACAGGCGGCTGAACAACACGACCTCAAGACGAACTTCGAATCGTATGCTTTCGACACTGCATGAGCTATACGAATTTTGATTTGGCATGGGATACTGCTTGACAGCTAGATGGACTGCGTATATCGCCAGAACTAAACCAAGCTAGTATTGCCTTCGCAAGACTCGCGGGTTGAGTCTTTGCGCATGTCCAACCCGCCCTACGTGTGACGACGGCGATCGCTGAATCTACCCGGGCTGAATTCACCGTCATGGATTGTACAAGTCTCATCGGTGCTACATGGACGGCGAGCGCTGGAAAACACCGCCCAGCCCGGTAAGAAAGTACAAACATGCTCACATGCGGAGGGCTTGATCTCCATCGAACAGTGCATCAGTCAACTGATTCGTTTGCCCAAGGAGGCACTGTGGCGATGATCCTGCTTGATATCCCGTGTTTGGGGCGGCCCGGACCTTTCGATTGCATATCGCGCAAAGGCTATTTTTACCACCGTGCGAGCGTCGCCAATGATGCCAATGCATCTTGGTTCAACTACTGTGGGGAATTCCTGAAGGAGTCCTAGGTTGTGAATGTTGGAAGGGCAACGTTTGTCTTAGACAACCTGGACCCTGAGCGTTGAGATTCAGCAACGGCGGGGAAGGAGAAAGGTTAGAAGGTAATGGGGATGGCCCGATTTTTGAGACCAGGTCAGACGATCGCAGAGCCAGGCCGTAGCAAATGTCCGATCACCTGGCCGAGGGTCACATTCAAGGCATGAATACACATTGCACGTTGATCACAAATGGCGGTACAAACCTCACCAAGATAAACACCAAAGTGGACAAGCTGTCAAGTGTGGCGCCAACGTGGCGCTCGATTTGCAGCAATGGACAGACCCATGACAAAACAATCTTGGAATCTCGGAATGGGAAACCGACGTGACGCTCGCGACTCCATTTCGCGTAATCCTCTGGCCACCAATCCCTGCCACTGATTGGTGTCAACATAGTAGGTGGAGTACATAGCTGCGATGCACCTAACCGCCCACCCTGGCGTGCTAGGGAGGGTCTAATCAGAAACCAGAACCCGGAAACTTGGAATAGGGTCCGCAAATACCGCAGTAGTAATAACACCACGGCGGTGACACTGCATGAACCGGCGGTGACACTATTTGTCACTTTTTCGCGCATTCATCCGTATGGCTGTATTGAGTGGCCCACATTGCGTCAGAATAGGCCCCAACTATGGATGCTACATTGGATCTTGGATCTTCGATTCTGCATCATGGAAGGCCCTCTCGCAAGATGAACTTAGGTACGGGCCGGTCATTGGAATTCTATAGCCAGTTCTGCATGTTAGAGGGTCCTATTATAAGTTCTTGTCACAGCAATGAAGGCGAAACATGCCGCTTTTATCCACTGCTGACACGAGCAGGGCTGGCAATAGTAGGCTGCTGCAGGGTGTACGCACCGCCGGGTTTGTTGGGCAGCATCTCATTTTAGAGAACACGCCTGCTCGCTTTGCCAGCCGTCGCAGATGTCCCTTGGCCTAGCTGGTGCCAGGTGGTTGGGCAAGAATCTCCTCGAGCTGAGTTCCAGGTATCAGATAAACGACTTATCAGCCAGCAGGCCCAGACGGGTCCAGATAGACCAGTAAATGCTTGCCTTGTAGGCTCAGCTGTTATGGTTGTCATCATACATGGGGAAATCAGGTATATGTGGGATTGTTTTGTTTTAAGCTTGCATGGCTGAGGTTCCCAAGAAAGGCAAAATTCCCTTTTTCCAAAAATCTTCGACCGCATCTCCATACAACCATAGCAGTCTTCGTCTTGAGTGTCTCCACTTGCCCGGCTTTCCCTGTGTCCCTATTCACATGACGTCGGTCGGAGTTTTGCACTCTGGTCATTAGAGTTTGAGATATCACACTGCTCAATAAGCCCTGCAATCTGGCTGCCGTCACGGTGCTACCGGCTGGAAGCCGAAGTGACCAAGTCCTAGGGGTTTGAATGGAAACCAATTTTTAGTCGACTTACCTACATCTAGTTGGATTCTCAGGTACAGCCAAACTCAAAAAACCGTCCAACATTGATGACTTGAGCGGACCGACGTAGGCGACGGCATTGGGAAAATGCCCTCGCTGAGCACATTGTTCAAGAAGCGAAGATCGCAGCAAAGCCCACCCACGAAGGACCAGAATGACAGGGGAGACAGTTTGCGAGGAGTCACCCGGCTCGACTACGGGTCTGGGTGCGAGACGACGACGACTTCACAGGGCGCGGAGCTGGAAGCGCTCGCACGGCTCGCAGATAGCAGTGATGATCAGGCGATAGCAGCACCGACAATCGCGACCGGGCCACGACGACACAGCGCGGCGCCGAGGTCAGGAGGGGGCACGGGGCGGCTAAATCGCTATGTATCAACGCATGATCCATTCCGGCGGTTCCGTAGCCGGTCGACGCAGTTCCGGGTAAGTGGTGTGATGGAAGGCGATGCTCGGACGAGGTTGAGTTGGCCGGCACGAAGGAGCACAAGTGAATCGCCAGATGTCACAGGCGCGGAGTACGAGCAGGCACAAGCACAAGCACAGACACAGCCACAGCTACCAGCTCCGCAGCGTGCCACGGACGAGCGGCCGCCACGAAACATTGTCATCAGTGCAAGGGAAGCGTCGTTGGCAGCTTTGGAACGACCTCGTGCTGCAACACGAGCCGGTGATGTGGAAGAGGGGGTGCAGGAGCAGCAGCAGAGATTAACGCGAGAGGACAGCGAGGTCAGATTGGAAAAGGCCCCGCGCTCTCACTCTCACTCTTACTCAAAGTCATCGACCTCGTTTGGCATGCAGAAGCTGAAGAGGTTGCCAAGCCTGTCACTCAAAAGAGGGTTCTCGCGGAGGATGAGCACAGCGGTAAGTCCCAGGACTGTTTCTACTGTTCCGTACCTACCTACCTGCCTGCCTACCTACCTACTTACCTACCGCACTTGGACTCTTCAAGTCTGGACCCCTGCTCCAACCCCACATTTTACCCCAGATTTGATCAGCCCACTGCGAGTCTAGTGCAGTTGCCGATTGAGTTCAGTGGCCATACCAAGCGGAGCCGGTCTTTCCCTCTCCTCCTGGTAATAGAGTGTTACCTATGCAGGTGCCTCTCGGCGGATCTCCGACCTCCCAAAGCTGCAACCTGCAACCTGCAACCTTGGGAGGCTATACCTCAAGCCAGGCGGGACGTACTTCGCTTGGCGTCCTCCTCCTCCTCCTCCTCCTCCTCCTTCATGAAGCTCTAGTTCGCCCTCGATTCTTGAGGCTGATTGTGCCGTCGACCGTGCTTTTTTTTGTTCTTGTTGCCCGAACCCGTACCTGCATCGTACGATCTCTGTGAAGACGCACGTCTGCGCCACAACTCATCACCGTCGTTCATGATCTGTTTGCTTTACCTGCTTTCGTGTCTTGCTTTTTCCCCTTCTCATGCTTCCCCTCGTCCCAACAGCCCTCTCCGCTTTCAGGCCACCTGCTCCGCAGCACCCAGACATCTCGACGAATGAAATTATGTTGCCTTGTGACTGATCCATACCCGCGTGTTCTTGTCAATACAGATGACAAACTCGTCTCCGCCAAACTCTTCAGCCGGAGCATCAGGAACCTTCTCTCATCCCACTAGAAAGGCTTCTCAGTCTCCCTCGGCCCGCAATTACAATAAGCCTCTGCCGCCCACTCCACCCCCCGAAACTCGTCATAGAGCAGCATCAACCGACACATCCACCGGCGCCGCACCCAGCCTGAGGTCGCCCCTTCGCCTCAACCGCATCATGGCTACTTTGTCAAGTCTAGACATTGAGAAGCTGTTCTCCGGTGCGCCACAGTACTTTGACCGCTCCGAAGGTCACTTCACAGGCGCACCGCATCCATCTGTCGCATTCCCGTGGGACGACGAGCTCGCCATCCGTGACCTGACCGACCACACCCAGATTGAAGATGAAGCATGGGGCTGTATCACCGCCTGGCCACACATCACTCGCGACGTGCGCCGGGGTCCTTCAGCATCAGCTTCGCGCAAGGTGGCTGAGCGCCGACGCGCCCACTTTCATCCAAGATGTAGAGAACGTCCGAGCATGCTCAGCATGCAGGGCTTGGAGAAGGGCACCATGGGTTTCCAGGCCGCCCTGGAGCTCGGCGTGGCCGACGCCTTGCAGGAGGAGCAGTGGGGCTTTGGAAGCCTGGGCTCCAAAGATCGTGTCATCATTGATGCGAGAAAGAGCCTCATTGCAAGCAAAGATGGCCTGAGGAGGCTAGATGAGACGACTGTGCTGGACCATCTCATTAAAAATGCTCAGAGATATCAGCAAAAGCACCAGAAGGATAGAAATTCGTGTCATGAGCTGTATCAAGAGTTATTCTCCCAAATCTTGCACCCGCCGAATCGAACATTCACGGACCCATACAGTCTGTCAGTGCAGGTGTTGCATCTTGTCAAGGTGCTTGCGACGCCGAATGTCTGGATCGATTTCTCGCATGTCGAGTGGAGGATCCGCTTGGGACAAATACTATGGGGCACTGCAGACGACGATGGCGACGACAGTGTTAGTGATGGCGCATCGATTACGGATGCCGGGGACATCAAAGGACTGCATGAAGAGAGGTATTGGCTTCTGCTCCAGATCTTGTTGGCCTGTGAGCTGCTCGTCCGACTGGACACCATCACAGAAGGCGACGAAATTCCGGAGAACGTGAAACCGTCCGAGATCCATCGATTCGAGCGCGATGCTAATCCAGCTGTGAAGTGGTCACTGCATTTGGCCAGGGCCTGGTTAGAGAACATTGAAATAACCAAGGCAGAGCCTTCCACAAATGGAGAACATGGAAACCCAAGGGGCTGGCTGGCTAACCTTACGAGCAAGATGGCAATCACAAGCGACCGTCCACATTCAAGGCACCACGAAAGGCACCAGGATAATCACAAGCAGCCACCCGTATACGTTATGCGGGGAAAGTATTGGGACAGACAGGTCCGAGGATTGACACATTTTGCGAGAAGACTTAAGTGGCCAGAGATCGAAACGCAGTCCTCATTGATATTTGACAACTGTCGCGCGGTGACCGAGGGGACGCCGCTTAGCACGCCTTTTGAGACACCTTTCTCGACAATATCGGCCAAGTCCAAGGATTCATCATATTTCGCTTTCAAACAAGGTAGCCTAGGCAGGAGACCGTCAAGGCGGCAGAAGGTTGGGGCGGCACTTCATCCTGCAGGGTGGCTGTCGAAGAGCTATGTGTCTGGGTTGATGCTGCCTGGTGAGGGCATATATCACTTCATTATGTCAACACTGCTGGAGAATGATACTGGAGCCATGCATAAATTAGGACCAATGGCGAATCTATGCGGTGGATTTGTCTATTCTGACAAGAGCTTCTGGAGCACTGCTTGTGTCGTAGGCCGCGTCCTCGCAGCGGGCAAGGGAGCGGTCGAATGCATGGGGTGGATATCAAGCGATATCATTCCACACGGCCTTGGAGACGGGTGGTTGAACATCGATGCTGAAGACATACCTGGTAAGCGTTGCAAAGCAACATGTGTCTCTCCAGATTGCTAATTTGATCCACAGAGGACGTAAAGAAGACTGGGAAAAGCGCCAGAATATGGGGCAAGCTCGCCGTCGAGCGTGAGTCCTCGGTTTTAGGAGGCTCGGACCGAGATTCAGTCCTTCCGGCGGACTTCATGATTCCTTTTGAAAACAATTACAGCACACCACCACCAACGATCAGTGTCGACTTTAAGTCACTCAACCTCACCGAGTCCATGGACTCGGTCCAGACAACACCAACCCATGAAGTTGCGACACCCTTTTCCTACGAAAGCGCGATTCCCGAGATTAAGAATTATTTGCCATCCATCACTTTCAGTGTTACGACATGGGAAGATGACGAAGACCAGGAGCACACGTTCCACCTATCCAAAGACGTAAATTTCGTCACTTCGCATCCATGTGTGCCTTCGCACCACGTCAAGATCCTTAAGTCGCCCTCTAGCCCGACCATTCAGCAAATCGACCTCACTGGACATCCGGCGCCTGGAAATGTCAGAGCTTCAGGCCATTCTCAAAAAATAACCTGCAAGTCTCCCACCCGTCGCTTTTGACTCTATAATCAGATTTGTTTCGCTGACAGTATATGTAGGCCACCCGCTTCACAAATATTACACGTACACCTCGATCCATCTCTCTGAGCTCCTCGCAAAGTCGACTTGGACTTTAAATCAACTCCTCGCCGATCCAGCTGCTAGCAATTCTCCCAGCATAATACCATCCTCCGCCAACGCTCGCCCGCCTCGCGTGCTAGTGATTGATGCCATTACGAACTTCATCGCTCAGCCAGGAGCACACGAGATTCCACTATCACCTGTGACGAGTAGAGCGAGCACGAGCTTCAGCGAGTCTAGCCGACACTCTTCGCTGAGTGAGGAGAAGGGTGGCGAATCTCCTGCTTCATTGAAGAGAACGGACACGGATTTTGACCAGAAAAACGGAGGGGCCGCTGAGTATCAAATGCATGACGAGACGCGGCGAAGACAATTTGGAAGTGATATGGAGATGCTCGTCAGGGCAATTTGTGCCGAAAAGGGATGGAACGCTATGATTTCTCGACGCAGACGGGGCTGTCTTGCTTGTGCTATCCGCGAGGCGGGTGCTCTGGGGTGGAGGGTGGTCATTCGGGTGGATTGATGATGAAGATGTTTGGTGGTGAAAATCTTCTGTGCGAATTCCGCGTCTTTCCTATGAACACATGAACTGCTTTCGAGATACCCTTTGCAGGCGAGCGCGCAACTTTGAAACTTGACAGCATGATACACGGTGTTCAGTGTGGGAAAGGATTGGAGGATGCAGCATGGTCAAGGATGAAAAAAACAATCTATGGTTGGGGAGTATATGTTATTTTCAGACAGTAGTATATGTTGACCCCAATGCATATTGCATCAGCCTTCAATACCTCATCCGTAACAGGTACAATGTACGTGTGGTGTAACAATCTATTGTGTCGTGTAGAACATAACATAGCAAATTCCGAAATTAACACATCGACCAAACGCCTTATACATTGATGAGCAATGCCAGCGTGTGACGCTCATTCCGATAACGCTGACAATGCTGACTGGTAGGTGCGTATCCTGAGCTCGGTTGTTGTATGCAGCCCATAGATCTAGCAAAGGTCCTCCCAACTTGTCTTCTAGAGCTCGAATTCAGTAGCTGTCATGCTCCACTCGTTCCACCCAGGCTTCTCCCCAGGCAGCCTAACAGCCTCCCACTCCTCCCTCGTAATATTTCGCCACTCCTCGAGGGGAATCCATCCAATATAAGCCCTGTCCCCGAAACCTCCAATCCAGTACACCTGAGTGACGACCAGCCTGACCCACTCGCTCGTATGGATTCTATTGCCCGGCAACCAATACTTGGCATCTGGGTGGCTCTTCAAGAAGCAGCTCTGCAACTCACTCGCCTCCTCGGCTGAGTCGACAGCGATGGGCTCCAAGTATCCCAGCAGGGAGTACCGCGGTAAATTTGCAGCGCTGTACGGAACGGGGTCGTGTTTGCGCGCCGTCTCCTCTCGGCCGAACCAATCCCTCACCCAATCAAGCATGCCCGCAGCCTCTATGCGCTGCTTGGGCGGGTACGGCGGCACCCAGTTGACACTGATGCTCATATTGCTTCCTGCCGCTACATTCTTGAAGCTGGTGGCTATATTGATGGCAAGTATGGTCGGGTTACCACCGGGCTGCTCACAGTCTGCAATGTAGTCCATCAGGCCGATAGGTACGCCCTCAAGCCCGGGAGGGCGGTGTTCGAGGAGGATCGAGTGTGGCAGGCCATCAGCATCTTCCGTCGGAGAAGAATACGAAGTCGGAAAGACAGTGGAGAGGGTTGCCAAGGGCGTGAGAGCGAGTATACGGCGGGCTAGGACGGCTGATTGATATGAAGTCGGAATACGGGCAGTGGATGCGGAGCTGGAGAAGGAGGAGGAGGAGTGGGAGTAAGGGTCTGGATTGATGAGGATGTGGGACGGGGGCGAGGAGTTGTCTGTGGGTGAAGCGAGTGCAGCGTGGAGGCCGGCCAGGGCGGAGAGGATGGTAGATGGCTTCATGGTGGATTGCTATGAACGAAATGGCTGAGAGTAAGGGAATGTATAGAGAAAGCAAGGTACAAAAACGCCGAGATGGTAATCGATGAATGAGGCGGCTTTACTAGCCTGAGGTAATGCTCGATGTCTTCGAGGCAGAATGTCGCATGATGGTTCGAGCGGCAATGATCGGCCGCCTTGGGGCAGGGATGGCGAATAGTAAGTTACATTTGGCAGCGTCAGGTGGACTATCGGATCTTATCAGATGCATGTGACGGATCTTATCTCGCACCTAGAGTTCTAGCACGTCATGCTTCTTAGACAAGGCTCTGACTGCTGTACAACAATCATTTGATCCTGGACATGACTCCGACATTGCCCTACAAGCCTCTCAGACTCAGTCAGACAGACTCAGCTGGCGTTTGAGGCATGGCGATTTTGCGCCAAATCTGTACTCTAGCTCTCTCGATATCACGCGACTTGAATATTGTCAAGTTACCGCCACCAATATCAATTTTCCCCATGTGCGGGTGTGGACTTGGGCTTCTCCTATTTTCGGAATCAGTTGTCTTCTGGGTTGACCGGTGTTCGAGCATAGATTGCGTCGATTTGATGGGTAATGATTCGGCTCCAGAGCGGTAACCTTGGGGGAGCACACCCACAGAAGATGAGCACAAATGTCTCCGCCGCGGCTCAATCCTCGATGTTGCACCACGGCCCCCTCACCTTCCAACGATAAGACAGTGCTTCAAGACCAGACCACCCTACTTTTCTGACGACAAGTTTTGTGGAAGCTCGCTTAAATTCAAGATTGCTGCGATAGTGGGCGCGATAGCAAACTGGACTGTGTTCATGCCATAAACCGCAGCCCTGAAGGCTTTTTGGCTCTGGACATTGTGTGTTTCTAATAGACACAGCAGATGTAAAATAGTCCAAAATCAATGTTTTGCCAGCACAAGCTCTCTCTAGCTGTTTGCAACCTCGGTATGAAGGTAGCTGGGGAGGAGCGCCAAGAGGACATCAGGCACTGTGTTCCAGCCGTGTATAAGGTATACGTAGTCCCGTAAAACAGCTGGTGACCAGCACGAGGCATCTTTGATACCAGTGATCCTCAAAGCACATGATGGCGTACATTAGACAAGTGCCAAGATAACTCTTGTGGTGTTGATCTGGATAACGAAGGTTACAACGGGTAGCGAACAATGTTTTGCGCCCCGCTTGCGAAACGAGGTACGAGTATCAGTACAAGCAGCGCTACTGATGGCGGTGCTGTCGCGTATGGCACAAGGATTGGGACATCGGGAATGTGTCTTGGACTACCACGGTTGACTAGGCGTATGCAGGTGGTGTTGTGGTAACGGAGGGGCGGCCGAGCAGAAAAGGTTGATGAATAAGTACCGTGGAAGGGTTCCCAAGTAGGTGTCGTACCTGGAGCAGATACCAGGTACCTTCCTTAAAGACGGGGTGGCTTCAGTGTATTACACGCCATTGGTCAACTCACTAGTGCAGGGATTAAGTGCTCCGGGACCCCTGAAGATCATCCCAGAAAATCGGACGGGAAGTAGCTTTGGTGGCATCACGCGACAAACTTTCAATCGTCTGCAGCCCCTATAAGTAAGAAACTTTCTATCTTTCTCTCCACGTCGCACTTTGCCATCTGCTATGGCCTAGCACTTCACCACCGCGGACCACTACAGTGCCAGTGCCAGTCGAGGGCGGTAGGAAACGATGCAGGTTGAAGACATTGTCGAGCACTTGGTCGCCCAGGCGCGCCAGCAACTTCGGCGACTCCCGTATGTCACGTCGCTGTTCCCCACGACTGAGCACATCAACACCAAGCTTCCAGCTGACACTTGGCTTGGTGTTAGGCTCGAGGGTATGCAGACATTCCCTTGGGTAATTATCTGGCCTCTGGCTCTTCTCCTAGTCTTTCTTTACCTTAGACGCGAGAACGACCAGCCCATCCGATATCAAGTCCCTGCTCCCAGGACACCCGACAAGAAAGAGCTTCTCGCAAACCCCAGCATCAAGGTATGCGCCCATACAAAGGCAAAGTGTGGAATAGCAGCCAGGGCACGCCGACTGACTCGAAGGGACATGCAGATTTCTGGGACCAGTGCCATCCAGTGTTTCGCCCCAGCAACCGGCCAATTCCTGGGCTTCATCAACCCCGCCACCCCTGCCGCAATCGATCGCGCCATTGACGCCGCCGAGACTGCGCAAAAGACATGGGCCAACACGACCTTCAAGGAAAGACGCAAGGTTCTTCGTTCCATGTTGCAGTATGTGCTGGACAATCAAGAAGAGATCTGTCGTGTGGCCTGCCTCGATTCTGGCAAGACTATGGTCGATGCCCAGCTGGGCGAAATATTGGTCACGGTTGAGAAGCTGCAGTGGACCATCGCACACGGCGCCGGTGCTTTGGCCCCGAGTACGCGACCCACAAACCTCCTGATGATGTACAAGAAGAATGTTGTGCACTACGAACCCCTGGGTGTTGTTGCCGCGCTGGTCTCCTGGAACTACCCTTTCCACAACCTGATAGGGCCCATCATATCTGCAATCTTTTCAGGCAATGCCATTCTGGTCAAGACTTCAGAGCAAACCGCATGGAGTGCTTCTTACTTTGCAAGCATTGCAAGGGGCGCATTAGTTGCGAATGGCTACGACCCGGCCTTGGTCCAGACTGTGGTCTGTTGGCCTCAGGTTGCGAATCACATCACTGCTCATCCCAAGATTGCACACATCACATTCATCGGGTCTCGTCCTGTGGCTCACAAGGTCGCCGAATCGGCAGCCAAGGCTTTGATACCTGTGGTAGCCGAATTGGGAGGAAAGGATGCATGCATGGTCCTGGACTCTGCCAAGGGCGATCTGTCTCGCGTTATCGAGACTCTGCTCCGTGGCACCTTTCAAGCAGCCGGCCAGAACTGCATCGGTATAGAGCGCATCATCGCTACGCCTGGAGTCTACGACAAGCTTATACAACTTCTTGAGCCTCGCGTAAAGGCTCTCCGGCTTGGACAGGATCTTGATGTTGGCGCCGTTATTTCAGATGCCTCTTTCAGTCGCCTGGAGGGTTTGGTTAGGAGCGCAGTCAAGGATGGCGCCCGTCTTCTCGCTGGTGGTAAACGCTACGACCATCCTGACAACCCCAATGGCTTCTACTTCTCCCCCACCCTCCTCGTAGACGTCACGCCCAATATGGAGATTGCCCGGGAGGAATGCTTTGGTCCCATCATGGTTCTCATGCGCGCCCCTGCGAACTCCGCTACTGACGTGCTCGGCGTCGCCAATGCGCCTAATTTCGGTCTCGGTGCGTCCGTATTTGGCAAGGATTCTGATCCCGTCCTTAAGGCCATCGTCAAGGGCGTAAGGAGCGGTATGGTCGCCGTTAACGACTTTGCCGCGTACTATGCTGTTCAATTGCCGTTTGGCGGTGTGGCGGGCTCGGGATATGGTCGCTTTGCAGGTGAGGAAGGCCTTCGTGGGCTGTGTAATATCAAGGCAGTCTGCGCTGATCGTTGGGGCTGGGCAGGCGTTAGGACGAGCATACCTCCTCCAATACAGTATCCGATAGGGAGTCAGGAAAAGAGTTGGGCTTTCGCGAAGGGTGTGGTAGAGACGGGCTACGGAATCGGCGTGTTGAGGAAGATCGGAGGTGTCTTGAGCATTTTGAAGAACATGTAGCGGATTTTAGATGGGCGAGTCCACTGAAGCATCAAATGGTAGACCAAAGATCGCAGCAGCGACATAGTCAGCTGAACGACTTAGACGGCATCGGTTACGACCACTCAAAATATCGAAAAAAAATCGCATATAGTCGTTCTGCGGTGCATTTGCCATTTGCCTGCTCTGTCATATCGGCAAGGTCAAGTTCCATGGCGCCATCTTCTAGACGCAAGCTTGATCAATGCATTTACGACCCCCCTGATTGGACAGTGCGTCTTCTGGGTGCTTTAAACGCTTTGGATACGGCAGATTTACCGCATAGGGAGTCAGGCAGTGCCGGGCGAGAATGGAGGGATGGCCCGTAGAAGGGGCGAGGGAGTCTTTTCTCTGCTAATGCGCATTCCTCTGCTTCTTGTCAAGGACGGGTGATTGCCCCATCATCCTATTCCAAAATCTGACCAGGGCTCGTGCATCAGGCCTGTTGCGTCTCCAGCGTCTGAACGCTGGCTACTCGCAACAGAGGTGTAGGCTTGTAATCCATCTGTGTTCGGAGCAAGCAGGAACAGGTCGGAACGACTGGCACAAAGATTTCTGTAGAGTGCCAGCTGTAACTCTCTGTGTGGAGTGTGGGCGCTTTGAGTCACCCGTGGCTGCCAGCGCGAGCCGTAATGTTGAAGTTGGGAGCCGTACCGCTCGAGGGGCAAATTGGCTCTGCCTTGGACTCGCAGCGCGGATGCAATTTCACCCAACTCAAACTGCTGCTTGGAATGGGTCGGAAACATGGGAATCAGGGATGTGACGTGGCCTAGAATCGTTTGAAGGACATCTATAAAATCACTTGTAAGCGTGGATTTGCACCGTATTGTCCGTAGGTGAATGGACGTACATTTCGGCCACTGTAACGCGAACACGCCAAGGAGGCTGAAAAGAAAAAACAGCTCCGTAGCAAGCATCAGTCTGTCTTCACCATCTCGAGCTGAAGTTGCTTCATTCGTCGACCCTTTGATGAGTTGCAGAATAGCCTTGAATCCGTCCCGGGTAGCTTCCCACGTCTGGTCTTCCTGCAGGCAAGCCCCACCGCGTACAAGCCAGAACAGCCGCTGTGCTTTTTCCTGCCCAATAGCAATACTTTCATCGTCCTCAGACTCGTAGGGACCCGAAAGCAAATCATTGGGAATGATGGCGCCAGGATGCACCTCTAGATGCATTCCTAAAAGGGCTCGAAGATGCTCCTGGGCAGGACTGTAAACTTGGCCTCCTGTGGTAGCCGCATTTGTCCGTGCGTGCATTCGTTGGGTTGCAATGAAGGCTTGAAAATTCTCTAGATCAAATGCCAACTTTTGACGCATGGTCATGTCCGGGCAATGGAGAGATTTGGAACTTTTTAGATCTATGTCGCGGTACGCCCAGTCGTAGAGGCTGCCTGGCTCGGGGGCTTGACGAAGGCGCTCCTCGCTCATTTTAGGAACGGTAAAATAGGGGCGTCCAAGAGAGTGCTTCCTGATCCAGACGTCGAAAGAAGTGAGTAACAATGGCAGCTTTGCCCAGGAACAGGCGAGTATGGTAGACTGAGATGTACGTCAGTATAAGCTCGTGGGCAGTGGCCAAAGTCCAGTGCCTTGGCCTAGCATTGGACTCACCTGAAAAGCAGCATCGCCTGCACTCCTATCTGTGTCTGAGTTCCAGCCATGGTAGGAGTGTACTTGCGCGTTGTCTAGGCCATACCAAGCATGCCAGGTCGGTCCAAACGCGGCACCAACAAGCTGGTATTTAATGGAGTCGGTCGAGAGGCGACGACACAGCTCGTGGTTGACTAGTGGTAGAGCGAGGTTCTTGGAGGCAATGAAAACTCGCTCAAGGACCTCTTGCGGAAGCTGTAGGAGTCTCGGGATGGCTTTGCTCATCATTAGCGTACCACCAATACCATCGTTGAACCTGGCGTGGTGCTTTTTGGCTCGCTTTGCCTCAGGCTGACCATACCAGCCTGGTGCCTCGATCTCCTTTCCCTTGCATGTCCCATTATCTAGGTAGCCCTTTGATAATTTCGGCTGTCCGCGCTTTCCGCGGACTTTGATCGGAGTGAGCTTCATCTACGATACTGGCACAGCGCAGCGACAAACTCTCCTCTCACTCACGTCAGTGTCGTTGTCATCGAATTTGGTGACACCAGCCCTGCCTTATGATACTCCCATTTTCAATTGTGAAAAGAGCTCGAAATAGTAGCCCGTAATTCAAGCAAGACGTTCAGTCTGGGAAGGATATCAGTGACTTGACGACCGGTGGAAAAAGAAAAATTGTGTCGATGGTGTTTGGATGCCGGGGGTAGCGCAAGATGTGATGCGATGCGTGCATACCCCTACCGGGGGGGGGTCTACATAGCGAGTTTGTATAGCAGCTCCAGCATTGACGTAAGGCAGGAAAATCTCCACGATCATCAACCCAGTATCGAGTCTTCCCATAGTCGTGACCTGTGCCTGGCGACATGTTGCGACCTGGGATTTGATACTTTACAGGCTCCTAGAGGTGGCCTTGGCCTTTGCAATGCGTCCAACGTTGCAGCACAGCGCCCCTTCGCGCAGGCTGCTCCGCTTCTTGCGATTCCAGTCGGAGGGCATTCCCTTCTTCGTTGCCCATCGCCGCCATCATCAACACTCTCACGCCCTCGCCCAAGCAGCGGGACCATGTCGCGATCAGTCTCGCTGCCTTAGCTTGGTCGGGGAAACTGCACCCACCTTGGTCGTTCCCAAGTCTATGCCTAGATCTAAACCTCTTTCACGGCCTTTCTCTTCTTCTCGACCCAGACATCCCGAGTCTATTGTTTCGAAACGTACCTTCAACCTCGAAAACATCCTTCCCAGGCATTTGAAGCGCGTGCGCTCGCCCGGGCTATACCTGACAGCCTCCAACAGCGTCACAATATCACGCAGATTCATCTCGAGTGAGGACACAGACGATGGGACGCGCAAAAAGACATCGTCCGAGAGGCTCTGGGGTCCCAATGCTGTCAAGCCCGATTTTCAAAGTCATAGCACCGAGGAGTTGGAGGACTCTATATTTACTTCGAGTATGGGAAGACGAGCAAAGGCTGCTCTAGAGCCTGTACTGCGGTGCACAGAGGTAGACGAGAAGGGAGATGCCATACTGACAGACGGCGCCTTCAAAAAGACCGAGCTTATTGCAAAGGTCAGTTGCCAATACAATTTGCAAAGCCACCCCATGGTGCTAGCAGACTTGCTAATTGTTGTTATGTGTTGCAGTATGGCTTGATGCCCCGTGATCTGCGCAAGATTGATTCATCCAATCTCCCACACATGCTCGTTCGGCCGTCCGCCATTCTCCTCAACTTGCTCCATTTGCGCGTGCTGATCAAGCATGATCGCGTACTTCTTTTCGACGTCTATGGATCGTCGAGCTCCTCCGCCCAGTCTGAGTTCATGTACGAACTGCAAGGCAAGCTACGTCAAAAGCAAGCTCCAGGAACAAGTGGTGGTCTGCCGTACGAATTTCGTGCCCTCGAGGTGGTACTTATGTCGGTCACGTCGGAGCTTTGGAAGGAGTTTAGCGCCGTTCAAGAACCTGTCATGCACCTTTTGAGTGATCTAGAGGACGACGTAGACCGTGAGAAACTGCGCATACTGCTGGTGCTGTCCAAAAAGGTCAGCACATTCGAGCAGAAGGCTAGGCTAGTCAGAGACGCTATCGAGGAACTGCTTGAAGCCGATGACGATTTGTCCCAGATGTACTTGACGGAGAAAACTCGCGATATCAGGCGTGAGCAGGATGACCATACTGAAATTGAGATGCTCCTAGAGTCGTACCACAAGATCTGCGACGAAGTGGTCCAAGAGGCGGGCAATCTTGTATCTGGCATCCGAAACACGGAGGAAATGCACGTCACATGCTCAACTTCCTGAACTTGATTGTATTTGCTGCTAACATCGTCACAGTATCCGAGCCATTCTCGACGCCAACCGCAACTCCCTCATGCTCCTCGAGCTGCAGTTCAGCGTCTACACACTCGGCCTGGCTCTGGGTACCTTCCTTGCGGGGCTTTATGGGATGAATCTCGAGAACTACATCGAGGAGACCCAGTACGGATTCCCGCTGGTGTCCGTCGGCTCCACCGTCGCCGGTGTCCTGGTGCTCTGGTTAGGGATGGTGAAGTTGCGGAAAGTGCAGCGCGTGCGCATGAATCAGCCTTCCAAACGGCCACGTAAAGGAATTGTTCCCGAGCAGGGTGACAGGGACAACCTTGGCCCGTACGGGTTGTCACGGGAGTGGTATCGTGATGATAGCCCCATGGCATTGCTGGAGGCGAAGCATAAGGAGAAACTGAGGCGTCTGGCCCAGATGAAAGAGAGACGCCCTCAGACTGGACTGTTTCGAAAGCTGATCCAGAAATTCCAATGATGGGCTCTGCCATGGAGGTCCGATGACACAAAGTTTGCATCTGCAAGACTCACCCGAAATGCCCAGCTTCAGGAGCTGAGGGCAACGATTGAGACGGAGCTGAAACTCAGACGCGAGAATTCATGTACGAGAAGTGATGTCTCGTATCGAGTTGTGTATATTAGTATACACGAATATTTAGGAGGGCATGGGCATTTGGCTCTAAGAGGGCTGCGGTACCTCCACTCATCATCAAGGAAGTGCAGGTAGATGATACCCCCTTTCCAGCAAATTCGAAGAATAGTATGCATTATTCATTCTTATTGCTATAGACAGACAGAACTTGTGCGGGTGTTTTCTTTTTCCCTTCACGCAAGCTGGGTATAATGGCCGTGTGTGCCGTGTCCGAATTTGTGGAGGTCAGGCACACCGGGCTCAGCGTGATAGCAACTCTTTCAACTTGAAGACTTCCATCTCCATGTCTTCATCCCCTGCTCTAATCCCTCGTGATATCCGAATCCACTTCCTTCCCTCGCCCCGCTGTGACTCGAACAAGTCATCCAGCTGCCCGTCCAGGTTGCCGGGAGGTTTGATGGGAACAGGTGGCAGGGCATACACATCGGCGCCGCTGATCTCCTCATCGGGCGGTGGCACAGCCGTTTTCTTGCCCGAGCTACACGACAATGCCTCCACTATCAATGGATCCTGGTTCGAAATGGCCACTGTGACGGTTGGGCCTGATTCATCCTTTCCGCCGATGCTGCCATCGGCACCTTTAGTCCGTGTAGATGACAGCAGAGCCGGCACTGCTTCGGCGTCTTCCATGTCAAGCTGTCTTAGGGCACGGTGACGGACGTGTTCTGATATTTGTGAATGGTAACGGTTGGCGTAGGCGGTGTCTGCTTGGGTGCAGAGGGCGAAGGAGGGGTAGGATGAGATGAGGACGAACATGGAACCTGAGTCTTGCTCCTGGCTGGGCCGGTCGGTAGAGGCGGCGGACTGGAAGAGGAAGTGATGGGCCCGTTTTGGACGCGGCTGACTGAGATGTGCGACATGAGCTTGGGAACTTGACGGGCCGGGAGCTGGTGTGTAGGTCGCACAGAGCTCAAGAACATCGGTCCAGAGTTGAAAGAAGGCTGGGTCGTCGAATGAGGTGTTTGGTCTGAGAGTGAAGAACCAAAGCCGAGTGATGGCCATGATTGCGGATAAGTGATTGTGGTGAATAGCAAAACACGGTATAGGTAGGTATCTGAGTTGGATGTGTCTTCAGATGGGGATGGGCCAGTCAGGACAGGCAGGATGATGGCGAGGCTGCTGAACGAGGATGATGAGGATGAGGATGAGGATGAAGATGAAGATAATAAATTGAGGGAAATTAGGTGGGTATGGCAGAGAGGGAGAGAGAGAGAGAAAGAGGTCAATGCTAAAGAGAGGCCAGGTACAATTGTAGTAGCAACTCGCTGTCGTTTTGTCTCTGAATGATACACACGGTGTGACGAGATGGTGTTGAGAAATTGGAGTCTAGAAGGGGGGTCCAATTCTCGCAGCCATTTTCCCCATTGTTTGCACACACCCTTGTTTCTTTGTGTGTGTGTGTTTTTTCCCCTGCCCTTTGGATCTGTTCTGTGCTTTGAATCCCTGACGATGACGGTCGCCCGCCCGCTGAGATCGACGTCAGAGCTGCTTTAGTGTGCAGTCTGGGCAATGACTTCGGCCCCAAACCCCCTCCTTTCTGCCCTTTTTCACCATCCACACATCTGCCACATGACATACATGTCCACGCAGGAAAGGACCCCCCCCTTTTAACTATTTGCATATCATGACAACAATTTTCTTCACTGGTCACCATGCACTTGTGGATTCCCTAATCTGCACGTCATTTACCTGACTGCGACTACCTTGTCCAGGCCTGCGAAAGCAAGCAAGCGCATGTTGTTGTTCGTGGTCCGCCTGATGCCACTGCAGAGCAAGACTGGCTCGAATAGCCCGTGGTAGACTAGACGTAGCCTGATTGCATGTGGGAGCGGTGGCGAGGACGGCCGTGGTGTTATTCATGGTACTTGTACATACACCTTTGAGGCTCATGCAACCTCCCGCGCCTTCACGCTGTCGACACAGTTCTGCCATCTTAGCCACCTCATGTAGGTGCCCTCGGAGACAATGATGATGAGAGAGCCAACAGCGACGCCAATCCACAGCCCGTCCAGACCTAATTTCGGTGTCCCTAACTCCAAGAAGAACGCCAGCGGCACCGAGCCCGCGTAGTTCCCAACGGTGACAATCCAGGCTGCAACGTCTTGCCGGCCAAGACCACGCATCATGCCGTTCGTCCCACCGAGTATGGAGTCGATGGCTTGGAACAGGGCAACTGTAAGGGAACTGCGAGCCGTGATTTCACGAATGACAGGGTCCTTGGTGAAGATAAGAGGAATATGGTGACGGAAGATATAGAGAACTGCTGCGTCAAAGAAGCCGACGAGCACAAAGACGACACAGTATAACCGAACAGCGCGTCGAGCCGTGGGAAGCAGACCAGCTCCGATGAGATACCCTATGCGAGTGCTGACAGCTACGCTGATGGAGAACGGAATGTGCCAAACGATCACCGTAGCCGTTGTCTTATGTTTCAATGCGTCCGTTAGCAAGAGGAGACCCCTTCAAAACGAAACGAAACGAGCACAGGTAGAACGCATCATGTCAAAGCGCTTACCAGAATGGTCTGAGCAGCAAGATGCTCCGTACTGATATACGATGTACTCAATGTCAAAACTTCAAATGCTCCCCATTCCGCCAGCGTGGCTATCACACCGGCCGCGGCCAGCTTGATCATAGAACCCCAATTCTTGAGGGCTTCCTGCGAGAAACCTCCCCAACAGCCATGTGACCATTTTCCCAGTGGCGAAACGACGTACAGCAACAACAAGACAAATCTCAGGTTGTTGCTCAACGCCGCCCCCAGCGCGGCTCCTTCCAGGCCCATACCCGCTGGGAATGCAAGTGCCCAACTCAACCTGATCAGACGCATCAGCATATTCCGGAATCGTAGCAGTTAAATGTGGGAGGATACCTCAGGATAGCCAAAAAGTTTGGACCTGAGCCACATAGTGAGGGTGCGCACATACACTGCATTGACAGGCCCGCAGATAATGAGCACAACCATTCCAGCATTAGTATTCCCTTGGGCCTGCATGAACCTCTTCAGGGCCTCAAAGGCACCATAACCAGGGAGACCCAAAAGGCTGTAACGCAGAAAGGAGCCTGCCTTGACCGCGATGTCGTGCTGCTTGACTATATGAGGGAGCACCCACGGCGAGCACACCCAAAACACCCCAATCGGGACCGTCACCAGCGCCATGAGAAGGAGCATCCGTTGGATATGCAAGCCCACTCCCACATGGTTTCCAGAGCCATACGCCTGGGCACAGAGTGTGTCCAGCGCCGTGGCCATGCCCTCAAAGACGGCCAGCCCAACGACGTTCATCGTCGTGATGCCAATGCTGGCAGCAGCGAGGTCATTGGGACCAAGGTGGCCCGCCACAATGGTGAGAATCACAAAGAAAGAATATTGGAGAAGATAGGTGGCGATCAAAGGGAGCGAGTATGTGGTGAGCAGCCACAACTCCGACGTTGATTCAACGGCGTCATTGTCAACCGCTGGCGTCGAAGGCGAGCGGCCCGGCAGCAATGGCCGGCGCTCACCGACCTCGGGGTGCTCATCTGAGCGCTCCACTACGGGCATGACGAGGTCAACCTGGGCACAAGATGTCAATACCACGAATTTGTCGTTGCAGCCCGAGTATTGGAAGCTATGCCGGCTGGTAGTTGGTTGACTGCGTGCATTGTTGAGGACCCCTAGCCGTAAGTGCTAAGAAATTCTCAGATGCGAGGCTAATAAAAGTAGTCCATGGCCCGCCACGTTACTGTGGACCGCAACCATCCGGCATTAGACAAGGGATCCGTGGCAATCATTTGCGTTCAGGGTCCCAGGGCCAGCAAAGCCTTCTCGATTCGAGCACTCACATGATGGCTCAAAGCTTCATATCGATCAGATCAAGTGACGATTCGTCTCTTGACCGACTTCCTGGACCACTTGGGCCCCGTCTGCTACTATGTAGGGTATTTAGTCCCAGAATCGGGCACACGGTGGTGTGCGCATTGTACGTTTAATTGTATCTATACTTACAAAGTACACAATTCCCAGTGTGTCTGGCCAACCGGACCGCTTCCGGTGCAGTCCCACTTGCTGAGGAGTACGCTGAATTACTTACATAGTAGTATAAGTATGGGATATGGTAGTCCCGCCCCAAGATGAGACGGCTCGTCCCGGTCCTATGGGTCCGCCAGCCCATATGCTGCGCTGCTAATCTTTGAGATATCCCATACTTATTTGGTCTCCAGTGAAAGACGAAGCCAAATGAACTTTCATTACCTATGGGTGGGATGATCCGAGCCGAGGAAACCTTGTAGTGAACCAAAAGCAGATGATCACCTATAGGTGTATGTTTCTGATTGTATTGTATTCGGCATCGTGGGCGTCCAGTCAGCCCTTTGTTGCCACACCTGGAGACGAGTATGCATATTCCAGCAACTTTACCAGATTCACGCTTCCATTCAGTGCTCTATCACCAGCATGACCTGACTCTGAACAAGTGAAACTCATATATAGGTCCCTTGGCTCCTTGTCCCTGATCAGCGAATTGTTAGCCCCAAGTTTGAGTTACGGCGCGTGGGACATGTGCGTTTACGAATAAGTGGTCCGCCATGCTCTAATGAACGTAGTATAGCATCTACTACTCATGCAGCTACCAGATCAATTCATGTGAAAGAAAAGCATGGACCTTCTGTTCTCTTTGTGTCCTGTATGGCCAATGTATCATGGGAGGCGCGTGGCAAAAGTAGCAAGGAATAGACATATGCATTTCGTCGTCGAAGTCTGTTGCTACTGCTCAAGTTCGCAAGCGCCTGGAGCCGACAATGCACCATCGTGATACTAACATGCACTTGTGCTAGACAAATTGTTTCTTCGATCAAATTTCGCTGGTTCCATCCCACGATTTCTAGCCAAGCCAAATCGTTACGCCTCTTATCAAGTTGCTAAAGCCCTCGTTTCAAGCATCCACACCACCTAGTAGCTCGAGTCATCGCCGCCACTTTCCACAACGCCACCAGAGGCTGTGTACACATAGCTATAAGCCGGGTCATACGAAGCACTGGTGTTGACTGCAATAGTGATCCACCCGAACAATCCATCTGTGAGGTCGTCGGTGAGATACACATACTCCAGCACTGGGTCCGTGCCATCATCCTCCGTCTCGATGCCGAACACGCGGTCCTCGGCGTTGGTCGTCTGATTGATGGTGTTCGTGCTGTAGGGATACGTCGCTTCCACAGCATCAACGAGGTCCTGGTCATAGAATAGTTGGCCCACGTGTGGGACGGTGCCGCCGGTCAGCGTATTGTTGGGAAGGACGGTGGGGTTGAGGTGTGCTATCATATGCTATGAGAGAGTTTTCAGTTACACGTCGGAGGTTTTGAGTGTGTACGAGGAGGATCTATGCAACATACGACATGGTTTGTGCGACCAGAGTAGTGACCGGGGACAATCGTCTCGAAGGTGACCACGCCATCGTCGTCAGCTTTGCCGATACCACGGAGAAACGTGGTGTTGTAGTTGGACAGATCATCCGTATTACCATTGCCGGTTGCCACGAGGCCGGAATACACTCCCGTGGCGTTACAATTCCAAACATCCCTAAACAGATACAGGGGATTAGCGGAGGCCGGTCATGGTGGTGAGGAGAAAAGAAGAATAATGTCGTCCCATGACAACTCACCAGTACAAGTCCGTCAGAGGCTCGCAAGTCTCGACATCCACAAACTGCGCCTCCAACGTGACCGGCACACCCTCCTGATCCTCCTGGAGGTTCTCACGAATGAGTTCGCCTTTGACCCAATAGGGGCCTGTCTCGCCCTCGGGCGTCAGGATGCATGTGGTGTTGGTCGCGAAGATGGTCGTCTCAGGTGTATCGAGAGTATAGCCCAGTGTGTCTGTGGCGTTGTGGTCCGTCGCGAGCACGCTGTCCGTATCGCGCTTCCGGTCTCCCTTGGCTGCCCGGGTGGCCAGCGCTCGCTCGCGGTAGTACGCCGCCTTGTCGGCGCGGCGCTTGGCCGCGGAGTCAACGAGCCCGCCGCGCGCGTGCAGCTTCGACGCACATGAGTCCAGGCCTCGCCGCGCCGCGGCCCGGAACTCGCGCCTGCTGAGCTCCGCAGCGCGGTCGATGTGGTGGGCCTCCTCGCCGGGGTGGGCGACGGTGTTGGCGGCGAGAAGGGTGGCGGCAAAGAAAGGGATAAGTTGCATGTTGAAAATTCGGAAAAGATCTGGAGGTGAAAAAGAGCGTCTTTTGTAAAGAGTGTCTTAAAGTACTGCGGCAGTTCATAAGAAGCTAAGTTATCTACTTAGCAACACGCAAGCTGCCTTGCGATGAGACTTTACCCTTCTTATATGCTCTGAGACTATACATACTTCGTAGAGTATAAACTCTCTGCTTCCAGAAACGGTCCGTAGCATTACGTGTCGATACTCCACCGCGGTTGAACAGGTGAACTCTCCTGTGGTTGTATGAGCGTTGTCCCAGCGTAACAGTCCCTTTGGTTAAAGCTGCCTTTACCATGATCCAGGGCGAGTGACATCGAAGTCTCTGAGCCGGGCTTGCTTCGTAATTTCCCGGTACCCATACGTCGCGTCGAATCAATATGAGTCTTGATTCGATGCCCACTGAATATGTGCCCGAGAACCTCGAATCAAAGACTGTCAATCTTGGATGTCGCTCACGACGGGAACCCTGGGAGTCTCTTTGGTTTAGCAGGCATCGCAGGGGAGGCCGCGCAGTACTGCACGTAACGATTCGTACCTAGTTGGCATCAAAGATCGACATCATCCCATGCAGAGCCCATCCCGACACACTCGAGATTGCTTCATAGCTTTCAAAAGGGCGAGTGGACTACGCTGGACGTCAGCTCCCAGCCTCCCACGTCCCGGTCTTGCATACATACAAGGCTCCGCTGCGTACGATAGAACTCTTGCTCCTTAAGGTTATGTCACCAGACGAACACATCCATTCAGGTCGCGAGTATTTCCAACACAGCCTAAGCGGTGTACGCGTTCATCCCAGGGGCCGGATGGGCGCAAGCCCGGGATGTGGGAGTAGACGAAGATGTTCCAAAAAGAGCCGCGTGAACCCTTAGTCTTAGCGCTTCGCTCGTTTCGAAACATCTGGTCAAAGCAGGGATTTCCAGATTTATGCATCAATAATTATGGTTCTGATGTCGTTTGTGTCTACCTTTGTGGGGCTGATTATGAATAATGGCACCCGGGCTGCTGGGCACCAATAGCTAATCGGATGAACGCACATTACGCCCTTCAGCGAACTATGCTGGAGGCGGAACATAAAAACTCAAGTCTTTTTTTAGAAAGCAGCTACTTTTACAATCAAGTCCCATCTCGTGCGTGAAGCTCCATTGAAGCTTCAAGTACAAACCCGCAGGGCTATGAGGCACCGTTTTGGCGGGCCTTCGAGGGAATCAACCAGCCTCGCCCTCTCGCCTGCCTAGGACTTGGAACCCAGCACAAAAGTTTTTCATGGAGTCTATAAATTAGCATCGCCAACGTAAGAAGTATACTCACCCTTGTGTTTACTGCCTTTGCAAGACTTGCCCAGGAATTTTGATCCGAGGCTTATGATGGCGTTAAGTCGCAGAGGTGAAGGCTCAAAGTATGGATGACGAGCAACTACTCACATCCCTATAATACACTCTTACGCAGGCCACTAGCCCTTCTTCATCAGTCAGAAACACACACAAAAACAAAAAAAAGCGCCCGTATAGGTGGGCCATAGATGAGGCGAATGGGATGGATTCTGCGGCACGCCTCGTCGGAGGGGCTTTTCCGTCCAGCCACTCACTATCACTCTGCGAGGCATGCTGCTCAGCCGTCCTTCAAGGGCAAAGTGACAAGAAGCCACGGCCAAGTGGAAGCTTACAGCATCCCATAAAACTGTGCGAATGTTTCTCATCGACCTCGTAACCCAGGTGGCTCAACTTCACTAGGTCCGGTCTCATATATGCGGACAGGTATAGGAGATCTGAAGCTTTCTTTCGCGACACCAACCCTCACATAGACCACATTGATCACACTCCTTCGGAAATAGTTTCATAAACCCTATTCACTCCACTGTTGGACCTAACGATGATTTATAAATTGCGTTGTCTGTATCGCCCAGGGGCGTGTTACTATTACACGATGTATACCACTTGCCGGAGCGCGCATCGACTGTCGTCAGCCTGCACCACTATCGCGGACGAGTACAAATGCCCGTCTGTACGTACTTCTCCACTACGATGGAAGTTTTCAAACCCCAATCCATTATGTCGTATGATAAAGAGGCTGCGACAATCTTCACTTGGCATCTAAGCACCACTCACGCGCCATAGAGGCGCTCAAAGGAAACTAAGGTCAGCGTCTCAAGCATGTAACATGGAGCCACATACCTGAAATGTCACTAGTATAAGGATAACAGCATTCAAAGGAATGCGCATGAGCTCTGTCCAGTGGTGATGCAGTCGACTTTGAGTGCATGTCGCCCTCCCACATCCCTCCTGAGCCAACAGGAGACAGACATCAAAGTCCATTCATACCAAACAGCGCTTGATCGCTCCCCGAGCATGGCCCATCCATAACATAATTGGTGGCGCCTGATTACCAGCTCATGTTGAGACCATGCAGGCATATAAGTCATCCGATTCCAGCAATACCTAACCGCATGGATGTTAGATGCCTCCAGTATAGTCGATTACTTCTATCGCAACACTTGCACTAGGTGCGACCGGTGAAGTTGCCTCCCCCTCTCTTTCCCCCTAAATTAAACTGTAAGAGTACCCGGCCATCTTGCCTAGTCCATGGAAGACGTGGTAATAGTCAGTCGGGCGGTTGAAAATTATCCCCGGCAGAAGTCCATCAAGTGAGGGCACATCGGGGATGAGTCACCCGGCCAACACAAAGCTCCGTGAATTGTGGTGCCCGGGTAAGGTCTCCGAGCTGGACTATATGGTGATCTGATCCTAGTGCGACAAAACGAAAGCTCTCAAGATGTCGATTTCACAGGAAGGGTTCATCAGTTCCCGATCATTTTTTCTTATTCGTCTCTTGGGGCGGGTGAATCATTTTGTTTTTTCCGCCATTGTAGCATGTGTCTTCCGATTTTACCACAGCATATCAGCTCCGCCAGGCCAAGCTCTCTGGAACACAAGCGGTTGACTATTGGCCTTGCAGGCCAGAGAGTGACCCGGTCCACATGCTCTGTAAAATAAGCAGCTTGAGGAGGTAGTTTCGTCGACGCATGTAACAAGAAGCACAAGCCAATTCCTTCGTCTCATGGTAAGACAAGAGCCAAAGTTGAATATAAAGGTATTCGAGCTGTTGGAGAATACGGCTTTGCAAGTTTTGGTTTCTCTATTATGGCATATACTCTGCTGCGTATAAAGGGACAGCTCAAATTCAAGAAGGCGCCTCGGTACAGAGGTTGCTCTTTTCGTAGCTGCGTTTTGTCATACAAACGAGTTGGGATCGATCCAGGTCCGTCAAGACAGGCCCAGAGCTAGTCCTGATCCTCGTGATTGTCCAGAGTATATAATGTTAGTCCCGACAGAGGCCTAGGATATGGTCCGAATTCGAGGTGGTCTGCAGAAACTTGCTGCCCGTCAGCTTTCGCTATACAGGCGCCTGTTTCGCTGGCCTCCAGTTGGGTCCAGTCCCGTACCTGCTGCCGCGACCGGTAGTATTCCGTCTTTCATCATTTCGCCATTCCAACAGTCAGTGCCTCCGACCAACACCGCTCCCCTACCCCTGTCGTTTCACTACCGGACTACCGGACTCCAGGGCTTGATATTCGAACCAAGAAAGAAACAAATTATGTCCACACTCATCGTACACGGTGCACTCACACCTCATAGTTCCATGCAATATCCCATCGAGCCCAGCAGACACCTTCCAATGCATGCAAAACGCAAATACGCGCTTTTCGACTCCCAGATCCGCCATGCCACCTCTGACATGGTTTGATGATCGAGGTAGCGGAATCAAAGGCCTTTTCCCAGTTGCCGATTTTGATGAGAAATGCCCATGGCAGAAGAGGAACGTCCCCTGAAGAACACAAAAAAAATAAAAAAAAATAGGTATGAACGATAGTCCAGTGATGGATGGCGACCGATCAAAGGAAGCGAGCAATGATACTAATAATTGCTTGCGTCTTGCAAAAGGTCACCCCATCAGTTTAAAATTCCCGCCCACATTCCTGGACCCTCGAATCCCGTAGCAGAAACTTGAGACAGAGCTGCTTCAGCAGAGCAACAAATGCGTTTCCGGCCCTCTTGCGTGAGGGCTGCAACCTGTACTTCATTCTGGGAAGAAGCTGTGGGTCTGGCGATACAATCGTAGCGCAACAAATCACGAACATTTTCATGAAGCCCGGCATCGGTCGACAATGGGCGACTTCGCTTGGATCCAGCTTGAGGTGCGGATGTGGCTGGTTTCCGAGTTGCACGAGACGTCTGCCAGTTGTTGTGAAGCGCCTGGAGGGCTTGAGCAGCATCGTTGGTCGCATCGTCAATCTCGAAATCCCTTGTCTTTTGAACCGAATAGCCCAGATGCTCCTGGCTCAGTGGCCCAGTATAAGACATGGGCGAGGAGGTGATGGCACCATCTTCAGCCATCGAAGAGAGCGTAGCCCTCGTGCTGTACCTGTCACTCATCAGCTGCTTCGCGGAGCGGCAGCGCGCCTGTACTTCAAGGTTGGTAAGATCCGCCTTGACGTACGGCGCGCTAGCTAGCGAGGAAGCTGATGAGATTGAGGATGACCGAGAGGAACCAGACACGTCTGAGACCATCGATTCGGGCGAAGACATCGTCGAGACGGAAGTGGCCAAGGAAGGGCGACGTGAGGAGTGATAGTTCACAGGAGACGACGTGATACCACCGGGCCACTTGTCGATGATCATGCCGTTCTGTACCGAGCCGGCAGCGCTCACAGCGATACTCATCGCAGAGCCAGCCGTGTGAGGCAGCGAAAAGTCACGAATGGCACTGATTTGGGGCGTCAGACGCGGGGTCGGCAACAGCCCGAAAGCAGGGAGTATTCGAGTAGCAGACTGCACGGCAGGCTCCATGGTGGAGGGCGTCTGAATAATGCGCGGTGTCGGCGTATGATCCCTTGATCCAAAGTGGCTCGTTTCGAACGGGAATCCCCCCGGTTCTTCATGGGCTGCAGCCAATACGGAACGGGGTGATAAAGTTCGAGGAGACAAAGAGGGAACGCGAGAGCAGTTGCTCCTCTCGAGAGCGTCCTCCAGATTGTCCAAGTCGGGATGAAGCAGTCGAATGATTCTCTGAAAATAGGCACACTGCTTCGAGAACGAGTCCAACTGAGAGTCATACTCCCGCTTGGAGGTGAGCGAGCCGGATGTTGGAGGCGCGGGCGGCTGAGATGGGCTGTGCTTCATCACGCAGTCTGTCCAGCGGTGGTAGACCTCCTCAGTGATGTGGAGCTTCCAATTCACCGCGATGACGAACGCCATTTCATTTTGGTTGATTTCGTTGGTATTGAGGCCAGAAATCTTGCTCCATGCGCGAGCAGAATAGTTCCGGTCTTGAAGATATTTAGAAGCCAGGATGAGCGCCGCAAGGAACATCCGACGTCCACACTGCAAAGCACGGCTGGAGTGACAATCATCCGTCTGTTCCATTGTGAAATCGCTTGCTGGCAACTTGTCCTTGATCAGGACTAAATAGTAAAGGGCGACCTGCAAAGTTGAATAGCTGGTCCGAGATCGACGTAGCGTCTCCTGTATAAAGGTTCGCAGAGGCAGAACGCTCGAGTCCCTGGCAGCTTCTGGGCACAAAGGGGAAGAGTTGGGCCAGATCGCCATAACAATCTGAGTCGATGAATCTGGAGTGGGATTTAGAAAAAGCTCGATTTAGGAAAGACAGTTCTATTGTCGTCGCAGCTTACCGACAAGATTGTCAACAAAATTGAGCTTCCGCTCAGCCTGTCTGACCAGCGGGGGAGGGCAACCGGTCCGAGTGGTTGCAGTGCTCGAAGTGCGCCTTGGATTTAGCCGAAGCGAATGAGAAACGATAGGCCGACCCAGCGGTTTGCATGAGTCTTGCCTCCGGGACGCGTTTGCTCCGTCCACATCTTGATAGCATTTTGAGAGGTTGTTGAGGGTTGTCGTGGTTGGATCGTAGTATCCTGAAAATTGGGAGGGTGCATCAGAGCATACCGAGGCCGTTGCGGAGGCAGTTAGTGTAGAGGCGTATGGCACGTTATGGCTAGCGTAGAAGTCGTGAGAAGAATATTCAACGGCCGTCATCTTGAATTAAAGTTGTCGGTCGAGAGGCAGGGAGATGTGGGCCGATTGGTCGAACTATTTCGAGAACGTCAAGAGGCTTAAATTTCCCAATCGCTATATCTGTCCAAGCCGGATCTTCTTAGGCAAGAGCCATTTTGTATCACGTAAATACTTTTGCGGGTTGTACGGGTTCGATATTGAAAAGGCGGCGGTGGGTAGAAGGGAGGTAATGTCGTAATGTCGAAAGTCTTGCCAGGGGACTATGACAAGAGATGTTGATAGATGGCGAGGTACCGCAAGGCCAAGGTAGTTCTGATGCAGGAGTAGTATGTCGGCGGTGACATGCCGATGTTGAAGGGGGAGAGGCTTTATGAGGATGGTGAAGAAGACCGAACTGTCATTGCTAGTATGAGTAACTTGATTGGTGTGTTCAGAGGCAAAGGCCAAAGAGCATGCGGTCACCGAAGCCTGGAACCCCTGGTGGAGGCAACGGAGTCAGACTCCAGGCAGTGGCAACCAGGCTGAGGATGTGAACCCGTGAGATAAAAGGTGACGGAGAATGAAGCAAGAAAGGAGGCGGCGTATACGAGGATGACGATGATGTCGGAGAGAGTAAAGGAAGGACCAGGCGTGGCAGCGTATTTCTTGTCATGCGCTGCTGAGGAGGCGAGGCTAGGTAGACGATAAAAGGCCAGGCTCTGGAGACGGGATTGGGGGTTTACATTATACGTGTCTTGGTCTCTTGATGACTCTTTTCCCAGACGGGTGGTTCAAGTGGCGAAGATCCACAAGTCTTTGCCGCTGGTGCTGAGGGACGCAGAACGGGAGAGGCCGGGGCAAGGCGAGACGTAGCGTATGAGCCAAGGGGCTGGTGTACCCAATGAGGAACTACCCCATAGAAGCAATCCCAACCAAGACAGTGGCGCCCCAGCCTTGGGGGATTCTTTTCTTGGTTCAAAGGCTATCTGGGGCTGGGCTAGGCTGGGCTGGGCTGGGAGTTGGGCGAAGACAGGGCAGACATGGGGGGTGGGTTAAGTTCTGGGTCTTACCTGTCGAGTCACAGGTCACCTAAAGGCGGGCAATGAGTCGTCGTGGGCGTTACGTGACCAGCCGGGCTTGGATGGGGGGCGGAGGCCACACAGTAGACTCAGAGGCGACAGCGGGAGCCTGAAAACGGGGCCTTTGTGTTGGGCCGTGAATGGTGTGTAGGAGTGGTGTGGCAGTGAGCACCTGAAGTGACAGCCCGAGTGGCGAGGACACCCCAAAGACTCCGAAACAGGAGATCCTTGGATCCTTGGAACCCGAGTGACTAACCGGAGACGTCCGAGAAAGAAGCAAGGCCGGCCGTCCGTATTCGAGCTTGATGGCAACGAAATTGCCCCGTCGAGGCCTCAAAATAAAGGGGTCAGGTGACTCGAATGGTTGTTGATGTACGTGATTTTGCAGTGAGGCTGGTTCATGGGTCGGCAGGCAAACGGAAGATTCGATAGCACAAAGATATTAAAGTAGTGACGATTTGCCCTCTGGTATTTTTCCAGTCTTGTCTCTCTCGCGCAGGAGCAAGTGAATGCCTCACGGGAGAGGAGCGAAGAGACCTGAGGCTGTAGTAGACACGGGACTGAAGTGTCGAAGGATGTGGTGTTTAAAAAGGTACGGAGATGTGGCGGATGGAGAGGAGATTTGGGCCCGTTGAGCAACGAGAAAGGTAGAAATGAATTCAGAATAGCGCCAGATATCCCCGCGAAGTCATAAGAAAATAATTCAATAAAAGAAAAGAAAAAGGTTCGGAAGGAGGAAGATGAGGGGTATCAGATCAGGTCAGATTGACACTTTTGCGGGAGCAGAAGCAGACCTCAAAGAGTCGCTTTGCAAGATTCTAGAGGATCGAAACGAACATATTGACTGTTCGTTGGTGGGAAGAAGGGGAGAGAGGGCGAGGGGATTCGCGGGCAGGGCAGCTGGTTCTTGTGGCACTTTTGACCTGGGAACCTGACAATCAATCAACTGTGCTGGTATTGGCAAGTTCAGCCCAGGCCCGGCCCAGCCCAGTGTGAGTGTGCACCGGCCACCGTTACATGTCTCGCACTTGCTTCCATTTGCAAAGTCTGTGACTAGAGTGGGAAGCCGGCTGGGGTAGGGGTGGCTTGGGCCAACAAAGAATGCTGGTAACATGCCTGCACAATAGATGAGGCCATACCCAATATAGTTAGCACCGCTTGCGCATGCATAGTACAGGCCGGCGGCGCAGGCAGACAGGCGACAGGTCATGGTAAATTAAAGCAGGGCACACCTGCACTGAACTGATCAAAGCTGCGGCAAGTTGACAGCGGAAAATGGACAAAGAAGACGAGGGGTGATGACTCTGTTGTTTCGTTACCTGTCCTGGGTACCGGAGCATACGACTTACCATAGGAGGGACTTTTCCTAGATGCTAACAGTATCACACACCATTGTACTATAGAATCAAGCAATTATGGCTAGGGAAGTGGTCATCTTACCGAGCGAGTAATCCTCTCACACCCATTTTAATTGTCCAGAAAGGCTGAAAGGTGCTAACAAGCAAGCAAACAGCCACACCGTCCCTCTGCCCACAATCATTTGCCTGCCCTTAAGGATTGTGCGAAATATTTGAATAGTACTAATGAAGGTTCTCGTGGTGGACGATGGCGAGATTGCGATGATGTCAACTTCTGCAGCATCCCTATATTGACAGGAACACTTGTCAAACACCAAAATGATGGAGACATTCGTGTACGCAGGACCGCCGGGACTGCGTACAGCCACCTCGACCCGCAACCCGTCTGGCCCGACTATGCCCTTTCTCTTCCCCCCCCCCAGCAGGCCGGAAATCCCAGACCCAGACTCAGATCCTCTAATTTTGGCGTTGTCACACGGCTGTAGCCTGTGCGGTTGTGCGGAACTGTTTCCCCCCCCTTTCATATCCATGATAGTCATCAGCTTTCCAACACCACTAATGTATTGAACATTGTAGCAAGCACCTAATTCTGTCGTTTCATCCATTCACGCCAATTCCACGCCTGCGGCACAGCATTGCCAGAATAGCACAGCCCTGCAAAGTCTGCCTTGGCTGTGGATTCATTCAGGTACTATACTTATACTTAGATTGGCGGTATGTCCAGTAAAATGCGGGTCGAATGCTCTCTTGAAGCCAACCGCGTACGCGTTGGGTGGTCTTGTCGCGTCGTGTCCTGATCTGTCTCATCTATTCATGGAAAGCAAGTGAGTGCAGAGGGCAGATGGCAGATGGCAAATGGAACAAAATGGAGCAAATGGAAGACTGCCTGGCGGTGCCTGGATATGTTCCCATCATCACCACCCACACGATCCACACTTTTGCTCAGGCTCGCCTCCATCATGATACAGCCGGGCCTTCGAGAACATTCATTGTTCACCTTTTGGCTGCTTGGGTGCTCGCTTCCACCTCGCCACCACCTGCATTTTCACCATCCTTCACACAAACGAAACCTTCCAATCTGCCGGCCCCTGTTACACACGCCCAATGACACCCGCCCCGAGCCTTTCCCCGCTCCACCCTTCTCAAGATCTGATAGGTCGACTCGATGCCTGCGTCCAGCATGCGTCGATGGTCCTTGTGCAAGGAGATCGTGACGCTCAAGTTTTCCTGAACATCCTCGCCAGACCGACAGATGAGTCGACACATACAGCGCTCATGGCTGCAACCCTTCTGAGCCTATCAATCCCTATCGGTAATTTGAAGGTGCCGCTGACATAGAATGATGGAATCTACGGGGCCTGTGAAATTTGTCTTTCCCTCTCACCAGCACTCTGCCCAAAAGAACAAGGAACAAAGTGAATCACTTTCTCCCCATGTGTGTGCCATGTGGCTCAAAGATGCTGAGGATGGGGATACTTGCGTATTCCCGGCCCGACAATCAACTTCAGACGAGGCACCAACTCGAAACACTTTGCACCCGATGTGGGATTTCTGTCAAGCATCGCTGTTGTCAAGATTGGTCACGCCGACCAGCCGCTGATTCCAAGTATGACTCATCAAGAACCGAAGCAACCAAACCAAGGCAAAGCCAAAAAAAAAAAAAAAAAGTTTTTGATGCAGCCTTTCAGGACGAAATACTGCTAAGCCTAGATATGTGGGAGGTGGCCTTAGATTATTAATTATTATTATTGTTATCATCACCTTCTACAATACCGCCTTCCTCGTTGCTACTATAAGTCGCCGAGACAAGTTTTTCGAGTCGACCGTGATTGTTCCAGGCCAAGAGATTAGCTTCCCGGCATTCCGTCGTTTTTTTTGGACACCGCTCATACCCGCCTCGACACCATCAGCTTGTGCAGTAATACTTCAGCGACTCATCGTGACCACAAGCAAAATAGGCAGCAGGCGCCACCAACAATTCCAGTCGACCGACTCGTGATGTTGGTGATATTGGTGCCGATGCCTTACCCGCGCGGTTGAACAAAGATTACTACCCTCGTGAGCCCTACAGACGTTGCATTCTGCACAACCGTTGGCAGTCACAACATCAACAACGTCCAACAACGGCGATGCTCAGGAAGACTTGGCTGATAATTACGGTAGCTCACTTGTTAGTACTGTAATCTGTCCCAACCGAATCGTGGACCTTTGAACGACAGGCACTTCGTTACCTCTTGTGAACCATTGTAGGAGCTTCTTCATCATTTCTAGAGACGAAGCTCGTATTTGACTTTGTGGAATTACACTGGAAGGACTGGTACACTTCATTTTGCCCGTTCGTATCTCGCCACCATTGGCTAACCGATCGCCAGACTTCTTGTGAACGGTAGGCAAAACGGTAGTAGAAATCTCGAGGAAGGCCATGGTGGCTAATCAAACCTCACCAATATCCAATCAGTCCACCTGCCGAGCTTCCGTCAGAGATGACCGTGCGCTGGGGCGAACACCCAGACATCAATAGCCTCACAAGCTCACTATTCATCATCCCCGGGGCCCGAGAACGTAGCCGTGGTCATTTCCGAGCTGAGCACCAGCGTCACACTACACTTTGAGCTTGTATTTTGTACATTGTGGAAGTGGCGTGGTTCTGAATCTGCAGTTGATGACAACCTCAGCAGACTTACGAGTGATTATGATAATAATCTGCCGAGTCCCATCATGGCTTAATCTCAGTACAGTCCCGCGGGCAAAGCTAGCTGTTATTCCTTGATGTCGAATGCGCAACGTGCCCTATATCCCCTCACTCGCGCCCGCCATAAGTTGCCACTTTATTGGCAGAGTGAGCTGACCATGACCAAATAGATGTCATTGGCAAACGATTGCCTGTTTCCCCATCATCAAATCTGACAAGGCAAACTAGTACATGTTATCAAAGCATCCTCGCCCAGTGGCCCGAAGCCTTGCGTTCATAGGCTTTCGTTCCTTCGAGCAAGTTACCAGCTGGCATGGCCAGGTGGCGAGTGCAGGGGTCGGACCGCCCTCCAACCTGAAGCCAGTGAGTCACTCGACCAGCGTGTGACCGATCTCGATGCATAGGTACTTATTAGTGATTTTCAATTGTTCTCGGATGATTCTATGAGGGGTTTCTGTTCAACAATGGTGAGACCGCTTGGCTAATGCTTTTTTGAGTGCAACGTGGAGTCTTCTGAGGTCTATTCACACTCAGTGTTCATAGTCACCAGTTGCAGAGACTGGTGAGGCTGGCGAGGCGTTGCGCTTTCCATGTATCCCGAAGACGAAGGGCATGATTCCATCGACGGCATACTGAGCCTCGACTCCCCTTCTTTTTTTCTTTTTTTTTGAGCTTATTTTGTTTGTCTCTCTTTCTCTCTGTGTGCCCTTTTTCGCTTTGCTAGTCAGATGAAAATTTGAAATTGGTAGCCCAGCACTGGTGTGACTCCTCGTGACAAACCGGTGGCTCGGTAATCTCGGGAGAGGCAGCTTCTATTCGTAGGATGGCCACTACTGTGTAAGTCCGGCTCGGTCACGCGATTTTAGGCGGTGCGGAACATGTCAGCATATTCTATCCTGGGATGCGAAGGAGCTCACTCCCTACTAGTGCAGGCAGTAGAGAATTCCATTATCAGCATGACTGGTCTTGCATCTACTAAATGCCAAGATCGCTCGTCATGGAATTGCGGACAATCCTGCTGGCCAGCTATGACGGGGCCCTCGGCCGTGTTGCGGCGACCTGAGAGGTGTGCCTATTCGAAAGGATTTGCATGAAACTGCCCACCTTTGAGGATGTGTAGATTTGGGAAACAAATGGATCAAGATGGACTTGATCAAGGCCGGAAGTCAAGATTACCTGCGACGTGCTGAGTCAAGACGCCGCTGGAGTCGAAGGCAAGCTGCCAGAATCGGAGACAGTTTCTAGAAGTTTATCGTCGTTTTCGTGTCGTCCGCAATCTATCTCCTTGGCAATCACAGGCCACCTCACCGACGGCTTCATCTCCGCATACGTCGTGGTCAAATGGAGCATAGTAATCCCATCTCTTCAAAAGAAAGAAATAGAAGGGAAAAAAGGAAAAAAAAGGGCTCGTCTCAGTCGGACAGCACAGGCATCCTTCTATATAGCAGGCAGGTATTTCTTCCATTAGGCCCGTATCTTCACATGTCACATCACACATCTCTGCTTGATATAGGTAATTACAGGGTACAAGATCAAAGATAAGCCCGCATTTACAAGACTTAAACTCGGCGATGGCAAAGAGCTTCTCCTCTCTTTCTTTCCAACCAATTCATCCGGTTTTGTTCCCCATGGCCACCGCAAGAGACCAGGCCAAACCGATCTTTCTTGTGGGATCTGGTTCTCGTGAGGGAGTGCAGAGGCCAAGGAGACCGACCTTTGGATCAGCGAGTGCCACTTCGCAGCTATGTATTGGAGCGTGAAAAGACATGCCGGAATACGAACTTACTTCCACCACAATTCACACGACCTATGTTTGCTCATGTAGCATAGGGGCATTTCCAAGCAGCTGGAGAGAACTCGTGGTCGCTTTGCCTTTTCTATCTCTAGACATCAAATCATGAACCTGCACGTAGCCTCAGCCCACGACTGCTTCTGGACGTAGCGACAGTAGGTATCTTCAAGGCAGACTTTGATGCCATAAAGAGACCATGATCGGTCTGCTACGGCTCAGTGGCGACCATGCAGTAAGCACGGAGATCACTTGTGTCACTGGTATATAAAGGGCGAATGAAACACACATTGTGACCTATTCGAGACGTATGGCCATGAACAACGACTAAAACTGCACAGGAGCCCTGTATCTGAGCTTGAAAGCCCATTCTTCAGGTTCTAGCCGTCTATGGTCTCTGTTCCTTCTGTCTCCACTATAATTCCGCGACATCCTGTTACAGATTCTGTGCTGGCATACTGGCGTCTCCCAACTCACCCTCATTGCTGATAATGACAATACAGGTTCACGATGGGTGCTCGAGAAGCCGCTTCCAATGGGCAGGCTGTACAACAACTCAGGCAGGATCCAGCCCGTATGATGCATATGACCATGGAAAGACATCGTTCGAAACGATTTCACTGCCCCGCGTACATATGTGGCTGACTCGACTGAACAAGCCACAGTCTAGAGCGATCATTTCCACTCACACGATAACGGCAATGGGCTATGTAGCTTTTCGAATATGTTGTGGTCGACAGGGAGTAGGAAACTCTACTAATTGTAAGATCGATGCCTCTAAGGTGCGTGAACATAGGAACATTTCCCAATCTATCACGGAATCGAAACTGACATGCTTATGTCTTCTAGATTTTCCCAGATGCGAAATAGATCATGTTAGGAGGCTCGGACTGACTGAGTGATAGGACGAGGGGAGTGGACTATGGGTTTGTTTGGGGGGCGAGATTGTCTAGGTTACCATAAAAACTGTTGCTTCTCACTATTCTCAGGAAGGACTTGTCTTCATGTCATCGACGTCGCGTCCTTCCAGCGCCATATACTGATGTCGTGCTCAGATATCTCACTTGAAGGACACTCGAGAGCCGGATTTGCCCGATCAATGGATTATATCTGGGAGTCCTTGACCACTTTACCCCCTCCGTTTGCCACAATGGTGTCGCCATGCTCACGTTGCTTCTATTTTGACAAACTCATTAGAACCCTAGCCTGCGCCCTCGATTCTCGAGAGGACCGGGCCTAGTCACTTCGTCAGGCCGCTATGCCACCACCATTGGTGACGGTCAAGCCAACTTTCCCATGCCGAGTCTCGCTGGTAGCCCGATTACCGCAGTTGGCAAGTGTGTCTACATGCTCTTGTATATTTGTTACTTCTTCAAAAGAGTCGTCCACTGTTGCTAGAACGGCATGCACAGGTATTTTCCTCGACGTAACCCCGTCAACGACGAAGGCAAAGCAAGTAATAATGCCCTGAGATACTGTACCGAAAGTCTTGCACTGGATCACACCTAGCTGCTTATAGACCTCCTCTGATATTCTGGCACCCTAGTAAACTTACTAGCTCAAGAATTTGCACTCATGTTCAACGTCAGACTCGACCCGGAACAGAGGTTGATGTCACCACAAGAGTCCGTAGCGCAATGTTAGTCAGTCTGTACTAGTTGTTGAAGGATGACTGAGGGTCTGCCCCCCAAGAAAACCTCGCCAAGTGGCCATGGTGAAGGCATGGAACAAGCCTCTTTCTCCAGTCTACGGAAGATTGTCATGTGTTCAGACACTCAATGGAACAGGGCAAACCCGAAAGCACAAGGTGCTCGTTAGCAATCCATCATAAAGTTAAGTTCTGACACAACTGACCTTTGTTGTTAATTTCCAATTGCCTCTTTACTGGTTGTCACTCGGGCCCGTAGCCAGTGCGGTAGGAAGAGGACCTCGAGAGCCCCATTTATAATAATGTCTAATAATCAAACAGGTGCTCGAATGATCGGAGGAAGGCCTCTACCAGATACGTAGGTACAGTTAGATGATCAGATAGCAGAAACTTGCAAAATTCAATGACTTTGCCTGTAGACACACCTGCCTCAAGCTGTTAATCTTGGACATATCGCCCGTGGGAGGAGTTTCACGGAGAACATGCACGGAGGGACGTCCCCGGCCCTGGTCAAGACCTCCTATTGCCTTGTAAACGAGAGAGCCATTTGCCCTACAAATGCTACAGAAAAACCGGCGGTATGCCTTGCTCTTTTGGATCATAAAGGGGAGTGAGCGACGAAGCAGACCGAGGCTCTCTGTCCCTCACCTGGATAAGGCGAGAAGGCAGTGTCCAAAGAGCTCTCTATTCCAGTGCAGATCAACGGCTCGTTTCTATCTGCTCACCTTCACATGACGCACGACGAGAGGTCGCCACAACATTGGCAATGATGAGTTGGATTTAACACTCTCAATACTCAACAAACCAGTGACACGGGACTTGCATAACATCGCCATTCCATGTCAGCTCAGACCGCATTCTGAGCCCGTAATCCCAACTCAAATTCAAGTCCTTGAGGCCGACATGTTACTCTCTCGTGAAGACATGACTGAAGCTATTGAACGGAACGCAACTGAAATCCATTCGACTCAGGGTGAGCCCATGGCTGACTACGGTGAACTCGTACAACTTTCACTTTTCCGAAAAGCATAATATCAAAAGCCTGAGTACGTATTTTTCTTAGTGGAGCGTAAGTTTGATAGGGTGATACGCCCTCAAGCCGCTCGTATTGCGACAGATTCCATAACTTTCCCTTGAGCCCGTTCTTTTCGTTTTGCTTTTCATAATGCTGCATATTTTTCCTTGCAAATTTCAGACTGCCTCGCAACAAACTGAAGGCAAGTCACCGCATCTCGCACCCAGCATCAAAGCGCTTGGACCTTAGGAAGCCATGTAAGTGCTGGCTTCGATTCCTTCCGCGGGGAATTCACTGCGATACCACTATTAGCTGAATGTGTCTATCAAGAGGCAGTCGAGTGAACTTACGGAATGGCGACCTCGAAACGCTTTCCAATTGCAGCCAGGACCTCCTTGTCTTGTTCCTGGCTGACGAAGGAAATGGCCAGACCCTTGGTACCGAACCGACCGGCACGACCCACACGGTGGAGGTAGGAATCGGCGTCACCTGGCATATCGTAGTTGATAGCCAGGTTAATACGCTCAATGTCAATACCACGACCGAAGACGTCGGTGGCAACGCAAATGCGCTTGTTAAACTCCTTGAACTCCTTGTAACGCTTGATACTAAAAGGTTGTCAGTACCTGCAGGTTCAACAGTGATGTGACAAGTGCCGACTTACCGCTCTTCTTGGCTGACACCAGAGTGAACAGCGATGGATGGGAAGTTGCACTCCCGTAGCAGCTTATCCAGCTCGGTCGCACGGATTGTACTCTTGACGAAGATGATCACCTGGTTGAATTGCAGGTCGTCGAGGAGCTCGTTGAGCTTCCGGTTCTTCTCACGCTCTTCAAGTGGAACAAAGTACTGCTGCAAGCCGTGCAGGGTCAACTTGGTGTCTTCATCTACGTAGTGCTCGGTGGGATTCTGCATGAACTTGCGGCAGATGGGCTTGATCTCGTCGGAAAGGGTGGCGCTGAACATCATGACCTGCTTCTGCTGAGGAGTAGCGCGGAAGATCTCCTGCACGTCGCGGCGCATGTCTGGACTGGTCAGCAACGGGGCTCAATACCTTTTTGAAGGCCTTTCCGGACTTACCAATTTGGTCGAGCATCTTGTCGCACTCGTCGAGCACAAAGATGCGCACGCTGCCCAGGCGGAGGTGTTTGTCGCGGACGAGGGCGTTCAGACGACCGGGAGTGCCGACGATGATGTGGGGGTGAGTATCCTTGTTCTTCAAGATCTCGGCATCCTTTTGAATGGGAGTACCGCCATAGAAGACACCGGTCTTGATGTCGGGCATGTACTTGGAGAAGCGGTTGTACTCGTTGCGAATCTGGAAGGCCAGCTCACGGGTGTGGCACATGACCAGAACAGAACACTCGCCGGCGACTGGCTCGACTTGCTGGAGTGTGGTGAGGACAAAGACAGCCGTCTTTCCAAGACCAGACTTGGCCTGACAAATAATGTCACCACCGAGAAGGGCCTGTGGGATACATGTTTGCTGAACTGCAAGATCGGATCGATGTTAGAATATGATCTCGCAAGGTATGAACGGAGGAAGACGGAGAGGTGAGTCGGTAGGCCCGTCCATCGTCGCAGCAAAGTTTCTCGTCCCAGCGCAAAGGCAAGGATAATCGTTCGTCGTATCGCACCGCATCGTATTGCCTTCCCCAGCCCCCAGTAGCATACCAGGCCAGACTAGGTGGACCGCAGCCTCACGTCGTACAAAGGCTCCAAATGGAAGCTTTGCCGAACGAGCTAGTTTGGTATATCAACTTCTGACATCCCCAAATACATGATCTCGTTACGCAACCAGGACGAGCGCCCAAGGCGCAGTCTCTAAGGAAGCTAGTCGACATAGTCTGCGAAGCGCCGCTTCCAAGAGAAAGAATGACGCCTCGAGCAGAACAAAGCCACCGCACATGTGCGGGCGAGATTGCCCTAGAAGAAAACAAAAAAACCATGGGCTCGATGCTCATGGCGTGCAGGTTGCTCACTTATTCCTCTCGAGGAAAAAGGCAGAACCGTATATTTTGAGGGCGACGCGGAGCACCACCACTTCTCCACGCTTGGCAACCTTTATTTCAAAACTTGACGAGTATTCTTTGCTTTGCGAGATGGACGGACCGTTTGTGGCATGCAGGAGGGGCACGTGTGTAACGATAGGCTTTAGGTAGGCTGTATGTATGGAGTAAGAGTGATTGGTTTTCAGGACTGACCCTCCGAAGGATGCTCGAAACCACAGTCGGTGATGGCGCGGATAAGCTCAGGCTTCAGCAGGAAGTCGCGGAAACCAGTGGAATGGATGCCGACATAGGAACCCTTCTTGTCGACACTGTCGGCAGCGGCAGCCTCGGCTTTCTTGCCGTTGGCCGGGGCAGTAGTCTTCTGCGTCTCGAGCTCCTCGTCGGAGTAATCGATGAGATCCTCTTCAGCAGACATATTGGCGGTAGTTGATCAGGTAAACGGTCAAAGCTGGGTGGGTTGGTGGTAGGGAGGATGAGAGGTCACGTCGAGTGCTGGCGCGCAGGTCGACTTCGGTCGCGAGGCTGGGGTCAACAAAGAAGAGAAGGCAAACAAAGAGGAAGGCGAGCGCAGAAATAAAGTACTGCAAGAAGAGAAGGAAGGGATTTGATGATGCAGGTCGCAAACCGAGGCTGAAGCGTGATGATGGGAGGTGTACAAGTTTGCGGCAGGGCGCGCAGTGCAGTCGGTGGATGTGAAAGAAAAAGGAAACGCAGGAAACAAGCAACTCAGGTCGCTTCTTCTTACTAGGCCTGGGGTCAGGTTTGAGCTAAGGTAAGGAAGGTTTGTCAAGGCTGCCAGTTGGAATGGAATGGAATGCAGGGGGGGGGCGGAAGAAGAGCACGGGCCTAGTGTTATTACTACCGTACTGTGGCACTACTACCTCTCCGTAGCGTTGCCTGCATTGGCCGGTTCTGGGCAACCTTGAAGTGCCCCAGGGTTAGATGGCCCCCTAAGCCCAATACAGTTAGTATTACAGACTTGTTCACTTTTTGACCCTGCGGATGCTGTAATAAAGCCAACTCAGGAATCATCAGTTCTTTGATGGAGGACGCAGGCCTTTTATGTCAAGCTACACGTCCAATATCCCATCAATTTATTCTCAGCCATTCTTATGCGGGCCGCGAATGGTTTTCTCTTCAAATGTGTCACTCGAATTGAACAAGTCTTGATATTCCCGACACCACTTCAAGACACACGCCATGGCCAAGAAAAAGCCAGGACAGGTGCCAAATCGCCATATATATACTCGCATCTCATTCCTCTATCAAGCAGCAGCGTGTTTGGCTCCACACCCTACCACCCTAACTGATCTCGCCACGGCCAGCCGGCATCTTCCACAGCCTGCTCACGCTCATGTTGGCACTGGCACTGATGGCGCCACCAACATGGACCATCATGACGACTGCAAGCAAGTCCAGGACAGCCCACTCGTCACTACAAACCAGAATATGTCGCGCAAACTCCTGACTGATATGCGCGCCATCACGCAAAAGTCCGTCATCAGGGCTAGCCCGCACGTCAAACGGTCTATATGCAAGTATTGCGATTCTCTACTTATTGAAGGCCAGTCATCGTCCTCGGTAGTCGAAAACAAAAGCAAGGGCGGCAAGAAGCCGTGGGCCGATGTGCTAGTCATCAAGTGCCACACATGCGGCCGAGAGAAGCGCTTTCCAGTCAATGCGCCGACCCAGAAGCGACGCCAACTTCGTCAAAACAAGAAACAGAACGTGACAGACCTGGTCGAGCCGAACGCTGCATCATCAATGGACGACCAGTCGACCTGAGTGCCGCCGATCTTGAGTAGCTTTGCTGCATTCTCTCTACCGTAGACTTCTGCAGACTTTTGAGAAGACCCCAAGCCCTGGTCCATGATCTCCAGCACCCGGCATACCTCCCTTCTCCAGCACGTCCAACCTGCTCCCTTAATTTGGATCAACGCTACTGAGCCTGAGACTCTGGCAGGCCCTCCCAATAAGGATCCCACCCTCAATGTGGTGATGGATGGGGTATGCCGGAGGCCCTCATGATGTGCATCGCAAGACTGCGGAGTTGGAGGGAGTAGTAATTAGCTAGAAGCCACCGAAAGATCACTAGCCAACACGCCAACTTACGTCTGGTCGGGACGGGATTGCGCAGCAGTAACAATGGTTGGGTAAGCCCTCGCTATCGCGGTGAGTGCCCGGTGGCTCAGTTTTGGCCACTTTGCTGCTGCTCCTTCACGGACTCCTCCCCTAGCACCTTACTGGCCGCCATAAACCTGCCTCGCAAAATCAGTCATAACACCAAAATAAAGGCAGAAAGAATGGGATGACTCACAGCCCGCCATGCCAGCTACCAAGTCCTCGCATACATTCAGCCTGGACGCTGGTCATCCGGAGGAGGTTCTCCGTGTCGGCAAGGTTGTTGGACAGCTGAGCGAGCTGCTGATGCAGTTGCGTCTAGAAGGGCGCGGGTTTTCAGCATTAGGAAAGCATTCATCAAGCTCATCGTAGCTGCATACAAAGGAGAAGGTCTAAACATACCAACTGCCTCTGCTTGACTGCGTTGCCAGAGGTGGCCATCGAATGCCGCTGGGTGCTCTGGTTATTATTCATCGTGACAAAGTGTCAGCGACAGCCTTCCGCGTTGTGACAGTGCGCTCCTATGAACAGACACGTTTTAAATCCTTCCAAAAGTCGCACAAGCCGTGTTTCTAGCGCCGTGCCAACGAAAGGTATGTTGTTGACGCGACGCGTTCATTCAATCATGCAACTGGGACTGTGTCTCTTGATTGGTCGCTGCCGACTTAGTCTCAGCGCAGACCAGCTCTCTTGCCTAGGCGGGCCGCAAGACATGGGACTACATGTTACCTAACACCACACAATATCAGCGCAACACTTCGCTCCGAGATGTGCGCCCTTCTCAACCTTTTCTCACGCTTGGCACTCACTCCGTCCTCCTTTCCACCAAACTTTAAAACACCAACAAACACATCTTTTCACCGTAGTGCACAACAGGTGCATAGCAATAATGCCCTCTTCCCCGAAGCCCTTGTACTACCCCAGACGGTGGATAGCATCTCGCCGTTCATGCATGTTAGTCGGGCTACTCGGCGCCAATGCCAATGTCCGTGGAACCGCCCGCCTTGCCATGATTCTCACTGATACGTGTCCGTCTCTCCCACATGAATTGCACAGGACAAAAGTACCACGGCTTGCTAGGTGTTGACACGAAGGACTATCCCCCCGGTGCTGGGCGCTGCATACTTGCGGTGGACCATAATTTCCTACCTCCCACAAATTCTGCGCCAATGTCCGCCGCTATGTCACGGAGAAAATTAAAAAAGATACGAGCGTCTCCCCCAGCACATGTCCGATCCGGGCTTTGCCCTCGCCCACGGGTTCCCCTTGGTCGTACGTGCCACGGTTTCCGAAACAGTATGGCGTAGGCATGTTGAGCCGCCCGACAAACCGGTACCATTTTGGTATGTTCGAAAGAGGACCAAGGTTTCTGTCGGCGGGGTTGTGTAACAGCAATATGCATACATGGCAGAGTGTGGTGGCACGGCGAAGATGCTTGCTAGTTATACCAAAAATCTAAAGGCCTCTCAAACTCGGATGCAGAACAGACGCTGGGCTGTAGGTCTCTAGGTACTTTCTATCATGTCCATCTACCGTAGGTTGTTCATGTCACCGCGCTATGCCTACCGTACCGCACTGTACATAGGGCGCGTTTGCAACGGACTTGGATGCCACTAGAATCACATCACTGCGAAACTTGGCGGTAGAATCCTCTGTTCTCTGTATGTCACTGAATTACTGTCCGCCTTGATGATATCAGTTGATCTTCTTCTATCGTTGTCCCGTTCACACCCAGTTATTCCAGTATTATTCCCTATAATCGGGCCCGAAGATAATCATCCCTAATCTAGCCACGCAGTCGCAAACATTAGCGAAGAGGAAGATAAGAGCCGAGCAATGCGGCCTACTGCTAATCAAGTGCCCAAAACAGTGGAAAAACCAAGACGTCTTCCAAGAGCGCAAAGACCCAATCCCGTAGACCAAAAACAACAGGCACACGCGCTCACTGCGGCGCAGATGCTCATTAGTACACATCTTCCATCAACATGGCCAATAAGTCTCCACTCGAGGCATGCCACCATCTGTTGTTCCACAAGTTTATCCCCGTACAAGCTATGCTGCTCCCTCGAGCATTGCAAACTGCAAATTCTTCTCTCTGGGAAAATTCGTCCTTATTCGGGGTACATGTGAGACTGTAAACCAAAACCTCGCCCCTTGCCGTCAATAGGAAAGGAAATAGAGTAGATAGGAAACAAGGCCATGCAAAGGAGCGTGTTTGAGAGAACTTTTGAGACGAAAGAAAAGTGTGGTTTCTGAACGACCACGGCTTTGTGTGTGTTTATACAGCAGATTATATCCCTCCCACTCCCATCTTTGCCCCCAACGCCCTCCACAATGAATCAACCTGATCTCCAGTCATGTTCAAGACCAGAACCAATCTAATGCCCGAGGACCCCTATTCTCTCAACAATCATGCCTTTGCCCTGACCTGGCCTGCTCGCAATCAATGCCAATACTGTCACAAACGAAGTGCTGTTCCACTTCTCGTTGACTGCAACCTCCTTCCTGATGCATGTAATGACTGAAAATGCAAATGTTCCTCCAGTTTCCCAGCAAAATCTGTTCTCGATTTCCTGGTAAAGTTGTTGGTCGGCTGGGCGGTGACAGTCAGACGCCAAATTGAAACGAAGACCGATCGGGGTGACTTGAATGTGCTGTGCTGTGTCCTGCGTGCTGTGTGCTGTGTGCTGTGTGATGTATTACCGAAAATAAATAAAGTATATCGTGATATGCTGTCTTCCTCCTGTCTGGTCGCACCATGCCAGAATGCCCTATGTACTTTCGGATGACTCCCACCCAATCCTCGAGATTCTCTCTCAACAGAATTATGTTTGGTTGGCCTTTATACGATTGTCGTCTTGGGTCCCCAGCGTCGACACGACCCCACCAGATCAAGTGAACCCAAGGACACCATTTCTTCCGATTGCGACTCTCCTGGAACGCCGATTACCTGTCGTATACATGCTGTGTGCCCGGTAACCCGAAAGCTTCGATTGCTCATGTTGTTGCGGATTCTTAATGAATCGTACGGTGGTGAGGTCGTGGGTGAGCAGTCGCCAAGTATGCCTTCACTTGAGGTGGACGTACTCAGAACACCCACCTAACGGAAGTCGGATTGCTACGTCCGGCAGAGATCAATCAAGGTCTTGTGAATATTTCGATTGCGTGATAGAGCTTTGCAATGTCTGGACGCTTGGAGCTCGAAGCCGCGTAAAGCCCCACTTCAGATGGCCGTACCCAGGAACGCGGTGCCTCTAACGTGCCGCAATCGAAGGGCGAGCCCCGAGGCTGCTCTGGCTACTATGTGCAGATGGAGTGTCCAGGTTGGTGGATTCACCACTGCCCGCGCTGGCGCTCGCACTTCCGGTCAGACTTGGGACAAACTTGCCCTTGGCGGGCGGATGAAGGTTGCTCACCCCTGCGTGTTGTTCAACTTGCTGCGGTGCTACTGCATTGCCATGGCCCGGAGGATACTGAGGAACAGGCTGACGGACACCATTAGGTGGGGACGGCCTTCCGTTCATGCCTGGACCATAACCGTTGGGCGGAGAAGGCCTGCCGCTTCCTCCTCTCATAGATGGAGCGTAACCGGGAGATTGACTCGCCCTCCGCTGGAACATAGGACTCGGTCCCCCTGGTCCATTTTGCCAACCCGCGTTGGACGTCATGGAGTTCGCTCGCGATTCGGCCTGCATGGCACTTCGGTCAACATGGCCATACCTGTTGTCGGTCATATTCATCAACGGATCGTCCAGAATGTTGGCAGTGAAAGGTTGACCTGGGGGGCCAAGCTGGCTTGAGCGATTTCGGCCGCCGAAACTGGGTCGGAAGCGGCTCCCTCTGGATGGCGCAACATCGCCCATCTGCGGGTTGTTCCGGAACTGCGAAGCTGAGGGCTTCTGCTGGTGTCGATTCTTTCGGGATGTGACGCTCATCATATCAAAATTATCGGGGTCTATCATAGGCATGGGTGGCGCGGAATTGGGATCAAAATAGTCCTCGTCGTCGTCATCGTCGTCGTACATCCCACCGCCAGGGGCTCTAGGTGGTGGCACTCTCCTTGGCCCAGGTGGTCCCATTGGCCCCATGGGACCTCGTGGAGGACCTCTCATCCTCATCTCCTGGTCTCGCAACGCCAGCTCACGCTGCCGCAACTGGTACTCGCGCTCCCGCAGGTCGATTTCCCCACCGTCCTCCATATGCTCCTGAAGGTTGGCAAGATGACCGAATTCTTCAGCCAAGTCTTCATCTACCGAGCCTCTTCTTGATAGTTGTTGGCGGGGATACCCATTTGCACCACCATTCATAGACGGCCGACCATACCCATTAGGAGCGCCTGCGTTAGACGACGGGCGGCGCATACCGGCAGGGGGGCCCAGTTGTGATGAGCCACGAGGCCGTCGCGGTGGGGGCATGCCATTGCCATTGGCCATGGACATGCCATTAGAGACCTTCCCTCGGGGCCCTGGCGCCGCGGACATGCGAGGCTGCGGCGATGCCATGATCATGGAGGTTGGCGACCCGGATGGTGGTGGAGGCCCTTGGGCTGCCGCGGCGGTGTCGATCTTTGGTCTGTTCCTGTTGACCACATTCAAGTGGTGGAGCATTGCGTACAGGGTCTCGATTCGTGGGACCTTGATGTTGGCTTCTTGCGCGAGCTTCACCGGAGAGCCCAGATATGTTTCCACCTCCATGGGTCGTCGTGCTTGAAAGTCTTGCCACATGATGCTCTCTGTCAGCGGTTGCCTTGTCATCTCATCCATGGTCTTCTGCTTAAAATCCGCATCAAATTTGCATCCATTGGCGGTTGCCAGCTCTAGTAGCTCGTCAATCACACCAGAGACAAGCGGCCGTACGGCGGGCATGGCGAGCAATTCCGAGTAACTGGTGGCTTCAAATATCACACTCGTGGGAAAGAAAGCAATGGGACTGAGATAGTGGTCAGCAATGACGGCAGAGCTGGAAGGACAGGAACGGACTAACCCAATGACGCGTTCGTACTGGTGCTGCCGAATATTCGGTGATACTTTGGCATCAATCTGGCCCGAACTCAGGGTCATGGCAAGGGCGGAGGCCATGTCATCCTGTATTGTGGCCGGTATATCAGCGTTTCTTTTGGCAGGACCAATCCATAGTTCCGTGGAGCCTTTCTGTTCGAACTCGCTCTGGCCGAGCTGTGTTAGATCAGCGCCTGCTACGAGAGAAAGCACGACATTGGTCGGATATCTTTCCTCGATCGCCGCCTCGATGCCAATGGTGTTCGTTGTGTTGATCAGGATGCATGTGTGATTGGGCACCACGACGGAGTCGATGACAGAAGCTAAATCGTAGACATCGGGAAGTGCTTTTACACAAAGAACAACGTAATCGAAGGCACCTTCTTTAGTATTCACGGCCTCTTCCGGCGACCTGACAACGCGACGAGGTTTGAAACGCTCGTTGCCAAATACTGCAGACCTGAGCAAGATCATCATCATCAGCACCCACGAAATTCCACCCATGGCCCCGGGGATGTGTAATAGACCAATGACCTGACTTACTTGAAAGAAATGCCATATTGTGCGACGTGCTCAAAGCCGGATTTCCAAACCAGAGTGACATCACAGGCGTTGGTCGCCTGTAACCTCCACGAGAGGAAAGCAGAGACGGCATTCCCACCCACTATGAAGACGTTCATTAGCTCCATGTCAGCCATGGCGAGACGATCAGTGACAGATGCGTGTACGCCGCATCCCTGGGAAGAACAAGCAGCAAAGCAAAAGGGTGGTGAGGATGGAGGTCAGGGAGGATGTAGAGGGTAGGGCGAGGCCGGGAAAGGGTAATTAGTTCAAGGGAAGAAAAACGTCTTCTAATATTCCGAAGAATGTAGTGTCGCACTTGCGGGAGACAAAGAGGGTGCAGACCAGTGAGGCGCTGCAACACGGACAGAGAAAGATCATCGTACAAAGTACGACGTATTCGGGAACCACGTACCTGATAGGATCTTCAGACGAGGTGATTTTGGAGCCATGATGGGACCCTAGTTAGTGGCCACGCGAGAGGCCGAGCTCGAGACAGCGGTTGTGCAGGAGGGCGAGCGACCCTGCGAAGATGCAGATGAGGATGCAGCGCTCGCGATTGGCAAGGTCGTTGGGAGACTCGTCAATGCTAATAGCTTGGTTCGAATGTACCAGGGCTCTAAAGCGAGGACCTGCAGCTCCCTTGCTATGGCTGTACCAGTGCTTGTACCGTCGTATACTCCTCTGTCCTGGTATGCTTTCTGGTGTCTTTTGGTATCCCGTTGACTATGCACCTCGACTGTGTACCCAACTTTCCAATTTCTGCTCCTTAGCTCTTGTCTCTTGTCTTCTGTGGCCGACGTCTTACTCCGAGGGGCGAGTACTCGTTGGGGTCGAGGAATTACGACCACGGCGCAGGCGATTATGGAGAGGCTGTCTCACAAGACACAGCACCCATTAAGCACGCGCTGTAGGTGTTGCAGGCGTAGCTGGGTGTTCGTAACAGAGGAGGAGGAAGAAGTTGTGGCGTAGATAGAACGTCGGGTGGCACCCTGGAGCACGCGAGAACGTCTGTGTTGCTGCAAAGTGGACGAAGGCGTCGGAAAGGGTGATTTTTGGGGGGGTTTATTAACGAGCGACAGAGCGAGCTGGTAGCGGCTGGAAGAGGAATTAATGTTAGTATTTCGGCCGGGACGACAGCTGAGATTGTCCTGGAGGTCGGTCGGACAGGTAAAAGGTGGTCCGGACGAGGGGGTGGTGATGGACGAGTTAGAAAAGGAAGCAAATGGCTGGCGGGAAAGCACTTCAGGAGCAGAAAAGATAGGAAGGAAGCAGGCAACGAGGTAAGGTGAGAAGTGTGGTTCGTGGCCGTGCACCCAGGCTCTAGCAGGATCTGGACGTGGACGGACTTGGATGAAGGAGGATCAGGGTTGGAAGGGTGGAATTGAGATTGCGCAGCACGCACAGCCCACACAGTCCACCAGCCCATGCCTACCTACCTAGACACAGACCACGAGCCAAACCTTCCTGAGCTGATTGCAGCCGACCTTGGCTGTGTTGGTGCAGACCAACAAGCATTGGAAGGGGGATGGGGGGGCTGAATCCAGGAGTCTTTTTGCCTGTTGCAAGCCTTACTAGGCCTGGCTTGTCCGAGACTGTCAGGTCCTACCCTGCTGGTAGAAACGAAGCGGAGCAGGGGGCTTGGATGGTGATAGGTCCCAGGGACACTTGCAGTGCCAAAAAGTTCATTTGTTGTTGGAGCGGGGGGGCTCCCAGCAGGCCGTAGCTGCTAGCCTGGGAATGGAATGTGGCTGTCCCTATTTTGGGCTGGCTTGATTCCCGGAGGTTGGGATCAAGAGTGGTGCTGGGGAGCTGGGCAACTGGCCACAGGGGCAAAAGTGACATCCCAAGCCTAACATTTACCCATTGTTGGAGACCTCAATACAACTGCTGGTGATCAAGATTCTTGGCAGTATTGGCATATATTGATAGTCGTATGGCAGGTACAGCTTGTGTGCATGTGTGTGAGAATGTGTGATCTTGGCCTTGGTCGTCCAAAAGTACAGCTAGAGACCTACTTACTCTTTGCTGATGAGAGGGACGATGCTGGTGGGCGATTGTTGCAGCAAAGTACCTCACCACTGCTTGTGTGCCGTGTACTACCTGCTAGCCTGGTACCTATCTAAATACAGTACGGACGGAGGTGGTCCCGTTAATGATAGAGCTCGGTGAGATAGCGCCCCTTTGGGGAATGAAGCTCAGGTGGCGGTTGGGCGTGTTTTGTGTTCTATGATGGCGTATGCTGCCTTCGGAATCGTGGGCAATTGTTGTGTTACAGAGAGAGATGCATAGCGGGAAGGGAGGCGTTGGATGTCTTGATCGGACAAAATTGTCATGGTGAAAGTTATAGACCAGGCTTGATAAAGAGAATCACTTGACACAGGAGGCACTGTAGTACAACATTCTTACCAGAATAACATCAACAATGACATGGGTGCTTGGTCTTACAACGGCCGAACAGCCTGCATTGGTGCTGTGTTTTATCAAGTGCGCAGGGGGTCTGAGTTTCGTGACTGGACGCACCTATTTAGGAGAGGCTCACCCAACGGCAACGACTGCCTACTACTACTATGTATGTGATACATGCAGGCGGGCGGTCAATAAGAAGGGATGAGTGGAGCTGCAATTGTTAGTCAGTACCTTCGGTGTACAAGCCGTACGCAATGCTCCGTATTACTGCGTATGTGAATGCACGCAGAGGATGCATGCAAATGGGGGGTGGATGCTGATTGTTTTTCACCATCCGCTTCTCGTGTTCATTTGGCAACACCGTACTCGGTATTCTGATGAGCCCCAGCCTGCATTCTAGAAGTATCTGAAAAGCAATCCAATGCCCATCACGTACACAGTAATTGCGTGGCCTTGCGCCTGGAAGGCCCACTTTCCCGCAAACCAGGATCATGGAAGCATCGAGTGTTGGTGAATCACCTGCAGATCCCGTGGATTGGGAAGACTGTCATCCTGCCTACTTAGCATAGTGCTTACAGAGTGGCATATGAAAAAGTATATCTCCAGCCGGTGCTCCACTGTTGATCATATAAGCAGGTATCGATTATATTATTTCACCACATGACCTCATTACCGTTCATCACATTTATCATACCTTGTGGTTTTACCAGAGTGCAAGTAGGCTGTGTGTGGTTCAAAACATGTACTATGTACAACACAAGAAGTGTGGTTCAGAACAACTTTGTCAGGGCAAGACTTGATAATTGACTTTGAAAATACCTAGGGTAGGTAGGTACTATTAGTAGCACACTGGGTCCTTGCAAATTCAATTCCGACAGTACCGAGTCTCTTCTTGACACTGACTGCCCGGCCTAACCTGACCTGACCTGACCTGACCGCCTCCAAATTGGCAATGACACAATCTGTTGCACCTCCAAGAATATTTACAGGTCTCATCTTGACAAAGACCCTATCCCGGCAACCAAATCTTTCATTCCTCTCCCACTCTTCCCTCTTCTGGGTACGACTACAGTACTATATCCAAAGTCGGGGTCATAACACATATGATATAGCGACGGCGATACGCGGGCGTCGTCGACCACGACGTGGTTTACGAGCATTATCTTACCCTGGTATCCGCTGTGGAACCCAACCATCTCGCGGACCGACCGCATCCAACTGGGTCTCTGGCCTAGCCTTGGCTTTGGATGGGGGGGGCCAACCGGGATCGGGCCCATATAAAATGCCGATCGACTTTGCACTTCACTGCTCTCGTCCTCGCGTGCGCTGAATCGCTCTAGAAACGGCCAGACGGTATGGCTGCCGAGTGGAGTAAATAGTAATGAAGGACGCTCTCACCGAGAGTCCGCAACTAGGTACCACATGTCAGAATCAACATCGCAAGAACTTGCCATGGAGAATGCGTGGGGCCGCTTCAACAAATGCAGTGCATTGTCGAAATTCTACGCTTCCACACCAAACGCTCTCTTATCCTGTTGTACAGTGTCGAATCTTCATCCTCATCGGCAGCGAACAAAGCCTCAAATGGCTTGTGACAATGCGCTACAGGCCAGAGATGCGTCGGCTTTTCCTCTTCTCTTTAGTTCCCTTTTTCTTTTCTCCTTTTTTTTTTTTTTTCCTCTGTGTCTCGATCTCATATAGCGTATGGTACGCAAGATCACCGAAAGCATCTCGGAGCTTTATCCCTGCTAGATCGACGTCCGGATATCCGGTCGACTGGCACGATCTGATCCGTAGTAATAATTCACTCGCCAACTCCATCAATTTGTGCCGCAGCTGCGCAGGTGCCCTTCCTGTCGATTACCCGGTCAGATTACTTGGTTCACTTGGCTCATCTCCCGTCTGACACCCAAAAGAAGCTGAGCTTATTGGGCAGCTACACATATACTCGTACTGTCTTCAAAGCTAAGACCATGCCATCATCTTGGGCCTATTGAATTTTTCTCGACCCTTTTCCCTGTGGATACCTAGTCGGTAAGGGGGCAGACGAATTACAGTTTTGGGCGTACGGTTGTGGCTTGCGCCCGTCTCTTATCTGCCACGCATTCTCGGCCCAGCAGGCCCAGCCGCCAGACTCTTGCAAGTGTCGGGCGACTTGTTGGGAGGCGTGCATCGTAGCGTTGCAAGACAGACAAGGTCGACCCTTTGTGGAATATGCAGCTCTAAAGCGTGGCACAATCAAGGTTGGCTTCGTATTCCGTGCATCTACCTGGGACCATGCAACGCTGGCTGGTGTGAACACCACCTCAGGTCGCATCAAGATGTCATTCAAGTTTTGTCTGGTGGACATCGTCTGTCACCAAGTTTATTTGGCCTTCCTGGCCCGTTAATCTCGCTCAACGCGCATTGCTAGCTAGTCACCACGTCCTGTGGGTAATGTTTTTACTTGCTGTATCGCCTTTTTTTTTGCCAGCAGACCCCCCTTTTTCCGTCCCGACCCACCTCAAAGAAAACGGCACAGCAGCGGCAGCACCACACAGTTTTTCCCTGCTCCAATGCAGGTGGGCTCACCAGAATTTCAATAGTCCCGGCACCGATCCATCGAGCATCAAACAAGGGCTTGCAAGTCAATAGCCGGCCGGCCGGTGAGATATCAGATTCCGGTTGGCGTGGCCGAGGAGGCGCGTTGCAGAAAACTTGGAATAGGAAATTGACAAGAATCGCATGTTGCTGGTATTTGCATCGCGTGCCCTGGTTCGCAGAGCGCGCCTCATCTCCCGGGCCCCCGGCCTCCTCCTGCTGGCCGTGCCAATGCCCCTGACATCTAACCTCCCAACCTCATGCTGGCGAGTCAGGATGGTCCATATGTGCCCTAATTTTTGTTTCTTTTATCGCCAGTTGACTTTCGAAACTTGTCCCCCCCCCCTTCCGAAGCCCCCGGCGTCAGTGACAGGCCTACACGCTTCTTTTGTTGATGGGACGCTTCATCTTGAAGTCCTTGGGGTTCTCTTCCACAATTGCAAAATGAGCACCCACAGTCACTACCCGGCCACTGACCGATCTTTAATTATATTAGTCGGCAATCGGCCCAGTCTACCCAGCGCCCCTCCGAAGGAAGGTGTGGAGCCAGCGACACGTCTCCGGGAGTCCACTACAGTGGTTCAATGACGGCATTGGCTTCTCAAGATGATGCATCCCGCCCATTTTATGCTCGAAACTACGTCCCAGCCACTGTCAACCACGTCGTCCAAAGTACGCAACAGACGCCTAAGCCTCTCTCCGATTCATCGCATTGTGGTTCCTGGCCTCGGCATTGAATGGGACGGGACGAACTACATAGTATACACAGAGTACCATAGTAGTAGACAATAAGCACCGAACCTGGCCCTAGACTATGGACGGCTACTCGCCCTGACCTGGGCTGCCGCTCTTGGCTCTTTGACACTGGCAGCACCTCCGAACCAGAAGGGCCTCATTTCGACCCGACCACGGCTGCCACGCCGACGCAGCCGCTGGGTTCGCTCCTCCGTTGTCTCCGCAAACATCCCAGACACTCGTGCCAACAGTATCCTTGTCCCCTGGCTGTCTTTTTCTTTTTTTTCCCCGATCCAACGGTCGGCCCTTAAAAATGGGCGCAACTCGCAGACTGGCAGGTGGCATGGCATGGCATGTTGCGCGCAAGAGACAAACGCGTCGCGTATGCATCAGAGAGGGACCATGGAATTCCTTTCCTACGCTCCTCCAATGCCTGCACGTATATTCCCTACGCTGAATCACAATGGGCTTAGAGGGCTTAGAAAGGAGCTTGCTGACGGTGTGCACACTGCCCTAAAAGCTTTCCGTACACTTATCCGCTGCGCTGGCGGTCAGGTTTCGTTGGTTACATGGCCTATATGTGCCAGGCGATATTGCAGCTCGCGGTCGCAAATGTCAGCTTTTTTTATTGCATTTGCTTGCTCCTTGAGCGTCCCCAACCCTGTCCAGTCCACCAGGCCCAGTATGGCATGCTGGACGACTTTCTTGTTTGGAAGGCTTGATTGGGACGAATCGTGAATGCGAACCTATTGACGGGTTTGCGATCAACTTCCCGCTTCTCCCTACAAGTGCTGAATCCACCCATTCCTGACACGCCTGAGCGCTTGCACCTATTCAAGGTCTCATTTCCGTGACTTGCTGCCCCTCACCATACTGCGGTAGCGAGGAAACCACGTTAAAGTACCGTATTATAACACTCCTTTTCGGATCATCAGTGCATCGGGTTACCCATTCGCAGAAAGTAAAACTTCAGCCTTGCGGCAGATCCACAATCCGGAGCTTTTAATGCGAACCTCTCGGGTAAATCACCGAATGACAATTCCACACGCCCTGTCTTTTGTTGTAGTACTCGCCCCTCCATTGTCGAAAACGCCGGTCCTAATCTCACGTCGACAAAGCTCGTGTGGCGTTATCGAATGAGAAAGCAACCTTGGAAAGCAGCAACGGAAGAGAAGATCACATCTTACGAACTTTGGTAAAGTAAGCAATAAGCGTAGCTACTCACTTGAGTCAACGGAGTCTCCCTCGCGCAGCTTCGCGGCCCGGTGTGACAGGGTAGATCTTTCTTTGACCCGGCACCGGGCGAAGCTGTCACCCACTTCGAAGTGCCGCACTCCCCAGCCTCACCGCTTCCCTTGTCAAGATGCCATCTCGAAATCAAGGCGCTATTAGAGTTTGCGCTCGGAGCCTGTTCCGTAGCTGTCGCATCTACATAGTACAACGATCAACCAGTGGGAAGCCTTAAAATCTATGTCGTGCAGAAACGGATTGGCGAATTGGCGAGTCACTCGCGCCGAGCATGCCGCGCCTTAGGTGGCTTACTGGTCTATAGGTTTTTTCTTCTTGCGGCTGGCTCCCTCTGGAATCCATGAATTTTGGCTAGGACAAGGGCAGCGGGCTTAGATGTATTACATGCTAGTATATTGTTGCTGTTGATAACAAAATTGCCGCTTGCTGTATGTACATCACGAATAAAATGGGTGACGACAAGAGGACCAGGGCTGAATTTAGCCAAAAATTGAATGCTTACAACTTTGCGCCGTTGATACTGTTGGTACAGGGGTTTTCATTGTGTCGTGGGCCAAAAGCCTGTGGCTTCGACCATGTAATCTTGGTCGCGAGACTGCCTCACATGCAATACTACCTACTTTCAAACCTTGACTTGAGGCGCTATTAATGTGAGGGCTTTCAGACTCAAGTGCACCAGCCATGGAAACATCATCAAGACAAGACCTTGCCCTCAGTCCCAGATCACCACGGCACGAACCGATGAAGGCGGCGCAAATACTCCGGCGAAGGGGGCCAATGGCTCTGCAGATCCAGGTCTGAATTTGCCCTTCAAACTTAAACAGCACATCAAACCGGACTCAACCACGGTACTCATCCGCGAGACGAACGCGGCTATAGGGAGGCATGGGCCATAAGTTTGCAGATCTGCTATTCCACAGGTCCACGCCCGGGAATTACAGTCTGCAGCGTGCCGTGCCAGCTGTCAAGGGTCTTCAGCGCTGGCCTTGGCAATTATGGCGTCAAGACTGAAGCAGACAGCCAGGGATTCTTCCGGCACATCTGGTTGAAAGTTCAATATAGGGCTCGGATATCTGACAGTCCGACTCCATGGGCCTGGGAAGTGGGCACGGTGAGTGGATGTCAAGAACCAAGCCATCATTTTGTCGTTCAAAAGAAGATTACCTCGCCTCCTGGAATAGCTGTACATGGTGTGGGCGTTGCAGTCGGTGGTTGGACAGACGCCGCATTGGGGCGATAACCCAGGTGGCACACGCTGAATGTCCGTGATCAACCGCCAGGATCAAGTTGTCAACATCAGGGAGCCTGCTGGTTCCATCACCAGCAACTTGGAGCATCTTTTTATCAAACATTGCCACCTCCTCAAAGAGCTCGACACGTTGCGTCGTCACTGGGAAGACGACTGAGGAAAAGCTATATGCAGATCTGCAAAGTGAGTATGCCGCCGAAATCAAACGCAGGTCTATACGAGCTGACCAGTTTCGCGACTCCATGCTCTAATAATTTGCTAATCCGAACTAAGACGCCATGTTGACCTTACAGTGGTCGAAATTGCGCGTATGGTGTGAGTTACCCCCAGCCAGAGATCTTCAACGTGCAGTGCAGATACATTAGCTGCACAGGAAAAGCTATTTTCAGCTACACACCTTGTCTCGGGAAGATAGAAGTCGCCGCCGTGTAAAACGGGAACGCAGTGCAGAGCTGTAAGTGTGTGTACACCCAGGCTGCATCTGTCCTGCACCTCGGAGATTTGGCACTTTATTTATGATGCATCAGTTCTTTCCTTTTCTTACCGCAAGTGGAAGCGCCCGGCCATGACCCTTTCCGGGAGGGCTCGCTGAAAGTCGCCTGTAGGCGGTTCCCTTTGTGTGCATGGCATCGTCCATGGTATATTTGTCTTTGCCACACGGGTGCTGATGTGGCTCTGATAGGATGTACTGATAGTGTCTCTACAGTAGAGGCTGGTATCTACTGTGAGTATCTGGCAATCATTCGGGAAGATCTGGCCGAACATTTCTGCTCTTGAGTGTATCCAGTTGTGTCGTGAGCACCATACTCTGCAACTGGCCTTGAAAAAAATCTGTAATTGGAACATAGTGAAACATTCCGGTGCAGCAGATTTACGAAGTTACATAGCCATAGAGACTCGCATGTATTCATTGGAGTACTCTTTGCTGCCTCTAGTGGATTATGTTTTCCAAAAGTCTTTTGAAATGAGGCATAACTTAGAACCCCATAGGTTCGCTGGCATAAGTCACTTTGAACCTCACTTTGCCATGGTAGTCTATGACTTCACGATTTCAAGCGGGCCCATCATCTACCATTCTCCAATTATGCAGAACTTCATGTCGCGAAGATATCGAGTCTGTTTTGGAGGGGCGGGGGCTGAACATGAGCGGTGAGGTCTCGTATTCAACGCATAGACAAATCTTCTCCGCGCGTAGTGCTGACAGATTCTCAAGCCACGAACTTTCACATTGGCAGGACTGCGAAGAAAATTTTGCTAGGTTTCAGTGCAGAATGGCAAGTCGTTGTTGACAAGCTCGCGATGACCGGAGCTATATCATGAGGGAAGCAGACCAAACGCAATGCACACACCGGCAACATTCTGAGTTATCCATTATAAAGGGTGGAAGCATTTCCCAAAACGCCTGCCTTACCAATACCGTCGAGCTCTGGATGCATTCTCTCGCGTATAATATCTACTCCAATTGAACGTGCAAGATGTCGATCTACACAATCTTTGCGCTGGGGGTCTCTGCGTCCACCTTGGTGACAGCCTCCATTTTGGGCCACAGTCACTCGTTACCGGTCAAGAGATCCAATGGCATAGTCGCAGGAGAAAAGAACGGCACATCCTACTCCTACAACCTTACAACGACATCCGCTCAGTGCCCTACCCTGCTCGCAGCCGATCTTCAAACAAGCCTGGAGGAGTTTGACGGACTGTTCCCACCAGAGTGAGGAAAACACTTCTAACCCAAACAGGGGAAGACCTGCCCGCTAACCTTGACACAGGTACGATGCTGGTAGCTCTGGTAGTCAAGACTCCTGGGACATTGGTGCTTTGTACCTGACATATTCAGAGGGCACGTTTGCGTTTGACCTGGAATACACGAGTGTCACCCCAAACAGCACAGCCACCTGGATTGATACCGGTGTCGATATTGAGAACGTGTGGACTGCGGTAAGGGAAGATATAGTTCAAGTTTGGTCCGAAGGCACCAACTTTCAGTGGGTATGGTACGACATCAACAAGACAGTCGATGGAGTCAGCAACTACGCCGGAGAGTTCCGTATACAGATTCAGACACCAAGTTTCGTCAAGGGCTGTGATACTTCATGTGGAGGAGACTGTGATCCCAACATCTGCACTTGCTAGAGACTGCAGCAGGAGAAAGGATAGTCCACTTATTTCTGCTTGTTTGGGAGATGCCTTGCACTCAACAATACTTGTCAAAAAGCCACCCATCGTCTCGCACAAATCTACAAACTTCACCTTCAGATTCCAATTCCAATGCCCAGCACTCAGAAGCAATATGTCTAAGACTGCAGCGCCAGCGGCGCACCGATGCAACAGGCAGCATAAACGAGATGCTAGGGTGGGCGTTGTGTCACGGGGAACGTGGTGACCCGTCTTGCAGGAGAACTGTAAATCTCCGACGAGAGAAGGTTTCCCGCGCGCATGCGAGCCGTGAATCGGTCCAGACCGGTACAGAACGCCATGTGCCGATCATGTTGCTTCTGCATATTGTTCTCTGCTGACAGTGTTGCCATGTGACGTGATTCGACTCTATTCACGGTCGGTGCGTTCTCGCTGGCAAGAGTCGGAGGACAAAGGAAGGTCAAAGTGGGATAGTCCTTTGGGTTCGCGGGAAGTGGTTGCTTACACGGTGGAATGCAGGTGATGCTCGATTGCAACACCTCAAGGCGGCGGCGACGAAGATGAAATTTCTCACCTTCATCATCTCAATTGTAATTAATGAAGTCTCGCCTGTATCAGTTCAGGAGATGAATAGGGCCTGATTCTGTAGGGAAAGCAGCGCAGGAGTACCCCTAGCAAGTGTGAAATGTAGAAGACTGGGTCCGAATGGAGGCAAGAAATCCACAAGCAGATGTTGGGTATCGTGATAAATTTTTACGCGTCCGCTTCCCTAAGCAAAAGAGTAACATGTTCCTGAAAACGCCCCCGCCCCTTATTCACACCAGCCAGAGTCCAAGTTCGCCGCTTTCAACCTCTAAGTACCAACAGAAGCCATCAATCGCTTCTTGAGTTTGACAACTTTCGAAAGGTCCATCTTGCCGCCCTCACGCGGCATGTGCTCACCACCCACAACGCACAGAACCTTCATGCGCTCGTCGTACCTCAGGCCTCCGAGTAGCTTAGGCGTGATGAGAAAGTATTGAGAGGTATGCTCGTGACAGGCAATTTCCACCATGCGCTCATGAACCATACGCTCATTGCGAGGATCCATGCCCTGGTTGATCTCATCGACGACGCGGAAAGGTGATTGAGCCATAGCCTGAAGAGACATGAGGTAGAAGATGGTTGACACAGCGCGTTCACCGCCCGATTGGCGATGCTGATCGAGAACCTGCAAGGTCTCATTCTCCCTGTCGAAGGTACATTAGGTCAGCCCAGAGCGAGTAATGGGGATCTAGGGGGAGGTTGCCATACCTGAACTTGACTTTGATCTCGATTGCCCATTTCTCGAAGTCTTCGTCCTTATGCACGCCGACCTCGCCAGCGCAATTAATCTGCTCGAAGTTGTAAGAGAAAGCATCATTAATCCTCCTGATAATGTCGTCGAGCGCGGGCTCCCATTTCGCCCTCAGCTCCTGGATCCTCTCCTCGAGCTGGATCAAAGAGGCTTGCCGTGTAGCCATTTCGGCCTGCGCTCTTTCAATTTTCCGAGCACGATCCTCAAAGTCTCGCAAAACTCCTGGATCAGCATGATGGATGAGTTCCAATTTGGCTTTCTCGGATTCAATATCTCCGGTGATACTATCCATAGTTTGACCATCTGCGAGTTCTCTTAGAAGATCCAGTCTCTCCTGGTCAGTCTCTCCCTCTTCGTTCGTGAGGGGCCCTATAGCTGCCCTTTGGGCACGCTGAGCCTCTTCCTTGACGAGCTTCAATTGGCGATCTAGCTCGTTCACCTTGCTTCTCTCTTCGTCGAGCATACGGGCAATACCCGAACTGCGCTCTTTGAGGGCATCGAGATCAGAGGAAGCTTCGATTTGACGAGTCTGAGCTTCGAGAACCGCGCAATTTGCTTCTTTGAGGGCGCGCAAACTCCTGTGATGCTGGAGCACAAGCTTGGCTTGCTCTAGCGCAACCTCGTCGATTTGGTCATCGTACTTTAACAACCTCTTTCTGGCTTCCTCAAGATCGTCCCGAGCACGCTGCAGGTTCCTTTTCACTTTGTCTACACTGTCCGTCAGTGGTCGCATCTCAAAGTGCTCTACTGATTTCTACTTACCAATCTCATCAGGCAGTCTGCTCCATTTCGTGTGTTCACGTTGCAGCGTCGCTTTGTCCTCTTCCAGCTTGTCCTACGAGGCGTGTTGTTAGTTCCGAGATCCGGCCAATGACTCCGAGTGCGATATTCACCTTTTCCTGTTTGGCCTCGGTCACCTGTTCGTCCACTTCCTCTTGTTCAGCCTTAACGGTCTCAAATTCCTGCCTGATTTCTGCGATCTCCTGCTGAAGTGCTCTAAATCGTTGCTCAAGCTCTGCCTTCGCGGCAGTGTCCACAGGCTCATCTGTCCACCACCTTCCCCGCTGAATGTTTTTGGTAATGGTAGAGGTGGCACCAGGGCCGTACTCTCTCCGTCGGGTGATCCTGTGGTATATCTTGCCAGTTGCGAAAGAGTTAATTTTCTCTCCATCGGAAAGCCGTTGAAATTGCTCGTCATTGATATCGGACAGCGCCACCCCAGTAAGGTGAAGTTTCTTCTCTGAGCATAACATGGCAAGTACCGGGCTAGGCCCCTCGACGAAGTCCAATGCAAAACCGTCAATACCTAGGTCGCTAAGGTGGTCCTTAGGAAGGGGTGGATGGAAAGATGACAAGTCTGCCAAGATCGTGCGTATGGGAACAGCTGCGTTAAGTTTATTGAAAAGTCGGTCTGTCAGCTTGCGGTGATCGTTCCTGGTCTGAGCAGTGAAACAGAAGAGATCGTCTTTCTGGAGGCCGGATTGAACATGATCAGAGTACCGCTTGTCCTTCATGGAGCAATTTAGGAAAGCTGGACCAAATACTTCCTTTTCAAACTCCGATCGATGCTCCTGAAGCCAATCATAGGCCCTTGCGACTTCGGGATCCAGCCTTCGGAGCTGCGCCAACTTCTGGCCCTCTTGCGAGTTCAGGCTCTCGAGCTCTTGCTTGATGGATCTGGCTTCGGTGGATTTTGTGGTTCCCCGCTGTCGAATCTCTTGACGAGTATTTTCGAGCTCTCGGCTCTTACCCTCGAGGTCTCGAACGCGGGCTGCGCACTCTCTCTACGTTCGTGTGAGCAAGTACTCCCGAAATTTATAATTCAGCGGTGGAGTCACACTCACGATTTTGTGGCTCCATTCCTTCGCATTGAATCTAGTGTCGATGTCTTTGCCGCTCTCCATTTGGCCCTCAAGCTGAGTGATCTTGGTTCGATACTGACCAACTTCTTTCTTCTTCTTGTCCATGGACTCTCTCTCGAGGATTTTCTTGTTCTCAAGAGACTGCATATCTTCCTTAACCTTCTCAACAGCATGAAGGCTTTTATCGGCTTCGGCCTCAGTGAGTTGAGCTTGTCGTATTCGGGCTTTGAGTGCCCTTTCAACTTCGTGCTTGTAAGTCTGTTTGGCATTCACGTTCTCAAGAGCTGGTTGATTTTCCTGCTCGAGTCGTCTGTGCCTTTGCTCTGCCTTCTTTTTCTCTTCCTTGACTTGCATGTATCGGGCTCGCTCCTCGTTGTAATGCACGATCAGACGAGCGTCACTCAGATCGTTCACAGCCTTCTGGATCTGCTCCCGCTCTTTCAGACGCTCGACATCGGCCTGCAGGCCTTGTTGTCGGACTTGCAGACTGCGGAGACTTTCTGCGCCGGTGTCAAGATTGCGCTGCAGCTCTTTCTGCTCGCTGAACATTTGCTTGAGTTCTTGCTGTTGTTGGACCACTTCTTCCGGCGCTGCTGCCATTAGGGTCTTGTTCAGCTTCTCGATGGGTTCCAGTCCGGCAAATTCAGCCACCTTATCCTGGGGTAAGAATTGACAGAGATTGTCGATTTGTATGCGAAGCTTTGCCATGACGGATTTGATGTTCTTGAGTGTGCAAGACTTGCCGTTCATGGAGAAATTTCGTTCATTATTTTCAGCATTGATCCTCAGCCTGATCACGTAGTTTGCACGGTCTTGAGGTCTCTTCTGCAGCTCAAGCTCCACAATGGCATGATCTTTGCCGTGCTTGACAAACTCTCCCACGGTGCCTGCACGGCCGAGCACGGCTGGTGGGTAGCCAAGACCCAGACATATGGCGCAGACCAAAGAGCTTTTGCCCACGCCATTAGGACCAATGACCATGTTCAAGCTTGGCCCTGGAAAGAAGTCGGCCCTCTCGTAGGTCACGAAATTCTCGATTGTGACGCGGACAATGGCGCCAGGAGAGAAATCGGTCAGTGAAGCGCCGTTAGTGGAGGCAGGTCCATTGGTGCGTGGTGGAGAAGCATCGACGTCGTCGTCGTCGTCATTGGCGGCGAAGGAATGGAAGTCATCGCCGCTTGCTTGATCGTCTTCTTCGTCCAGCTCGAGGTGGCTGGTATCGCCACGCCCACCTCGCAGACGCATTCGCTTGGAACCCTCCGATGCAGCCGGGGATAGTATATCAAAATCGCCATACCTGGCTACATCTGCATCATTCCCGGTCTCTATCTGCGAACGCGCACGCCGCTTCGTCGCGCTGGACATTGTGGGACCGAACCCACAGACGGAAGATAGACCAGATTTTGGTTTCACACCCAGTTCATGCGCAAACACGCGAGATCCAGCAGACGCAGGAATGTGAGACGAGTGTTGAGGTCCCTGGCAGAGGGTGATCGGAAGAGGCGGCGAGCACGGCGCGGTTAGACGCGTCGCTTTCAACTTTCTAAGTAGAAGGCAAGGACCCTGCTGACAAGGCTGACTCAGCGAATGCGCTCTAATTCAACGACACTCCAAAGACCAAGTATAATACTTGCACAGTCCTCATCAAATGCACCAAGTAACAAGGCTTTATGTCTACTTGAGTGAACTTTAAGTCCTTCATAAAATTGGCAAGGATGTATTTGCAAGGCTTTTCTGATCTGTGGTTCTTGACTTCTCCGTCTAGGAGGCTCATGTCATCTTGCAACACTTCCAGAAGCCCTGATGCAATTCGTCTCCAGAATTGATGAGACAATGTCCCAGAGCACAAAGGAGCAACATGTACACACAAACCCGGGGGAAAAGAGAAGCTTAATAATAATACTGATAGAGGAGAACACAATAGGTTTCAGGAGCTGATTCAGAGTGTCTAAGAGGTTATCTCATTTCCTTGTTGAATGGATGGGTCCATTTACAGTAGAAGCCTTTTCTCCTGTGTTCATGCACAGTCAATCAGGTCTCCTGGAAGCATTGCCTGGGATGCCATCCATTGTTTTGATGTAGTTTGATGATCAATAAACACTACATAAGTACCTGGGGTAGGGAGGGTATCTTTGCTTTGTTTCTGATAGTCGATCTGCTCGAGTCTTACATGGCCCTACAGCAGTGATACTATGGATACAGGTTATCAAGTCACCATTGTGGCCTTATCGCTAGGCTAGCCCTTGCTAATTCCAGGCTTGCAACGGCTTCATTTTATACAGCAAAAAGTCCCAATATTCCTGACCTTCCAACCCCGCCCATGCAAAAACAAAAGCCTGTGCCCTCCCCATGCTCATTGCTCTAGTTTGCACCCACAAATTTGGCAGGAGCTCGCTGTGCTGATGATCTCAGATCTGATATTGACTTGAAACTGCAACACCAGCAAGCAGGAGCAATCCATATCTCCGACCTCACGAACCAGAATTACGGTTTTACGGTCCACCATCCCTCCTACATTCCTCCGTGCCTATTAAGCCAGTCTGGCTGCCAGTCGAGAAAGCAGCTATCATCTTTTCTTTGGCAACTAGTTACTGGCTAATTTGCATCTCAATCTCGATTCCCTCAGCGCAGCGTCCAGGGGCCCACTCGTCACCTCGACATGCTCCCAATTTGTCATCATCTCGTCGCGTCCATCTGTTAGCAGAATAGCTTCTGCCGAATTCAACTAGCCAACGGTCACCAGGACCCACCTCAACGCGCCTGTCTACCTTGTTTTATAGCCCTCTTGACATCTCTCTACCTAACAATACTTGCTCAGTTCGGTCGTTTTTCTGCGGCGGAACTTGGAATGTGCAACTGTGGCTCGCTCCTTTTTCGAACCAGATCGCTCAATCACATCCAGTCATTCCTGCTTGCATGCCTTACGAGTTGTGTTGAGGACTACCGCAACGCTGGCAAATTTCTCCAAGCAATCTCACCATGGACAAGCGTTGCTCAATCCAGAGCTCGTCTTCTCGAGCTCCCTTAGGTGAAAACTTCAAACGAGTCAATAGCGCACCTCTCGGAGCCCAGCCCCGGCATTCGACCGCACGCGAAGCTGAACATAAGGAGAACAACACGGTCGCTGTCGACTGTGACAAAGAATCTGAAAACTCAAACAAGTCGACCAAGCATACGTCTCAGCTCCATCCTATCAACCCGCGTCTGTCCTCTGTCGTTTCGCAGACAAGCCACGATCGAAATGTCGCCAAACGCGCTTCTCAAGTTTCCACCTTGTCTGCGACCACTGCCAAATCTTCTGACAGCCAGGTCAAATCATACATCGGACCCTGGCAACTTGGCAAGACTCTTGGTAAGGGCTCGTCCGCTCGTGTGCGTCTTGCGCGCCACCGAGTGACTCACCAGTCTGTTGCGGTCAAGATCATCCCCAAGAGAACTGCTTCTCTTTCCCAGGCTGGCAGCATCGCCCAGCTTGATCGCCTGGAGCGGCGCAAGCCAGAAGAGGAGGGCAGTTTTCGTCGCTTGCCGGTAACAGTAGAACGAGAGATCGCCATCATGAAACTCATTGAGCACAACAACATCATCAAGATTCTGGATGTCTGGGAGAATCGAAACGAAATGTAGGCGACCCTCACTATGCTCTCCATATTCATGACTTCTGCTAACATGCATATCAACAGTTACATTGTCCTCGAGTACTGCGAGTCCCGGGACATGTTCTCCTGGATCAACAAATATGGACCCTTGAGCGAGCATGATGCCATCTACGTCTTTCGACAGATGATGTGTGCCATGGAGTACTGCCACTCCTTTAACATTTGCCACCGCGACCTGAAACCTGAGAACATATTGTTATCCGACGACGGAGATGTCAAGATCATTGATTTTGGCATGGCTGCGCTCCACCAGAACAACCAGAAATTGCAAACCGCCTGCGGCAGCCCTCACTACGCTGCACCAGAGCTCTTAAAGTCTAGGACCTACCGTGGTGATAAGGCAGATGTATGGAGTATGGGAGTTATCCTCTTCGCCATGCTGGCACAGCGACTCCCATTCGACGACCCGCACATGCCAACCATGCTGTCGCTGTCAAAGAGAGGCATCTATACCATGCCGGAAGGGCTCAGTTCCGAGGCCAAGGACTTGATTCAGTGTATTCTCGTAACCGACCCTGACATGCGCATCTCGATTGCCGAGATGTGGGCACACCCTCTCATCAAGAAATATGACAATACACCTGGGTTCGAGTACACCAGGCGTATCACGATCGATACGGAGGCCAGAGCAAGGAACGCTCCAATAACTTCCCGTGAAATTGACCCACAAGTTCTGCGCCAACTCCGGGCTTTGTGGCACTTATCTGATGTCAATGACATCAAGGCCAAGCTGAGTTGTAAGGGAACGAACGAGCAGAAGACGTTTTACCACCTCATCACAGACCACCGTGATCGACTGCTGGAGAATTACGATCCTCAATTGACTTACTCCACCAGCGACTACCACCACCTTAGACCGAAGGCATGGGCGACACGTGTTGCAACGCGTGAGTTCAGTAGCCATGGGCGGACTCCCTCGCGGTTCACCGTGATCTCGACCGTCGCCGATGAGGATGCCAGAGGAACTGTGCGTAGCTATGATCCTTATCACGCATCGCGCAACTTGGCGCCTGTTGACGCCAGCCACGCTAAAATCACTATTCACCGTGGCAAGCTTGAGCCAGGTACAGCCAGAAGCCTCGCGTCCGGTTCTGTGCCATCGAGAATGGGAACAAATGCATCACGAACCTCACGGAGACTGAATACATCGGTTCGGTCTCGGACCGTGAGCTATGCTCACTCACATCGGAGCTCTATGAGCTCTATACAGAGTAGTCGTCAAGGCACCTCTAGCTTGCTTGTCAAACCTTGGCACAAGCGTGGTGTTGACTTCTCAACCCTCCGAAAGGGTGCGCGCCAAGACTCCCGACGTAGGAGTATCGATCACAGGATCCTTGCCTCAGCTAGTATTGCCGGTGACCAGACGACCTATGACAGGGATGAAAAGTCCCCACAGAGTCCGAAAAAGAAGAGGCAGGAGAATGTCAAATCTTCGGGGTCCGCCAATGACATCGATGCTGGTGGTCTTCTCCCACTTATTTCAGACGCGGATATGGTACGTTTCAGTCACAGCATCGCAAAGGATTGCGATGATGCATTCGGCAGCTCGCTGATCTGCGATGGTTCTGAGGATGGCGACAGAAACATTCGGTCAAGCTTGACTCCCTTTAGCATAGAATTCGGTACTTCAGCGGCTCAGCAGACATGCGAGCCGGCCTACCGCACTGGAGCGGTCATCAACTCTTGGGACTCGCGCCCGCTGCCTCCCACACCTCCAACCGACGCGGCACCAAGTCCTCTCCGGCTCGTCGAGGTAAAGATTGAAACTCCGTCCCCATACAGTGCCAGCGCTTATGCTGGACCAAACGTGACCAGTCTTAATGTGGCGCCTTTGAACCTACCTTCCATCCAGCAGCGTCGCACAACTTCTGCACCGGTCTATGCCCAGTACTCCCGTGATTCACGCCCTCTACCATCCATCTTTGAGAACTCTCCGAGTCCCACTGCTGGCGCCCCTCGTATCGCGTCCGCGCCTCATCCGGCTAGAACAGCTTCCCTTCCGAGTCCTGAAGGCGACAAGAATCTGAAGTTCCTGGCCAATGCTGAGAACACGATTAGAGTTGTGGAATCTCCCACGGCGAGGATGTCGGCTGCGTCGGCGCTGCTTCCAGAGCCCTTGAACATTCGCAAGAGAGTTCCGAGTATTATCAGTGCCAAAATACCAGAGATTCGCAAAGCTTCTCGGGAACTGACCGCGAAGAAGAGATATAGCTTCCATAGCCAAGTCAAGGATCTTCCAGAGGAACTGACAATAGACAATAAATCCAGCAGTGCCGGCTCGTCAATTGGTCCAAAGAAGAAGTTGTCGGCCTGGTTCTGGCGAGCATCGAGGACCAGCTCAAAAGGCGACAAAAACGAGACTCCTGACATGTCCATCGTAGTGGATGAGCAGCCCCGGGAGCTCGCTCCTGCTGGTCCTCTGCAGCGATTCTGCTCGACGTCCACCAGCGCTGCGCCACCCGAGGTTAGCTTACAGCCTGCCAAGAAGAAGAGTCTCATGTTCTGGAAAGCGTCCAAGAGCAGCCACCGCATGTCCATCGCAGGTACGCAATCAAAGCACTACCCCATCATGTGGGATGACACTGACAAAACTACACGCAGCTTCCGACTACGCTGAAGTGTGTTCAAGCGCTGACATCGAACACGCTCTGTCTATGACCCAGGCGAGTGAAGAGAAAAACGCGGGGACTCGCAAGATTGAGCCTCAGCAGAATTGGCTTGCCCGCCTTTTTCACGTGAAGCCTGCCACCAGGTACCTATGTCTGCAAATCTCGTGTCGCCGCGCCCGACAGGAGGTTACGATTCTACTGCGGGAATGGCGCAAGTGGGGTATCCGGGACGTCGAGGTTGACAAGGAGCGCAATGTTTTGTTCGCGCGAGTAGGCAAGAGGAATTGTGAGTAATCATCCCTCGATCCTATTCGAAACGTTTATCCTTGTATGAGCTTCCGCTGACGTTGAACCTGCTAGTTCTCAACATCAAGGAGGTTCATTTCGCTGTTGAGATCATGACTGTGATTGAGCACGGTCGACGCAATCACCTCAGCATCACACGCTTTACGCAAGAGAAGGGCGCGGCCAGCAGTTTCAACAAGGTCGTCGACACCATGAATAGCGTCTTCTCGAACCGCGCCCTGCTTGTTCAAGATGGCCGCAAGGCTAAGATGATGATCAAGACGCTCAACTCCTAGCCTGTAACATTGTCGCGGTGATCGGCCACATTGTCTATGGACAGGGGTACGGGACGGCAGTGTGTGGGATACTACACGGCACAGGTACGGCGTCGATGGCCGCCTTCTGGTGAAGCCTATCGTTCTCGTCGTGTGATTGGAGTTATCCCCAGATGCCTTGCGGATATAATGCTGCCTTTCGACACGAACGGACGACTGTGGGTCTTTTCCTTTGTGTTGCAGCACAGAAACAGTTAAGATGTCTGAAAAGATTTGGAAGACACGAAAAAAATCTGACGGGTGTGGTGCTTTGGGCCGCCATCGTGAAGCGCCCGATTCATGATTGTGATTGGAAAAGTGGAGGTCAGGTTGGACACACACGCGATGTTGGATGGTTCTGAACAATGTCACTGGGATCAATTAGATGATAGATGCCGATGCGCGCACGATTATGGGCAAAAGCATGACAGCTCCCAATGCTGTTGACTCTGTAAGGCTGGCGAGCGGATGTGGAATTGAGACCTTCCTATTGTGGACTCGATCGAGTGGCTCCAAGGCGATCAACAACAGAAATAGCTGACAGTCTCACAGTTCTGTCGAGGATAAATCGCACGCTCGAGCTGTGCTTCACCGTTGTCCTTCAGGTCCATAATTTGCTGGTCGTTGTTGGTTGCTAAACAGGGAACAAGGATTAGAGCTGTGCTAAGAAAAATCAGTAGGAATAGTAATTCATTAATTCAGTTGAGTCTCGTATAAGACTACACCAAGTCTACGAGATGTGTGTTGGCGCAAGTGTCTCTTGGTGGTGTGGTCGACAAGCCCAGACGCCAGGGGGGTGAGTACAGCATGGTGAGATGACTCTGGATCGGGAAATCTCGGCAAGTCTCTAAACACTAACACCTCGGCTCAGCGCATTGAGAGCCCCATCCTCGGTGGGTCGGCGGTTCGGAGGGTCCTGGAGATCGCCCTACTCCATCGACCCAAGCTGCTGGATCATTTACATTATGTACTATGTACTCGTTACTAGCCCTGACCGGCTGGTCCCTATCTGTAACGATACGATGTCGGCGGCAGAATTTTGAGGAGCAGCCAGCAGGAGAAGCCGGACAAAGCTGTTGCTGGAGAGTCATGGAGATGAAGAAGGTCCATTGGAATGCTTTAACATTCCGTCATAAAAGTCATGGCTTTGCCCAGCAGTCGTTGGGAGGATGGGCTCTCTCTTCTGGTTCTCGATTCGGGATGACCTCACCGAAGCTGTCCCGAACTTCCCCAGACTGGTCCCTCACATGCCAAAACGCAGGGAACCCTGTCTGAGCCTTGTCAAACAGCTCTCCCCACACTTTCACAAGCGCGTCATCGCCGGCTAACTGGAACCATCGTTGGCTGTAGACGGTGGATGTAGCAAAAGCTCCCCTTACCCGAGGAATACCGACAACGGCCGGGGGGAAGCCCGCGAACATCTCAGGTCGCCATTGACTAGGAAAGAAAAAGGTCGTTTGGAGAAGGGCTAAAAGGAAGAATCCCGGAACGCCTCCAGTTGAAGCCAAAGGTTTTCTTCCTACTTGTAGAAGAGCACCCGGCAGCCGCAACCTTAATCCTTACTGCCGAACTCCAATTTAGTACTGCGACCTCCTCCCTCTCAGTATTCTTTTCGTCATCATCAACATCATCACAATCGTCACCCTCTTCTTTTGGTACGGCTATCAATCACGTCCTGATTGGCTGTCCTTGGGCTGTGACTGACTCTCCTGCTATAAGCGTTGTGCGTTCACCTTAATCCGCCATTACGCCTTTCATATTGCTAATGTAGTGTTCAATTAGATATCAAATATCACAATACTGTTCGACACGGCTGGATCTGGGTTGAGATACATCTCCCGCATCAGCCATTGACTTTCTCCTACCGAGTTGCAGAGAGCACACACCATTTCGAAAGCGAAATTTCACGACAGAGATCTACCGTCAGGACAGACAACATGGCTTCCACCGACACTATCCTGCAGGGCGTCAACATCCTCGGCGGCGTCAAGGACGAGCATCGCAAGATATTGACACCACAAGCTCTCGCGTTCCTGGCCCTTCTGCACCGTTCCTTCAACAACACGCGCAAAACATTGCTGGAGCGCCGCAAGATCCGCCAGGCAGAGCTGGATAAAGGCAACCTCCCGGACTTTCTGCCCGAGACTAAGCACATCCGTGACAATGCCACCTGGAAGGGCGCCCCACCAGCTCCAGGGCTGGTCGATCGTAGGGTGGAGATAACAGGGCCAACAGACAGGAAAATGGTTGTGAATGCGCTGAATTCGGATGTGTGGACTTATATGGCTGATTTTGAGGGTGAGTCCTTCGCCCCAACAGGAAGAGGCTGGAAGAGGCCGGACGAGACCAAACTGGGCCTGCCGTGTTGGTCAAGGCGACGAGATTATAGCTGACGGCTTTGCAACAACAGACTCAACTGCCCCTACTTGGGACAATATGATCAATGGTCAGGTAAATCTCTACGATGCTATTCGGCGACAGGTCGACTTCAAGCAAGGGCCCAAAGAGTATAAGCTGCGCACGGACCGGACACTGCCTACCCTCATTGTACGGCCCCGAGGCTGGCATCTTGACGAGAAGCACGTCACGGTTGATGGCGAGCCCATCTCGGGCTCTCTCTTCGACTTTGGCCTCTACTTTTACCACAACGCCTTCGAGCTGGTGAAGCGTGGCTTCGGTCCATACTTCTATTTGCCTAAGATGGAATCACACCTTGAGGCTCGTCTTTGGAACGATGCTTTCAACCTCGCCCAGGACTACATCGGCATGCCACGGGGTACCATTCGCGGTACTGTCTTGATCGAGACGATCCTTGCGGCATTCGAGATGGATGAGATCATCTACGAGCTGCGTGACCACTCCTCAGGCTTGAACTGCGGACGTTGGGATTATATTTTCAGCGTCATCAAGAAGTTCCGCCAGAATAGCAACTTCGTACTGCCTGACCGCAGTGCTGTGACGATGACAGTGCCTTTCATGGATGCGTATGTGAAGCTGCTCATCCAGACGTGTCACAAGCGTGGCGTCCACGCAATGGGCGGCATGGCTGCGCAAATCCCTATCAAGGACGACAAGGAGGCCAACGAGAAGGCCATGGAAGGTGTGAGAGCCGATAAGTTGCGTGAAGTGCGGGCAGGGCATGACGGGTGAGTGCGGATTCAAACCAACTTTCATGCTCTATTTTTTTGTCGTCAAGGGCGTCGAAATTGGAAGACGCTTTCACTGACAGAAATTTGCGCAGCACATGGGTCGCTCACCCTGCCCTGGCAGGCATTGCTGTGGAGATATTCAACAAGCATATGCCGACGCCCAACCAATTATTCAACCGTCGTGAGGATGTGAGCATTGGCCAGAACGATCTGTTGAACATGAACGTACCCGGCAAAATTACCGAGGAGGGCATCCGGAAGAATTTGAATATCGGTCTCGGCTACATGGAGGCCTGGATCCGGGGCATTGGCTGTGTGCCTATCAACTACTTGATGTAAGTTGCTTGATGTTCCCGTCAAATTCATCTGTCGCATACTGATTTGAATACAGGGAGGATGCGGCCACGGCCGAGGTTTCCCGAAGCCAGCTGTGGCAGTGGGTTCGCCATGGTGTGACAACGTCCGAAGGCAAGCGTGTAGACAAGGCCTACTCGCTGAAGTTGCTGAAGGAGCAGGCTGATGAGTTGGCCAAGAAAGGTCCTCAGGGCAACAAGTTTCACCTCGCAGCTCAATATTTCGCAGGTCAGGTGACGGGCGAGGATTATGCCGATTTCTTGACCTCGTAAGTCCCTCCGTGCTCTCTATAGGACCTGTCGCAGAGGAGCAGGAAAGCTAACGAAATCCTAGATTGCTGTACAACGAGATCACTACTGTTGGCAACGCTGCTCCAGCTTCGAAACTGTGAAACACCAACGAGGGCAAATAATTGGCATTGTACGGAATATACTTGTCTCTGTGGGTTCAGAAGCCCCATCTTGCTCTGACCGTCTATGCACTTATGTTTGTTTTTGAAATTTTTGACTCAAATATGTACTGTATACCTCAACTCCTGTGGGCATCTGCGGGAAGGTAGCGAAATAAACAGATTGACAGCTTTTTAGTTCATTGATGGACTCTACTTTGGTTAAATGTTACATATTGAGAAGGCCTAGGGATAGAGGTGGGTATCATGAACATGCTCCCTCCCCATCAATGGTTCGCTCTCGCGGCAAGAATTCCAACAAGCATGTCGGACTCGCTTGCTTGGCGCACAAGGCGCGGGTAACGCAGTCCTTGGTCATAGTCAATTTCGAGATCCCAGTCATCATCTTCTTGGTGCATGGACAAATGTATGGGGGTGTGCTCTCGGCTCGCCCTCTGAATCTCATCTGCCAGTTGCTCGACTTTGCTGAATGGGACACCGGCGACTCCGACGATACTTTGTGTTGGTGCAAGCTTGGCCCTGTCCCCAGGACCGTACCTCCTCACATCGAGTAATCCACCATCTTTCTCAACCATGAGACCCAAAGAGTACCAAATAGCAGCTGCCAGACTTTGTTCTTGCTTCTGGAGAAAATCCTGATTCCCTTCCGCGTTAGGTTCATCCGAATATTCTAGCCTGTAGCCGGCCCGCTCGATACCGTCTACCAGTGCTCGAGGCGCTACCTCCTGCACATTCTTCTTGAAGAAGGAGGCCCAGTCATACTCCAATATTAGGTTAAGAGACTCGGTGAGATCATCCAAGGTATAGAAGATAACCTTTGGTCCGGTGTCCTGTTCGCCTCCGAAGAAAGTCCTCACCCAGTCATCCAGTGACTGCTTACCACCAGTATTTGCGCGTATCAGCGTATCGACAGCGAGCCAGATGAGAACGCCCTCTGCATAGTAGTCTCCCATATCTCTGTGCCAATTGTTCCACGCCGCATTGACTGGACGAACACTTGTACCAGCCCCAGTATCTTCAATGGACCGCCATCGTCTGCCTCCTCGGTGGTCCATGCGTGCAGCTGTAGACGCGAGCTGTGCACGGTAGGTCTCGGGCGACATGCCCCCGGATCTGACGGACAAGACTTCGCCGTAGTACTGGGTAAGGCCTTCGTATACCCAGAGAAGACGGCCGTCCAGAGGTGTCTGGAAATCGGGGGGCCTGTGGCCACAAGGACGGCGGTACTTTCCGCACCAGGAGTGGAAATATTCATGGGCGCAGATCTCTATGCCGCGATTGAAGTTCTCTGGATCCGAAAAGGACTCGAGATACAGGCCCGCGTCGAAAGACTCGGCATGCTCGAAACCACCGCCTCCTGTGTAGTTGGAGAGGGTCATTAGGAAACGGTGAGTCCTGTAGTGACGCTTGCCGGTGATAGCAAGAACCTCATGAACAAGCTTTGACAAAGTTGCCAAGTTCTCCTGAGGCACTACAGAGTACTCTTTCTTGTCGGCGACCACGCATAGGAAGTGGCTCTGGTCCGGAGTTAGAGCGAATTGCCGGAAGAACAAGCCCGTCAGCACCGGTGAGTCCTCAAGCCTCTCCACCGTCGTCGGCTCATAATTGAAGGTCTTCGCAGTGCCATTAGATGAGATGACAGCATCACCAACAGGATGAAGCGCAGTGCCAACACCCCACTCAACTGGGACGGTGACGGATGCCCGGATGTACGTCTTCTCGATGGGCCGGTCGACTGGGTAGAGAAGCACAGCCTCCCAAGCGAGGGCCACCAAGCGGCGAGTGATGCGATGAGTTGCGATGGCATCGAAGCTCGCCCGGATGGTGTGCACATTGTGCGGAATGTCCACAAAATATTCCGATGGGATGACTGGATTGCGTCGCCAGGGCAGCGTGGTGGTAGCATCGCCGTCGGTGCCGACGGTGGTAAAGAAGAGGCCCGAAATACCAGGCACAGGACCGTTGGCGGCGTGGTGTTCCTGAACCCAGAGAGGCGTAGCGAACAAGGCCGTACTGTCTGGCTTAACAGGTAGATCAACCACGGCGTGGAGGAGGCGTCGGCCAGACTCGGTCAGGTCGACCGCGATATGGATCAGGTCCACTCTCATCCTGTACAATACGCGAGATCAACTACGAGGCGTATTGAAGGGCGTCTGAGCTTAAGAGTCGTTACTTGTCTTTTTTGGCAAAACAAGACGGTGCTGCTGCGTCCATCTTGAAACGAGGATGCGGCTCGACAACCTCGGTGTAAGACGGCTCAATGAACGGCCTTGATGTCCAATTTCCAAAGAGGGGTATTTGGCTGCAAGAGACGATCGCTTTGCCTATTTGGGCATTGCTACCTGCTTGCGAGCCAGATCAGGGTGTCACGTCAGCTAAATAGTGTCCCATTGCAGCAATGGTGGCCGCACCTGAATCTATCATATACATCTGCTGTCGATGGCTGACAACTGAGCTCCCGCAACGTGAGTCTCTACTATACCAGCCAGACTAGATCTCTATCGCAAGACTACGATGTGGAATGGAAAGAGAATCAAGCGTAATTCTGAATGGCGCAATATGCTCCCCCTCTTTTGCGACCCCCGACTTGTCGCGTTCCCGCTTAGCCCGCCATTTGAGCACTTGAATCTCACTCACCCTCCCAGTCAGAGCGAAGGCCTGCAGACGGTGCCGAATTCCCAGGCCTCTCCATATTGGGGCCAGAAGTCCTCAACATTAATATGGACATGATACGACAATGTAAGCCCCCAATTGCTCTCATCTATCGCTTTCGTGAACTCTACACACTATTACTACATGGCCAGATACAATCAATCTCGTGATCTCTCCTTTGATATTAGCACAACGAGAGACATCCACGACATAGTCGGAGCAACTTCACTTCTTTTCAGCGTATGTCTAGGATTCTCGCTTGGGCCCTGCTTCAAGCTGTTCGAGAGCTGCGCATATATGGTTGGAACGGAGTAGCCAGCGCGGTGTCGAGTTGGCCCAGTTCGCTGCATTCATTTCCAAGCTGACGGGTCTGACTGGTCTCATATGGCGTCTTCCTCAGCTCATAACGGACCCCATTCTCCTCTATCTAGATATGCAACCAAACCTACGACTGCACACTCAGTCCTTTCAATCAGGGCGTGGTAGGCGAACTCCCTCTTTCCGTGCTCGAGGAATTTGATCTAATGGATTAGCTACGCTTTTGGCATGCCACGGCCGATGGAATATTATGATTATGTGCGACGCCGGTTCTGAGAATGTGTTACATAGGCACACATAACGACACACTTGTAACAATACTCATTTTACCCCTTCGGCTGGCTGGTGATATGACCCACAAAGATATAGTTGCAAGTCAGACCAAGACGGCCACATAGGTAGTCTAACATGGACCCATACAACTCGCTACAAGGAACAATTTTATAGAAAGGGAAAACCCCGAGATGTTGATCGCTTGAAACGTCAACGCCACGCTCGAAAGTGAGTCGCAATATGACATACTGAATCTTCTCCAGTCTTCCCTTGCGTTATTACCTAAGTTTTAGACATTATTTATCTTGATAAGCCTTTCGGAGCCAATACATATTGACTTTTCATCGAGCACATTATATGGCACCAAATCAGGCGACTCGTCGAGCGCCTCCTCCAGCATCTGAACGAGCGACTCCCTCAACCTTATTTCTTCGCTGATCGTCTTACTATTCCATACCATACGCGGATCCTGACTCAGTGTCTTCTCGTCCCGGTAGCACACTAGCAAGCTGAGAGTAATGAAGCCCTTCTTTTTCGCTTCTGCCACATCGACAAGTAACTGCTTCAAGGTCTCGCGCATGCGGCCTTCCACCAGATGTGCCAGGAAGGCGTCATGTCTAATCTGTCCAGGTTTGAGACCTTGGCGGTACCGTCCGGTCATGGCAATCCCAATACCGCCTGCGAGACAATGTATCTGGAGACCGCGGCCAAGTTCTTGAGATTTCTTCGTTGAGTCGAATACCTCAACCATGCCCGGATCTGCCACGCGAGGCTTGGATTTTGAGAGCCTGCTGGACGATTGGTGGGGAATCTTGCGAGGCGACAAGAGGGCCATTGTCTGATGCACGATGTCATTGGCAGCAAACCACTCTTCGCCATGATAGATACGAAGACCGTTACCCCTGGGATATTCGATATGGTGGACGATTGGCGGGGGCTTGAAGGCCTTGTATCGCGGTGCGCGGGTTTTGATCACTTGCAAAGACATTACTGCGTCTGACTTGGTGATGTATTTATGATATGTACCTCCCTTCAACGTGGGTTTTGCGCTTTTATAAATACCAGCTGAGACAGGCTTATCCAAATTTGGGCGATGAACGAATCTCTGTGCATTGGTCAAGGCTGTGAAGGGTCGGTCCTTCGAAGTGACACTTGGTTCTCATACTACACTTGGCTATCATCATGTCAGAGGAAAGTGTGTAGCCTGAGGTCTGGGACACTCATACTTACATATAATGCTGATCGTGGTCTTTTCACTTGCTCAAGACCCGGCATTGGGGGCAGCAGTCCTGGCGAGCACACGAGGGGCTCGTCCTTTTAACAACTCGTTTACGCCGACCACATCTTCCAAAGAAAAAGAATTCAAATTCCCAAACATTGTGTTGCTGGCTATGCTGGCCTGTGTTGAGGCCGAATTCGAAACGGAAGCTGGACAATCTGACGCAGCCCGTGGAGAAACCGGTTGCGGCCCGGCGTGTGGCCAAGGAGGCGGCCATGCAAGTATTCATGTTCTGCAGAGTCTCGGCGATCCAATCATTTATGGTTTCCTCCCAGAGGTTGCGACTGGTCCTGAACCTCATACAGTAGAATTATTTTGGTCTCCAACAGTATATCCAGAGGCCAACATCGAGGGTTGCTTGACAGTCTTAACGCCATTCTTTTGCCTTGCCTCCATATGCTGTGTCCTGGGCGGGTGAAGGGCATCAAATCTGAAGTATACTGGATCAGTTCCCTGTAGCTTTCCACTGACATCAACAATAAATGAACATAGGGCAAAGGCGTTGTCCTTCATTTCCAGACAGATTTTATTCTATACAGGGTGGGCATGACCCAAGAAGCAAGACTAAAGCGCTCGAGGCCGTCGAGGACTAGTTCCACCAGTTTTCTTGAGAAGGATTCAAGGAAATACCTTGCTGAAGAAGCATCAGCCGTCTGTGTACCTAGACATATAGCGAGGACCTGATTTCATGGAGAGATTAGCCACCGAAAATATAATGATTCCAAGCAATCCCGTCATTAAGGACCTGTGGCTGATTGAGAGATGCCCCAGAACGGATAGTCAATGGCAAACTCAAGTTTCAGAAAACAGAAGTAGAGTTATTCATTTCTGTAGCCAGTGTGCAACACCGAAGACTGTGTGCTTGACAGGAATTGCCCCAAAGCCAAGCTCATCAGATGGTCACACATCACCTACGCGCCGCTTCAACAGAATCGACGAACTGTAACGAACTTTCCTGTGAAACTACTAGAGCATCTTCCCATCCTTTTTTAAGTACTCCCAAGATCACCATGGTTCTCTGTTTTGCCGTGTTGCCTGTTCCCACTTCCGTGGGGCCAAGTGCAAGTGATGCCACAGCATCCCACCATCAAGCGGCCCCCCCCACCCAAATTTTGCACAACAGCTGACTGGGCGAAGTAACACGATCTTGCCCCTTATTACCTTTCCCCCGACTGGCAAATGTAGCTGGCCAAACCCAGATATGACTGACGACAAGAGAATGGCAGCTAGGCTACGGTTCAACGGGGTGGAAAAGTGCCTCATCTTCTTTCCCGCGAGAGCGACCATTGTGTTTGCAACTTTCAATCTCGAAAAGCCTGCAGAGTAATGTACAACAGGGAAAATGAACAACACGAGGCTTCCAATTGCGGGAATGTGCCACATTCTCGTGAAATGGGACAGGATCCGCGGTACGCGAGCGCCTCCCCCTGAACGCCTCCCGCCCTCTCCCCATTTTGCCAATGTCTCACCGTAAATCCCAGCACAAGCACGATGTTTAAGACAAAGACAGTTTGGATCAACAGACAATGTAGTTAATTTATGCTGACCAACTGGATGGCAATTGCATACCAGAGATTAATGGCTTCTATCTACATGGCTCTACGATAGAGCCAATGCACTATTTACACTTAGGCAGAAGGACATTCATCCGTCCAACCCTCCTTGTACGCTCTCTCTCTCTCTCTCTCTCTAAGTCTTCTCGTATTCCGTTGCGCTCTGCCAACTCCTGATACAATGCAACGAAAAACTCAAGAAATGAGGGGATATCATAGCAATCGGAAACTCTCTCTTGCTCTTCAAATGTTGTATGGTGAGACCACTCATAGTCTCCCTTCGCTCTCCTTCTATCCCGGCGATCTTCTCGCATTTTCTCTCATCCCCTCTCTCATCATGAGCTCCTTCCTCTCTTCGCCAGACACAGGCTTGGTAGAATACAATATGAACAGAGAACGCAGAAACGCTTAGACGACGTGGAGTTTGAAAAGCAGAAAAAAAGAGCATTTTAAATCACCAGAACAAGTTCTGGATCGGCCCATTGTTGGCAATAGTAGAAAAGAAGGGGCTCCTCATGGTTGTGTAACGATGATGCCAGCCCAAGCTCGTCGTAACCTCGTAAATGACGCCGTGGTGTTTCATGAGTTGTTGTTCCAGATATCCTTGGTAACAATCTGTTCACCACGTGAAACTCTCCTCAAAAAAGTCCACCACGGTGCCCTCATCCTGCACCTGCCTCACACCCGATCGTACATCATCAGCCAGCGCTCCTGGACCGCATACCGTGACCGCCATGGCACCCGCCTGCGCGTGAACCTCCTTACGGATCAGGAGCGGAATATTCGGGCGCCCGGGGTACATCTGTACAGTCGAAGAAGCTGAGACAATTTCCTTGCTGTTCTTGGGTCGGGTGATGAAGAGTTTGATGGTCAGAATCTTCTTACGATTCGGCATTCTCAGCACTTCGTCCATCCAGGGCCGGATCCATTCGAGGGCTTCGTAGTCGCGCACGATCCAGATCAAGGTGATACGACGGGTCGCGACACTACCGTTATTGAAGCCTTCGATCAAAGGCCTTAGATAGCTAAGTTGATGGGTAATCCCGGTTGCACCGGCGACGAGAACGGCATGCCCATAGCTATCGAGCTCATGATGTCCACCGTATGGACCTTCCATGGCAGCTCGTGTCCTGATGGCGCCTGAGGGAGCTTGAGCTGCCATGTTGTAAAGGTCCCGGGTGAAGCCCGTCTGGGCGCCAATCACAAAAGAGATTGACGTTGTGGTCTCCCTTGTTAGACTCATGAGCTCCTTATCATCCATCGGCAGCTCCTCAGAATGATGGTCGACCCATGCAATGGAAAAGGGGTGGTTCTCCCAAGGCTTGATGCCAGCGAATCTGATGTAGGCGTGCGATCCAGCCTTGATATCGACATGGCGAGGTAGGTGCATGGTGACACGAGTGGTCTCACCTGGCATCGCCTCACAAACGGCCTCAGTGAAGCCACGGTGCGACCAGTTGCAATAGGTCAGACGTACCATACGTGCGGTTCGGTCGTAGATCCAAATGACAAACATGGAGACGAACCAAGTCCACTGAGGAAGACCAGTGGCAATTTCGTGTGTGGTGAGACAGTGGATCAGAGACGCAACGAGGGCGATGAAGGCGAGAATGATGTGGGTGGTGAGGAAGGTTTCGTAGAAGGCATGGCGAATGGGCGAGAGGGAGAAGATGAGAATGAAGAACATGGCCCAAGTACCGGCAGTCCCTGATGCAATGAAGGGATCGTGGAAGATTCGGTCCATCATGCCAGATGCACCTGTAGCGGCGATCTGCACTACAGACCAGGCTGCCATATGGATGATGATCTCCACCACTGCGAGCCTGCCTAGCCACCTGTGGAATAGATTGTAGGTGTCAAAGCTGATCTTGAGCCAAGAAATCAGTGGGTTGTTGCGGCCAGCAAACAGGAAGAGGGGGATCATGTTGACGGCAGCCAGTGTTCCACTTCTTCCTCGAATCTCTGCACATAGTGCGTATTTATTTGAATTCGCCCAGTCCACATAGCAGTTGTAAACGATGTTGCTGATGCTGTAGAGGGCGAGCAGAACGAAATGCATTCTCGAGGGGAGTGTGCCCATGTTCATGGCCGTCGACAGCCTAATCTCACGATTGTGTCGCTTGCCCCAGAGAGGCGCATACATGAAGTCCTGCTTGAGAGCAGGCATCCAATGCGCCTGAGCGTACTTCCAGTATGTTTGTTGGTGTGCCTCCTGTGACATGGCTGCCACTTGTCGGATATGGCCCCATATCACTTGGTATATCCTGACCAACAGGATGATGAAGCCAAAGCCACCCAACATCCACCACAGACCCTCCTTGAAGATCATATTGTTATCCTGGGCGACGCCGTTGAGTCCATGGTCGTAAGGGGCGATAGTGGCCTCAGATGCTGACACAGAAGAGGTTGCTGAAGCGACGGCATCTGTGGCTCTGGCGAGCAGAGGAGCGGCATCTTCAGCGAAGACGGCGAGCCGGCGCCGATGGAAATCCATGTTGCTTGATCACGAGAGCAAGGTTCGTGGCGGTGTGATGTGGGAAAGTTGGTTGACGACGAGCGAATTCGGACGTCGCGTCTTGACCGATCGAGCTGTCCAGGCAGGCGGCGTGTGGTCCTTGGATCTATAACAAGATCCTCCTGTTGCCTGATCCCCGGTTCAAGAATGGCTATTGTCCGTCGAAGTGGCTGGAATACAATAGCATTATGGGCCGGAACAACAGAAACCTTTCGAAGAGACCCTTGGTTCACACAACGAGCCGTTAGAGGCTTTTGTGGCGATTGTGTCGAATGAAATGACAACAATAGACAAGGGCAGTCACTGCGCGAAAGTCAGCATACAATGAACAATGACGAGATACCGTCGCAACAGTTTTTTTTGGCAAATGAACGGAAGAATGGACAGGTATTGTATGATACCAAGGATCCCAGGGAGATTGAAGGTGAGGCTCACAATATGCCAAGAGGGTTGAGAAGGAGACTAGGTGGTCCGGGCCGGCGGATAAGGTTGTGTAAAAGCGATGCGATGGCAGATGAGGTGGTAGCGACCGTGGATGCTCAATCAATGTGACCGGAGAAAATTGAAATGGTGTAGATTGGGCTGGTAGAACGGTGTATGTCTCGGGTACTGGCGTTGGAAGCTCGTATACTGTACAACCCGGGCGGGTGTGTTCGCGTCGTAAGGGCTGTACACAAGCGGCAATTGTTTTTCTGGTTCCAGGCCAAGTTGTCCCAAGCTACCAAGCTTCAAATAGTCTCCCTTGAATGGTCGGTTGGTAGTGAACGTGGATGTGAACGTCGTGGAGAGACGAGAAAGAGGGTGTAAGTATGCTTGAGCCGGCTAAAGCTACAGGTAGGTAAGGTGGGTAGATCGATAGTTGGAGTGCCCACGCGAAGTGAAGATCTTCCCAAGTCTCGAATAACGGAAAAAAAAGAAGAAAAAAAGGTGGATGTGGGTGAATGAGAAAGTCCTTGCACAACGTGGACAGCACCAAGCACAGGCCAACTCTTGTTTGTGGAAGGGGGTTGAGAGGAAAGAATCGAAGAAGATCACCAGGGATCTTAGTTGATGAATGATGTATAACCAAACCCAAGCTTGCTCTGTCACCACAAAAAATATAGAACCAAAGTGGAAAAGAATCGAGGGAAATGGAGAGAAGGGGCAGGGAGGCAACGGTGATCGTCACTGACTTAATTAAGAGAGAACTGCTCGAGAGAGAGGATACCGACAGGAAGGAAGGCGCCAAGGGGATCCAAGGGGTAAGTAGAGGACTGGGGTGTGCAGGATGGTATTTCGGTGGAGTTGTGGATCGAGTGGACATGGTTTGCAGGGCTGTATAGTACAGAATAGCCCCTCCGTGGGCAGATTCTGGCTCGGTCTCTGCCGAGAAGCTGTAGAAGAGGGCTGACCAAGGGAGGAGGAGGGCTCAACGACAGGCAGGGGAAGGGTTGGAACAGGGAGTGGCCCGTACGACGGTCACGATACAAACATTTGATTCTGTTTTGCCATGGTATTTCTCTTCCTTCCATGTCTTTCTTACCCTTCCCCAGCCTGACCCCTCTTCCCTGCTGGACAGCCCGGTCGGCTTTTTTCTTTCTTGTGACATGTTGAACATCTTGTCAACCTATCAGTCTGTCCGCGACCATGCCTTGCATGTGTGCACGTTCAGTCTTGACTGCGTGTACGGGCGAACGTGGTCCAGTCGTTCTCTCAAACAGGCGCTGCGGCTGCGGAAGAGCGAGTAGACTCGTCGTTGTTTGGCGGTGCAAGGCCAAGGCGGCTCCATGGCATTTCAGCAACATCCCTGTCCAAGATCGAAACAGCCTCTTGATTCGCTTCCCTTCCTTGGAGCCCCTGTTCATGCCGTCCATCTTAAGCCCTTTCAGGACCCGCTCAGGGGGGCCAGGGGGAAGAACACTCTTCACTTTCCCGGCGCCTGAACCCTGTCTTTGTTTGCATCTTGCATTGAACATCTCATAAACACCGTCGTCTGTTTATTGTCCCATTTTACGAAACTACAGATGAACTTGGGATGAGCTCCCAAGCCTCAACAAGCCTCGACGACAGGCCTTAGTATGGTACATGGGCAGGCGGCACCCAGGCTGGCCCCTCCCGAGGTCGATCATCAGCAGTCTATCTACTTACTACCCGTGAGGGAACCAGCAGTCATACCCTTTCATCTTCAACAAGGGACCGTTTCCTACTGGCCTTGGACAACCAATCCTTCAACGCCCGCCATCATTCCCGTATCACATGTTGCTTCGTCAGTTGCAAGCCATGGTGTGCCGACGTGTCGTCAGACTGTCATCCCAAGTCGCAAGCTTGGGAATTTGAGATGAAGGATACGATGTCATTCCTATTGCAGCGTCTCTTACCCAAGCGGATCCCAAGCGAAATATCGAGGCTCAAGCTAGCTGCTTCACCTGTTCCCATTCGGGCAACTCGCCCCTCCACTGCTTGCCAGCCCGTCGCTACCTTCGGATGACACCCAGCCGCTTGGTACCCTCCTCATCAAATTAACAGCAGGAGAATAAAAGGGAAAATAATACAAATCCTCTTTTTACGAGATTTGTCTTGGCGACAAAATTCACAAAAACAAAAAACCCGAGGCGCAAACAAGCCACGTTTTCTCGACCCACGGGGGTTCCCTTCTGAGCATAGTACCGCCCCGACGCGAGTTATGCGACTGTCAAGCCTGCACAACGCCCCCCACTCTCCGTTTCATCAAGGACCATGCATCATGTCACTGAACCCCAGCAGCCTCGGCCAAATGTAGTCAAAAGAGTAAGGAAGATCGTCGGATTACGGTGAGGCTTCTGTAACATCCCAGCCAATTATGGGCCCTTCAATGTGAGATCCTACAAGAGAGAACACCCAGCAGCCCGTGAGTTTTCTAGGATGCCAGAAGAGGCAGCAAGAAAGAATGCTGGTCGAGGGTCTTGGCTCACCAGATCCCGTGTCCTTAATCATCAGATCTAGGCCTTGGCGCACCACCTTATTTTCGGGTCGTTGATGATTGAGAGGGTGACCTCCTTCGGTTGTTACCGAGATGCAACCGCTACACAGCAGCCCAATGAAATACGACGGTAGATCCTTAGTATGGAAAGGCTTTTGCCAACCCATTGCTGTCGCTTCCTTATCAGAAACCACATCTCGATGCGATTCTTCTTGGGTATCCAATACCAAGGCTGCCCCCCCCATCCTTCCGTGGCATGGCAACGACCTCCTCCAACACATCATGATCCGATCTCACACTTATACCCCGTCTGCCAATCCTGTGGTTGTAGGTCAGTCAAAGCGCGATGAGCTGCTGATAAGGACATGTTTTCTGCAGGCTGTTTGCGTAGATAGCACCGTTAACGGTCCGACGGACAAGAAATAGATTAAAAAGCAATCTAAATATAAAGCCAATATTACCAGTTTCCACGCGCCTCGGAAAGTACCCGCCGTGAAAATGCTGCACAGCCATTCATAGTCCAGACCAGCCTCCAAGGACAGGGGCGGGCCTCGATTGGAAAAAGCGAGGTAGTCTGTTATCTCGGACAGCCAGACCCCAGCTTATACGCAGAAGGGCGTTTGAGGATTCTGTCCGAAAGCTGAGATAACGACATCCCGGCTTGTCGGAGCGAAAGCTTGATTGAAGCGATACGCGATTTCTGGAAGCAAAGCCGCGCGTGACAAGCAGCCCATCAGGCCGGAAGAAAGACGACGACGACGCAAAGACAAGTCAAGATGGGTGCAAGCTCGTCCAAGCAGTCCGGCTCCGGACCGACACATGTGTGGAAAGGGTGCGTTCCTCTCGTCCGGCGATCCCATTTGCAGTAGCGCAGGACAACTTCAAATCCCCACGCTGCTGCGGCCTACAAGTTTGCTTATGCTAATTGATGACGTCTATGCGTAGGTCTTCGCCCGCCAGCGTGTCCCAGGATATGATTGAATCGTTACAATCAAGTTCAGAGGTCAGATTCCTGCCCCAGATGACCAAGTCGAGCTCTCTCTGCTCATCGCCGGATACATAAAAAAAAAAAAGCCCCGAGACTGACCTTGTTCACTTTTCCTAAATTAGACCGACGCATCACGTGCACAACTCATCGAGTCGCAAATCCAGACACGCGTCGCCAGTGAGCTGCGCAAGCTGCACGACGAAGAGGAGCGCCGGCTGTCCTCGCTCCTCGCCAAGGTGGCAGACGAGACCGCGCCCGAGACCACGCCCACAAGCCGGCACAAAGCGTCCAAGGAGATCGAGGAGCTTGAGAGGAAGCTGCAGACGCGCAAGCTGGTGAAGGAGGTGCCCGAGAGCGTAGAGGTTGCTAGGAGCGAGGTGGTGCGGTGTCTGCGGGAGAATGACCGGCGCCCGCTGGATTGCTGGAAGGAGGTGCAGGCGTTCAAGGAGGAGGTGAGGAGATTGGAGAAGGGTTGGGTGGAGCGTGTTATCTCGTGAGCTCTCGTCTTGAAAATATGAGCGACGGGAACAAGAGACGCTGCCATGATATCGAAAGTGTGTACTATAGGGAGGTCAATTGCATGATAGAAGGAACCCAAAAGCATTTTCAAGCTATCCAAATGTGAACGACACTCGTGTTGACAGCTTTGAAGACACCCAGCTCTTGATGGCCGACTTCAAAGGCACGGGAAGAGCATTTAAAGCATCATGACCATTATTTCAGGTGAGATGAGAAGAACGAGTGTATATGCTCGGTAAATCAGACCGTTTTGGAACCTCAACACCAAAGCTATGCATGCATATTCCAAGGGCTTCGTATACTCCCAGCATGTGCCCCATTTATAGCAGCGCCTCCGTAGACAAGTCTGCACCATCCGGTTCTCGATGCACTTGCTCCTTCAACCTTCGCATCTCCTCGGCCCTCCTCAGTCCCTCTGCCCGTTTCCTCTCCTTCCTGACTGCGGCATCCTCCCACTCACGACCCTTCCCCTTCGCGCCACCAGCCTCCTCTTTCCTCACCGCCTCCTTCAACAGCCTTCTGAACCGCTCAATCCTTCTTGTGTTCTCTACGAAACGCTCGTTGGCAATGTTGATCAGTGCCTTGAGGTACTCCCCGGGCACAGTGCAATGCTTGATGCCATTTGTCTCGGTTCCAATCAGAGACTCGAGGCCAAGGCCCATGGAGCGGATGGCCACGATAGGAGTAGCTGCAGAGGTGGAAGAGGAAGTCGTAGGTAAGAGATTGATGGCACCACTTTCACGGAAGCCGGCTTGCAGGCCACAGCGAAGGACGACTTGAGCGTGCTGCGGCGAGGCCGTGAGAACATGTAGTATCTGCAGGGCAAACGTCAGCACCTCCATCTTGTCGGCGCAACCGGGGACGAGAACAGAGGAACGTTACCATAGGCTCGAACTTGAAATGGATCAACCGACTTCCCTGACCCGTCATTTCATCGGCACTGCTTCCCTCCACGCCGCTGAAAATTGGGTCTTCGATCCCCAGCAGTGCTGCCACGATGTTTGGCTCGCTATCCAGCTTGCCGGGTGACTCTATAGGATCATGCGAAACGAAAAGCCAACGCCCACCGCCCCCTTTCCCACCGAAGCCAGCCACCGTGTTGCGCTCGCCGCCTATGCCGCTTCCGCCCGCCTCGCCCTGTCCCTCTGGCTCACCGTCAGCAATGGCCTCTCCCTCTTCGAGATCTGCGACATAATGTCCTGGCAACTCCCCACCACCATCTGGCCCCGGAACACCCCCGGACCCGACATCTCCACCTCCTTCCCTCACTTTCCGCCCCTCGAGGAACACGCTCACCCGGCCCGCACACGAGCTTGTTGTCACGAAGCCCTCGACCCTGTTGAGCTCGTCAATCAGGTCCCGGATTCCCGCGTCGACGGTGCCTTTGGGACTGAGGTCTGTGTACTCTTCATCGGGCACGGCGAGGGCAGAGAGGATCTTGCGTTTACGCTGTGTGAAAGTCTTTGGAATGGGGACGTTGGAGAGGAATGAGGACGAGGTTGATGATGAAGAGGAGGATTGGAGAGAAGGGAGAGAAGGCTCGTCCAGTGTCTGTTCGACAGTTGGCGGTGGTTGCGGATGCATTGCAACGTCGGAATTCAGAGTCCTAGAGACCATGATTTGTGTCGTAATGGAGTTGTGCTGGGCGTTGTCTTGGAGTGATAATCTCCCAAGTGAGATGATTGCCCGCCTGTCAAAATTTTGACAGGACGGTTACTCCCGCGTTTGCGTCTGTTCTACTTGCTTGACTGCGCACTTCCACGATAAATCAAATGCTCATTCAGGGTGGACAAATGCGTATATACTTAGGTAGTCAGTCACTGCTGTTCTTACCAAAGCACCAATTTTTTTCTTTCCTTCAAACTTATCACATTTCAGTTTTCTAGCTGTACACCTTATAACGAGCTTGCGCATCAAAATTTTGGATTGGGTCACGGATATTGGGATCTCTGATTCCCTGTGCTCTCCATGCAATTTGCGAGAGCGCTGTTTCGCCACGGCCAAGCTCAGCTGGGGAACCTCTGACGATGATCTGACCAAATGACGTATCCGCCTCCACCAAGATACTTTGGGGCAATGCAAGAACCCCCCATCGGCCATTCATGGCTACCGGTGACAGCATTCACATTATCAAGCGAAGACGGTATGATACATTTCAGCGAACTATGTCAACTTACAGGATCCTTACACGTGCAACCAACAGCCGGTGCATCACCATGGCTTACTCCTCGACCACACAAGACGCGAAGTTTTTTTTATTTAAGAGGGTATATTGGGGGTGTATGGTGATTCAACTACTTTCACGAGCCTTAAAAGACTGTGGTCACTCGACCAAGCAGCCCGGCATCGCCTCTATCCTTTCCAGCTCCGGCCAGGTGCCCTCCCTCATCCTTGGTTGAGCCAAACGCGATGCAGAAATGCTCTTGATGCCCCTCTATCATCTCGCTGCCACCCAAGCCAGAACTCCATCCATGAACATGAACGAAGCCCAGAGGACCAAAGCAAACTGTTTGGCCATAAAAGAGAGACCCGACGTAGCTCGGGTGTTCTTTTCCATCACTCGCCTCTGCCGTCTTGCCAGCCGCCCCAAGAGTGTATCAAAAGCGATCTTGCCAGCCTCCCGAAAACGCGAATATTACCCGGTGGCTCCAACCACTTGGAGGAGTCCAGTCCGAGGCTCGGCTCGACTCTTGTCATTCCCGTCTTCCTTGCCTTTGCCCGCCTTGACGCCTTTTCCTTCCTTCTTTACATGACATTGGGATTTGTCCAGCCGTGAAATGGCGTGGACAATACATGAATTTTTAGTTGTGTTGTCGCCCTCTTTGATTGTTGGGAAGACGTCATGCGAATGTGCAACGTAACAAAACCAGCAGCAGCTTCCAAAGTGTGATAGTGTAGTGTCCGGGGGGGTTAATTGGGGGGATAAATTCGACTCCTCAATCCACGACGCATGGGCTATATACGCATGTCATCGATGTCTCTTCCGGCCGTCGTCTTCGTGATGTGTCTTGTGTTGGGGAATCATTGGGCAATGCTGCAATTTCCATTTCATGGGGCTTTTATCGTGAGCTCCTCCAGGAATTGTGGAAAATCTAAGGGCCAGAAACGTCGTGATATTCGTTCAGGTGCTGTCAGGGTGGGGTGAATATGTTGGACAACAAGGGGGACGCAATAGGAAGCTGGCTTATATTTGTAGTTCAGGTCATTACGTTGGTAGAGCCGCCAAGTTGACGTTTGACCTGCTCACGAGCCCAGCGAGCCGTCTCAATGGTGCGCTGCGAAAATTCCCGGTTTGACCTGGTCTCCTTGATCATGGTGGTAACCCACTCCTGGCGGAAGGCGTCGACGAGTTGACCATCAGGATAGGTGTCCGCAAGATCACTTTAGAGCATTAATTAGTCATCGTAGCGAGGGAATTGGTGACCCAGACAAACTGCACTTACCCAATAACACCCATAGATGCCCTCATAAGAGACTCGCTGCGGTTCATGTCGTTGGCAATAACGTTGAGCAGCTGGAAGATGGACTCGACGTATTGCTGCAGGATCTGGGTCTTGTCGCTGACCTTCATGGCGCCAATGATACCGCTCCAGGCATCCATAATGCCTTCGCGCAGTGAAATGACGTAGTCATACATCTCATATCCAGCCTCGGGACTGGCAGTAACAGTCGCGGCTTGTTGAAGTACTTGTGCGACAACTGACAGGTACTTCTCAAAATGTCCACCAATAGCAGTAGCAATATCGCCAAAGCACTGTAGAATGGCAGGCTTGAACTGATTCGACAAAGTTGTCGACCTCAGATTGTTGAGCAGGTAGTTCATGAAGCCATCACAGTATTGGGCGCTGTGCTCACCCAGAGACCGGGTGATGTCACTCACAAGGCCAATAGCCATAGAGCACAAGCCGGGCTCTTCCTGGTTACCCAGCGCATTGTGAAGGAACGGCAAGAAAGCTTCCATGTACTTGACGAAATCCTCTTCCATTGCATTGGACAAAGCGCTGATGGCGGCAAAAGCAGCCTCAGGGACGCTGGACTTAGCACCAGCGGAGGTGAGGAGCTGCAGAAGAATTTGCATAATCCGGTCACCCTGAGGAACAATCTCCGAGTCCAGACGGGAGACAATAGCCTGGAGTGCCGAGCAGAGACTAGTCTGCATATCCTCGAGGGTGATGCGGTCCTCGACACTGACGACCTGGCTTTGCATAGGAACGGTGTTCTCCAAACGCTCAAGAATAACGCTTGAGAGTTGAGCAACTGACGGCACAGAGTCCTGGCCAGCATTAGCCACGAAGGTGTTCAAAACCTCATAAGCCGCGGTCCGGACGACGTTCTCAATGTCTTGGCGGGCCGTTACGGTCAGAAGAGACTGGACGCTGTCATTGAAGTGCACCGTGAGGGCATTGGTCTGTGCGCCAGGCTCGCCAGCAAAGCGATCTGCAAGGTTCATCAGCGCCCAGCAGCACGAAGGAGCCATCTTGGGACTGGTCTGGAGACCATTGAAGAGTGCCCGGATGAGAGGGTCGAGGGTTGTCGCGGGGTCGATAGCCTCGGAACAGGCCTCTGTTATGCGACCAAGAGCGTAAGCCGCGGAATCGCGGACATGAACAGACGGGTCGTCCATGATCTCGATGAGGATCTGCAACGCGGACTTGACGATTGGCTCCAGAGTCTTCTCGTCGGGACCCTCCATAATGGCGCCAAAGGCGGATACAGCAGCGTCCCGGTTGTGCCAGTCATCAGATCGAAGGTTGGCCTCGACAAATTGAATGACGGGGGGTATGATTGTTTGCTGGACGGCCTGTGCGTAGAGTTGTAGGCATTGGTAAGCAGCGCGAGAGATGTTGTACTCGTCATCAGCCGCATCTTCGTCCTGCTTCGTCAGAAGCGTCAATAGAACAGGCACGACCTCGTTGGTGGCAACGCGTGCGAAGTTATAGAACGGTCGCATTTGGTCCGAGCTCTCGACCTGGGATCTGCGTTAGTGTTTCGTCCAAGAAGCCCAGTAAATCATCGGTTCGGGCATACCTGTGCGTTGTCGTCCTCAATTGCGACCTCCTCCTCGCAGACTGTGCTCCAGAACTCTACGGCCAATTTCGCAACATCCTCATCCTGGCTCTTCATGCCCAGGATGGTCAAGCCGAACAGGGCCTTCTCCATGTAGAAGCGCATCTTGTCATAGTAGAGACCCATGATGCGGTTGAGGCAGCCAAAAGCGCCCTGCTGTATGCGGGCGTCATCTGCTTGTGTGGCCTCGCACACGACCTGCATGATGTAGTTGCGCTCGCCCTCGTGCTTGAAGTTGTTCTCAACAAATTCAAGAGAGTCGCCCAGCGCGGTGATAGCGGCCAGACGAACCTCTTGATTGGTCTCCTCTTTGCGAGCACCCTGTACAACGGCCGTCAGGATGGCGTTCGAGTGGCCGACCAGAGCAGCTCGCAACTCGGCATCTTGGCTCTCGCAAATGAAACCGATGGTAGTCAGAGAGGCCTGTTTCTGCGGAGGGGTGCCTTCTGATACATTGCGGACCAGCGAGGTCATCAGATCCTGCCACTGATTGCGGGGCAATTCGATAGCGGCAATCGAGGCAACGACCTGAGCCGCAGCTTGGCCAGCCTGAGCATTAGTTGAGGCAAGTGTTTGCAAGGCCTTCTCCTTGACAAGTGTTTTGGAGGCTTCGTCTGTTTGCTGCAGCCATTTTTGTTGTAGTGCTGCCTGTCGTGCGTACTCTCGGGCGGTGAAGGCGTTCTTCAGGGCGATACCGGCGGCGGCACGGATGTGACCTTCTGCAGTCTCCTCTGCGAGGGCTTGCACAAGTGTGGAAAGGTAAAGGGACTACAAGAGACAAAGATGAATTAGCAATGCGACCAGCGCGAGAATGCGAGACGTCAAGGAACCGAAATCCTTACAAAGTTCTGCTCAGCGGCCTGGTTGAGCTGTTGCTCAGCAGCGTTTCGGAGATTCGCATCTGGAGAATTGTTAGCAGAATTTTCCCCCCTGGCCCAGCGCAATTTGACGCGGTCGAAGCCTTGTCTGATTGTTGTCTATGCATGTTTTTGGGGAGAGAAAGCCGCGAGTATCAAGATGAATTTCACTCACCAGGACTGAGTGAGTTTGTCAGGACAGTGCTGATATCGGGGGCACCGTCCGCCATCGTGAAAAGACTTGCAAAAGGACGACGCTGTGTGGAGAGATGTGTGAGGTGCAAGAGGTTTTGGGTGTGTCAAGAATGGTCTGCGTGCAAAAACAATAAGTGTGAGGTTCGTAATAATTTGGATCGGGTCTAGGACGGGTTCAACTGGCGGGGCGTTGCGAGGGCGGGCAGGTTCCATTTCCCGTGGGACCCAGATTCTGGAACCCCTCGTTGCCCAGGTGGGGATGCAAATGCGGATTCACGTACCTGGCGAGGCGTAGCGTCAACAACTGCCAAACTCTGGGCTGTCTGGCCAAGTTTGATTTTTGGAGCTCAATGTTGTTTGCGAAAGAAGTCGAGAACAAAGACAAGAACCTGGAAAGACTCTTGTTCGAAACTCGATTTGGAAGTGGCTTTGGGGGGCAAAACCAAAGTCACGGTGATGCTGTTGGTCCAGCTCGTCCAAAGCCTTGTCGCGTTCCTGTTGCCTCTCGTTTCGTGTCTTGTCGGGTGGGGGTTCCAAAGTACAAAGGAATGTGGGAGAGGATCGTTCGTTTGTGCGGTTGATATGAGAGGTTATGTGTCGCGTCCGATTTCAAAAAGATCTTGACGTGGACACGATTTGTCTTTGCTCGAATGTCGTGGAAGAAAAGCAACCTGAAGATAATGAGATTGGAAGTTCAGACAGGAACGTTGACGCAGCCCACTCTGCCGCCCGCTAACACCTAGGTGAAAGCCATTTTAGCGTGCTTGTCGATAGCCCATGATTGGCTACCGAGATCGGCAAACCCCACATTCGCGTCAGCCTGGAGAGAGAGAGACTCATTTCTACGGAATGACTACCTATGCAGTACAACCTTGGAGGTACTTGTACCGTACTTCTTAATCAAATGAAATGCCTCGTGCAGAGGCAATTACCGCACATAGTTTGAGCATTGCTAGATCATCGCTGAGGGCGGATTATACTTCAGAATTCCATTCTACTTCCGTGGGAGATTTGGCACCCTTGCTGACCGTAGATCCACGCATCTAGTACCAAGGTCGTCTGTGCACTTCATGTGTCGAAACGGTGAATCACATGCTGAACTTGATTTGTTTGACGCGACATCATTCGCTATGGCAAGGCTAATCCCTTTCTCCTGCACTATGCCAGACTGTCAAGACCTTTATATTACGACACAGGAAATAAGCCAAACGTAGGTCACAGCTGCGTACAATCAACGTCACTTTTCATTGACTCCCTAGCCTTGCTAAATGACAGCCAGCAAGCAGAACGTTATCCCCTCTATGCCTACAACCGGCGTTATGTCTTGCCCAGGGCAAAGTTTTCTCCTGCGCGGAACAATTTGATAGACAGCGTCACGATGAGTGCCCATCCCGAGAGCTCTCATGAACATGCTTTGAAACCCTCAGCAAAGATAACTTTTGACTTTTCTATTCCATTACAACGTCACACCAAACGGTGACCCGTGAATTTCAACTTTTGTGGAAGTTTTACATTTCATCAGCGGCGTTCTCCAGACGGTTGATCAGGTCAGTATTGCCGTTGGAGTTGGCACTGCCGCTCAGGCTTGACAGCTTGCTCAGAATAGGGCTGCTGGGGCGAGATTGCACGAACTGTGGCGCAGGCATTTGGTTAGCAAGAGGACAAGGCCAGCATAGAAGGGCGGACGATGAGAAACTCACGTTACTAGCAGCACTCAGCAGCGCCACTAACGAGCTCTGCACAACATCCTCATGGATGCCCACACCCCAGACCCTCTGATTGGAGCCTGCGGCCGTGCACTCAATATACGTAGCGGCCTTCACGTCCCGACCCTTACCAACAGCGTGCTCCTTGTAGTCGTTGACATCGATGTCCACCCCGATCTGTCGCAGCGCATCACTCAGACTCGACAAAGGACCGTTTCCGCGACCCCGAAGCTTGAACTCCTTGCCCTCTACGCTAATGACGCCCTCGAATACTCGCTGCAGGTTCTTGGTATCTACGGTCCTGCCCGGCTCGGGGGGCGCGGGGCTGCGGGACCGGTCGGGCGAGATGCTGTAGTCTACGATGGTGAACCGAGGGTTCTCGCGCAGGAAGTACGTCTTTTCGAATAGCTCCGTGATTTCGACTGGCAGCAACTCGCGGCTGCGCTCGTCGGCAACCTTTTGTACCACGCGGCTGAAATCGACCTGCAAGCCACGCGGCAGGTCCAGGCGCAGTTGCTGCTGGATGATCCAAGCGGCACCGCCTTTTCCGCTCTGCGAATTTACGCGAATGACGGCCTCGTAATCACGGCCAATATCCTTAGGATCCAGGGGCAGGTAGGGAACCTGCCAGTAGTCGTCGTAGCCAGCGCCTGCGTTTTCACGCGCCTGGAAACCCTTCTTGATGGCGTCCTGATGAGAGCCACTAAAGGCACATACAACAAGAGAGCCACCGTACGGAGCGCGCGGATGGATAGGAATCTTGTTGCAAACCTCTACGGTTTTGATGACACTCTGCAGATTGGAGAAGTCGACGCTTGGACTGACGCCCTGGGTGTAGAGGTTCAGAGCCAGAGTGACTAGGTCAACATTTCCAGTGCGCTCGCCGTTTCCAAACAGACAGCCCTCCACACGGTCCGCGCCTGCCATCTGGGCCAGCTCCGCAGCAGCGACCGCGCAACCGCGGTCATTGTGCGGGTGGAGAGACACACAGACCTTCTGTCGCTCGGTGATGTTGCGGCAGAAATACTCGATCTGGTCGGCGTAGACATTGGGAGTAGACATTTCGACGGTGGCGGGCAGATTGAAGATGATGGGGTTCTTCTCAGTGGGCTCCCACTCGGCCTTAACGGCCTCGCAAATCTCGAGGGCAAAGTCCAGGCCAGTGTCAGAAAATGTCTCGGGGCTAAACTCGAAAGCCCATTCCGTGCCGGCCTGGGATGGGTCGTCCTTGGTCAGCTGGCGGACCAGACGTGTGCATTTCCGGGCCAGCTCCACGCTCTCCTCTTGAGAAAAGCCAAAAATAATGCGGCGGAAACACTCGCTAGTGGCGAGGTAGATGTGTACTATGGCCTTCTTTGCACCCTTCAAGGACTCGACGGTGCGGCGGATGAGGTCCTCTCGGCAGGGGGAGAGGACCTGGAGATAGACGTCGTCAGGAACGGCGCCTGGGGTCTCGATCAGACGGCGGGTGAAGTCAAAGTCGGTCTGGGAGGCAGAGGGGAAGGACACTTCGATTTCCTTGTAGCCCAAGTCGCACAGCATCCTGAAGTAGGTCCACTTCTCGTCGCCGTTCTAACAGCAAAGAGCAGTTAGCCTCATGTCACAAATTCACAAATCCCTTGTCTTCAGCTTGAACATACCATTGGGTCAACCAGACTCTGGTTGCCATCGCGCAAGTCTGTTGCCAGCCATCGCGGTGCCTTGGTCAAGGTTTTGGAAGGCCACTGGCGATCAGGCAGATTCACCGGTGGGAACGGCCTGTATTTCTTGGTGGGATCTTTCAGCCTGAAGGAGAGCAAGAAAGAAGAAGAAATTGTCAGTTACTTTGGAGTCAGGATTGAATTGCGTCGGAGAGAGGCTTACATGGGCATCTTGAAGACGTTGCCAAGTAAGGCAGGAGCTTTGTAAAGTTCTCAGATCTTTCGCAAAGTGAGGGGCACTTTTCTTCTACCTGCCGTGCGGGTGCGGGGACTTCTGCCCGAGACTGGATCTGTAATAATTGGGATTTGGTAACGGGATAGTGTAGGCAGATAGACAGTTCACAGGAGACTGGACTCTACGAAATTTAAAACAAGATGCATCTGCCAACAGGACGAAGGTTTAAAGTAATGAATCATTTTTATTAGTCCCTTGTACAAAAATCCGAAAGCAGTCATCGCAATTGACTCACTGCCCACTTGCGCATGCCCTGTCAAGAAAATGGGGCGGCCGATCGTAGTCCAGATGCGAAGCAAACCCTGCCCGAGAAACAATTCATTTTCCGGGGTAACGCAAGTGCATACCCGCATACATTAGATGCTTCCTCTTATGTAGCATGTACTATGTAGTGCTACGGTAGGTAGGTAGGTAGGTAGTATGAGTAAAATGTCCTCCCTACTACCACAGTACTAAACATGACGAATGTTGTACTGTCCTATGCACTGTATGTAGAGTTTCTGTATGCGTTGGCGCCCACATTTTCAATAACCCTGCAGCTTCCATTTGCCCAAAATCTTGCCGACATGGCATGTAATTGCGGTCTCGCACCTCAACGGCTCCGAAACACGATGGCATCGCTGGAAAAGTCGTCAACTGAATCCTATCTACCGCATGTATGCCGTCTCTAGCCGTGAATGACCCACTCCTTTGACTGGAAAGTCCGTGGAGCCTCCCCCCAGATGGGCGGTTTGACATTAGGGTTAGGGTCGTCCTCCACTATTCGCAATATAGGTAGGTACTGTGCAATGCGATACAATTACAGTTCCCCCAGGACCTTTGGAGGCGATACTAGCACGATGCCCGGAGGATCTAGAGTGAAAATAAACTCGGAAATGCTGTACTGGTATTAAAATGCTACAAGGACAGTAGAAGTGACAACTACACGGAAGACATTTAAAGGGGAGCAGTACTCTTCAGCACTCCCAGGAGACCTGGTCCTACGTAACACTGAAAATGTCTTCAACAAAAGTCTCGTGGAGGAGGCCAGACCTGGCTATGTACTTGAGCCGTTCGAAGGACGTGTTCGTCCGTCATATCCGCTCTCGGATGGCCTAGAGGAGATCCTTTGAAAATTTGACGAGACACTGCATCGGAGCAGCCGCGGAGGACATTTCAAGAAAGGAATGCGGATATGTCAGGTATATATATACCTATGCTGTGCTGAGTGACACTGGTGACTTTCCCCCAGGACCCGTTCTGACTGACGTCTGGCATGTTATGTAAGCCGACCAGCAAGGGTTCATCGACATCAAAATTCTGCTCCATTTCGAAATCATTTTGCGGCATCACCAAAACAGCACCCCTCCAATTAGACATTCTTTTGAGAGAGACGAACCAACATGTCTTCCAAAACCATCATTGTCACCGGCGCTGGACGTGGAATAGGTCTGGCAATTTCAAAATACCTCCTGCGAAAGTCGCACAAGGTAGTGCTGGTGGCTCGTACGCAGAGTGAGCTGGAGGCATTGAAAAAGGAATACCCCGCGCAAGTCGAGTACCTGGCCGCGGACTTGACGGATTTTGATGTGAGACATTTTGCGCACGAGGAACTAGCTTGGAAACGACTGGTATTGACAAATTTTTTCTACAATAGAATGCTGCAAAGATCACAGACCTTGCAGTCAAGTTCGGCGGCAAAATTGACGGGTTGGTAGTCAACCATGCTGCGCTGGAACCGATTAAGCGTGTTGCAGACTCAACGGTGGACGAGTGGAAGAAGTTGTATGATATCAACCTGTTCAGCCCTTTGGCCTTGGTGCAAGCTGCTATTCCTCACCTTCGGAAGACCAAGGGCCGCATCGTTCTCGTGTCCTCGGGAGCAGCGTTCAAGGGCTACGCAGCATGGGGTCCATACGGCTCATCCAAGGCCGCCCTGCATTCTCTCGCCCAGCACTTGGCGGTCGAGGAAAAGGACATCGTTATAGTGTCGGGCAATCCTGGTAGGACAAACACGGGCATGCAGAAGTTGCTGCGAGACCAGGGCAAAGGCCACATGGACGACGCAGTTCACGCAGACTTTATCTCTGTGCATGAAGAAGGGAAGCTCAACCCGCCAGAGGGACCCGGCAACGTCTTTGGTGCGCTTGTGCTGGATGCGACCCCTGACCTCTCTGGCAAAGTCTTGTCGTAAGTAGTCCCCATGTCTGGGCACTTTTTCTAGAAATGGATGCTGACAATACGCAGATGGAATGGTCCAGAAGTCGCAGGATATCGGGAAGATTGAAGAATTTCACTGTTGGTTTTGGTTAGCAGACAATCCTAACCAGATGTTGTAGACAAGTCCACGAGACGAATGCAAGAAGCCTCATTTGAAAGATGAAAAGCAATACATTTTCTTCCACATGTAAAATTCGGATTTAGCATGGAATGATATTTATTAATCATAGGCTCCTGTGTCGCATTCGTCTGCGGAAAAGAGAAAATTTCACCCACCTTCAAGATATCTACCGTGGCGCAAGGCCAAGGATACGCAGTGGCTGTTCCGTTTGCGTTCGCTGTGCGAGACACAAGTCAGCGTCTCTCGCCATACCCAGGAGGTTTGATTAGGTCGAGACAGTATTTCGTCGCTCAGAAATTAAAACATAGAAAATAGAAAATCATGTGTAAATCAGGATTTGATAGTACTTTTTATGCATCATTGCGACAAGTGGCTGGGTTGGTGGGGTCGAGAAAAAAAAACCGACGAGAGCGGGACAAACCTGCCGTTGTCTCATGGTCAGCAAGCGTACTCTCGTAAACCATGTATGGCAAGCAGAGGAGATGAAGGGAAGGATCAGAGGCGTCCGTTTGGAAAGACAGGTCAATCACCATGGTTGTGTATGCCTGGGGCGACAATAAAGCTCATCATGTGGTGGGAGGTGCGAATAGACAACACGGGATAATCTCATACCTTTTCAGTGCCAATTGACAGACGCGTACACCTGCGCGACAATGCGTCTCAACGCACATTCCCTCCAGCCTCGGCCGTCATGATCCAAGTCCGCATCGCGTCCGAGGAAGCGATGCGATGTTGGCCTGGACGAGAGAAGTGTTGGGTGGGAATGAAGGTTGAAAGGAGGAAGAAGAAGGTTGCAAACTCAGATAGCAACAACTTTTTAGTGAAAGCGAATTCTGCGCAAAAGGTGGAGCTGGGCAGGCTAAGCCCAACAGGGCCTAGCTTAGCTAATGCTAGGTCTCAACTATTGGTACCTTGGTACTGGACCTTCACACGCTTGCTTGTCTTCTGTGCTACCTAGTAAGCTGACTGATCCTGTCCCTGCCCGCAGGTGCCCTAAACATCGAGTCAAGTACTTAAAGACCCAAGGGCGACTCACTCATTAGGCTGGTCTCTTGCAGCCCCCCCTCCGCCTGGGTAGCCCTTTATCAGAGGAACCTCCGGCGCTCACCTCGAAAGTCTTTCACAATGAACACTCTATGAAAGCAAAACAAAGCCATGCAATGAGGGATTGTCACATGTTTTGATGCCCTTGGTCTTCTCTTCATTCATTGTTGTTGCTGTCGCCCCTGCTTCACCCTGGCATCTTCTCAACTGGGACCTAGGTAGTCCAACATCACTGAGGGGCGTGTGCACTTGAATTGCGCCTACATACCTACACCTGCACCCCAGTGTGCCCCCCTTCCTTCATCATGTCTGACCATGAGTTTGGAGGTGAGTTAGCATCACCATCGTTCTTACTTTTCGAGGCCGTTGGGAGTTCCCCCTCCAACTTTCCCACCATGTGCTGCATTCACTGGGACGGCAAATAGCCCGATACTCACCTTCACCCAGCCTGGTTCAAGTGAATCATCTCTGTCAACATTGGCATTTGTCGCAGAGGCTCCTTCACAGCCTTGTATTTACATCATCCTGAGTTTACATGTAAATAATTAGCACCCATCATCCCTCCCTCTCCCAATTTCCATAATCTGTCACACTGTTCAAAATGGTGGTTTCCTCATGTGTGAAACACAGCACAAATCCCCAACAAACTGCTTCTGGACTTATGCTAACAGTCTATACAGCCAATGATGACCTTTCCTTACCAAAGGGTTAGTAATTGTTTTTTACATTCATGACAAGAGTGGGCCTATCTCCGGGGAGCCTCTGGGCTGGTAGATGCAGTTGAAGTCCTCCAGCAAAGATGGATGTTACAGTCTGAACCTGGAGCCTCTATCTGGGACCACCCAGTCTCTCTCTGCTCCCCTCTCTCCTCCCTCTCTATCTAGGCGTATTTCCTGGTCTTACTCTACTACGAACAATTTGTGTGCTGATACCATTCCAGCAACGGTCCAAAAAATAGTAACGGAAATCCTCCCACCCGCCAACGGCGTCGCCTTCTCCAAAGAGGCACGAGACCTGCTTATTGAATGTTGCGTCGAGTTTATCACCCTCGTCTCATCTGAGGCAAACGAGATCTCAGAAAAGGAGGCCAAGAAGACCATTGCTTGTGATCACATCACCAAGGCGCTAGAGCAATTGGGATTTTCCGACTACGTCGCCGCCGTGCTGGAGGCTGCTTCGGAGCACAAGGAGCAGCAGAAGGTGAGCGTCTACCTGCACATGACATAAGTGAAGCCCGCATGCTAGCGAATCACTGACAAACCCCCAAATAGGGCCGTGAAAAGAAACTCAACAAGTTCGACCAGAGCGGCCTGTCGATGGAGGAGCTCGAGCGGATTCAGGCCGAGCAGTTCGCTGCCGCCGCGGCACGGCACAACTAGATAACAGCAGCCATATTGATGGATCAAAAGCATTAAAACTACACCTTCTACCTTTTCCCAGCTCCAGGCATTACAAACACTCAGGCCTGGAGCGGCATCTTCACCATCATCACACACACACCGTCGCACTACCGAGAATAGACCCAGCGTGACGTTCACATCACCCCTTTCTGCATTTGTCTGGCGTTCAACGGACTCTACGGAAGGATCGGTGGAAAGACATGGAATGTTTCGGGCGGTATACACTCACCTGTTTAAGACGGTGGTACATATTTGATTGCTAGACAATGATTTACTATGCTCACATTAATGGCATCACGTCGGCTCGCGCTGGAGTACCATTACCTTGCCTCGTCATGGTCTAGAGCGCTACAGAGTGCAACCGGATGTCAACCTCGGTGTGATAAGGGTCTATGAAATCAAAACGCCACTGTGCATTGTATCTCGTAAGCAGAGGTCTATGGTCTATAGTCGCTGTGTATGTATGCGTGGATGCAAAGGTCGTAAAATCATAAAAGTCATCACATCTTGTCATGCGAGTCATGAGAACATCGCTCGCTCCTCCTCGTCCTTCTTCAACATCGCCGCCCTCTCGGGAGACCGCACTCTTAACTGGCACTTGAACGGAACAGGGTGTCTGTCACCATGAAAGTTAGCAAACTCTGACATGATGCGACCTTACAGCCAAAAGACAGGCACTTACCCGCCAAGCCCGACAGTCAATGCCGCCTCGATCTCCACAACCTTTCCATTCTCATCAACCACCCTCTCCAAATCAAACACGCTGCAGAGCGTAGCAATGAAAACATACACCGTTGCCAGGGCAAGGTGGTTTCCGGGACACTTGCGTCTGCCAAAGCCAAAGTTCCCAGCCGGCGGTGGCTCGCCCCTCTCATACCTGCTCGGGTCAAAAGCATCCGGATCTCTGTACGTGTCCGGGTCACTGCACATGGCCTTTGCATTGGCAAATACTACCGTGCCCGCCGGTATGTACATGCCATTGTAGACATCGTCTCTTCGCGTGCGGTGCGGTATCACGAGCGGATTTAGGGGCAGCGAGCGTAGCGTCTCGTTCATGAACGCCGCGAGGTACTTCAGACTACCCCGATCCTCGAATCCGGGCAGCCTCCCCGTGCCAACCACCGTGTCAATCTCAGCCTGCACACGTCGCTGCACGTCCGGGTATTTCGTGAGGAACAGCATTGCCGCCACCACCATACCCCACGTGCTGTTGCCCCCAGCAATGAATACGGCGGCCGTTGCGCCCTTGAGGTCCGCCAGCGTGGCCTCCTGCGGAATGCCGGCGCGCGCGTTGGCGGTCCAACGATCGTAGTGCGTTTTCATAAAGCTGGGCGCCGCGGTGCCGGCCTCGATGTCGCGCACCGTGTCGCGCCAAGGGACCTCGTGGATCTGGCGGATGGTCTCGCGACTGTCTCGCGCATGTTTGAGTGCTGGCGAGAGGCTGGAGGGGACGATGTAGCGTGCAAAAGGCACAATGTCAGTAACGGACGAGCCCGCGATGCCGCCGTTTGTAGTAGCGGCATTCGCAGCGCGCGACATGGCTGTGTAGGGGGACGAGGCTGAGTGAATAGGCTGGCCGTAGGCGATGCGGAAAATGACGCTCGTCGTTAGGAGGAGGGTGGTGTCGAGCCAGTCTGCCGGGGAGGTAAGGAGAGAGCGGACAGCTCTGCGTGCTTCGGAGGCTTGCAAGGGGCGGAAGGCCTTGACGGCGGATTGTGTGAAGGTTGACTGGAAGAGGCGTCGATGGAGCTTGAACTGGGGGCCCCATTTGAGGAAGGTTAGGGTGAAGCCCCATCCCATACTGATAGCGGATGTCAGCACCTTCTCCCTCTCTAGCGACATGCAAAGTCAAAGTGATTCTCTCGGTAAATGTCACGTACACCTCGAAGAGAATGAAGCGAGGCCTATCACAGTAGATGGAGCTCCGGCGATCTAGAAGATCGGTGGCGGCCTGAACGCTGTTCAGACATATTACATGTTGACCAAGCACGCTCACGTAAATCACGTCGGAATCTGGTGAAGGCCATCTTAGTTATTTATCCTTCCTTTGGACACCATGTCTTTCCCTTTACTTCTTGGAATACTCACTATATTCCTTGCCCCATCGGATGTAGTCTTGTTCAGGGTGGTCACTGAGCTGACCGGCATTACCAACCAAGAACTTTCCCGGTGGACCTGGGGGAAGTGGATAGGACAAAAGGTTGGAAGACCACAGAAACTTATGTAGAAGCCATAGAGACACAAGTGAGAGAGCCAACGCCAAGACAACCTTGGGGTCGTAGGTGACGCTGGCCTGAGACAACATCGTCCACTTCACAATGCGGCGAACTTGAACAGAACAAAAATTGGAAGAGACACCAGCACGGTGAATGAAATATGAGATTTCTAATCCCCATCGAGAAGCGCTTTTTGAGATATTCATACTGATTCATGTCGGAAAGATTCAGCGTTGGTGACCTTACTCGCGGGCCGACGACTTCCAATGACCATGGCCCATGCAGCTGAAGCGTAGGTCCAACTTGACAGCTCACAAGCGGGCCCAGCAGACCTCGGAATTTTGTCCATTTCTCAGCAGGGTGCGACTTGGAAAGCCTATGAACTTTCGCCTCGTTCTGCAGAGCTGACCACAAGTAGGCGAGTGGGGGGCATGCCAAAAGGCCCGTGAAAGGAAGGCATCTTGCGGTCAGCGGTCCGGCCCCCCTTGGCTGTCTTCTCGTTGGATATCAACTAGATCTCGTGCCCGCAAGACAGAGGCTAGCGAAGAGGAGGTACGAGCGTGGCTTTGTGCCGGGAGTACCGACGGGAGTTCGCTTCATGTGTTATTGTGTGCATAGGGCGAATCCCAGAGAGCGGGAAGAAGAAGTGAACGGCGATTGGCGAACGCACGTTCTGCAATCTGCGATCTGCGATCTCTTGGGGGGGAGGGGGACGGGACGGGAGGGGGCGAGGGGCGAGGGCTGTTAGGAATTTGGACAGACTTCTGCCCAAAGGATGGGTGAGGATCCGCAATGACAAAAAGAGATGGGCGCGGATGTGAGGATGTCGAATATTGGCTGAGACATTGCCTCAGTGAGCTCGAGCGGCAAGGCGATTAGGTGGGAACCCCCCTCTGGGTGACAGACCACGAGGTTGGATTGCTGATGTGCGTCCTGCAGGGTCGTCCAATGTAATGGAGGAGAAGTGGACGCAATGATGTGCTGGCCCAACGATGACCCATCGAGGCGGACGTTGCATCGACTCGGGAGAAGGTTGTGGAAAAGTTCTAGCGTCTTGTCCAAAGCTTGAATATAGTGCGGCCTTGTTTCGAGTGCTGAACTCAACTCACCCAGGTGCTGGGCCCTCTTCCCGACAGCACAGGCGTGAATGGAGCCAAGTCAACCTTGTGCGCTTAAAGCGGTCCTTGCGGAACCGTATCCGTACCTGGGAAAGGCATTAGTGCGGATCCTATAGCGCACAGAGGGTATATAGAAAAGAGTCATGTCGTTCCATCCGGACAAGATTTTCTGGTCTTGGTTGCAGTTGCAACAGAAGACACGACAGGTTCGCTGCGCGCGACACGAGGCAAAGGACAGTAGTGCGGATGGAAGCTGAAGCGTGTCGTGATGCCAAGGGGGTATTATTGATTGTGCTCAGTCAAGAGTGGAGTGAGCCGAGCCTAGGATGAGCTCTTTTTTTCTTTCTTTTTCTCTTCTTCTTTCTGGTCAACTTCCCGGCTGCCTGTCAAGCATCAGCGGTTCCAACTAGTGATGAGTCGTAACGATCGTGATGGATGACCATACTGCATACTAGGTAGCTAGGACAAGGTGACGGCATGTCCCGGGCAGGTGCAAATGCTCCGGTGTGGTCCGGTCTCGGCCGAGTTGATAGGAGGATCCAGTTGATAGGTGAGTGCGAGGGCAAGATATGGGGGAGCTTACACGGTACAGTATTAGTATGGGACAGCATCCGCTAAAGAGCTGTAGTGGGGCCCCCCGTAAGTAGGTACTCTGCTAGCCAGCGAGAGTGAAAAGGACACAAGCAAGGTCGAGAGTGGAGAGCCACTTCACCACAGCGACCTGCTTTCAACTCGGTAGAAGAGAATGAAGAAACAGAAGATCGATCCTCTGTCCAGCACATCAGGCGACAGTGCAATACTTATCAATGACGGGATGTCGTAGTGGGTATTTCCGACTTTTGGTGGCAGTGGCAGGCAGGGCCCTCGAAAATGCCCGCCGCGGACATTTATCTCGCCAGTCAGGCAGCCTTTTGGTATGGTATAGTGTAATGGCATGGAAGTAATCTGGAGGTGAGCCTCAGTTGAGATGAGAGAGGTCATCTGAGATCCCGAGATTAGATGGTGGGGGGGTTTTGGCTTTTGGGTTTACTAGGGCGGCAGGCTGTACGGGACCTTTGGGGGGGCTCGTTCGTAGGGGGCGATTTACGCTGAGGGTGGTGCCCAAAATGGATCACCGATGCCCAGACTCCCTTCACCCAATGTTGGGGGTCACTGTGGTAGTCAATGATTGCTTCTGCCAACCAACCCAAACCGACGTCGTCAAAGGATCGTCTCAATCATGTAGCAAGGCAACGACAACGACAACAACAACAACAACAACAACAACAACAACAAGAACATCCACCCGCCATCGTAGCCCAGTCTAGTCAAATCCACATCAGCGTCAAGTATCCACGACCAGTCTCTTGGCAAGTCAGGGCAGGCCCAGCCCGCGCAGGCCCTGCAACAAACACCGATTTCCCCCCTCAGCGTCCCCCCAGACCCACTATCGTTCCGCTCTTTGCCACGGGCACTGCACAAGCTCCCTGCTGCTTTTCTGCTGCCTGCCGACGCGCCAAAGATATTCGCGATACCCTCTGCCGGCAATCCATCACTAGTACTACTCGCGTTGTCGTCGTCGCCATGGACCTCGACCCTTCCCAGTTTCAGAGCCAGATACAGGCCCCGCCGCCTGGCACTTCTTTCAATCCTTCCCAGTCTGGCCTCCAGATTCCCCTTTCTGCCGCTGGCTCTTCTGCCTCTCCTCCTCCACCACAAGGCACCGTCATCAAGCGCCGCAGTCCCATCGCATGTCGAAGGTATAGTTGGAACCTGGTAGCCGCCGCCAATCATTTCCTGATCCATTGCTGACCTGTCGCCTCTCCGTTCCAGATGCCGTCGTATGAGAAGCAAATGTGTCCATGAAAAGGCCACTCCGCCATGTCAGGCATGCGAGCAAGCTGGTCTGGGTGCAGATGCTTGGTATGTCGACTGACCACCCCATCTTGGCCCCTTTTTCAAAAGGACTCCTCCATGCCTAACACTTCTCAAGCATCTTCCCCGTCCGTGGCCACCCCGACAATGACCGCGAATATCGACATCCCCGCATGAGAGCCGACAAGGCCCAAAAGCGAGATGCCGCCAAGATGCGCAGAGATATCCTGGATGCTCCCGTCATACCTACGCCTATCCCGCCAAAGAATATCAAGGGCGTCGATCAATGGGACTACCTGCCTCCTCTCCCTGATACCATCGAGGCCGTCAACCGCTTCACTCGCCACTACTTCCAGCTCGGTTTCATCCCCAAACAAGCCTTCATCGACCGTCTGAGGACTGATCACCGTTCCATCAGCGTCTTTCTACTGCTAGGTATCCTGAGCATATCGGCTCGCTTCACACCAGTGCTGGTCGAACGATACGGCGATGGAATGAAGGCTGCCGAGACCTTCATGGAGAGGGCCTCCGCCGTGGCACTGGGCGAACTATACGAGCCGCCAAATCTCGAGCGCTGCCAAGCTTTCTACCTGCTCAGCATAGCACAGCAGGGTAGTAGGGATCAGAATAAGAGTTATCTCAACATGGGAATTGCGATGCGTCTGGCGGCTCTGATGCGTCTGCACAGAGAAGAAACCTACCATGTTGAGAACGCAGCCAAAGAGATGATCATCGCCTCAGAGTCAGCGCGCCGGACACTGTGGATGTTGCACAGCCAGGACAATCTACACTCCGGTCCCGAGTCGCCCATCTCACTTGCCGCCGGTGACATTACCGCGCTGTTGCCCTGCAGTGAGGATGATTTCGCCAAAGGCCAGGAGCCTCCATCTCGAGCAGCGCTTGAAGACACTCCTCCAGCCATCGCGAACCCGGCTTTGATCTCCGATCCCAGACGATCTCTGTTCGCAACTCTTGTCCAGACTCACTACTTCTGGGGCCGCGTCTCACGCAGGGCTGTCAAGTATGACCGAAGCTCGCGCCCTTGGGAAGACTCTAGCGAGTACCACGAACTGGTACAAAAATTACACGACTGGGAATGCAGTCTCCCTCACGAGCATATGTGGAGCCCTGTCTTGCTGAAGGGATACAAAGCCGGAGCTCAGGATCTTGCTTACCTCAGTATCACCAACTCTACTCGTCTTTGCAATCTTGTACTGCGCAAAGCCTACTTGAGCGAGATGATCAATCTGGAGCAGGCAGAGCCCGAGCTGCAGACATTCTGGTCCAACATGTCCATGGAGCTGTTTAAGAATGTTAAGTTACTATACGAGCAGATTGAAACGCAGTTCATGGAGAGAGCGCCTGATGACACCATGGGCGCTCAGATGGCTGTAAGTACAAGCTACCAATACAACAGACTTGCGAGCATCAAACTAACTTAGTGCAGCTCTTCTGTGTCTTTAGCTGTGGCCACATGGCTACATATCTCTGCAAATATCCAAACAGTATGTCTCTCGACGGCCGAACCACAGCACATGATACTAATCTAGCTTCGTAGTTTGTCCGGACCCAACGCTTCGTCAAGACGGCCCAGTGATGCTTCAGCGGGCCATGCAAATTTTAGCCGAGGCAGCGCAGGTTTGGCCATTGGCTGGCCGATGGCTAGAGATCCTAGAAAAGTTCGCTCGCGATAACAAAGGGGTTCTCGCTGGCGTTGAGGGAAGCATGGCAGAAGGCGTACGTACTCACATTGCCAAGAAAGCTGGACGCTTATGCCCCCTCCCCCTGTAAACTCTATACTGACAACGAGGTATAGCGCGACCCTGTTCCTGAAGCTCTGCAAAGCGCGTCTGCTTCATCGCCAAGCTCCATGAGGAACGGTCAAGGAAGCAAGCAGACCATCAAGTCGGACGAGACACAACAACAGCGTAACGGCGACTCATCAAATCAACACGTCATGCAGGCCCCATCAACTGTGCCGACGCCGATGATGTACATCGACCCCAACATGCGTGTTCCCAACCAAGCGCAACAGGGCCAGCAGCAATCGCAGGCTCAGGTACAGGCACAGCAAGCACAGGCCATGGCTGCAATACCCCAGCAGCAGCTTGGCGGCCGCCAGACTACCGACGGCTTAGGCCTACTCCTCGAGGCTTTCGATACACACCAGGGCGCTGCCGGCATGGCGGCTGGTGGAGGTGACCAACCCTACGATCCGAGCGCGGTGGCAACTCAAACTGGCTACTACGGCCCGGCAAGCGCAACACCCGGCAACGACGGGTACGAAAACGAGCTGCAGTTCTACATTGATGGCGCTGGTGCGCCCAACGTCACCGCATGGATTCCTGGCCCACCAGGCATGTACGGTTACTGATCATTCTCGACTATTTCGAGTTGTTTCATCAAACTACTAGGGCCGCACTTCTCTTTGGGAGAAGAGACAAAGCAATAGTGCCATGTTCTGCGAACTTCGGCACGACAGGCAATAATATGGAGAAGGTGCTTTTGGCGGAATAGGCGAATATTGAAATTGGCTTTCTGGAATATACCTTTGGGCCCGTGTAGCCTATTGTGCGAAATTTGTATGCCTGCTAGCGATGAAGGCACGCTGTTTTGTTGTATTACTTTATGAACGTATAAAACACCTTTTTCCAAGGCGTACACTGGAGGAACATAATAAAAACAGAGACGGCTGAGTGTAATTCGATGGTTAGAGTCCTTACATGCGGCTGAGATTGAGCGTGCGACAATGCAAAGTAGGCAGTAGATAAAGGTGTGAGGAGTAGATCGAAACACAGATGAAGTGAGCAAGCCCAGCATACTTGGCATGCTGATGGTCGTGCTCGGAAATCGCCGTGCAAATGGCCCCCCAAAGGCGGAGGAAGTTGGCTACAAGAACGTGAGATGTCAGGTAGTGTCACCAGAGGTCTGCATCAAACTTGCAAATTTACACAACATCAAATCATCTGCAGCCAGATCAAGACCCAAAAGGCAGCTTGGGTTGCACGACCATTGTGAACCATAGCATTAGACATTGAATTTGGCCATCGCTGGGTCTTTCCGAAACGCTGCTAGCTAAAAAGCAAGAGAAGGAGTACCGTGGTGTAAATGACCAAGTAGGGGTATAGAAGGACCGCAAAACAAGCCTCGACAGAAATTACAAACAGCGTAGTGTGTTTATGTCCAAGTGAGCGAGCGAACGAGGGAGAGGCGCCTTCCCTTGATACCGCTCGCGTGGAGCAAAAGGAGTATAAACAAGAGCAAAACCATGTGCGCGAATGTGCAGCAAATGTGCGAGCAATGTGTCAACCCAAACCGGCGCAAAAAGGATTGCAGGCGACAGAAACTTGCTCCTGTTATTGTTTCCGTGCCTCGTCTTTCAACGCTGTCGGACCCTCGAACCCCCTTGCAGGGATTTCGTGTAATTCAACAGCTTCCTGTCCGCGCTGCTGTTTCGCCATCCTCTTTCTCTCCCGCAATCGCATCGTTGCAAGGCGTTGGTCACCAGCATTGTACCGCCTCTTGAAATGATAGTACGTCGGCGGACGCGGTCGACACAGCACCACCACCCAGTTTTTGTACCACGAGCCCTGGGTGAACGTACGGAAACGGTCCTTCTTCAAGAACTTGTGGCTGTTTAAAAACTCGCGAGTTGTTTCGCCGCGCGCCATCAAGAACATGTGGTAGCCCATCAACGCCGCTGGGTACAAGAAACCAATGAACCCGTAGATCACCATGGCAAACGGCACGGGGTCGTGGTTTATGGCCTGAGGGAATGTGACCTTCTGCCGGTTCATGTAGACGAGGATCTGTGCGAGAGATGCGCCGACGAGATAGATCGCAAGTAGGGTTGCGGAAGAAACGAAGGTGAAGAAATAGCGATAGTTGCGCCGTCCGACGCAGTTGTTGAGCCATACGCAGTGGTGGTCGGCGGTTTCGATGCAGTTATCGCACATACGGCAGTGATGCGTGCGTGGAGGGCGCCAGATCTGGCATGTCTTACAATACTTGGTCGGCACCTCCATGGCAGCAGTCGAAGATTCGGCTGACTTTATCAGTGTCCAGTCGGTGCTTGGTGGCGCCAGCCGCAAAGGATCTTCATTAAGATCAGGCGGTGGATTTTGGTGTAAATTACGCGGGAGGATCTAAGGAGATCAGATTAGTTGCCCTCTATACGGGGACGAGAAGAGGGTAACTTACACCAGGGTCGGTAAGAGAGGCATGAAAGAAGGAGGAGACGCAGACGAAGGTGAGGTAGGCGAAGACGATCGGGACGGCCGGGGAGACATCAAACCACAGGTCTTTGGCTGAGAAGACAAAGAACAAAATACAAGGGATGATGACGAGAGCCCCGGTTGCAACATTGACAGGTCGTGACCGGGTGTTTTGCAACCTGCCGCCGAGACAAAATATGGTATTGCCAGTGAAGTACTCCCAGTTGCGCCCAACGTTTCTGACCGGCTTGCGATCGCTCGTGGTGTTCGTTTGATCACGAGCTCCGTCGCCTTGATATTCAGGAGCCGAATCTACCGATCCAAGCTTTTCGGCGCCTTCTCTGTTGCGGTTGGATGCGTGCGAGCCTGCATTATTCCTCAACATGAAACTCGATCGGATAGAATTGGGCGTGAAGGGTGATGGTTGACCCGAGCGTTCTTCGAGGGGCGGGTCCACTTTGACTGTGAGGTCTTTCTCTTCTGCTGGTTTCTTGTGCAAGGGCCGTACACTGTCGGTCACGCTGTCCCGGGTGTTTGCGGTAAAGGTCTGGCGGTCAAAGGTTTCCCGGCCGGTCATCTCTGTTCCCCGGGAGGGTGGAGGCTCGTCCGTTATAACCCGCCCGGAAGGTGTGTTGGAAGTGATACTGTGACGCACGACATTGGCACCGATCACCTCGACCCCATTATCGGCTAGTTCCATGTGACGGCCCATTGTCGACGGTCTCGTTACACCTCGTTGCGCCTGTAACTTCTGGGAGCTCATAGGACGGAAGAAGGCTGAAGACGAAACAGAGGGCACATGGCTCCGACTCGCCGCACTGGCTGGTCGGCCAGTACTCGTGGAATTTGCTCCGATACTGCCGGCGAGACTAGCCCTCTTCCCAGACAGGCCTCGACGTAGTAGTGTAGGATGCGGACGTCCTCCCGGCCTCTGCGTTGGTATGCCCGCGTTGTTGGTGCCTGTCTGCGATGGGCCGGCGCTGTCTCTGTATGAGGGCCGGCCATCGTGTTCTCGACCATCCTCGGTCTCAATATCTGTCATTCGCGAGGATATGATGCTCGGGGGCCCGGTCGTGTTAGGGTACTGGGGAAAGGTGTCATTGTCGACGTCGGCAGCCGGCGTATTGGCTCTTGAGCCATCCCGGGAGGCCATGGCCTAGGTCGCCGTGTTGGTAGACTTGGGAGGCTTCCTATTCGTGGGGGGTTGGGAGATGTCGTGCAGGATTGTGAGCCTACTGCTATATCATGTTCTGGTCCAGACTGGCAAGAGTCATTGATTGTCACAGTAGCGTACCAAATTCGAGCTTGGACGAGGCTGGCAAAGTTGAACTGTGGTGTTTCAAGGCTGGTCGTCCAAAGAAGGTTGGTCTGGGACCGCGGGTTTTCCAATTACAGGGCTCTTCCCGGATGACAATCGCGGGAAATTGCAAGGTCGTAGTCTTGACTCTTGCCTCTGGGCGAGTTGAAATTAGGTAGAGAAATTCTGTCGTCTGCAAGGAAGGACAGTAAGAAAACGAAAAGCGCAGACGTCAAAGAGGGATATGGGGTGATAGAAGAGAAATTGAAGTTAATCAATCAAAAGAGTGTCGGGCGCAGCGCAAGGCGCAAAAGTCAAAAGAGTGACGGAGGGTTGGAAACGAGGCCGTGGTGGTGGTGGCGGAAAAGGAGTGTCGCGGTCGCAATCACAGTCGCACGGACAAGAGCGTCAGAAGTAACCCTTGGGCCAGAAGTACTTATACGTACGTGGAAGTAAGAATTGCAGGTAACCCTCTCTGCAGAGTGGGCAAGATTCGGGATTCAAAGTTCGCTACTGGTAGAACAAGGCTGGCTGGTTGGTCGCCGTGTCGTCGTCGTCCCACTTTGCAAAAGTGACGGGTTCATTGGGGGTTTCGGTGGGGCGTGGGTTATGGGAGTACTATGTAGATGGCAGACGAAGAGTCAGACGATTTATCCATTGCTGTGCAACAACTGACTGTGGTGTGCAATAACCAGTGTCTCTGTGCGCCTTCATGATAGGACGTGCGTCTGAAACGAAACAGTAAAAATGTCAGAACGCTGGCATCATGAGACGAAGCCAAAATGGACGTGTGTGCCTGGCATAGCCCTATGTAAATTAGGTACTTTCAAGAACGCTTGGGCAGACGCGACAGGCGTTATCTCATGCCAGACCTTGCAATCGATTGATGGAGCTTACTTATGTAAGCAATCCTTCTTTGGGGGGGGGGTCGCTCTGAGATTAAAAAGTCCAGATACACTTCTCACGGCATATGACGACAAGACGTGTTGGGCGCTTTCTGAATACTACCTATGTATCTGCGATCATTTCGAGTACAAGGACCTCAGCGCTGTATACCTCCCTGAAGTGCATAATTTCAGGGTAATTACGCTGGCTTTGATACACATTTTGGTATTGACGTCGTGGAAAGCCTCTTTCATACCCGTAGATTATCGCCTTGTCTCGACCAGTTCTCGCACACAATTTCCAAAGGAGAAGTCGATCAGCTCTAAAAAAAAAAAAGAATTTGCTGTTGGCTAAATATGCAAATGTAGCTGAAATGTAGCGCCTCTTACGTGTCTCCAGATTTTGCCCTCAACACTACAGTTTCTCGTGGCGGATACGGACTACTGCGGCTAAGGACCCTTTCCCTCTCCGCACGCCGGCTAATTAGCGATACGATAACTATTCGAGATGCTTGAAGCCAAGAGGCGGCTGCCCCCCCTCCTGATCAGAGACAGCATTTTGACGGGGATCATCAGTGATCGGGCTCTGCAGACTGATAACGGCAAAGGCAACGGCAAGATCTATGCGATGCGTGCTCGCCTCGTAGCTATTAGAGGAACTCAAAGACCTTTCGACCTTTCGGTTTGCTTTGATATCTGCCCTGGATGAGAGAGAGACTGATGGTTTCATTGTTAGCAAGATTGTCACACATTTGTTTTCCTAAATCGAGTGCAGAGCCCAATGGCCAATGAGTTGAAGGAAAACGCCGTGCTCTCCGCCATCGCGGATGGTCAGTTCATCCTCGGGACTTTCGCCAGCAATTGCAGCAGCGGCATGACCGTTACCAAGATTCCGGACCGCTGGTCCAATACCTGGGAGAACAATCTCACCTTGGCCCACCTCCTCGATGATGCGGGGATCGAGTTCATGCTGCCCATTGCGCGATGGATTGGGTATGGTGGCGACACTAACTTTCATGGCAACGTTCTGGAGACGATGACCTGGGCAACAGGATTGCTGGCCAATACCAAACGGCTCAATGTGTTCTCAACAATACATACCACTGCCAACAACCCCGTCGTAGTCGCCAAGCAAATCTCGACTATCGACAAGATTTCGCAGGGGAGAATCGGGCTGAACATTGTCGCTGGGTGGAACAAGCCTGAATACGAAGCGCTGGGGCTTGACTTGCCGGCGACGCACGAGGAAAGGTATGCATTTGCTCAAGAATGGTTTGACATAGTGAAGAAGCTCTGGACCGCCACCGAGTCTTTCCAATGGGACGGGAAGTTTTGGAAGCTCAAGAATGTCCTGGGGGAGCCACAGCTTTCGAGCTCGGTGCCCATCATCAACGCCGCTGGGTCGGGAGAAGGCCGGGCATTTGCAGCGCGCAACGCTGACTTGTTATTCACGCCGGCCGTCGACCTCGAACGGTCCGCCAAAGAGGTAACGGAGCTTAAGGCACAAGGCAAAGATGCCGGCAGGACAGTGGGTGTACTCACCTTCTCGCACATCGTCTGTCGGCCTACGGAACAGGAGGCGAAGGAGTTCTTTGAGTACTTTTGCGAGAAGAATTCCGACTGGGCAGCGGTGGATAATCTAGTCGCTTTGCAATTCGCACACGCCCAGAGCTTCCCGCATGACCTGCTGGAGTCGATCAGGAACAGGATGGCTGCTGGACATGGCGGGTACCTGCTCGTTGGAACGCCCCGCCAGGTCGCCGATGTAAGTGCATCTTGCTGCTCAATCACTATGGTAACAACACTATTTTTTCGAGTCTGAAACTGGTTGCTGAATTTTTTTGGACAGGGCATCTTGGATCTGCATCGTGCAGGCTTTAATGGCACCACGCTTTCTTTTGTGGATTACGTGAAGGAATTCCCTTTCTTCAGAGACAATGTCTTACCGTTGCTTGAGGAGGCCGGTATCAGACGCCCATCTCGCTAGTCGTCGCATCCAATCAATATACATAACGATCAACCGGAAGCGTTCATGTCTCTTGCGACCCTGTGCACTTGTAGCATGGCCCCAAATGTCGCGTGGTGAATAGGAAGACAGATATGCCCTTTTCCGTCAGACAATAGCGGGCCTGGCGAGTATTTAGCACATGGAGTGTTACCAGAAGTGAAATTTAGATAGCTACAGACGGGACTTGAACATGATATCCCCTTTTGAGGAAATATATGCTGGGTCAGGTAGGCATTCTATCTCACGGTGTGTGACGAAGGGTGATTGAAAGAAACTCGACAGCTCCAAGTCACAACATATGGAAACGGTACGTGAAGTGCTGATCGGATGCTGTCTATCGTGTAGCTATTAGTATTCCAATCTCTAGCATGTGTGAGAAGGTCGAAGATACATATTTGCATCCTATCAGTTGAAGCAGACCAGTACCAGACATGCAGACTGATTCTGGGAAGCATCTGGCAACAGATGCAGGCGGGAAGACCCGATGGTCGCTTAATAAGCACCTCATCCGACTCATTGGCCAATCAGCATCCAGTTTATCGTTCTGCAATTGGCAGTCGTACGAGAGAGACATCACTTGCAAGTCGAATCCATTCTGAATGACCTGCTACACCAACAAGCTGTAAATCCATCCTCCCCACATCCACCACCCATACTCTCGCGCGCACAGCCGTCATCCACTCTACAACTGCAGCTATGGCATCCAGAGTCGCTACCCGCGCTTTCACCACCACTGCTCGCCGCTTCCAGCAGCAAGCCCAGCAGGGCGAGCATGTCCTGAAGGCCGAGACCAAGCGAAACCCCGAGCTTATGGTGCGTCCAATGCCCCCCCCCGGCGCGGTCATGCCGCGGCATGCGCCCATTCTGAAGGGGATAATCTGGAGGCAATTGAAGGCTGACAAGAGGTATACGGACAGATTCTCGGTACCGTCATGGTCGCTGCTCTGGGTGGTGCTGGGTTCTACTTTGGTATGTCATAACGGACGAAAACGACAACTCGGCCTCTCCCTCGCCCCAAAGGCTGGCTGGCAGGTGTGTATAGCAAAGGGCGGTTATGCTGAGATACTTTGTACAGGACGCACACCAACTTCCTCCACATCCGAGCAGAAGGTGCCCCACGCCGGCATGCCCTGGGAGACCGGCTCCGGCGAGGGCAAGTACTCATACTACCCCGGTGGCGACAGGAATGCCGAGCCCAAGGAAGCCCCCAGCGCCGTCAACGTCGTGGTCGTCCCCGACGTCAACCTGCCAAAGGTACGATCAACCACACCGTGATGGAGCACAAATATCAATTCAGGGCGGTCAGGCCAGGTCCGCCGATGGAGGTCGCAAAGCTAATCTGAAATATAGGAGCTGCACGAGAAGTACAACAAGTGGGGCAAGGATGGTTACTAAGAGGCTTTCTGACTATCCAGGTGATGAAAGATGTCGTGGAGCGCAAGCCTGACTGGGAAGGTGTGTAGATAGACTGGTCGCATTAAAGACGAATTCCCTACAAGCTTTTTTCCGTGGCCTGTCCATACGTTGAAGCGACATGTCATGACCTCCTGATTCCCTATTTCCACTCACTGTGGCTATAGTGCAGCAAACTGTTTAGCGTCAACCTGATCCAGGCTTCCAGCAGCATGGAGGTAGGTCGTCGACGACTTGGCACAACAGCCAGACTAGAGTGACCCAATTCACAGCGAGGATCCATTGCACAGCAGTGGCCAGTCCTCTAGCAGGAGCGCTGATATCATTGCCTCGCTGTGGCAGCGGTTCGAAACGGGTCATGGACTTCTAGTAGAGACCGGCCTGGGAAGAAATGTGCTCATCTCCTTTCTTCCGAGGAGCATCTGGCATTCGCACTTCCCATAGCCCGTTCTTGTATCAGATCTTAGGAGTCTCAGTCTCTCACGAGTGCAATATTGGGCCCAGGAGGCAGGCTCCATTATGACAATGTATTGCGACCAGTTGTGCAGAAGGACCATGTTCAGACTCCGCGGCAGGATGCTGGGCTCCATCTCAAGTTCTTCAACATGACACACACATGCTGCCATCTTTCAATACATATTCCCAGACAGATTTACAAGCATCTCAAATCCGAGGGAATTTTCCATGGATGCCTCGAACAAGTACTGAGCCTGGTGAGTATCATTGCTCTCGATGACACAATCCAACTCAACTCAACTCAACTCGGGGCATCCCCCTTCGCCAACTACCCCAACCCGGAAAGCGGTCGACAGCTCTTCCATCCGGCAGAAACATGTCCCTTCCAATATATAAGGGCTCTTTCTATCCCAAGCCTCACTTTGCTCTTGTCTTTTGAAACTGGCGGCGGCGCGGCGGCGCGGGGCACCGAGCCTCTGGCTACCACTTTGTGGCGGCTGGGTCGCTCAGGTATGACCCTTGATGCAATTTTTGATATTCCAATCTGTCCTTCTTGGATAAGACCTATTTTTCATTGGGAACGCTGCTTTATGTGGCGTCTTGAGGAAGAAGACTTGTTCTTGACACGCTGGACTGGTGATTTCGTGACGCGACAGGAGCGAAGCTCCTGGTTTCTCATCTTCGATGTATGTTCATCTGCTTCGCTTGCCCGAGCAATTTCAGTATGTACTTGAGGCTCTCACTATTGAGTGACTATTCCGTACGTCAACATGCCCATCCGACCCTATCACGATGCCCTTTTCCACTCTAAATCTGGGTGACTACCTGGTAATGTTTTGCCATACTTCTTGATGGAGCCCATATACCACGCGGAGTACTTTCATCGACTCATGGAATGAGGAAGACCATAGTCACCCCACTGTAGGCGCACAGAACTTGTCAGCTCACGTCTCATCATGCCGCAGGCAATCCAGAAGCCATTGGAGCTTCGATCTTACGCAGCCACATACAAATAAACGGATAGAATTAGGACAGGGCACTCACAAGCAAAGAGCCTCCGGCAAACCATTTACAATCAGCAGGATCGCCGCGAGCGATCTCAAGGCCTCAACATGAACAACCGACAGCCAGGCCCTGGAGCTACTGTGGGCCCCGGCCCCAAAGACGAGACACCTTGTAGCGAGGGAAGAAAATGCGACGGAAATCGCGCTGGCCCACCACTTACCGAGAACTTCGCGGGCATCCTTTGTTTTAAATAAAGAAAAAATATAAAAAAAAATATACGTCGGTGAGGAGAGCAATCAAGGCAGTGCTATTACTTACAAAAACAGAAGCGAATCTGATGTCTGTCAGCTAAAGACCACGGATAGATCCGTACAGAAGTTTTGGAGAGGTGTGCGCTCACGACAATCCCAGGACCAACAAGCTGATTCCTCTGACAGATGATAGTGCCGCCAAAGACGTAACAACCACGCAAAGAAATGGCAAGGTCTGAATCAACACTGCACTCTTGGTGTCAAAGAAAGAGAGCTCCCTCACGGACTTGACTGGAGACGATGGTGGTGGGCTGAAGTAGGGCTTCTCGACTTCGCGGACAGACATGGCTTCTGGGGCCCAGGGTGCATTTGCAAGGCTCGTTGAAAACGACAGCACCGTCCGGGTCGCCATGATACTGATCAAGTCCATCTCCCCTCTCTCCTTGTCTTTTGTCCTTATCTGCCGCACCAGCGCCTCCCTTACCTCACGAACATAACGTTCCCTCGCCGTAACCAGATCGTTAATACTCCCCGGGCTCCAAAAATCCTCCTGGCCGTCCTCGTCCTCCACCGCCCTCCTCCACTTCCGTGAGGCATTTGACACAAGCACAGGTGATGGTAACTTTGCGAAAACATGTCTCCTCTCCTCCTCTTCCTCGATCGCTGCCCTGAGACTCTCTTCAAATACGGTCGACGTCACCGTTGCCCACGGAGCTGTGCCAGTACAGCCTGCACATCTGTCCGGAACGTTCCCCGTAGCCGGGCACAATTCCTTACGAGCTGCAAATTCCGAATCGTCGTTGTCCAACTCCGTCAAACCAGGGAGTTGTCCTGCACAAAATTCCGCTCGAGATCTTTCACATCATCCAGCACAGCGTCGAGGGCCCACTCGTGATCATCGGACGGAGTGAGGACGCAGGTCTGATAGAGTTCGGCTGCGGCATGGTTTAGATCGTCGGCCAGGTCGCGAAGCTCGCCCAACGCGTTGTGGACGCCTCTAAGAGAACTACGGTGTTGGAATATTAAGGCAACGATATTGGCAAGATCTGGAGTGGGTAAGCTGGCTAGGAGGATGGCTGAGGGGCTCGATGGACTAACAGACACCGAGGTTCTGAAGGAGGACATGATAGCTGTTTGCTACGCGTGAACGTCATTGTAATCAGCTCGGGCTTGCAAATTCTATGGGTTCTTCAAGGTAGCCATGGCTACAAGGGCGCACTCCATTGGTGTCTAGGGCCTCTCGAGCGCGGCGAGGCTGCGGCGATGCCACAGCCATGGCTGGGCGGCTGAGCACAAGAACTTAGTTCACAATTTTCGAAACACGGCGTTGTCCGGAGCAGATTGCCTCGTCGACTGTGCAAACTTGGAGAAGGAGTCTGTGGGTGTGCGCACAAACACAAATTCGTGCTATTAGGTGATTGTTTCCCTATGATTGGGATGCCGAAATTCGGGGCGGCGTCTTGGGGCTTTGCATCCCTTCAGGTCTGACAGACGACTGATGCACGCCACGCCGCACCTCATCGTCGACTACAGCTTCTTTGTGAAAGAGGCTATAGTAGTGGGTGGTAATACTAGGCAGTCCGAGGAAGGCTACCGTCAAGACACGCGGCGTAAACGTTGAGGAAGTAGCCGCGAAGGACGTGGCTACTCAATATGGAGTGCCACACGAAGTCTGATGTCCAAAACGGGTCTCTTTCTTCTGTTTCCTGACAGTATATTGTTCGCTTTGGTTGAAGTTTGCGGGAGCTCAACCGGAATCCTTTTTGCGTATCACACGTGCATGTGCCCAGAATTGTAAGAAGTAAGCGAGTATTTTCGCGCGTGGTAGAATGATATTATGAGCCCCGTCCGATTGTGTGAAGCTACTCAGCATAAGCATTATCAGCGACCTCAATCGCGTTTCTTTGCTGAAAATCAAGCAACAAGTCTCCAAGCGACACCAACTGTAAGCGGATGTCTCGGGCATGGTAGCGCGCCCCTTCCCCGTCGAAGACGATATCTTGCACATCTCGATCGACATCGAGGCCCCGTTGCTTCCGCTCAGGAATGTGGACTTGTTCTCGATGTCGCTGGAAATTGATGTCTGCGCACCGCAGAGAGCAGTACACCGCTTCCTTTTTGAGGCCTGTTGTGCACTCCTTGCATAGAAATGGACCTGATCTGTGCAAATCCATGTCAACATCTTCGTCAATCAGCTGTGCGCAGCCATCGCCACCGGCGCAATCATGGGATGCTTCCACGTGGGCTCCCTGTTACATTGTCAGCACGAGACCAAGGCGAAACATTGGGATCTGCGAGACATACCTGCCCATCGGGCCCAGAGAGACAGGCCGCCGAGCAAAAGACCGTCGGCTTGGTGCGGACGCCATTATCGACTAGCACTTGACACAGTGGGCATGCTGTATAATCCTGCAGGTCCAGTTCCCGCTCACATGCGTGGCATGGAGGCTGGTCATACATTTCGTCGGGAGGCTGCGGTCTCGTGTTGCTGTCCTGGCGCGCTTTCTTGGTCTTCTCCAGCTCATGTGCGTTCTTGGCCCGGCGCAGCTCTTCCACGCGTTGGCGGTGCCTCTCCTTCTGGTCTAGGGCCCCTATACTGGAACGGCGGTCCATCGATATCCTGTCGATGATCTCATCCATAGTGGCTCCATCCTCCAGTCGGCCAAGATACATTTGTGTCTTTGCGGAGACCGGCTCGTCCGGTCGGCCTTGAAAGAAAGTCTCTCTGTATACCTGGTTCTTCTCCTCGGTTGACTTAATTTCCATAAGACGCCTCAAGGTTCTCTCGACATCCTCGGCGCGAAAGTCCCGACCCAGTGCGTCGGATCTCTCCAATGCTTCCCTCACATCGGCCACGATCTCATCAGAAGGCGCGCCACTGGCGCCAATCTTGGCAAACACGTCCTTCCTATTAACCAACTCTTCCAGAGTCTTCCTAATGCTTGGTGAAGCTCTGACGCGCTGCTCATACCACTGTTTGCGTCCTTCCTCAAGACGTGCGTCAATCTCGTCCAGTGACACCTTGTACTCGCGCGCAGCGGCAAATAAGTCTTCCAGATCCTTCAGGAGAGCCTCTTGGCCCGAGAACCACTCACGCGCCACTCCATCCTTGGGGTCCAGATACCGGCTGCGCATGCGGTCAACGACCTTCTCGTAGCACTCGCGACATTCTAGCACATGCTTGTGCTGTGGATGATCGCGCGCGCAATCTGAGGTGAGAAAGGCGACATCGGCGGCGCATCGCGAGCGCTGGGCCCGGAAGGCGACGAGATCATCCCAGGCTTCAGTCATGCTGTCATTGAGAGATACAAATTTCGTTCTCGTATGAGTCCACCAATAATAAGTGTGAAGTCGGAAATGTGAGCCGCTGGCATGCGATGTCGTCTTGCCGAGGCAGAGCTGATGCTGTTTAGCCGCTCACTCACGCGATGAGCACGAGATAGATTGGTGACTGAAATTATGTTTGGGTATAATCGTATCCATGTGGCTCATCGATTGGCATTTGTTGTTACAAGCCAGTAATATCACAAGACTTGCACCAAGATGCAGCATGGCTGTCAACCCAATGGCCGATGTTTAATTATGGACGGCTTGATGATCCTCTTGCTCCGGGTTAGGGTAGATGGGGACACTAGCTGCTACAGGGGCCCCTGACCCCTGCTTGAAACGACCGCGGCGCGATGGAGCACAACACCATAAACGTCCATCGCGACCGAGCTTCTCTAGACGTCTTGGGAATGCGACTTGAATCATAAGCATACGTTTGCAACAAGTTGTTTGGATTCCCCTCGTTTGCTTCACAAACCACGCTAGATGGCGCCCGGAGTATGATCATACCACTTGCGCGCACACATAATGAGTTCTCGCTGACCACTTGCTTATTTCACAGTACCGAACCAATGCGCAGACCCGCCGTGGTGCTCGAGCCGGCTATCCTGAACATGACGATTTCGAAGGTACTACAATAGCATCACCCTCTCCTTGTATTTCCTGTTGGCCCGATGCCTCCTTCCCTTCTCTTGTTGCACACATGCACACGAGCCTTATCCGAATCCCTCGCCACGCTCGATCGCGCAGCACATCATGGCTGACTGACCCCCAACAGGTCTCCCTGTCCGACAATGGCGCAAACAATGGGTGAACATTGTGCCTCCTCCAGAAATTGAAGAGAATAAGAAGAAGGATCGCTGGGCAGAGGAGCTGCCACACGGGATGCCCAAGGACTCTGATCTGCTCCCACCACACAGCCTAGCCCTCCTGAGGGCCGCGCGATCCGGGTGCCTAAGAAAGCGCCCAGCTCCAGCCGATGACGAGGACGGCGATGCGGATGCCTTGCCTGGTGATAAGAGCGAAAAGAAGGCCTCAGCTATGGACGAGGGTTTCCGCGTCCGGATGTGGAAGCAAGTCCCGCGAAGCGAAGAGGGCTCTACAATATCTTACTTGGCTAAGAGACACAAAGACACGGTTACACTACCGTCCAAAGCCCTTGCTACTCAAACCGCCGGTCCCACAATCACAAAGGCGACAGTGCGGCGAATAGATGCGGCAGGGAATCCTTACACGCAGGAAGTAAATGTCACCGATGGGCAACAGGTCGACGGAGAAATTATATCTACTAGTGTTGTTCCTGCGCCTGAGCAGACCGGGCAAGCAACCCCAGCAGTCGCTACACCTGCAAGACGGAAACCTCCGATCCCACAAAAGAAAAAGGGCCGTGGTCGCGGCCGAGGGGCTCGAGGCCGGGGCAGGGTCTTGCCCTTACAAGCTAGTTCACGCCCTGACCCACAGGATGGCTCTGCAGTGGATGGAACGAGTGAAGTCAAGAATGAAATCATCGGCCCAGATGTGAGTGATTTTGGTTTCTAGCTGAATGGTGAAACGACTGACAACGTGTAGGGTGTCAAGATCGAAACTGAAGATGGAAAACCTGTTCAAGACGTTGATATGAGGGACTCATCTGCTGTTGACGATGATGGCGATGAAGGTGAGGGAGACGACGGCGATGATGATGAGGGCGATGAGAGCGGGACGCCTGTCGAAAATGAGGATCAGGAGATGGAAGACGCTCCTGATCTTGCAGATGCTGCTCTTCCCTCGGCAGCTGCAGCTGATTCGTCAGGGGCTCCCTCGAATCTTGCACCTCCCACGCCCAATCCGCTCAATACGGACACATCTCGAATTGAAGGCAGCCCGTTGAAGAATGTCTTGATGCGGTCACCTACGGATGCATTGCCTCAGGTTCCGCCCATTGCGGCTCAACCAAATACAGATTTAGGCTCATCGGGAGCACCCGATGAGTCGACTCTGGACCTTCAGCCAATACCTGTGACTAGCCAATTGCAGCAGAATTCAGCACCAAAGGTGGTTGACGAGGTTCCTGCCGAGGATGTCAAATCCACAGAGGCTGCCACACCTGTGAAGTCTATCCAAGACACGGCTGACCCAGATACAACTATGTCAGATATGACTGCCCCTGGAAATACTGCGTCAGGAACGGCTGCTCCAGACACAGCTGCTCCGGAGACGGCTCTCCCTGAAAATGCTCCAGAGACGGCTGCTCCAGAGACAGCCGAATTAGAGACGATGGAGCCGGAGGCGTTGGAGCCAGAAGTGGAACCGGAGACGACTTTACCAGAAACGACCGTACCAAAGACGACTGAAGCTGAGCCGGCTGAAGCTGAGCCGGCTGAAGCTGAGCCGGCTGAACCAGAGCCGGTTGAACCAGAGGCTGGTGGAGCAGGGGCGGCCATAGAAGAGGCGACTGAGCCCGAGTCGGCTGAGCCAGCTCCCGAGGAGACCACGGGTGTCGTGGCCATCACCTCGGCCCAAGATTCTGAAGAGCCAGCTGTGCCGCTCTCTGGTCCACCAGGTGTGTCGCCAACCGCAGTTGAGCAACCGCCACCCGCCCAGGACGCACTCCCAGCCGAACCCTCTACAGCTGATATTCCGATACCCACCAGCGAGGACCCCAAAACAGGTGAGGCACCTGATTCCGACAAGGTCATGGTCGAGCCGGAAGCACCACCGGCAGAATTGGCACCGACGGAAGCTCCAATCCCTGCCACCACCACTACAGGCCCAGTGCCAGTCGAATCAGCACCAATAGCGCAGACAATGACCGAGGACGGCACTGACGATGGATCTGACCTCCTTGGGCCTTTGGGAGCCAGTTTGAGCCGCCAAGCGGAGGAAGATGTGCCACTGCCGACTTCTGCTCCTGCTAATTCCGAGCCCGAACAATCGAATGAGACAGCAAAGGTGGAGGGAGAACCAGTGCTTGAAGGAAAAGCAGGTAACGAGTAGACGTCTGCTCTGGTCATAGGCGAGCCGGGGCTTGGTGAGGGGCGATGGTCCATGGCGCTCTAGAATCGACAAGCGGACGAAGACGTTCCGCACCTAATTCCGTGCCAGACAGTACCTCAAATGTACAAATGGAGTATTATATAGCCTTGAAGCAGCTGAGGCTAAGAACACATTATTCAGTGTCCAACAACTCTAGAGACCTTTGGGCTGCTCATTGTAATAGTACGAGCTTTTCACCAGAGACAGCAGACTGATAGCAACAAGGATTTCCCGGGTTCTGAAATCAAATTCACATAAATGAATGTATATCCGATGCGGCCTTGCGGTCTTTCATGGGCTTGGCCAAGACAACTGTGTCGCAATGTCATGGCACCCTAGGCCGACATAATCTCTGGCCAATCGAGTAGGTATTTGATATAATGAAGAACCTTGCGTTCTTGTGCGAACCTCTCACAACTTAGCCAGGGTGACACGATACTCGGCAACATCTAGTCGCCTACATTATTCTCTGGTCGATGTTTTTGATTCCTAACAAAGATATACGTCGCTTCTGATACATTATTACCATTTGGTGCGAGTAGACAGTACCGTTCCCTGGCAAATACAGCACGCGGACTTGCAATCTCGACCCGGAGCCTTGTCCAAAACACGCCTCTCACATATTCGCCCACATGGCCACGGCACCACCCGCTGCCACCAGCGCCGCTGTTGGCACAGCTGCAAATGGACCAGCAGCACCGGCCACGGCCATGGTATTTGCCATAGTCGCGGCTGTGTAAGTGGTGGTGGGCATGACCCCAGATGTAAAGGGGGCTTCGGCCACGGCAGTGGCACCCGTGAAGGCTGGGGCCTGTGAAGCGACCGCGCCATCGGGCACTGCATCCGCAGCTACGGGGTTCAGTACGCTATACGAGAGTGTCAGTCAGTGGAGCACAGAGGGTTGGTGGTCTATGATGAGACTTACTTATCAACAACGTGGATCACCCCGTTGCTTGTTATGACGTCGGACATGACAATCTTGGCTGAGTTGATGAAGAGTTCGCCATTGTCGACGTCCACACGCACGGTGAGGTTCCCACCAGCAACCGTGGCCAACGACATGGTTTCCAGCTCATGCCGTTTGGTAGTCGCGCTCATCGTCATACCAGCCATGCTGGGCGCCATGCCCAGCAACATCGACGAGAACATTGGCATACCTGGCATATTCGTCCCCTTGACGATATGGTAGCTCAGCACATTCATCAGATCCGTCTCACTCGCGCTTTCCACAGCGCTACCCACAGCTTCAAACCCCAGATTGTTGGGGGCAAATATGGTCGCATCTTGCAACAATTCCACATCGTCGAGCATACTCGTCATTTCCAGCGCACCATAGAAGCTCGTCAACCCGAGATCCAGTGCCGTTTCCGTCGGTGTACCAGGCGGCGTCAATATCTTGTCGATAACGTGCACCACGCCACCATCGAACACCAGATCGTACTTTGTTACCATGCTCATCTGCTTGAAACCCGAGAAAATCATAGCCGCTGCGCCCATGAGCTGCAGCGAGACTTTTTGCATGGCACTAGCACCAGTCGCCATTCCCGGTCCACTAACGTTGAGGAGTGTGGGGACGAATGCGGGTGTGGTGTTGAACATGCTAGCCGTGATCACAGCGGGGACGGCGTGGTAGAGCAACAAGTTTGTGATGTACGTCTCATTCGAAGCGAGGGCGGTGAAGTTTGCGTTCTGCATCTGAATCGCTTTGAATGCATCGTTGGACGGTGCGAAGAGCGTCACGTTGTTCAGCGTACTCAGTTGCTGTGCTACGCCTGGAATGCGTGAGATAGTGTCTAGAGGCTGGCATCAGTTTTGCTTTGCTCTTCATGTTTAGATTTCCAAGTTTGGGCTGGAGTCTTACCATTCAGTGTGCTGAGTTGGTCCGCGTTTGCATTGAGCACGTCTGTGAGTGAGACGGCGGAGACGTAGCCAGTGAAAACGAGTGGGACTAGCCTTGGCAGATACATCTCCGCTGAAAGACGAATATTACCTATTTAATTGTCTCGTGGAGAGCTAGTAGTTGCAAGCGTTATACTCTTGAGGTCCGGCCTGATGGGATCAGAGAGTGAAGAGAAGAGAATGAAAGGCTGCCGTCATATACGATACATTGTCATGATGAATCCAATGATAGTTTTGGATTGGATCTTGGTAATTTTGCCTTTCTTTTTGTTACCATCTCAGTTTCCAGGAGCTGAGCGCTCCAGAGGCAAAGCATAGCATTGGAAACAATAGACGTCATTGGGAAGCCTCATCACTTGGCTTATAGTTGCCTTCGCCTTCGCACAGACTTGAGCGCCCTGTGAAGGTTAGTCCAATGTGGGTCATGGTGTTGGAAATAACCTTGAATCCTAGAATGACCCTATGAATGTATTCAATGCGATTAACATTTTCTGTTCAGACTGAGCTTAGTGATGCGGCACATGAGATGAAGTCGAAACAGACCTAGTGCCAAAGGAGAAGACAGCCTCGTTATTCCAAACCAACCAGAGCGTATTACTTAAGGCATTCATCTTGGCGCATTGAAGATGAATTCTCCTATTTTTGCGCAGAGAAAATTAAGTGGGTTTTTATGTAGGTGGTGCGTAGGTAATTAGTTAGTCTCACCGTCAATTGATGATGTACGAAGGCCGTGGTCACCATTACCTTTTGTAGTTGCTTTTCATCTAGCTGTTAATATTGATAAATTTTATTCAGTGTCAATTGAAGGGCCAGAATAACGTTTAAGTGGGTCGCATCAACTGCGAAAGATCATGTCTAACTTCAATCCCATTGGAATGATTGCTCCTCTTGCGCAAGAGCACTCATCAAAGCAGCCCGCTCTACAAAGAGAACATTCTCTGACCTCCTATCCAACCTATTGTAGTCTAATTGAGGCATTAATATCGTCATCATCACCATATATTCTGGGTACCAAGATAGCAAGGTACCTACTGCCGAGCACGACGCCGGCGTACTTGATTATTGCGACTGATCGATCAAAATAGAGTGATTTTCGGCTAGTACTTTGTTTTGTGCTCCAAATCCATTTCAAGCTATACAAGTCAACAATATCACAGTCTATTTTGCTGTCTGCAGCGCCTCTCAAGCCAGCGTAGCTAGATTGAGGTGGCATCGCACTTTGCAGACGGACCTTCCGACGATCAGACTTGTCAGCATTTTCTGGCATGGTACTCTGAGATTCTAACAGCAAGCTGAAGATCACAGCACTACACCTCGGCCGAGGTGGTACGAAAGACGAAAGTGCTGATTCTTCGAACTTTTAGAGCAAGCGGGAGGCCTCAATTGTCCACTACATCAATGGCTATACTCGAGAAGCCGAATGTAGCAACGAACATGAATAACGCCTGCACTGTGGTACTCATGATCATGGCGTAGAAGAGATCGAGGTCAAAGAGACTGAGGAAACAAAAAAAAAAAAGACCGAGGGAAACGTCTCATTGCCAGCTGACCTTAGTAGCAACTTTAGCGATGAAATACACAGAGCAACGGATTCCAGTACTTCAGCAGCCTCGTTCCAGTTACTAAAGGAGTCAAATGAAACATACTCCGTGCCAATTTCACCGTTGAGGAGAAGTGATGGATCGGTAACACATTACAAGCCAATCATTTATTGCGGATCGTGACAGCGCCCTTGCAACAAGCCTAGGTATGTGTTGCTTTGTCTTGGGAGCATTACTGGGGGATATATAATAGATAGGTAAACAGACAAAGACAAAGGGAATTTGTATGTCGCGCGAACAGCCTTCTGTTTGGCTTGTAATCGTTGGATGTGCGCGATGTCTAGCCGAGACGTGTGCAAAACAAGGTGCCCGCATGACAGGAAGAGACCGTCCAGGAAAGAAAGGCATCCCTTATCTAATTAGATTCTCATGGATATCATTAAAAACTTCGTGCCGAGGACAACATAATTACCTTCTCAGCTGCTCTTGTCCGAATTCTTGATGCAATTCAGGCAGTCTCTAACGCCCACCTGCAAGACCTCGCTCATTCACAAATTCGAGCCATCGACATCCAGATCTGGACGTCTCAAAGCTGTCATGACGCACCTGGGCAGCTGCTGCGGGATCGAAGCAAGGATCGGGCAATCTGTGGCTACATTCCGAACTTTTCTGGTATGATGGCCCGTTGTTGTACAGCTTTTACCAGTCTGCTTTTGAACGGCACGTACAAGCTCACCAAGGCAAGCGATCATCATTATTACGCCGGTATGCGCAAGACAGCTTGTCGGTTTCTTTTCCCAATGCATAATTATGTACCTACCCATCATGATTCCAGGAAACGCTGCTCCGGGACTCCCGAGACCATTAACAGTAAGGCGACATCCTTTCTGTTCCCTCATCACGGTAATGCCTCGAAACATCTCGAAAACACAAGTGCGAACCGGATTCTCTACAACCCAATCCTCGTCGACAAATTGAGCAGATTGGGCTGCTTCATATAAGTCATGATTAAGGTAGCACAGACCTCGTAGGAGGGACTTCTGTTCTTAGTCGTGGAATTCGTTGTCTGCAGGTTTCCATCCGCTTCGACGGAGCCTGACACACAATTTAAGCCGTGGACGTTGTGCTCACCGCGGACTAACCCAGAGTCTCAGGTCGACCCTGGGCACGTCGACAAGCTCATGACTTCACGAAAGCTGCACATCAAGTCATCGAGGTTGAAAGGGACCACTGCTCAAAATAGACGACGACTAGAACGCTACTTGCTTGCCACGCATGGAGAGAGGAAGAGCCAACCAGGCATCCGTGATCAGGCTTCAAGAGGCTTATCTGCCAGCAATTTGCCCAAAAGATGATGTGATTGTTTATCTCAAGCCTGCGTCACTTGAACGTTAACAAGCCCAATCTGCCGGATTACTCCAGTCGTACAGGATGAAGGCGTGCTCGGCTCGCCACGTCACTTGTCGATCCATTTTGCCTTTCCAGCATCAACATGCAATTTCAAAAATCCCCAGGTCGTCGGAGATGGATAAAACCATACTCCGCACCGAACTCGGCATGTCCACCCAGGTCCTCGCTTAACAGGCCTTTGGTATCTCTATAGCCGCCTCCACACCTTTGCCAATCCCCCAGTTTTCTAAACAGCCGCGCGCCTCTTTCCTCTCCCCCACACTTTCTTTTTTCCACCGTGCGAAGGTTACTGTAACCCAATTTTCCCTGTCAATCGCGCCATCCACGCTAATATGCACGTCGCCCGATAACCGTGCAGGCGGCTCTGCTTGCAATGGAGACCGGCCGACACCCGCAGGACCCACCGCCGACGTCCTCTCTTCCCGCCACCACCAGCCGGCTATGATCATGATGTGCCACGGCTGAGGCAACTGAGCATCACCAACCGACCCGATCCGGCCGATCCGCGCTCTCGCTCCCTCGCGGTCCGTGTCATCATCCTGATTCAGATTTTTTGCTCACACCTCTCTAAGGAGACCCGAACCCTCGGCTAGCTGGCAATGAGCTGGCGAGGCCTCAGCCTTGGCCAGCAAGAAAAAAAAATGAGAATTGGCTGTTTTGGTGAGAGATCTGGGTCAAAATGTCTCGAGAAGCGATGGGGCCCTTCGCTACTTTATAGTTGAGATGGACGAGTGACTCATAAAAAGTACAAGGTGAGCTGGCAAGTAATTATGAATTTTTTACTTCTGTTGAATTGAGTACACTATACTATCCGGTGAAGAAGGTACTTGCGCACGTTCAATACCGTCTGTGTTTTTGCCATTGTACATGGCAGGGGAATCTACGCCACGATAAAATCACCTCCCAAACGCCTAGCCATGAAATTTTCCAGAATTTGCACTCCCGAGCTTGTTTTGAGACCCATTTTGTCTTGACCCAGTGCCGCAGGCTATGCTCATAAAATCATCAAATCAATCTCTCTCCCTACAGGAAGAGTTGACGTTTTGATCCCAGTACCTAGTGCTGCAATGGCACTATACCGAGACCTCAACAGGGTTGTGGTTTGATGTATTGGATCCAGCACGCTCCGTGTTGTTCTGGAACGCCTTCGCCATGTCCTCTTCCTGCTTCTTGCGCAGGAACTCAGCATAACGGCTTTTCTTGTTGTGAATCCCACACTCAGTCTTGGCCTGACCCTTCCAACGGCCAGCACGCTCGTCCTCACCAGCGGCGACGGGGCTTGTGGAGTGCCAGTCGCCCACGCTCTTGTATCCCTGGTCCAGTAGCGCGTTGTACGGCACATTGTGCTCGCGAATGTACGACTGCACCTGGTCAAAAGTCCACTTCACCAGCGGGTTGATCTTGACGACTCCGCGCTCCTCGTCCAGCTCGATGACGGGGATCTTGTCGCGTTGCCCGCCTTGCGATCTCCGGCGACCGGTCAGTATGGCTGCGACGTTGAGCTCTGTGTAGGAGCGTTGCTGCGGCTCGACCTTGGCGTACCAGTCGTACATCTCAGCCGCAGTTTCCCACAGGTTTGGCCCGTGGAGAGCCTCAAAGTCCCGGGCGGTCTCACAGCCATCGGGCTTGAAAACATGCACTTTGGTAGAAGGATACCGCTGGCGTATGCGCTCGACGAGATCGAGCGTTTCCTGAAAGTGATAGAGCGTGTCCAGGAAAATGATGTCGATGGGCCGGGGAAACTCTTGCTCCAGCTTGGACAGCATGTCAATGGTGACGAGGCCAGACAGACCAAAGGCGGTGGATTGATATAAATTAGGAAAAAGAATCTTGCAATGGCGCAAGATGTCGATTGGGTGCATGTTTTCAAATCTTGCGTTGAGCCATTTGAGATGGAAAGGTGTGAATTGAACAGCTGGAAGCGTCATTGTGGAGGATGTTGCCGATCCGTAACCAGACTCGAGATCTTCTACTGAGGAAGCGCTGGATTTTGTGTCGAGGGGACTTAGGCGTGGTGAGGTGGAGGCTGAGGAAGAGTCGGATTGAGCGTATGTGTTCTTAGACATATTGCTCGTGTGATGATGGGGCGATCTCCAGGATGGTGACCAGATGTGTGTGGATGTGGACAGGGCGATGAGGAAATTACGCCAAAATCCGAGATGGTCGTATGCCAGCAACAACAAGTCTTGGTGTTTTATTCAGGAGGATGTTAGGGGAGAAGAAGTCTTGGGTATATTCGTGCGGGTGATAAAAAAAATATTTGTGGTTTGAAAGTAAGATCGGAGTGTCAGAGCTTAGGATGGGAAGTATCAGCACTATGAAGGATATTTGTCGGCCGGACGGACTCCGTGCTTTACATACAAGCCAAGGCAGAAACAGCAAACACGAACAATTGCGGAATCGCACATCATACCAAAAGAACAACGGGCTACCTTGGGCTCTAATATCTGGGTCATGGTCCGAGGGCCACCATTGTCGGCACCCCAGCCAACAAGTCACTTAGACACACAAAGCGCTGGGCATCGGCACGAGTACCACTTCCACAGGAACGTTAATAATTCCCACACTGGCAAATCGAAGGGGTACGCAGAGAATACATTCATCTACCCAGTGGAGAGCGCCAGCCATTGCGTGATTTGACATTCCAGGGGGCCCGTCGAAACGATTCGGGCGGGCGATGCGATGTCTGTGACTGTCTGGTCATGGACGTCTGATGGAAGCCATCGATGGTGCAATCCGCGCTAAACCTTTCGTGCTCAGGGCCAGAATGTGATTGGGTCATTGACAAAAATCTGCTACGGTACCTGACAGTTACAAGTGATGGTTTGGAAAGGTTTTTTGGCAGAGGCATTGCCGGGGGGTTGGTTTGGACATATGGGCATCTCCGGAAAGAGAATCTGCACGAGATGCCGTTGCGATGCACGCCTTGTTCGTTGCGCCCATGGCCGGAGAATTACCAGGCTGTTGGGGATGAGGTGAGGTTCATGAAAATGTACACAATAGTCTTCTGGGGTCTGGCCGAGAGTTTCGGGAAGACTGCCCGCTTGAAGGGCACCTTCTCGGCACGCTTGGGGGCGTTCATTCCGAAATTTGACTAAGGTTCGACAGGGACGTCACAGTTACCACTGTTACCGTTCTCGACATAGTCCACCCTTGTCCCTGTCCTTTGCTACTGCCCTGCAACTCGACTGCATTCTGTGAATGACAAGCGCGCCCTCTGTAGCTGCGCGCACTGTTTGCAGCCATAGTGCATTATATAATCAGTCTCACTCAAAACGTCGAGAATGTTCGCCTTACTGACCCTGTAGTTCCTGGCCACGGACTTGATTTGTCATAACGTCATAATTCTACCCAACTTGTGCTGTTGTCGTCCTTATTCAACGTCATGGAGGATTAGTCAACCTGCCAAGACGAAGCCTTCTGCAACTTGGTCTTTCACACCGTGTGCACTTTCGATATGAATGTAATCATTTGGCCGCGAATGACAACATGTCAAAGCTCAAGGGCTTGGTGCTACATCTTGGAACAACCTTTGTATAGGCACTGGTTGGCTGCCCGGCCCAGTACAACGCCAGGTTGAGACAAGACAATCTCCCAGGGGCAATGGCGATTTGGTGGCTTACTATGGCGAGCTCATCCTCGAGAATAGGCCCTTGACATTGACTGGCTTAGGTTCATGTTCGCTACAAAGTAGGCTGCCATACCGTGCTCACCGTCTCACCTTGGCAGGAGAATGCGACAGATCAGAAAATTGGATAATTCTCAATACACAATTGTGATGAACTCTCGCCTATCTTATAAGATCTCGTAGGCGACTCAAGGCTGTTGCTTTACAATGTGATCTGTTGGCCTGTGTCCGCTCAAGAGATTTAGCTGTACTATGCAAGATTGCACAGCTGACACATGATGCAGTCGGCAGCTTTGAAGAAATGGCACCATGCTTGACACCGCATCGTCACAGCCATTCTCTGGTGTCTGGCTTGGACGAGGTTGTCCCGAATGTGAGGAAATAGCCGCGGTGTCTCCGGCTTCGGCCGATGTCGGGTAGAACAGGCTGGCCTGGGGATCAAGTCAAAGTTGGGGAAATGGAGTCGACCCGTGGCAGCGGGTTGGAGTCGCGGAATGGCCCGGGGGTGGGCCACGCTTCTGACGGGAGCTTTTTTCTCGGCAACAGCCTTGAGTCGATTTGGACAATCTGGTCGTTTCGCGACTGCAAAAAAATACTCAATTGATCCTATACAGGTCACCGGAAAGCAAGACAGACGAGATTGCCATTTATCCTCGCATTCTCTTTTGAAATTTTCCCTTGATTCATTACCAAGATGCTCCAGTCGGCACGAACATGCGCCTCCGGCTCGGCCTGTCGCTGGATAGCTAGGCCGAGGAACAGCACCAGAGCTATGAGCACATGCAGGAACTTCTCCTCCAACAAGCCGACAGCAGCTCGTGGTGCGGGAGCGGCCGTCTTCAACTCCTCCATTCGAACCCCTCCTACGTCACTTTCCAATACCGTGCGATACTTCCACGCTTCCTCCACAACAATGGCTGCTACCAGAACAGAGAGCGATGCCTTTGGCGAGATCCAGGTTCCCGGCGACAAGTACTGGGGTGCTCAGACCGAGCGGTCGCTGGAGAACTTTAAGATCAACCAGCCCCAGGATCGCATGCCCCCACCTATCATTAAAGCCTTTGGTATCCTGAAGGGCGCCGCCGCGACGGTGAACATGCGCTATGGCTTGGGTATGTTTCCGTAACAAGAAGACAGACATAACTTGATCAGGCAAGCTGGGAGCTTACCATGCAACAATTACAGACCCCAAGATTGGTGCTGCCATCCAGCAGGCCGCCAAAGAAGTCGCCGACCTGAAGCTCCTCGACCACTTCCCCCTCGTCGTCTGGCAGACCGGCTCCGGCACCCAGTCCAACATGAACGCAAACGAGGTCATTTCCAACCGCGCCATCGAGATCCTGGGCGGCACCATGGGCTCCAAGAAGCCTGTGCACCCCAATGACCACGTTAACCGCTCGGCTTCCTCGAACGATACCTTCCCGACCGTCATGCACATTGCCGCTGTCCTTGAGATCGAGAACGAGCTGATCCCAAGCTTGAAGAGCCTGAGGGATGCGCTGCAGAAGAAGGTTGATGAATTCGAGGCGAAGAAGATCATCAAGATTGGCCGGACACATCTGCAGGATGCTACGCCCCTGACGCTGGCGCAGGAGTTCTCCGGCTATGTTGCTCAGCTTGACCTAGGTATCAAGAGGGTTCAGTCCAGCCTGCCTGAGCTGCGCCAGCTAGCGCAGGGTGGCACTGCTGTTGGTACCGGCATCAATACCTTCCAAGGCTTCGCCGAGGGCATTGCTGAGGAGGTTTCCAAGATGACTGGAACCAAGTTCGAGACGGCGCCCAACAAGTTCGAGGCTCTTGCGGCCCACGACGCCATTGTCCAGGCCCACGGCTCCCTCAACACTGTGGCTGCATCGCTCACCAAGATCGCCCAGGACATCCGATACCTCGGCAGCGGTCCCCGATGCGGTCTGGGAGAGCTTAACCTGCCTGAGAATGAGCCCGGTTCCAGCATCATGCCCGGAAAGGTCAACCCTACGCAGTGTGAGGCTTTGACCATGGTCTGCGCTCAGGTCATGGGTAACAACGTTGCTTGCACCATTGGAGGCATGAACGGCCAATTTGAGCTCAATGTGTACAAGCCCCTAGTCATCCGCAACTTACTCCACAGCATTCGGTTGTTGTCCGACGGCATGCGATCTTTTGAGAAGAACCTTGTTGCTGGTCTCCAGGCTAACGAGGAGAAGATCGCCAGTATCATGAAGGAATCGTAAGTTCCGCCGCTCCCGACGACGGAGACTGCACATTTGCTAATTATTGATAGTCTGATGCTTGTCACATGCTTGAACCCCAAGATTGGCTACGATATGGCCAGCAAGGTGGCCAAGAATGCACACAAAAAGGGCCTCACACTCAAGGAGTCTGCTCTGCAGCTGGAGGCTTTGACCGAGGAGGAGTTTGACACTCTCGTCAAGCCTGAGCTTATGGTTAGCCCCAGCCCATACAAGGGTTAGATTCTTTGATTACGTCCTAGCCACCAATTCACATAGCCTACAAGCATTGAACTCCGAGCTGGTATAAAAATGAGAAAAAGAAGAGCGTAAACAATCTAGCGAGCCCCGACTTTTAGCGGCGGCTATTCCTGACGCCAATGGCGCTCACCCGCTCACACCATAATGAAGATCGCCGCTGTAGTGGAAAGACCCTAGAAATAGGCTCCCAATCAGCGTCGGAAATACCATGCGATAGGCGCCACAGGTGGCTGAACAGGAGTCAGGAACAGCGGCTCTCTGCCAAATTGGAGCCAAATTGGAGCCGTTCGGCGGGCTCGGCAGACCCCGACGTGCCTTGGAAGTTGCATTCCTTCCAAGATGCCCCTCTGCCCCTCCTTCGCGCAAGGCTCGTGCACCCCTTATGCTTTTTGTGTCCGCTGACCCTTTTCACCTCTTGGCGAACCTACTTTTTGTAGGATTATCACTAGATCGCAATTCAACGTCCTTTCCAAATCATCACTCCGTGCCTTTCACTTCCAAGTTCCTTAGCCCTGTGCTCCAGCCTCCTCGTTCCAAAGACTCCTCAAGATGTCGAGTCCCGCCCGTCCAGCCGCAATCGCGTCGCGACCTCGCTTGAATTCCAACAACAGGAGCAGCTCGTACCTCCAGGAATTCCAGCAATACCGCCCGCCAAACAAGCCTGACAACCACTTTGGCATTGACACTGTTGTGGAGGACATGCCAGGAAACTATCCGCCCAAAAATACTCCTCCCAAGTCAACATCCCCTTTGTACAGAGGCATCCCCTCAGCCGACAACCCACCCAAAGTTGTAGAAGGCCTGAGCCACGACCTGTCGCATCCCAACTGCGCACCGCACCCCGGAACGCAGTCAAACAAGCTTGTTGCGACTCTATTCTACAAGTCGCGATCCCCTCGCGTGTCGAACAATGCCATTCCTTCACCACAGAAACCTTCCTCCCCCATCCCCTCCTTGAAGGAGGAAGGCTCCGATATCCCCGCCAACATGGCACCCACCACCGACCCGTCGACCTTCCCCCTCGAGCCACCTGCCGCCGAGCCCGAACCTCTCGACCACCTCTACGGCTCATACATCTCCCCGCTGTGCATCACCTCTTTTCTCCACCTCATGTCCACCTTTCCACTGCCTCCTGGCTCGGACAACATGACCTCTGCGCACCGCTGCCTCGACACGCCCGAAAACCCCCTTGTCGTGGAGCTCACCCTGTCGCCCGCGCCTGCTCCTTCATACCTCTCGCTCGCCGATCTGCGCAAGCACGAGCTAATTTACCGCTTCGAACGCGAGTGGAATGTCGACGTCGCCCTGCAGCGTGACCTGCTCTGGCGGCGCCACCCACGCCTCGTAGTCTTCGACATGGACTCCACTCTGATCACCCAAGAGGTTATCGACCTGCTCGCCGCGACGATCCGCGACCCGCCGGATTTGGCGGGCAAAGTGGCAGACATTACGCACCGTGCCATGCTGGGCGAGCTACAATTCGAGGAGGCATTCCGCGAGCGCGTGGCACTACTTAAGGGTCTGCCGGAGGGAATCTTTACGGAGCTGAGGGCCACGTTGGACATTACGCCGGGCGTGCGGCCGCTGATCAAGGCGCTAAAGAGGCTTGGTGTGCGCACGGCAGTGCTCAGTGGGGGCTTCCAACCATTAACGAGCTGGTTGGCGGGCGAGCTGGGGCTTGACTATGCACATGCGAATGAGGTGGTGATTGAGAATGGCAAGCTGACGGGCGAGGTGAAGGGGACGATTGTGGGGAGGGAGAGGAAGGCGGAATTGTTGGAGGAGATCGCGGCGAAGGAAGGTATTGATCTGGCACAGGTGGTGGCTGTGGGCGACGGAGCAAATGATCTGAAGATGATGGCTTCCGCAGGACTAGGTGTCGCGTGGAATGCGAAGCCCAGGGTGCAGATGGAGGCGGACGCGAGGCTAAATGGGAAGAGCCTCCTGGAGCTGCTATATTTGTTTGGCTTCACGAGCGAAGAGGTTGCTACGTTGTCTGCATAGATGTTTGAGAAGGAAACTTGCATAAAGAGGCGTAGGTGAAGACGAACGGGTTGGAAGGGAGTATGAGATCCACTTGGTCAGGTTTCTTTGTAGAGGAGAAGAGGACAAGAGTTGAGATGTCCATAGGCAAATGCAATGCATTATTGACAGCATATCTCGACTATGACTCCTCGTGGTGGCGGGATATACATCCTGGTCGAAGTCCCAAGCAGCGAGTCGAGTACTGTAGCTTGGCTGTTCTGACCTGTCCTTATCATTGTCCGCAAAATTCCCTTCCTTCATAAGAATCTCCAGCATTGAAACATTTCACACTGGTCATGTATAGAAAGCACCTACGGATCAAGTTGGCGCAGACTGGTGTGGACATTAAGTCCGGCGCCCGCGCGCATTTGCGCGCTCGCCGAGGACTCACTCACTACTACAACAGGAATGTCACCTATGTTAGCTCTCTCCAACCTACAAACATAAGAGCACTCGCTCCATGCTATGCTCTCTCGACGTCAGACATTCACCCCATTTCATTTTTCTCTACCGCCGCAAAAATGGGCTCCAACATACCTAATTCTCAGGCAAGCGCCGTCCGAATCCGCAAAGCCGATCCCTCGGACGCCGGCCAAATTGCCGCCGTCGGCACCGCGGTTTTCACACACACCTTCAGAGCCTCAGGCTGCACCGAAGCTCAACTGCAGTCGTATTTGGACGAGGCTTACACGCCCGACGCCATCCTTTCGACACTGACCTCTCCCTCGCACTACACACTGGTAGCCGTGGACCAAGCCAGCCCTTCCACCATCCTAGGCTTCGCTCTGCTCAACACGGGGAGTACCGAGCCCGTGATTGATGAGGGGAACTACACGCGGCCCGTAGAGCTGCAGCGCTTGTATGTCAGCTTGAATGCCCATGGGCGGGGGATCGGCAAGGGGCTGATGGCGGAGGCCGAGAGGGTTGCGCGAGAGGAGTGGGCCAAGGAGACGATGTGGTTGGGTGTGTGGGAGAGCAACGCCGTGGCTCAGGGGTTGTATGGGAAATTGGGATTCAAGAGGGTCGGGAAGCATGCTTTTGATGTTGGGGGCGATATCCAGACGGATTGGATCATGGTGAAGGCGCTGCGATGAAGTGAAGGTATCTTGGATGAGGTCGGTCTTCTAGGAGAGTGATGCAACGGTTGCGCTGGAAGGTGAAGAAGCATTGTTATCGTGAACTTGATTTCTAACGTTCACATGATTTAGACATAGATGGTGTTGGAAGCTTTCTGATTTACTGGTAGGGTGATAGATGTTCACAATTAGGCAAGACAAGGCCGCGATAAACTACCAGGTGAAGCCCAGAGCCTTGACATAGAACAACCTACATGAAAACTTCATCGGTTGACCTGATGGTCATAATCCAGAAACATAAAACATTCTGTCGACCGGGCCTATGCTGAAGCTTACCAAACGTTTGCACGACCCATCCACGGGCTGCTTTAAGTCCTCACAGTAGCCCTGTCAATTGAATAAGGCTCTTTTCTTCATAATTTGCAATTCTATGCTCTATTGAGTCACTGGGCATTGGATTAAGCATACCACTGTTGTTGGTGCTAGCATGAAGTTTCGGCGCGAATGACCGCATGGCCTTTTCAAGCTGGTCGAGCACTGCCTGATGGACATACACCTGAATGCGCTCGTTGCTATGCCATTTGATTCGTTCGAAGCGTTAGAAGAGCTAGGTTGATGTCATCCCAGCTATCGACGGTCTCTTGTGAGGCAATGATGGTTTTCGTGTATCCGGACTACTCTTGTCCCAGACACATTCTCATGTGAATCGACCTTTTTAGCTATTATACAAGCGAAAAGGGAGTTCGGTGTGACTCTCCGTGAGTGTCAGGTTAATCTCTGGGTGTATGCTAGCCTAGTCTCTCTTGTCTTTATGGGTGTTATTGCGCTCGACCGTCATGGGTCCCCTTGTCCTATACTGCCATCACTCCTTGCTGACCTTGATTATGAGTTTGCCGCTGATATATCCAAACATTATTAGCGGCAAGCTCGTATATTGTTGTAGACGTGTATATCTATGTTTGCCCCTGTCAGGCGAACTTTTGATTATGGCTTATGGTTCCAACGCCTGCAGTAATCCGATTAAAAAGCCGGATTCATGAGGCTTCTTAATCAGCTATCGGCTCCGTCTCTGAGATGATATTCAACCCTCAATATTACCTACGCTCAATTTGAGTACAGAAGCTACTAGCAAGGTCAGAGCAAAGCCTTTACCAGTTCGCTGTCCTGAAATACTTCGCACAAAGCCATTGTATTACTCCAGGACTGAGCATAGCGCCAGTGAGGAAGAGACTCAGGAAATTTGTCTAGCTGTGTGAGTTACGGGCGCGTTGAAAGTGTGGCTTCTAAATCTGGTATGGAGACAGAACGAAGACAGAGAGATCAGTCTCAAAGAATAATAGTACTACTCACTGACAGGAGAGCCTGACCAAGAAAATATAATAACTTTGATATGAATCTCGATTGAAGCAGGGCATGTATGTATCTTGATTGTAACACCTAGAATTCGAAACTTGCCAGTTATTTGATGCAAGGAGGTCATCGAGGCCATTCCGAGATATGCAATAACTGAAAGCGAGACCGCACTGCAGACCGGAAAGGCCGAGCAATGGCCGCTCGGCGTCGGCAAGTGTTACATCATACACCGCGGCTGAATTTCTAAATCGCGATCCCAAAGGTCCTGTTCTTCGTTCCGCAGAACCTCTCTCCCTCGCCGTCGTTTTTTTCTTCATGCACATGCCCTAGCCGTCGCCATGTCATTATCATCGACGCTCAAAGGCGACTCGCCTCACCAAGTCAGATCGCTGGTAAGTCTGCCTTCTCCCATGCGGTACCTTTCGCGCGCCCCAGAAATAGAGAAGAAGCCAAAAAAAAAAAAAAGTCAAGGGCGGATACTTGCCTCTTCAAGCTTTGATATTGACGGTCAAACCTCAAAGTATCGCCAGCTCCTCCGACAAGGCGAGCAATTCGCATCGTACAATTTCAGGGAATATGCAAAGAGGAGGACAAGAGATGCATTTCGCGAGAACAAGACGGTCGACGATCCCAGGCAGATCCAGGAGCTCGTACAGAAAGGATTGAAGGAGCTGCAGATGATGAAGGTGCGATGCCGTCCCTCTCGTTGATTGCATGATTATCGCGACACGACCGTGCACTTTGTCGTTCAAGTTCTTGTGATGTCAAGCTAAAGCTGTTGACAGCGACAAACGGTGGTGAGCCAATTCTACCAGCTAGATCGATTGGTCGTCGAGGGTGGCATATCGGTATGACTCAAGTTCTTCTTCCCTTGACAGACCGATTTTATAGGACTGACAGCTCCTCAGGGAAAACAAAAGGGCGGGAAAGGAGATGTCGTGCGACACAAGCAGCCTGGGTACGTCAAAACATGCCCCACAGACCCGGCCAAAAAGTGATGCTAATCGACTTGTCTTCACAGCTTTAACTGAGCCAGCTCTCACATAATATAATGGAAAACCACTCTGCAGAATCTCAAGCTTGTCCGTCTACAGCGGCTCAGGCGACATGTCCTTGAAGAGGCGATGACGGACGCCTGCGAGTTCTTGGCGTCGGCAGGCGGCACTGCGCAATACATCAGCTTTGTACAACAGGCGTATGGCGACATGTACATAGATGTTAGGCTCACTGGCTTTGGGCTCATATGGGAAAGCGGCGAAGTGGCGATGTTCTCGAAGGACTTTAGGATGCTCAAAGTGTGGCAATGTTCTGGTTCGTTAGGTAAAGGCCGGGAATTGTTGGAGGAAATGCCCCTCTCCCAAAATACAAGTCCCCTCAGATGAGAGCGTCCCGCAAAATAGTCTGCTTGTAGACTCAATCAATCAATCAATTAAGACACCTTGACAATCTGTTCAATGCAAGGAAATATCTCTTTTCGTCTCTGCGAAGTAAAAAACGGTTGATGTATGCGCTTATCGGTGCTTGGCCCGAGGTATTCATCTAAGCGAGTCGGCTTGTTCGCATCCAGCCTATACATTCCAAATTGCAGTGCATTCTTGATCTCAACAACTTACGCGCCAGCAAACTCATTAAACAATGGTACGCCCCCTTTTCATGTCGTCCCCTTCACTTCTCTGCTAACATACCCTCGTTGATAGGCCGACAAGCTCCGTACGCAACAAGAACTCGAGCGCCTGCAGGCGAAATACGTCGGCACTGGGCACCCGGACACAACGTCCTGGGAGTGGAAGACCAATATCCACCGCGACACCAAGGCCAGCATCGTTGGCCACACGCCCTTGCTTGCCTACATGTCACTCGCCCAGAACGAGCCCATGGCCAAGGTGCGCGCCCAGCTTATTCGAGAGATGGTCCAGCCCGTGGGTCCGCCGCCTCCTCGCGAGGACGAGATTGCCGCGCTGCCGGCGACGCAGGGTGGTCGCGCAGCATGAGGAGATACGGAGCAGGACTGGATAGAGAATTCCTTATGAGTGAGCAGAAATGCAGAGGGATAGCGCCATCCCATACACCAGATCGTGCGGAGACGACCTCTAGCACCGACCCGACCTTGGAGAAGTGCCAGCGAGTTGTAGGTCACGCGAGAGCTACGAAGAAGACCGCCTCGTATGGCTGTCTAGAGAGATGAAGACAGGGCCAAGGGAGCAGAATTCGGTCAGGGGTATCATGTCATTTACATTCCACGTAATCAAGGTGCCAGTCAGCCAGTCGTAGTCTGCATCTCAGGACAGACACTAGACGAGGCCAAGTCAAGACAACATTTCCACTCGTCCAATACCGCGAGTGTCACAATCCCATGCCTCATCTACTCGTCCTCATCGTCTTCTTGCGCCTGCCTCCGACGGGCCCTCCGTCGGCTTGTTCCCCCATTCTCCTCGACCTCCCCTGCCGCATCCACAGCCACCTCCTCTCTGTCGGCATCCTCGCCATTCTGCATTTGGTCCCGCTCGCGAATCGTCAGGCTGGCATGCAGTTTCTTCTCTAGCTCAGTACCCTGGCCTTCAGGTCCCCAAAGCTCCCTCACAAGCCCAGCCACAGACTCATCGTTGACCTCGACCTTGCCGCGAGGCCCGACGTACCAGGTGGTAGCCATATCCGCCTCGCCATGCTGCCTTGCATCCTTGTCGACATTCTTGACCAGATATCCTTGCCTCTGTAGCTTCGCAAGCGTGTCCTCTGTCTTGTTGTCGTTGAATGTGTTTGTCTCGGCATTCAGGCGTGTTAAGTACCGCTTCAGCATGGCTTCGGACATCTCACCCCCGTTGATACGAATCAGTGAAATGACTAGTGTGTAGAAACCGATATAGGCGGCTTCATCGTCGGCGGATATGATGCGAGAGGGTGCCAAGATGCGCGCGGTTCGGTAGGCCTCGGGTAGCACTGACACGAGGACGTAGGTACCGGAAGCGTTGGATTTGTTTTGGGATTTTGCGGCTGTGCATGAGGGTGAATGAAGTTAGTTACCATATATGGACTACAGGCAAGACATGTGTATGTGGAAACGAGTGGAGAGAGAAAACAAGTGTCCAGCTCTCACCTTTACGCTTCTCCTCTTTGGTCAGCTTGTCCTTGACGGGCAGCTCGACCATTTCCATCCCGAAGACAAGGCGGAGTGTTTGCTGCGCGCCATCGAAGACCCTCCGGAAAGCTCGACCTTGGTCACCCAGAACTTTCTCCTTAATGCCATCCCTTCGTATTGATGTTCGGGAGAAGTCACAGGCTAAGGCATACCGGACTAGCTTTTTAACAAGTTGATTGTCGGACGACTCGGCAACGTCTTGAGGCTGTTCTTCTTCATTTTCGTCCTCGTCCTCGTCGCTTTCCGGATCGTCTCGGCGCTGACGTTGCCTAGGTCTCTGCTCCTCTTCTTCTTCGTCGTCAACGACCTGATGCTTGGGTTAATTGGTGCTGGTAGGGGTAAGAGACGTGCGCGCGAACTAACATGACGCGATCTCCTTGATGTAGACAGCATTGTGTGGGACGAATCTGAATGTTTTTTATTGGATTTAATTCGTATTACTGAGGTATTGTGACGCTGTCAATTGTATAAAGCCTAAAGAAGTATCCTCCTATTGTGTTGTGTCGTATAGGTACATATGAATAAAGTTGGAGGGAGACGCGCCTGGGCGATAGTGGACAACCCTTGTAACGCGTTCTTCTTTGAGCGGATCGGCTCCGAAGCCTAGCGGAGTTTGCCGCCCAAGAAATTTTGACGAGGAACCTCTTCAGCAGCGTTACCGCCAAAAGTTTTGCGACAGCTTCGGATCTGCGCGCAGAGGACCAAGCTCGACCGCGTTGTTTCCCATTGCCCCCCGATGTTCTCCTCGTCGGTAGCAGGCGCCGGCTCCATTTGTCTCGGATGTCAACTACGAGCCGTCACCCGCCGGGCGGCCCCCGTTCTCGCTGCCAGCGTTGTTGCGCATACTCCCACGACCATCCGAAGACGACGTTATGCCTCGGACTCGTCGGAGCCCGCCAGCAGCAATGACGACTTTCTCACTTCCATCATAAACGAGCAGAGATATGATGACGGGTACGAAGCGTCTAAGCCTAAGAAAAAGAAAGCGAGGAGCACGAAGCAGCGGGGGACTCCCGCCCGAACCTCCCACCATGAGCCTTCGCCCTTTTTCTCAGACCAAGAGGTGGGATTTGAGGATGTATGGGATCAGGATCCAGAACTGAAAACGGGGGGCAAAACTCCTGTGAAACCGCTTGGAGATCCCAACAGCAATCTAGATTCCGCCCGGGCAGAGCAACAGTCTGACGAGATCGATTACGGGGCTTCGTCGGCTGAAGCAGACCTTTACCTGGAAAATTACAGCTGGAACGCGATCAACGCTGCCGAGCTGCAAAAGCAGTATGCTGATAGAAAACCCCGTCGTCCCAAGAAGACCCAGCCGGATACTCAGGACCCGCCGGCCACACCTATCTCGGATGCTCCCAGCGAGAATCCAACCAAAACCCAGGAAGTGCGTTCCGACAACAAATCCGATTGGCGCGAGAGTAAGCTTAGAAAGTCTCCCATGAAGCATACCGACGACCTGTACGATTGGGGCGAAGGGCACTCTGCGGCTTCGCAGGAACAGCAGGATAATATAGGCCTCGAACTGGGCGAGAACCCTTCCACGCAATTACAGCAGCCACGCATAGAGGCGCCCAAAGAGCGCGAATTAAGACACTACAGGAAGGGCGACACAAGACTGGTCGAGGATCTGCCTCAGCTGCCTGTCGAGACTCTTGGTCAAGATGCGCCGGTCATTGTTCTGCGAGAGCAGGGTCAGTGGAAGCGCAGACAATTTAGGGAGGAACCGAGACCGGTCGACAGCGGCCTGAACATTCAAGACTATGCCGATCAAGAGACAGGCTTGGGCTTGGATATTATCTTGGAAAACATTGACGAGCTGCGGCCGGAACATCGTATTCTACCCGCCCGAGAATTCAAGGATGTATTCGACATCCTGATGAAGGGCTTCACCACCGTGCATCTCGCATCCTACATAGAGCGACACCGTCAACGACTAGCTGAGGGTGATGAGACCCCGTTCCTTGGAGTCATACCCGACGAGATTATACCACGGCCTTGGATTGTCTCTCAATCCCGCTGGATCCCAGAAGTCAAGGGTGCGGTGACGGATGTGCCTCATCCACTGAAGGGCTACATACTCAAAAACATGCCGCCTAAACAACGACTGGTTATGCACCTGATGCGGTTATGCTGGGGGATGTCTGTACAGGAGTTACTGCACGGCCAAGGAATGCTGGACCTCGAAATGCGCGATTTGGAATTTCGACTCCTTACCTGTACGTTTTTCTTATCCAGTGAAAGCTCCCATTCTTTAATCGTTGCTAATACTATACAATTCCAGTGGGCTCCCAGCGCTTCCTCCAACAAGTCTCACGAGTTCATCTCGGCCAGGGAGGTGGCAGGTCGATTCAAGTCATCAAGTCGCGGAAAGCAATCCAGATCTTTGCTCCAAAGACCGTCGCTGAATCGTGTCTGAAGATGATGGACGAGAAGCTTCAGCAAATTAGGACAAAGAGCATCAAGATGGATAAACTTCCAGTCAAGAACATGAGCGATGAGATGCTTGAAGAGTTGGGCCGTATCACAAGTTCTCTTGTGGAAATAAACCAGGCCCGGCAAGAGGTGAATACTCATGGACTATTCTCCAAGTCAGTGAATATGCTAATAACAGGTTCTAGATCGATGTGACTTGGATCGATACTGCCGACAGATACAACTCCAAGCTTGAGGATGCCAGTGACGTTGTGCTCCGCCTGATCCTGTCGGCCTACCCCCCTACCAGGACAAGCAAAGCCCTCACTGTCTATCCTGACCCAGCAGAACAGGGTCGGCTCATCGAGGATGTGGGCAACAGAGACAAGTTGCCCTGGAATGACAGGCGTATGACATGGGCTAGGCTTTGTCTGCCCATTACCACCAAGGCGAAGACTCCACAGCTTGCCAAACACTGGCCTCTGAGCGAGGCAATGCTCAAGTATAAGATTGAGCCGGTGGCAGACGACCTTGTCGAACCCACATCCACCATCGACCCCAAGAAGCGCGCATTTTATACATCGCTAGCTGGCGTACCGCTTGCTTTCCCGCGCCCACCATGCGAGTCCGAAGAAGAGCAGCTGAGGCAGCTCATCCAGCCGACGAAACCCACCCTGTCAGGCTGGCTGCCTTTCCGTGTCCGCACCAACGCCATCTTTGGCCACGTCCTCCACTTGAACAACCAACACGTTACCGCCTCTATCAAAGAAGGCACCGACGCGGTTTCGACCTCCCGGCGCACCGTGAGCCCTCTTATCCCGCCCGTCACGGGTATGGACCTCCCCGCCTGGGTGCCGTACACATCACCAAAGTACATGACCTCCCTCCTCATCATGCGCTTCACCCCAACCTCTCTCCCCTCGTCCGATGGCCCGGCCCCCAATCTCGAGCTCCGCATCAAAGCCACCGACGAGGAGATCATCGGTATCGACTCGCTACGCGCCATAGCGCACACCCACGTCTCAGACATCTGCCTTCCAGGCGAGCACGTCGACGTCCGCGCGACCCAGCGTCTCGTCGCCGAACTACCGGGCTACCATCTCGACACCACGGAGGGCATGCAGCCACTCATCCAATTCCTGAAAGATGCCTGCCTCGAAATCGGCCGAGGACGCCTCATAACACCGCCGGTACTAGATGGACTCGGCCTGCCGAGCTGGATGTTCTACGCGCCCGAGACAGACACCCAATCCCCCTTCCTCCGCAGCCGCGTGCTGGCTGAGCTCTACGACGCTGCAAAGGCCGCCTCTAAGCCCGCTGACGGGAGCAAGCCAAAGAAGGCATCCAAAAAGGCCAAGAAGCCCGCCAAGCTCTCGACACCGGCACCAGCAGCGCACAGTCCCTACACCACATACGCCAACGCGCTGACGCCAACTTCGTACATTTTCTCGGGGCTCGAGGTCCACCGTCATGTCGAAACGAGCTATGACGGGTGGAAGCTGTCCTACACGTCCGTCGAGGCCGGAGCCGGCGGTGGCCGGCGCGCGGAGCTCGAGCTCGAAGCTGTGCCGTCCGGCGACAAAGATGTGCGCCGCGAAGGCTCGCGGATCGACGCGGGGGCGTGGTTGCGTAGTGTGTACAAGCTCGCGACGGGTCGTGTGGCAAAAGGAAAGAAAGGAGATGAAGGAGCCGAGGGCGTGGAGGAGAGCGAGAAGGCTATAAGCGTAGTCAAGTGGGTGGCGGACAAGACATGATGAGGTTTTGTAGAAAAATGTATCTAGACAAAAGACAGAAGGGGGGAAGAGAATGTATCTATGTAAATATGAAGGAGCATAGTCGTAGGCCACAAGGTTGGCGACATTCCTGTCCACTTTCTTTCTCCAGCATTATGCTCGGATAACCTACCTCTCTACATTAGCTGCTGCGTATCGTCTGAAGATCCTACGGCCCGGACATTCATATTTGGATCAAGCAGAATAAAGGATCAATGAGGATGGCGGCCAGGCCACGATCAGCTCTGCAGTTGCAGCAGCCGTTGTCCGCTGCAGTATCCTCAAGCGGCGACTTGGCCCCAAAGAAAAATTCAACAGAGCCAGCACAGCCTGGCGAGACTGCCCGCACGACAGAGCTGACGTGGAGGCTAGGAGTCAGCCTCAACATTCCAAGGCAGTATGCAAAGATGGGCGGCATGGGATGTTCATCACTACTGCAGTTCCAAAGCCAGTCACATACGTCACGGACAATAGGAAAGTTTGCAAACCAATTCCTGATTACTGCGAGCTAATCACGTCTAAGAGTGAACTCTATCTGTTTTTCATCGCAGACCGCAGAAATCCCCAACATTTCCTCTCATATGTGCCCAGACAACAAGCATAGAACTCGTGATACGCCAGAAGCAATCCACCACAATCCACGGTGGCCTATCGTAAGGGAGGTAGAGGTAGGTGACGAGCGAGACTCGTCAAAGAGAGTGTCATGACCAGGAAGGGGTGATTTACTTCTTGGCAGCCTTGGCAGCGGACTTGGTGACCTATTGTATCTCATATTAGAAACTGGTGGCAATGATAGTAGAGGGAGATATATGGAACATACCTTGCCGGCAGCGGCCTGGGTCTTGTCGACGGACTTGATGACACCGACAGCGACGGTCTGACGCATGTCACGGACGGCGAAACGACCCAGAGGAGGGTAGTCGGTGAAAGCCTCAACGCACATGGGCTTGGAGGGAACCATCTTGACGATGGCGGCATCACCAGACTTGATGAACTTGGGGCTGGCCTCAACAGACTTTCCGGTACGGCGGTCAATCTTCTCGAGGAGCTCGGAGAACTTGCAAGCAATGTGGGCGGTGTGGCAGTCAAGCACTGGGGCGTAACCAGCACCGACCTGGCCGGGGTGGTTGAGAACGATGACCTGGGCGTTGAAGGAAGCGGCGCCAACAGGGGGGTCGTTCTTGGAGTCACCGGCGACGTTGCCACGACGAATCTCCTTGACGGAGACGTTCTTGACGTTGAAGCCGACGTTGTCACCGGGGACACCCTCGGTGAGCTGCTCGTGGTGCATCTCAACGGACTTGACTTCAGTGGTCACGTTGGCGGGAGCAAAGGTAACGACCATACCGGGCTTGAGGATACCAGTCTCGATACGGCCGACGGGCACTGTTCCAATACCACCAATCTTGTAGACATCCTGGAGGGGAAGACGGAGGGGCTTGTCGGTGGGACGCTTGGGGGGCTCAATGGCGTCAATGGCGTCGAGGAGGGTCTTTCCAGAGACCTCCTTGCCGTCGGAACCGAGCTTCTTCCAGCCCTTGTACCAGGCCTTGGCACGGGCGTCGAGGGACTCACCCTCGATCATGTTGTCACCGTTGAAGCCAGAGATGGGGACGAAGGCAACGGTCTTGGGGTTGTAGCCGACCTTCTTGATGAAGGTGGAGGTCTCCTTCTGGATCTCCTCGAAACGGGCCTGCTTCCACTCGGCAGTGTCCATCTTGTTGCAAGCAACAATGAGCTGCTTGACACCGAGGGTGTAGGCGAGCAGGGCGTGCTCACGAGTCTGGCCATCCTTGGAGATACCAGCCTCGAACTCACCAGTACCGGAGGCAATGATGAGAATAGCGCAATCGGCCTGGGAGGTACCAGTGATCATGTTCTTGATGAAATCACGGTGACCGGGAGCGTCTGAGAAATAATATTGTCAGTGAAATGCCGCAAAATTGAAGAGCTGTGGAACCAACACCAAACGCGGTCAGGTAGCCGTGTGCCGTTCCTGCGCGATGTGGCCAACGGGATGGGAGATTGGATGAAAGCTTACCAATGACGGTGACATAGTACTTGGGAGTCTCGAACTTCCAGAGAGCAATGTCGATGGTGATTCCACGCTCACGCTCAGCCTTCAGCTTGTCCAGAACCCAGGCGTACTTGAAAGAACCCTTTCCGAGCTCAGCAGCTATGATAGTAATTGAGTCAGCGACGAGATCATGACAACAAGAAGATGGGGTGGAGTTCTAGGCATGGGCTGGTGAGGTTGATGGGGGGTGACCGAAATGGCCAAGGAGTGACGGTAAAGTGGGTCACGTTTGTCTATCTCCCAGATAAGAGCGACAAACCCCGCACCACCGAAAACGAAAAAATGTGCAGCAGGCGAAAAAAGACGAGCCACTCCCGCCAAGGCCAACGGCCAACTCGCGGTCGCAGCTTTGGATCCGGGGATGCTTGTACAAGGAATCGACGATGAAGAGAATCGTATTGATGGGGAGGTTATGACTTACCCTCCTTCTCGAACTTCTCGATGGTACGCTTGTCAATACCTCCGCACTTGTAGATCAAGTGACCGGTGGTGGTCGACTTTCCGGAGTCGACGTGGCCGATAACGACCACGTTGATGTGGAGCTTGTCCTCCTTACCTGTAGTCAATGAGATGTCAGTGAGGTGTGTCTTTGTATTGTCGCCGAACCGCGATGGTGTTTGCCATTGCGCTGATGCAGTTGTGATGGTGAATGTACTGACCCATGGTGGCGGTTGTGTTGAGGTTGTTGTTTGAAAGTTGTCAAAGGTTCTCGAATGGAAACTGTTGATGAGGAAGGGTTAGATGGATGCTCAAATGGATGCTCGAACAATGGAGGATGGAAGAGAGGGGGGACGAACATTTGTGTTGCAGAATGGATCGCAGTTAGGATCACGGTATGCCAGACGAAGACGGAGGGAAAAGATGTTGGAAAGAATTTGGGGCTGGGTCTGTATTTGAAGAACCCAACTGCCCCACATTAAATTTTTGCCAGGGCCACATCCTGGTCCTACACTAACAGCAGCATTTGCTGGTTGCTGAGCCCCCCTTCATGGGGGAATCTACGAAGATTTACCAGGTGCCTTCAATAACTTGTAATTAATGAGAGTTAAAATGATTTTGTAGAAAGCAGAATCTTATGAGCTATGCCGCACGCAGCTTTGATCGGAGTATTCTCTCTGTACCGACTTCACATGAATTTGCGTATCTTCTGTGCGAAGCCTCCCTGTGGCTCTGGTATACAGCAGGGTCGCACTCATACAGACCAGTACGAGGTCCTTCATGCGCTCACGCAGCTTGACCATGTAAAATAAAGTCTCAATGCTACGATTTGTGCATACCCCACTACCCTATATAGCTATTTTTTCATCGTTGCCCTCATTACAAAACCTTGAGACCGTTGCTCTTTTGTATACGAATTGCCTATGTTTCAGGCGCGGGCGAAGAGGGGCTCGTCTGTTAGTGCAGTACGCAGCCACTTAGCGCCATCGCCCCTCGAAAAGCTCAGATTCTTGCCTGGCAACCCAACCGACCCCTCCATGGACCATGCACTGTCCGAGCCGCCAGCAACCAGTGATCCTCCCCCTCGATCCTTTTTTTGGGCCGTTCCCGGCGTGAGTCAATGTTCAATGAAGCTTTTCTCTATCATATACTTTTCGTACAATCCAATTCGTATTGCCAGACTTGGCCCACTGATTGAGTCGAAAGCTAGTCTTGGGACTTGGGAGCCCAATCATCACCAGCCCATGGATTTTTTTTTGCGACGACAGCCCAAACGCGGGGTTGGCGGGGCAAGTAGACAGAAAAAATTAGAAAAAAATCCGCCACACTTGATTTTGTCCCTACCTGCTGGGTGGAGCGACAATTCGTTCGACCTGACCTGAGACACACACATACCCGGACGCATGACGACGAGGGGCAAAAAAAAAAAAGGACATTCACAGATTTCTGTGATGGCACCCAAAAATAAAACCGGGGCAGCAAAGGCCCCACTCCTCGCACCTAAAATGCACCCACACCCACTCAAACCCTTGGTATGCCATGTCATACCGCTCTGGATGTGAGGCCATTCGTTGCCGCAAAGTGGGTCTCAGAATGCAAGGCTGAGAATTGGAAGGCCTCACCGTGTTGATACACATGCCACACGATCCTCCCCTCACACTCCAACCTAGTGATTTACCGCTGCTGCTAGGCCGCTAGTCCTGCGCCTTTATCGTCTTGCTTCGATGACAACACTCCGTGTCCCATTATGCATATACTGACCTCGCACCGATCACACATGAAAAACAAAGAAAGGCTCGCCGTGTGAGTTTCGACTCGGGGCTGACTGTGCCGTTTCGGTCGGGCAAGACGTCATTCTTGCTCGACGGCAAGCCGCATTGGAAATGACTCTGCGGCGGCGTCATACAAGATGTCGCCGCAGCATCGAGCGAACTTCATAACGCTACGGTGGAACTGTCCAGCAACGATGGTCCATCTCGGTAGGACACATCGATCACATAAAATCACCGTGACAAAAACAGTGGCAACGCGAGGTGGGATGTCAACCTCACGTCTGTGATAAGAGGCGTCACAATTACCGAATGAAGTGGGAGCTGGCGTGTCAAGAGGCGTTTTTTCTTTTTTTCTCTTCTTTCACTGATAGAATGCTTGTGAAACCCAGAACCTGTTGGTCACTGGCCTCGAATGACAACTTCATTCACGGGCTTACTATAGATGAGAAAGATCACTATAATGTAAGTGAGCAGACGACCGCAGGAACACTGGCGACGAAATGAAAGCTCAGCACTTTGGGTTCCTCGAAAGGGAGTCTGCGATCACAGCCCGAATGTTTCCAGGTGTAAATCGATAGGCTTAGAGACATGCCTAAAACCCATCCGAGACCACTCGTGAAATTGGCCAGCTTGCGTTGATCTTGATAAGATGCGGTCGAGCACCAAACTCACCTACCTAGGTAGGTAATCAAGCACAGTACCGTCAGTGTTGTTTGACCCGCTCCTGTGAGACTTCTTCACTTGCCTTGCGGTCCTTTATGTACGGTCATCAATTGCGCGCCCTTAGTGAGGTTGGCCTGGCAGAATGTGTACCTTATTCTTAGTACCAGCCTTTTCCATATGCACTCCTTGGAATGCTATTCTCACGCTCGTCTCGCTGCAGATTCCTTAGCTAGGTGTACTTCGGTCTATGCCTTGACTTTTGATCTTATGTCGGTTCGCCATGTTGGTGTGTCATCTTGAGTTATTTGCTAAGACCATGAAATCCCTTCGAGCTGATCCTACTCTTAGCGATGTCGTCCGTGGTGAGTTGAACTATTTTCCACCGAGGGTTCCCACCATGCTGTGTACGTCCCGAGCCCGGGTCATCCATCTTGAGTCCGGGCACCTGGAGGAGTCGTCGTCGCTTGTGATGGCCAGAGTGCCTATCTCATCTTCGAGTTCTCATTATCTTGGGTAACGTCGCATATGCTGACCGGACATCCTGCCACGCCTGTCGAATACGTGTCGTCACTGAAGTCGCTTGTCTTTCTTCCTAAATTGTTCCGATCCCTGTGGAATTGGGACACCGAAATCAACAAGGACGCTGGCTAGTCCGACGATAGTCAACTGGACACCAACAAGTCTATATCAGACCATGTCTTTGCACGAACCAGAGCTGGACATGGGCGCATGTGGACTTTGGGAATGGATTTGAGCTCCTAGGGACTCCTTCGAACCTATCGCGCCTCAAAGAGACTTCCGGAGATCTCAGCATGGAGTCAGGACGACTTCCTCCTTGACGCGCCATTGCCGTGGACTGTCGAACTCAAGCACCGCCTGACAGGTGGGTGGGAACGGGGCCGTCATTCATACCGTATCTGGTGCGCAATCTTGATTACTTAGCAAATATACTCACTCAATTGAGAACCGAGCGGTTTTATATTCCTTTGCAAACGTGAAAAAAGTACAGCCCTTACCAGAGAGATCTTTGCATGGATTCCGCGACTGTCGAAATTGCTCGTTTTCATTGGCAATATGTTCTTGCGAGGCAGGATCATCGAGCTTATGTGGATGGTAACATGGTGTACCTAGGTATGCAACTTTCTGAGCAAACATGCTACTACTGTGGTGGCCACCTTCAGGGTTATACTTTTGTAGGTAGTAGTATCCTCTGAACTAGGTAGATAGGGCTACTGCCAGACTAAAATTCCGCAGGTAGCCTCACTAGTGCAATGGGTGGGGGCCAGCCCAGCAGGGACTCTAAACTCGGGCCTGGAAAATGGACTGGCAAGACCTGGGGATAGGTATCCAGGTAGGTAGAAGACAGAATTAGTGGTAACAATCCATTTGGCTCTGCACAATAATTCACAAAACAGCAAGAACGTTTATGGTTGGCTCGTGCAGTGAATGCAGTGTGCGCATGTTCAACGGGCGCTTACAAGAGTGCAAGGCGAGAGATGACTGGGCAGAAGCAGCGTAACCGAGACTCTGTGCCCAACAAGTCAATAGCCCGCAGCATTGGTACCCAATACCTGTGCAGATGATGGCAGCAATGCAGATGCTCAACGGCTGCGACCATGTTTGTGGTCCACATGGGAAGAAGGAGGATGTTGGCGGAAGCCCGATTAAGGATGGAGGATTCCTATACTTTTGTTGTACTTCTAATCTATTTTTGGAAGATGGGGCTGCCAGGACTACCAAGTAGCACAGGTAGGTGCCGAGGGTCTAGAACTGGCGAGCGGACAAATCTACTAAGTACGTTGTTCGATGGTGCTCAAAATCCTGAGCACAGGTACTAGTATCATGGGAACGACAAAGTTGACTGTGGTTGGCGCTTGCTGACCGACTCTTCGCTCCCAGCTTCCAGCTTCCAACTTCCCAAGCAGCATTTTTGGTGACGTGGTGACGGTGGTAATGAAGGCAAGAAGAAGAAGAAAAAGGCAAAGAAGTTGAAGAAGTTCTAAATGCTCTACATGTCAAGCCAATGTATCATTTGCAAAAGATTCCACAAATCCTCGCTCTCATAATAAAGGGAAAACATTCAGGGACGGCAGAATGCTGCATGTTGAATGTTCACTGCCAACAGCTGCAGCAATGATCCCAGGCGTCGACACCACTAGAAACCACAGCCCTAGCTATCCCCGCTCGGCAACGAGTGGATCTCCCCTGTGGGCTTGCCCCTGCCTCAATCGGGAGAAAAGCCCCACCCTCCCAACCTCAGTGCACCTTGCAGTCACGGAGGATCATTCACAGCGAGTCGACCAGCTGAGGCAGACATCTTTCCAACGCCCACACCACAACCACTTACCGCACGACCGCTTCTCGTCGTCCCCCTCACTGCTTTGACTCTAATACGGTTGAGTTCAACTTCATGTTCATACAGTGACCAAGCGGGGGGGATCACATTCTTTCCTTCATTTCCCGTACGCTGTGAAACCCCAATTATCTTCCGATTCTCGCATTTTCATCCTGCCAAGGTTCAGGGCTAAAAGAAGGTTGGGTGTACCTACATGACAGCCACTACGTCAAGCCTCAGCAAGGTTCAACTCTCGGGCCTCGCTCCAAAACCATCACCGCCCTTCAGCTTGCCTCGCCGACTCGATCAAGCTTTCGGCATGTCAAATCGGCGTATTTCATAATACATTACAACGCTCAATTTCGTTCCAAGGGATTCCAACGCACGCGACAGCACTGAGAAGTTCTACTTGTATTTCTTTGCAGTCCAGCGGCTAATCAGTCACGCAACCGTTGCCGCCGCCCAAGGAGCCCCCTACGCGTGCGCCAGATCTCGATCCAACCAAAACCACACCACCCAGATGGGCTACACCGTCATACATCATGCCTTCAAATGACCGGGAGTCCGAAGTTGACGCCGGCCTCGACGCCGTCGTCCAGGATGCACCTGCCCCTCGAGAAAAGCGGAGGGTGAAAAAGGACAGAAGCGAAAAAGACCCCGACAGAGAACACCGGAGGCATCGCAAGCATCGCTCCTCGAACCCAGTCATTGCCACCGGCTCCTACGTCTCCCAGTCCAGCTCTGTTCGTCGCCACAGGAATCGGGACGTTTCCGGCTCCAAAAGTCGCCTGGATGAGTCTGAATCCATGCCAGATCTTGTCCCCGAGCTGATGCGGAGCCGCGAGCGCGTCAACATTCCCTACCCCAGTTTCAGCAAGGCGCACAGCAGGGAGACTGTCAGCAAGGACGATGTTTCTACCACTTCAGCCTCCGCCCGACGGACTGGAACCGATCCCCCAACACCAGAGGCCACAGACATTGGCGTCGATGAGTTGAAGCGGTCTAAATCGGTCGACTTTGGGTCGACGAGAAGATCTTCCACGCGCAAATCCGATCGTCCGCCTAGTCCACCAGAGACCAATCTGGAGGACAAGAAAAAAGGTGTCGCTAGCTTGGTACGGGAAAGGGAGGAAGAGAGACCGCACTCGCGCATGTCAGCGAGCTCGAGGCCAACTTCGCGGACGGATGACCGATCCAAGATATCCTCGAAATCCAAGACGTCTAGCCAGGCAACATTTGTCAAGTCATCCGCTTTGAGGCCGCAAAATGGAGTACCTGCAGATGAGAGCACAATTGGAAGTGAGCGAGGAACACGGTCGTCAAGGAAGGTTCAGTCGAAACGATCAGCATCGGGCCAGACTCTCCGGCCACCAGACCCCATTCTCGTCGATGACTCTCCAGAGTCAGCCCAGGACTCGTCCTCCCCAAAGACGCCTACAAATACAACCCCTCAATTTCCTCCGCCTCCCATGTTCCACGATGAGAAACACGGCATACCACACCATATCCGCTTTGAACCACCTCAGTCGACACGCACTCCGGCTACAGACTTTAGTACTGCAACATCCGCACATCCACCTCCGCCTCCGCCTCCGCCGCCTTTGACACTACAGGAAGCTCCGAGGGTCGACTACCTCATGGCTAACGGCGGTCTACCACATATCGTGCCCAAGAACTTCCTGGCCGTCTTACCGAGGTTGAATGGGACCCGGCCAACTAACCCGCCATTGCGCGGAGCAGAGACCTTGTTCGCGCCTTTTTATAACCTTCTGGATCAATATCAAAGCGTTCTGAATAACTCGGGCTCAATCGCTGTAGCCACAGGTCACCGGACAGTGGCAAGAAGACTACTCGATCGTTTGGAGAATGTGTTCAATAGGGACTTGCCGGAGGAAGGTTGCAGTTGCATCATGTGCGAACGATCCCAGGAGGAGCCCCATGGATTGGGTTGGGGAGAAGTCTTGGAACGTGTCAGCGGCCGGGTGGAGATCCCACCCTGGCCTCCATTCGATATGGGCACCTTGGGCGTCAAATCTCATCAAGAGACAAGCGACCTACCGGCGCGGCCGGCATCACCAATCAAGATGGATCCCGACATTGCAGAAGAATTCAGGGAGCACTATCTCAGGCAGTCCAAGAAGGTCAAGACGGCGGTGGACAGGTGGCTCACAAACTGCGCAGAGGCACCAGCACCACCTCCACAGGAAGTGGACGATGAGACGCTCACTTTCGCAATTCTCACAAGCCTCGACCAAGAGGACCGTCCTTTCTTCAACGCACTTCTCAACGGCTCCAAGGACCCTCAACCAGCACTTCGCGCTCCGACCCCCATGCGCAGGCCACGAACAGACTTCGTGATCAAGTCTGGCTTGGCCCTGCAGCGTTTGTACCGCCTCACTCAAGCACCTCGCGATGCCGAGACCATTTGTTATCTCGTCAAGCACTCACATATGCATGACCTGCTCAGCACGATCTGCTGCATTAACCCTCCTGAGTGGGAAATACTTATCTCTGGCCGCTTCGACGGGTTCCTCTGGTCAGGAGCCGACGAAGATGAGGCCGTAACTCCTACAGCCGGTCCTTCGCGTGGCTCAACCCCGAACTTCTTTGCACGTCCCCCTTCTCGCGGCGCTATGAGCCCCATCGCTCGACACACACCCGCTCTTGGCATCGGCACTCGCAGTACCACGCCGTTCAGTCGCGGTGCCACTCCCGCCTCATTCGTGAGCGGTGCCTCTTCTGCGTACCCTGGCCGACATCCCGTCTCCAACGACGAGGAATCCGAGATCGCCGCGCTCGCCGAGCTCGAACGGGAGATTTATGTTGGTATGGAGGCGCTCGAGGACGCCTTCGAGGGTCTTCACCAGCGCGCGGAGATGGTTCGCACAGCACTCCGTCAACGCGGCGCGGGATTGTCCATGTCCCTCCAACATCGTCGGGGATACGGATTTGGAGAGTCTGGAGGCGTGCAGGTGCTCCCCCAGAGCGGCGGATCTGCATCCGGGTTGGATCGCCCGGCGTGGGCCGATGAAAATGAGAGCACAGTGAGTGAGAGCGACGATTGGGGTATGGGTGATGAGGAAGAGCTGAGACCAGATGACTCGGCGAGTAATATCAGTAGCTCGAGGCAGCGGCGCCCAAAACGGAGGGATGAGCGGCGGACACCAGCGCCAATCCAGGAGGAGGAGGAAAATTGAGGCAACACAGCTACGACTTCATGATACGACAGCGAGCGAGCATATGAGTATGTTTCTACCTAGCCCGAGCCAGCCGCGGATACCACTGGTGTATAGTTTCTGTTATGTGTTTTCTTCTTTCGTACCCTTAATTTCGTGCTGGATCTGGCATATCGTCAGTTCTGCTCATTTGCTCATACTGGAGTTGGAAATCGCCGTGAGAGGCTCTGTAGGTATTGTTTTAGATGTCCAGGCAATCGAATCCCATTGACTGTGGTCTTGCCTTGTCGAACTACATATTTCATAATTGAGCCCCTCCTGTATCATATGTGTATTAGCAGGACAAATCGAAAAAATCAATACCAAACATGGTTCAAAAAGTCTTCCCAGTTCCCAGTCAATAGCCTGAAGCAAGGCAAACGGGGGGTAGGGGGGGGGTTATGAGAAGTCTTTGCCAAGTTAGAGAATTTGCAGAGCCGACTGAGCAGCAGACAATTTTCGGTTTGCTTCAAGGGAAGATCTGGCAATCAGGCTTAGCAAGTGGCCTACTTAGACTTGTTTGACTGCGCAGAATGCTCCATCTTTGACAGGCATGTTCCCTTGTCCTTCGGTAGTCTTCATCAAGGTCTGTCACCACCTCTAGGTCAATATCGCTGTGCTTGGAAATGTTGACTGCTGGATAACAATGAGCAAAGATCAGAGGGGCAGCAATGACATAAATGCTGCATGTAGGCAAGTAGGGAGTGGAGTATATAGTCAGTGGTGATAGAGTGAGTGGACGCAATAATCAGAACTATCATTTTCAATTCATCACTAGATTATGATGAAAGAACCAATGGGTATCTCTAGCCATGATTTGCCCCCCCCCCCCCCCCCAAATTGCCATGAGCATACCAACCAGAGAGAAAGTACCTGTCCATTGCATGTTTCCATTCTCAGGCAGATCCAAGGGTGTACCTTGCTTTGATTGCTGAAGTGAGACCCAATCACATCAAGTGAGATGGTGCTAATGTCAAAATAGAAGAGACCGAGCAAGCTCTTGGAAGCAGACACCGGGCGCCCCATCATGACCACCTACCTCACCAGAGTGTTAACATGGCAGGACAAGCTTAAGCCTCAATGTCGGAATCGTGGCCTTCGTCCTTCACAGAGGCATCAACTGCATCAGAAGCATCATTCAGCTCCTCAGCAACCTCTTCAACCTTGCGCTTCTTGGAGGCAGGAGTCTTGGCAGCCTTTGCAGTCTTGGGGGCCTTGGGCGTCTTAGGGACCTTGGAAGTCTTGGTGTTGTTGTCGTCGGCGGCGGCAATGGCCAAGGCAGCAGCACCAGAAGACTGTCCCTCCTCGTCGTCAGCGGAGGCGGCAGACTCCTGGCCGATCTGAGAAATGGTGCCAGATCTGTACTCAAAGCCGTAAGGCTTCAGGCGACCGTTCAGGCTGCGGTTGCTATCAAAACATGGTTGGTTCATTAGTGCTTGCTTTTGAATGATGGTGGATTTTTGCAGTGTTGCGTTTGACTTGTGTTCTGATGCCCAATTGCATTGATGGGTAGGCAAGAATTACGCACACGTTTTTGGTCGAGGAGAGACCTAGGATGGGAGCCAAGCTCTTGTGGTCGAGCTTCAGGTCAGCGACAGACATGAGGATGTTGCAGAGGATTGCAACATCGGACTTGGCCAAGCTTCTCAGTGAACACAGGTCAGTATCATGAATCAAGTACAATTAGACTGGGTTGTTTGCTGCAATGAGACAGAAATGAAGAGGAGGGAGAATGCTCAGGGGTACATACTCCACAGCATCCTGCTTGGGAGGCATTGTGTTGGTATCGGATATGTGTGATGAATCAGACGAGGTCAATAGGAAAGAGAGGAGTTGGGTAAACTGAGTGATGAACGTCGAAGTCAGAAGATAGTGATTTGTGTGATGTTTTGTGGGTGAGGAAGCTTTGCAGGTGTTTGCTGTAGAAGGGAAAGAGACGCGTTGATGGAGGTTGGGAAATAGGAACAAGTGCAGACAAAGCTCTGAATAATAAGACAGCTGCCTGCTCAAATTACAATGGCGCTTGATTTTGATCTGGGAGCTTTTGCCAGGGCAACTGATTCCCCTACTCAGATCAATTGCAAAGTCGTTTCTGTGTCACTTGCCCTCCTCACTCCACGTTCTATAGTATGAACAGGGTGAGTGCCCAAATATTCCCAGGTTTTGCAGGTTGAGCAAATCAAGCACATCAAGTCTGCATTCCATAAGAGTGCTCATCAGAGCTGTTTATTAGATTGTATATGATTTGCACCTTGATAAGCGTCTGAAGAATATAAATTTTCCAAGATGTTTCCTCCTGCATCTCAACGCCAATGACAATATACTTGCATGCTGAGACTACTGCAAATCCTGCCTGTGTGTCATCCTGCTCAGCAGATATTCTCCAAGGTAATTAAGTTAAGCTTACAGCATATTTTCACATTACGCACCATTGCAGTCACACAAGTTCCAAAGCTCCAAAAGACTGGATGTACTTCGAGGGCTCAGACAGATGACAGGTGCACAGGTGCCCAAATCACTGGCCGCTAAAAATAAGGTTGAGCCAAACGCTACCTCAGATACCAATGCCTTAAGATACTGGCGTTATTCAAGGTGGTAACACAGTCTGTGAAGGCTTGAGAATGCTTGTATCGCGTATGGCCTGGAAGTCTTCGAGTCTGTCTAGGTAAGGTCCGGGGGGAAAAGGGCTGGGACATGGAGGAAACGAATGATAGAGGCCCCTCATAGAAAGAACCTGTAATTTTGGCAGTAAATTTAGAAGGAATGACTTTCAAAACCTGTGCAAGAAGTTTAGCATACTAGAATACTTCAGAATTAACATTTCTCATGCCGCAGGGCCCTGAGGAGGGGAGCCGATGAAGATGAAGATGAATCTGGACTATCATGGTCAGAATCCTACAGAGACACCACTAACTTAGCAGCCTCTGACTCTAGGAGCTGTCCCCGAATAAATCCTAGTCCCCTTCGACTGTCATGAAGCAGGTCACAGTCGCCATCAACGCCAGACGTCGTCCCCGCAGGCACGGAGTGGAGAATCAGACACAGACTGAGCCACGTTACTCAAGAAACGCTCCACTCCTTCGATAAGTGATTAGCAACTTGACCAGCAGCTGAGTAGAAATTCTGATGCCATCCTTGTTGACTCGCAGATGTCTCTCTTTGGGATGTGGCACCACATGTAAAGGTACTGCAATGTGGGTAAGTGGGAGACGTAAAGCTCGTGTCCCAGAACTTTGGCTAGAGACGTTCTAGAAGAATCGAATACGAAAAGGTCACCTCAGCTGAAGCGGTTGGAAAATGTGTTGCAATGCACACATATAAAATTCTGCATACTAGCATATCTGCGACAGAGATCCGGCCCGGTCAAGCATTAATTCAATAAACCCCAATGATCTCACCCACCACACTCCTGTATGTTCCATTGGGATCGAAGTCCTCCCTTACCGCCTTGAAACGTGCGATATGCTTAGACTTAGTTAGTACTCAAGCCTCCAAAATACTGATCACTGTCGGCGACTCACATCTGGATCCAGGTTCTTCAAGGCTTGGCCAAGTACCTCCCTTGTATTCTTGGTCCAATGAGGCCTGCACGGAAACTCGTTGATGAGTGTCGTGGATAGGTTTGCGTCTGCTCAATGGTCAGTTAAGTCTCCAGACTAGTTTATTTAGGACTCTCACAGAAAGGCTCATTGAATCGCAGATGGTCTCCAACATTGGGCCTAAAGGTAGGGAAGTCGAGCATGATGGCGCCTTTACTCCAGTCCGCGCCGTCCGAGGTGTTGTATGTAACTTGTCCAAGGAGGTCGTAATTTGGCTTGCCAAACTTGATATTGATTCCACTCCTATATGTGGCGGTCATATTGATGAGATACTGCGTAAATTGCGCGTCAAAGAGCTCACGCGTTCTCTTGAGCATGTCATTAGCCATCGTGACAGGGAAGGCTAGCTCCATGGTATAGCCGTGCAGGTCCTCGTCCCACTCTGTCGACTGCCCGGGCCATTGTCCACCAATCAGGACATCGTAGTTGTATCCTGTGACTGGCCACTCAGTGAGTGTCTCGTCCGTATCGCTTGTGTGGAAGTTGGGGCTTGACCAGATGTCGAAGAAGATGCCCTCCGCGATCATATTCGACGTCTCTAGGTATTTCCCGCTGTTCAACAAGGTGAGAGCGGCGGTTGCTTCCAAGTCGGTGAGGGAGAATGTCGATTGTAAGCCAAGCTGGTTAGGCATGTCGTCTGTGGCATAGCCATAAGTTCTGTAGTGGAATTTTCTGGTAAAGGGCCACCACTATAGAATGTTAGTGTTAGCTAGATGAACATTTGATTGAGAGGAGTGAACGCCCATTTTGGCGGCGCATGTTCAACTTACCCAAAAGTTTGCCGTGATGTAAGGAGAGATCATGCCGTAGATATCACCGTTCAAGACCTCATCCTCGTCGAGACTGGGCTCGTTAGCTTGGCACAAGAGCTCCAGCGAGTGAGCTTCTTTCCTATGGCGCGACTTACGTAGTCTGGTTTGCCCACAGTACTGTCTCAGGGTAAATAGTCATCTTCAGCCTTGATATGATGCCCAACAATCCCAACGATGTAGAAGCAGCAAGCCACTCATCATTGGTCTCATCCTTGACTACCGTCCGGATATTGCCTGAACCATCAATGATGTCCATTTCAAGCACACCTCCCACAACCACCGCATAGGACCCCAGTGAAGTGCGATGGGCACCCATGGCCACGCTGCCGCCGAGCGTAATGTTCCAGTTGACAAGACCGGTGCCAATATTGGCACCGCGCTCGTGGAGGTAGTTGGCGAGCTGGAAGAAAGTCACTCCGCCCTCGACCACCACAGTCCCGGTCTCGGCGCCATCTGGTAAATTGAAGTCCGTGATGTTATTGACAAACTCTGTCCGGATGATCTCCGTGGGCACATCAGCGCACATTGTGTCATACCACATGTGACCCTTGCCGCTGGCACGAATGTTCGTCCCATTTGCGGCTGCAGCCTTTACGATTGACACAACTTGATGGAAGAGATGAGTAAGTCATATGCTTGGCAGCAACGTTTGTGTGTTTTCCACTGAGGCTTACTATCGTCAACGCTGGTAGCGTTATGAACTGTGGTGACATTGTAGCATGTTGGGAAGCCTACTCCATCAAATGAGTAGAACTCGGTGGTTTGTGCATTACCTAAAAGGGCAAATGCCACCAAGGATAGATTCCAAGATGATCGCATGTTGGCGGAGGTGAAGAGCAACAATTCTTGGTCTCTAGTCTCCTGGGGTTGTGCCAACTGCCAGTTTCTAGAGCCGCCACTCGGTCCCTTTTGTATATTGAAATAGTCTTCTTCATGCTGATGAATTGATGTATATACCGAGAATAATCTCCACGAAGTACAGCCGGCATAGCGACCATCCCCCCATGCAGTGTCACATCAACCTCTCATTCGGCGGTCCGTGGAAACAGACGTCCTGACCCGCGGGTGCCGTTCCTGTCATACAATGGGTTTATTCAACCGTGATGGGCAGGTGGATTGAGCGCCTCCGGAAATTTGGTTTAATGCTAGGTGCAGTTCGTTACTCCTCAAGGTTGCGTGCCAAGCACTGCTTTGCTGGGTTGGGCACAATCACCGGTGCGGAGATCCCTGACCAACGACGGTCAGGAGGCAATATCGCGCTCGTAGTGGTTGGCATCTGAGACCCATGCTATATTACTTGGTTGGTACATACTGACCAGTGCTTTTGCAGAGCGACGCGGACTGTATATACTGATGAACTTGTGGTGTCACGCGTTCTCAACATGAGACACGCGCAAGCTTGCTCTAGATATGCTGCAAGCGGTGGTGGTGAGGTTGCTCGTACCAGTCTTGTTCAGGTGAGCAACGCCTGCTTGTATCAATGCTGTGGGCTTCTTCTTAAGGTTCTCAATGAACAGCGTTATACTAGTCAATTTCCAACGCACACTATTAGCTCACAAGCGCTAGAACTGGTTCCTGAGAAGTAGATGGGTGCTAACTTTTGTAATTCCTAATGCCCAATCCTATAACAAACGTGTCCATTGAGGAGGCAGAACTGCCCAAAAGAACAGCAAGCAGTCGCTCTCCACAGGCATCGAAGATTTTGAGTGAATTACTTTAGCTTTCTGACTACAGAAACAGCATGGGACCTTGTACCATGTCAGGACATTGAAATGCCAACACGGTCAAACAGTTTACACTGACACGGGCCGATTTCCCCAAACACGAGCCACGCTGCTTATGTGAGATGTAAGCTCTTCATGGCACTACCCACTACATCACCAGTCTCTCAAACGGCAGATCACTTGTACCAATGACGCTGGTTGCTAGGAATTAGTCATCATAGTCCTGTTTCTAGAATCATTTTCGAAGTATTATTCACTCCTTTGATGCTATTCTAAGCTCGATTAGTGAACAACTTGTTAGTTACTCGATTGATTTGATGAGTGGCACAAGATGCCGCGGTGTCTCGGCAGCAGTAATAAATGATCACTCATCACAGAGAACATCAGCAGACTAATACAAATTCTTTGCCTTCCAAATACCCGAGAAAGATAGAAGCTATGGCCTCAGAATCTATAGAAAAGTATTTAATAAGACGTCAATGTCCCTGAGGCCACAGTGAGTCCAAAAAGTGTGTGCTGTCTCAATCACGATTGCATTGTGGGACCATTCTTCAATTCTTCTTTGACCTACTACGGTCCATTCACCATACCTAGCCTGAAATCCTGACAAGATACGACATCATGAGGATGTCCGCAGAATACGCCGGACTCGTCCCCCAGTGGCTGGAGAACAACAAGTCATATGTCAAGAACGTGTTTTCCAACTTGCCGGAGCCATGGCACATGAGTGAGCGTCGCAAGCTCGTTACGGACAAGACGAGCATCGTCCGTAAGTCAACCACCTTCAATCAAACACCAGTGCTGTGGTCTCTTGAATGACATCCGCTAACATAGAAATGCCAGTCACTTGTCTTGATCCTCGATGCGTCCCCGAAAACTTCTTCGGGCCCAACATGGGAGGCGCAGTCTTTCGCAATGCTGGGGGACGGGCTACCGACGATGTCATTCGCAGTATTACGGCACTGCGAGAACTCGCGGATTTGAGGACTATAGTGGTTGTCCATCACACGGGTACGCAGTCCATCATTCTTCATGCAATTTCATCCATGGGTGTGTATATACACTAATAGGGGACAAACTAGATTGCGGCGTGATGCACATTACGCCACAAGAAATCATCACCACGGTGGCCAAGAGTGGTGCTGCTGCAGCTTCTGCAGCAGAGATGATTGATTATAAGCTTTTCTCGTTTGGCGAGCTCGAGCAGTCCATCAGGAATGATGTCCACGTTTTGAAAGAGGCGCCCACTTTGAAAGGGATGAATGTCTATGGTTTCAAATTGGACACATTCACTGGGCTGGTTGAGCCCGTGGAGTGAAATGTGCTTGGGTAGTTGGTGTGGTATGTAGGCAGAACGTCCGAATAGATGGGTCTCAATGACTAAATTTGAAAGCCTTCTACTTAATTCCAACGCAGAAATGCCCTATAGTCTGCCGGTTTCAGAGCCACAGTAGAATGGTGTTATGGGATATTTGAGCGTGGAATGGTGGTCAAGGACCATACGGTAGTAGAATCAAATGGGAAAGTGTAGCTTTGATTTGATTTGTCGGCGCCCTATCTCACCATTAAATGCATTTCAACTATCAGTAGTCATCCCACTGTATCTTGGCTCAAAGCCTTTGACTAGGTCTTGCCAGCCAGCTGCAAACTCACAAGCCGAGACCAGACTTGAACGTCATTCCATCACTCACCATACCAAATTTGTATGCCCATAGTATCCCTCGTCACCCCTAGCATTCCTATCGTGTGGAATTATCAGGAGCTTAGATCGATAAGCCAATCCTCAGTATCCTGAGTATCGGAAGTCTTCCGATCAGTGGTTGCTTCAAGGGCAGGCGAAATGGTGTCCGTGGGTGAGGTGACGCGAGCATACCTATCGAAGAAAGCATCACTGTAGAAGCCTAGTCAGCCAAATGATGCTTTGGAAGCTTGAATACCACTTACAAAATGTCGCTACCCTCGACATCATTGATGATGCTTGTGGTGGCGTCAACGAAGCCAGCCTCAGCAGTGGCCAGGAGGTTCGTGGACGCATTCTCTGACTGGATGGGCGAGACAGCGCGCTTTGCAATCGTCCATCCCGATAAAGCAAAGGAACTATGCGGCGGATGGTTGGATAGCTTGACGGGTTGATCCAGGACAGCGTCCCAGCGCGAGACATTCGCGGCCAGAAGGGTCCTGGCAATACAGTCAGTTTTTTTTTAGCTGACATAAGACCTTGCTGACGAGGTCTGACAAGGTCTGGAGAGAGGACTTACTCGAAAGCGATGGACTTTTCTGGGGAAGTGGATGCTGAGGACGCGTTAGCGACGCCAGCAGCCCAAGCAGTGACTCGTCTGTTCGGACCGTGACTAGTGGAGGCTGTAACGGTCTTCGCAGCAGAAGACATTCTGGTTTTGGCAGCGACAGACTCGATGCCCTCCTTCTTAGAGTGCTTCTTATTGACCGGTGTGTCCAATACACATGGGCCGAGAACTTCGTCTCGTCGGATGGGCACGTTGTCGGGCCTGAGACCAATGGATATGATCTGTAGCGATCACCGAAGTAGTCCGCGATTCCGTCGGCAACAATGACTCTCATGTGATCACCTGCTTTCTCTTGGAGAAGACCAGCCTTCTCCATCTTCAGGACAGTCTAGATTGAAGTGTCTCATGTAAGTATTGGAGGCTTTGATGGCTGAATGAAAGGCAGCAAGAAGAAGCACAGGCGGGCTTACACTTTCGAGCTGACGCTGAAGGTCCTGGGCCTGCGCGGAAGAGATGATTGGTGGAACGGAGGATGCCATTTTTCTGAGAATGATGTGGGTGATGATAATGGTTTCGATTATAGCGAAGTTGTCAGTGGTGGCGATACTGGCAAGGGGATTTCCTGGAGGGCTTTTGGGTTGGTGGTGTGAGGTTTGCTCGAGGACGGTTCTGGGAGATGATGCAATAGACAACGTTCTTGATAATCAATGGTTTTGTCGATTCAAGAGCGAAGGCGACTGGTTTGGATTTTGGTCAAAACCGGAGCATCTACGGGGCTGTAACCTGGCGAGCCTGATGCGAAGAGCATCAAATTGCGCCCCAGAGGAAGCGCAGTGTCTTTGAATGGTATTTTAGAAGGCCATGGAGACCTGCATCTCTAGCTTTATCATCATTCTATTGCCATCGCATTTCAGATCGTGCGAACAATGCCAGGTCCGTAAGTCGCAATGTTGTACTGCCTAATCTATAGAGGGATAGCATGAAATTCCTCCCGGGAAATCACACCAAGCTACAGTCCTTCAGGATATCCTCCTGGTGTGTCTTCAGTAAATCAGTTCTCTTCAAGGATGTAAAGGCAGCGAGAGAGTCAACTGTGGTCTGCAAGTGCGAAATTTGAAATGTAGTCAATTGCGTTCCATTTCCACTCTACCGCCAAAGACACCAACCTAGCTGTCGGTAATAGCAGCGACAGGCCGCCAGTGGCCCCAACTAGAAACATCGCAAGATACGAATTGAGAAAGATGGATAGTTGCAACATTCCATCGAAAAGGTTATCCTCCGACCATTACTGCCCATACTCTGCGCCCGTAACTTCTCCCTGGCATAAGTCATGGCCGCTGTATGAGTCGGTATCAATGCCCTTCTCATTTTCAAGCCTCACCAGTGCCGTTCATCTCGGCCTCACCATGGTCAACTTCATCAGCGCTGCCCTCATCATCCTGGACGACAGCCTTCTTGCCCTTGCCCTTTTTGGCAGAGCCGCCGACACGACCGGTGTTCTTGGTGACTCCGGCGGATTTCTTGGGAGTCTTCGGGCTGGGGCTGAGTCCATCACCGCCGGACTTTGCGTTCCAGCCGAATTTGTTGGACATGACCCTATGGCGCTCTCTGGCGGACTTGACCGTCATGCCGAACTCAGCTGCGACTTGGTCCCACTGGAAGCAGATTTTGGTAAGCAGGATAGTTCAAAACCTACGAATCTCCTCACGACTCATATTGGCTCGGGTGATCACGAAGGTGGTGCTTACGTCGATGTCAGGCTTGGACTTGGTGTTCTTCATCATCGAGGCGAGGAACTTCAGCTGGGCCTCGGTCAAAGTGGCGCCATCACCTGCGGCGGACTCCTTTCCGGCCATGCTCACAATCGTAGCCTGTCACATAATAGTTAGCTGGGGGGCCGTCTCAGCTGGAAGCAGAGGCTCTGTGAGAATGTGTGGTAATAAAGAAGTGTGATGCAAGTAAATAGACGGGGTCCATATCAAGACTCAAGACGTGGTGAAGGAAGACAATCACCTGTCTTCGGCGATGGAGTCTAACGTACTGTGATGTGGTGAATATGTTTGGATGAAATGAGATTGTCACAGGGCGATTGCGATGTTCTGTACTGGCTGGCTTGATGTTAGACACGTGTAACATGCGAGTACATGAAGCAAAAAAGTGCCAGAAGAAGATTATTGCCAGAAGAAGTTGTGAGGATACTGAAAGGATGAAGTAAGTTGATGGAAGGTGGTGGCTGGAATAAGGTGTGAAGGGACTTTTGAGGTAGCTGACCAACAGTCCTGTGGGATTTGAGGAGGAAAAAGGCTGTGGGGGGGGCACAACGCACTTTGGGGAGTAGAATAGAATGGAGTTGCGAGGAAGGAAGTTACGCTCACTGGCTCTAGAGCTTGTTGGCAGCGTTTCAGGAGGGCCACGAAAGAGCCAGGTAGATAATGGAGACGGTATGTGGTGAGAAGAGAATGCAGAAGACGTACTTGAGGTCGTCAAAACAGACGTTGATAGGAGTTTCTGATGGGGAGGAAGTGCGAGGCAAAGGATAGTGCAGAGAGAAGAGTAGTGTCGAATTCCTGAGGCTGGCCTCTGTCGCAGAGGATATGCAAGTGAAAGGAAGAAGCACAAGAAAAGGTGGCAACGAGAAAGTGGAATGGATCAAGCCACCTGAAGCTGCTGTTGACCGAGTGACGCGATAGGTCGCGTCGAAGGATTGCTCAGGCCCCGAAGGAAATATGCATAGAGATGGAACAGTGTTGTTGAAAGTCAAACGTACCTGCAAATTTTGTCCCTTGATAATGGTCGAGTAATTGTTACCGTGTTGGCGAGTTCTCAGAGCTGGGTGTTGGGAAGGGAAGAGAGATTGCAATATGGAACAAACAAGATGGTGAAGTGAGGCGATTACTGCAGGGCTCTTGCAGGCACCCGTGGACGAGGCTGTTAAGCAACGCGATAGTCGCTGGGTTGTTGATGAATGTGTTGGAGAAATGTAACGAATTGAAGCCTGCGAGACCTCATGTATTGGAGTAGCAAGGGGTCCAAGGTCGTCGCAGCAACGAGAAAAGTAAATTGCCAGGCATCCAGAGACCCTCGTTTATATATAACATGCAGTTAAAGCGAAAAATGTTGCTCAAAGTGTGAACGATGTGTGATGAGGCTGTATGAGATGTGCAGTAGCAGACAGGTATTTAATGGTTCTGGTGCCCACGAGCTAGCAAAGCAGGCACTGATAAAATTTACATATATGATAGAATGCCAAGTGACAAGGAATGTTATCAGGGACTAGACCAATTCTGATGTGAGCCGCTCAAGCATGAGGTCAGTGGAATATTCTCAGACCAAAACATATTCACTTTGTTTGAGCCTTCTCAAGTGGAATTTTGTGGTGGAGGATCGAGCCGCGGATGCTATGAAAACCATTTCCTTAGCCCCCTGCCCGGAATTCGATTTCAACGCCGTTGGAAGTTACCGGCTGAATGACGAGCATTGCAGACGTAGCTACCACACACCCTCCTATCCACAGAAGACTTCGGCCAGTTCGACATACTTTCCAAGACACTTGGCTTGCAGAGAGGCTGACGAGACTATGTCTTATTATCAAAAGGTATCCATTCAGGTAGTTATCCGCCCCCCTCCCCTAACGTAGTACCAGGTCATGCTTCTTGATATTACGTTCCACACGCGGAGAAGGTCTGGGCTCGAGGAAATACTGTTGTCTTGGAGAACCGGAGCAAAGGGCTAGATCTCGATGCTTTATAACTCAGATTTACCCTCCTCAGCGGTCTTGTCGCCCTTGGGAGGGAGCTTGTTCTGTAAGAATTTCTCCACGTCATCCATCTCCTCGAGGGCCGCTGAGTGGGCAAGACCCCTATGTTTCTGGTTAGACAACGATCGCTGACACTTCTAATTGGTGTCGATTCAGAAACGAGACTCACGGGTAGATCTTGTGAGTGACGTTCAAGCCAATCGTGTTCAGCACCTGGTAGCTCAGCAGACTTAGCTCCGGCCTGACCAGAGGGTCTGAGTCGCCTTGGCCCACTAGAAATATTTGTGCCAGTCAGTAAACCTGTCTTGAGCATTTTCAAGAGACGCCGTGACGGTGCCTTGAAAATCGGGCGGGCTGGGGAAGGGAGTCATACTGAAAATAGGCGTATTCTCGTTCATCTTTGGACCCGCGTTCAGGGCCTCTCGGAAGGTCTTGCTGAGCAGCAGCCAGCCTGATAAGGAAACAATACCCGCCAGCTTGACCTTTGCCATCAGGCCTGTGTAGATGGCCATAGCACCACCCTGGCTGAAGCCTCCGAGCACAATCCGATCAGCCGGGATGCCAGCGTCGATTTCTTGCTGGATGATGGAATTCAAGTACTCGGCAGAGGCCTTGATGCCCTCGGCGTCTTCATTCTCACGCATGGTCTCGACGCCTCCATCGAGGACTTTCTGCGCGAGGCCTTAGTGATACGCGCCATGAGCGTCTTTATGTATGGACAAAGACTTACGATGTCAAACCAGCCCGGCATTCGAAATCCGCCCTTTGTGTGTTGAGGTTAGTACAGGAAACGGAATAACGATTGGAGGCTGCACTCACATTGCAAGTGATGGGAATAACGGGGGCATGCGGCAGTATAAACTTGACCTCATCCAGTCGCTCCCGCCGACGCCAATTCTCGACACCTGAAGCCCATCCGTGGCCAGTGTCGCCCAGGCCGTGCGAGAAGATGACCGTAGCAGTATGAGTTTTGACGGCGGGGAACACCAGAGGTGCACTGTATCGCAAAGCCATCTTGAAAGATAGTGATTTTCGAAAACAAAATCCACAGGGTATCTATGGCAGGGGGGAAGTGACAGGTCGGCAAATAGTCTAATGGTCTATTTCGGGCGTGTCAAAGTATTGGAAGTACCTAGACGCCGAAGGAAAAGGAGTGACGTTAAGTCTCGACCCCTGTCGGCTACTTTTTAGTGGGTCACGGCGTCCCGAGCCGGAGCCTTGCAGTAGAGTGGAAATGGCGCGGCCGTAAATCCGATGACAAGGATCTCTCTTCCGCCAAAATCCACAGTCGTAAGTGAGGATTACCTAACCGTTTCGACTTCATGGCAGTCAAGTATTGTATATCTGCCTCTGTCTCGCACAGCAAGTTTAGGCCATGGCTTTTTTTTCTTGCAATTGAATTAATTCCATGGCTCCACAAATGTCTACTAGGGCTCTCGTCGCCGTGTTCTCTGTGATTGTTGCCCTTGTGGCGGCTTATTACTCTTCTTTGCTGCCCGAGCTCAGCATGTTCTCGCGCGCCTCTAAAGCTCTCCAACGTCCTGCCCTGTCTAATTTCACTTCCAACACCCAATTTTCCTCCTTAAAAAACTCGACTATGGCATCAAGACCACCTGTGTACTTCTTCAGTCATGGAGGTGTACGTGCTGCCGTTCCCCTTGTGCTGCCGAAGATGCCGATGCTGATCAACCAACTTTACATCAGCCCGATGTGATGTATAACAAGGAACATGAGGTCTATGCGGTGCTCCAGAACATCGGAAAAGAGATTACCCAAAAGGTGAAGCCAAGGGCTGTCGTTGTTTTCTCGGCTCATTGGCAGGCCAAGTCCGATCTTATTGAGGTCAACAATGCGCTCATGACGGACTTGATTTATGAGTAGGTTGAATTATTTTTGTTAACTGCTACACAAAGACCTCAGAGAGTTGACTTGTGGATCAGCTTTTACGGCTTCCCAGATTATATGTACAAAGCCACATATCCGAACACCGGCGACCCTGAGTTGGCCAGCCACATTATTGACATGCTCCACTCTGCCGGTATTAAATCGCAGGGCGTCAAGCGTGGCCTCGACCATGGAGTCTATGCTGGCTTTCACGTGGCGTTTGACCCTATGGAGAACCCGTTGAAAGTCCCGCTAGTCCAAGTCTCCCTGTTTCACTCCGAGGACCCAGATCAGCACTACCGACTTGGCCAAGCGATGGCCGGTCTCCGTGACGAAGGAGTGGTGATCATCGGCACGGGCATGTCGGTGCATAACCTCCGGGATATGTGGGCTACAATGTCATCCGATGACCCAAGCAGACCGCTGCCTTATGCGGTGAGCTTCGACAACGCCCTCAAGGAGGCCGTTGAGGCGCCGGTGAACGAGAGACAAATGAGAATGGCCATGGCTTGCGGACGTCCAGACGCGAAGCAAGCACACCCATGGATGGACCATCTCATGCCTGTGTACGTTGCTGCCGGCGCCGCTGGCTCAGATGTTGGAAAGCAATTGTGGACAAAGCATGAGGGCTGCTTTGCCTGGGCGCAGTATAGGTTTGGAGAAGTGCCTGGCGACAGCAACTGAGAAATATGTGCCTGATGAATCTCTGATTCATCGCCATGTGGCCTCGATCGCTTCGCTGTGAGGCTTTGTAACCAATTATATCGTTCAAATGTACGTTGAGTATATGCTTACTGGCTGTAAATAAGACAAAAGTCTCGTTGAGGTCTTTTACCTTTTGTGCTTTGTTCGTCCTGAAAACCCGCCCTTACCAATCGTTCTTGCTGTGGTCATGCATTTACGATGCCGAGATAACTTATCATGGTCCTGTAAGACTAGGTACACAAAGACTGGGTCTAGCTCATAAATTGATCCGGTGATAGGATTAGCAGTGTGACAATGAGCGTCGAAAGACAGCTTGCCAGCCTCTACAGGAAGGCGAATTTGACCTTGGTAAGAGGAGAAGAACTTGTTGCTGAAAGACATAGGCCTGTCCGCTCTTGAAGGAAAGGGAGCGTGGATGATGCAGGAGACAAATAAACGCTTGGCATCGTGCTAGATGCTGGTCATTACTTGCACAATGACTTCCAGTGGAAGGTAGATGTGGACAAAGTATTGCAGATTCATAGAAAAAGACGAGATCCTTGCAGAGTCTGGAAACCTCATGATCAAGTTCCTATCATCTAGATCATGTATCGAATTCTAAAGACGCACTCGGCGATTCTTACTCTCGGACATGTGATCTGTCTCATTTCGATCTTATACTTTCGATCTTATACTTTCGATCTTATACGTATACCAAATACCATTATAAACTTTCACTTTGGCAAGTATCGACTTCTGAACATACTGATCGTGCTTCCGATGCCACCATTCTGCATTTTGCTTGCCACCACCTCCTCTAACGCCGATTGGGTCACCGAGGCGTCTGCATTACAAGGGTCGTTAGCAAATCATCCCAAGAGTTGGGTCCATGCCCCAAAGCTAGGCATCCAAAGCACAGCACTTGATAAGATATAGGAGTAAAGCGGAATGGAGGTGATCGGCTTACCGTCTAAATCACTGAAGCTGCTTCCCATACTAGGAGCGCCATCACTTCCCTCTCGCGATAAGCCTTTGCCCTTCAGCTCAGCAGTACGTCTTGGGGACAATGGGTTGGAAGGATGCCTTCGGTCACCCGTCTGGCGTTGTGCAGCTGAACCTCCTGAAGAATCAGAGGTGCCAGATCGTTGCAAGACTCGCTCCCTCTCCTTGCCTTTGCTTTTGCCATGGCTGCGGTCTCCGCCCGTCACATCCTGCAACCTCCTAGCAGCATTGGCCGCGAAGTCGCGTGGGTCACCTCGAAGCGTGGCGCTGGGATCTGAGTACTGTGCGCTGCTCCCTTCGCTTTCATTGTCTTCGCTTGGCGGCTTGGACTGGTAAGGGAGAAACGCGGGCTGGACCTCCTCCTCCATGTCGGACAGAAAAGCTTCAGCGCCGTCACGGTCGAGTGACTGGGGTTGTTGGAAGCGAGGAGGACGGCGGATGACTCGTGACTGAGCAGGGCTGGAAGATGCATCGGATGAGCCATCTGAGGAGGGCGACGCGGGCACCGGGGACGCCAGTTCCGCAGCTGCCTGGCCCCCCGGTGCAGACGAGTTTGCATCGTTCAGCATTGAAAAACGCTGTCTTCCAGAATTCAAGCGTGGTGACGGCGGCTTCATACCCGTACGCAGCCTCAACGAGCCTGCGGCACTGCCTGAACCACTGCCTTGCACTGGCGTGCCTCCCGATGGACCTCGTGACGCTGTCGGCCGGGGCGTACCGCCGAAGGTTGCGCTAGGGGCAGTTCCAACTCTGGGAGTATTTGGGAGACTGGCCTCGTTCCTGATGATAGGTCCGTCTTTGCGGACAGATAGCTGTGAAGGGGCTCTCGGGCGGCCCGATTGGCCCTGGCCTGAAGCAGTCCTTGCCATAGCCGTAGCAGACTCAGAGCCAGGCGCTGGAGACTGGACTGCTGTGCTCCTAGCCACAGCAGGAGCCATACGTAACGTTGCCCTTACCTGGGAGTCATGACGGTGGTGAAGGTATGCTACTTGCTGGGTGAGGAAGTCGAAAGGGGCTTCAAATCTGGCTGCTCTGTAATATTTATGAGATAATGCGCCAATTAATCAAAACTGAATGAGGGTCCTCGGGATCGATACGATGACTTACAGCTCATCCCCTGTAGTGAGACAGAGTCAGCGAGGAGTACATGCGCGAAAGGGGGTTTTGGGGGGGGTGGGTTGTGTCGCATGTGCACATACAATCAATGGTTGCAGGCTTTGCCACACCCGAGAAGATCTTCCACAGTTCCTCGTCTTTTGCGGCAGTCCAATTCACCTGTTTATTACAGATAAGTCCCAAATTAGTGCTCTCAACCTGAAAGTTGATAGTAAAAAGGCACTTACAGCAGGCGGATCCACAAAGTCGCCTCTTGGAAAGGGTAGCCTGATGAATACAGTATATGTTGGCTCGGCCTCCATATTGCGCGGGATAGTGCGGCAGGGAGGCAAAACAAATGAGACGGTGATACCAGGATGAAATATCCGTGAGACTTGATTCCGAGATGGAAGAAGTTCAGATCAGGTCAGGCCAGGGTAGGGCAAATCGAATCAGATGTTAAACGATCGTGCTTAGGTGAGGTGTAAGTCCAGAAGGCGTGCACGCCGTCTCTAGCGAGCGACCACTGACGGCTTGACCCTGCAGCTCCTTCCGGCATAGATCGGTAGGTAGTTGCATTCAGGGTTCATGGGACAGGGTTGAGCTGTCTAAGCGGATGGCAGGGTTCCTTCAGGCGGTTGCCGTGGCAGAATTATCGCGTCGCAGTAAATTGTCAAAGAAAGATCGCCAATCCAAGAAAGACTTCTTTCTCATCAGCTTACCGGCCCCTGCCACGAGAGTCTTGCTTCAAAGTGAATTCAAGGCAGCTCGAATCACGCATCCTTTGCACTCTCTCAAACATTCCTGTGTCCCTAAACACTGCTCTGCCTGGACAAGCCATCGGATTGACCCCGAGTCTCCTTGATTCAGCTCGACATTTCTCGCTGCAGCCCAGCATGGCTCCGTTGATTCTGCACAACGTCCCTGACGAGGAGCTCTACATCGGCGAGGATGGCGTGCAAAGACCTTACGCTATGATATTTTCGCAGTAAGTCTCTCGATATTACTGCCTCTCTCACCGGGACTGCTTCGTAGGTCCAGCTACTGACAGTGATTCAGGCATGATGGCAACACACCCAGCAACCTTCGAAATCGACGCGCCGTGCCCGAAACAGGCGCTTTTGGCAAGACCACGCGCCGCTCTCGCTCCAAAACTGCAACGCCCGCCCGCCGCGAAGATCCGACCATACAAAATGCCCACAAGGTTTTCACTGCCTTTTTTGATCAGCAAAACACCCAGTTTGAGGACGCCCCTGATACCATAACTCAAAAGCAGCGCCGTGCTCCAGCCCAACCTCTTGCCGCCGCCCCTGCCGACGATTCACAGTCCCCTGCCGACACTAATGCTACCGCGCGCAACATCCCTAATGTCCCTACGGAAGTCATACTGCGCGGCTTCAAGGACGTTGACCAGCAGTATGCCGCCATCAACCGGTACGAGCACATTGCAGGCCGCATATGCGAGGACTACCCTCGGGACCCCCCTTACGAAATCCGACGCTACAAGTCAGACCTTCGGGACCCGGCCCTTACACGGCGGCGCCTGCTTACACCGGAAGAGCGCGCTAAAGTCAACAGAGCAGACAGTGGGAATCACTGGGTCAAGGTCACTTTTGAGTCGCAGCAGGCTGCAGATGCTGCCATTTTCTCCAGCCCGCAAGCTATCCTGGGTCACCTCATCTATGCCGAACTTTACCGCGGAACGGGGCCCGTCCGAGATGAGCCTGTGCCTGACGCGACGACCCTGGCCCAAGGCGACGAGATACCAGCCGGCTGGCGGCGGTCAGGCTTCGGCGGAAACAGAACAGCAGCCGAGCTGCGACAAAACTTTAGCGACGGACGTCTCCCCGAGGAGGTGATAGCGGGCGACGAGATGGACATGTCCCCACCGCACTCGAACACTAGCAGTCGTACTATCGAGTCCGGCACCGTAGGCACCGTCGCATCTTCCTCCTCGACTGTGATCGCCGGGGCCCCGGCCAACACCCTCGTCACTACCGCGGCCGCCAACCAAGCCGACCCCGCGTATTGTAGGAAGATACCGACGGCGAAGAAGGCAGTGCTGTTGCCGGCCGAGCAGGCGCTGTTACCGCAGCCATCGTTCACGAGTCGTGTGCTCAGCCAGATCCCCTTCCTTAAATGGTTCAGTGGAAGTATGATTGGGAGCCAGGTGCCGAGAACGGCGGAGGGAGAATTTGATTGGGTCAGTGCGAGTTTGTACTGGAAGTTGATCTGTTGGCTGGATCTGTGGTTTCGTTTGTTTGGAGGAGAAATTGTTGCACCGGATAAGGACGACTAAGAAAGCTACATGTAGATGCGGCTATGGGGTGGGAGACTTGTCTCTAGGACACCCGAGTACTGCGCCGGAATGGCACGGTTGAGTGGTACTGTTTGGCTGGGGTGTGATATGAATGCTAAAAGAAAACAAAAAAAGGGACCTGGAGGCATGATAGGAGCCATGACCTTTTAACATCACAGAGAGTCATGTTGAATCTGCTTTGAATTGATTCACGACATGCACAGCATTTGGCATAGGAGGGAGTTCAAGGTCACGGGCAAAAGGGTGGTAGGGACGATATCTGTTCTTGCATGAGCGTTCAAGCCCCCAAAGAGGAGAGGGTCGTATACGATCAAGTCTAATCTTGTCTTTTAAGAGGAGAAGGGAGACAAATGACGCAAATAATGTCGAGAAACGAACAAAATTCAATGATTACTGAGAAACACCTCCCCACAAAAAACGAATGCTCTACAGAACCCATAACGCCTAGCTGATAACAAACGATGCGTGCTGCTGCTGCTGTGATGTGTCGTGCGAAAATATCAGAATCCCTTCCCTTGTGTGTCCAACTCTATCGTCTCCGTCTGAGCCCATCTATTCACAGTCGTCAATCTTATCCATCTCTTCATCGTCCATGTTCGTGCCATCCAATTCCTCCTCATTACCCATCGTCATACTGTCTCGTCCTCGCTCGCCTCCGCGTTCCAACGCCTCTCCCTCTCCTCAGGATCACTCGCCGCCGTACTCATCCGCTTGCCCTCCCCCTCGCTATCCCACGGGTGCTCATCAAACCCATCACGAATCGTCTCGGGCGAACTAGGCGGGCCCTCGCTATCTGACCCTGTCTCCTCGTCGTCCTCCTCCTGATCCGCCTCGATGGTACTTGCCACCCGGCCTCCGCTACCCATGACATCCTCGGGCGCTACACGCACTGGTTGTGGTGAAAACGGCCGTGTCATCCGCGGCCGCCCGCTCGCATTGAAGTCAGCTGAGAAAATGCTTGCCGCGTCAACGTCGCCGCCGCCGCCGCCCCCGCCATTTGCAGGACTGACAGTCACGGCGCCCGCCAAGCTCTGGTATGGCTCGGACGCCACGCCTAGACTGTCAGCACGTCTGTGGCCCAGCCCGACCCCAGCTGGCGACCGTCCGCGCAGCATCTCGGTCGAGTCACTGCCCGTGTCGGCTAGGATACTCTTGGGCGGCAGGATGCTAAATAGCTTCACGCCCTCGCCGCCTTCCCCGGCAGGCTGGTGCTCATCGGCCGCAAACAAATCCGTGCCCTTTTCGAGAATCTCGTCCAGACCGCCGCCGGACCAGCCCTTGCGCGCCAGCGACTCAAAGATGTCGACCTCTGCGCGCACAAGCGAGCAGCTGGCCTCGAGGATCTTGACGCTAGTATCCTGGCTCTCGCGCAGCAAAGTCCGCGCGTGCTCGCCGTGCAGAGCCGTCAGACCGTCCAGCTTGGTTGTTAGCTCGACCAGATGGCCGCGGAACTGGGCGACGTCGCGCGGGCCACGCTGCTTGTGCAGACGCATGCCGTCGCGCTCCAGCTTACGGATGTCGGCGCTCTGCTTCTTAACGGCGGCGAGGTAGCCGCTCTGCTCGTCGTCGACGTCGCGGCGCCATTTGTCGAGCTCGTGCAACAAAGGCACTTCAAAGGAGCGGTAGACGGTCTCGGAGAGGATCTGCTCGTGGTTGGCAATAAGGTGCTGGACGCCGGCGGCGGCGAGGAGTGAGTCGGCGGTGCAACCGGAGGAGGTGGTAGGCGGTTGGTGGTGGGCGTGGGGTCCGGCGAGGGCGAGCGAGTCAGCGCGGGCTTCTTTGAGGCGTGCGCAGGACTCGAGGGCGGAGCCAAAGGCCGAGGCGGCGCTGGATAAGGAAGCGAGGGCAAGACGGTAGGTTTTGGCAGTGGTGAGAAGGGTTGCGTAGGCGGATTGCGAGGCGGCAAGGTCGGACTTGGTGAGGATTGCGTGGGCGGTGGGTGGTGGAGGCGGCGGAAGGGGGAGATTGTAGGAGGACATGGTGATGTTTGGCGCGGGGGTTGTTGCTGAGGTGGACATGGAGGCGTAGGAGTAAGTTGGCGAGGCTGGGACAGGTGGGAGCTGCGAGGGCGAAGGCGAAGGCGGGCGGTCGGTGAGGGTCGTCATGATATCGACGACTGGGGTATACAGTATGGGACGAACTCTTTTTTTTTTTAGTTTTTTTTTTCAGTTTTTTTTTGTTTCGTTCTGTTTTGTTTACTTGAAGACGAAAGGGGTGATCTGATGAAAGGCGTGGATGTGTTGTGATGGTGGTGCTTGACGTCCTAGGCCCAGTCCGCGTCGTCGGTGTCAGTCCGCAACACAGTATTCGAGAACGAATACTAGACGGATGCGCGCGTGGCGGAGGGAATGGTATAGATAAGCGTTGGTTTGAGCAGTGGAGTAGCTGTAAGGAATTAAAGCTCCTCGTTGCCAGGATCACCACTGCGGAAAATGGAGGGGTGGTGGAACCTCGTCGATAAACATCCAGGATCTTCTAGATTGGGAGCCAAGCCAAACAGCAATGCGAGAGGAGGAAGCAAAGCAAGAAAGGGGAAAGAAAAGAAAGCAAGAAGAAGGTCAGCGGAGAATAGGAATGTGATGCTTGAGTAAGTGTGGGTGTCAGACAGCTGACCTCTCTATCTTGATGTTCTCTATTTTATTTACTACAAGGTGACCTTACCAGTGGTCCGCGTGGCCAGGAAATTCGACGCGCCAAACGGCCGCTAAAATAATAAAAAAACACACTCCCACACACACATTAAAGTCGGCCGATCTTCAAACCGGCCGAGGGGTCCAAACCCTTGGAAAGAGGATCTGCACTAAACTCTGATCATTGATCCCGACCATCAGAGACGCCTCTCCCGCCGTGAACGGTCCCACGTGCGGTCAGTGCCTCATTGTTTTTTTTACCTACCATCGTACATAAAAGTAGCCATGATAGTGTTTGAGGTGGATTCTGGACATTGCTGGCAGCTGTGCGGTGAGCTGTCCGTCTCCACCGCGGCACCCAGGTGTTGAAGTTGGTGACATACTGCATACGAGGTTGGTGTGCCAAAGGATCTATCACAATACAATGTGCGCTTTCAGTTGTACTCGGGGTGATTGTGGAATATGAGCAATTCTCATGGCAGTGCTTCTTTGTGCCGCAAGTATGTACAGTATAAGTACGCTACAAATGCAATCAGCCCGGGCTAGTCAGTGACCAACAAGACGAGAGCCTCATCCTTCTTCTTCTTCTCTCTCTCTCTCTGTCTCTCTTCCCCCGTATTATGGTACAGTACATTAGACAAATTGTAATTAAGATAAGAGCAAGGAAAATTGGTATCTCATCTCATCAAAATCATCAACTAATCAAAAAGAAAATCAAGGCAAAAAAAAGCAAACCAAAAAAATGCCCTCTTGGACTACCTCTCTCACAGCGCATAGTTTTCGGCGTGCAGGTAAATCTCCTCCAGCATCGGATCACCCCAGATCTCGGCCTGCAACCTCGCTACCGTCGTCGCAACGCCCACTCTCATACTTGGTGGACCACACACAAACACCGCCGTGCGTCTACCCAAGATCCCGCGACCGTCGCTTCCACCCGTCGCCCACTCCTTCAGCATATAGCCCAGGTCCGGTCGTCCGTACTCGACGCTCCACCCGCCGTCAATTTGATGTGGCACTGGGAACGCGAACCGCATCAGATTCTTCTGAAACTCGGTCGGCGTCTCGGGGAACCCGAATTCAAAGCCGGATGGTGGGCCAAATGTCGACGTAGGGCGGGTGTTGCGAGCTGGTAAGTTGGTGCGCAGGTGTGCAAGCTCGGGCACATCGAGGGAGCGCTGCGGTGTTGGTGCTGCTGGTGCTGGTGCTGCTGGTTGCTGGGGATCGGCGTCGGACTGGGCTTGTGCAGCTTGCTCAAGGTAGAAGCTGGCTCGCTTGTTGGCGGGTGAGTGTGGAGGTGCATAGTTAAAATGCGGTGCGTCGGCTTTGGGTTGAAGGGGAGGGAAGTGGAACTCGCGCTTCTTGCCCTTCTCAGGCGTGGGTTCGATGGCATCGTCCACGACTGTCTGATCATCGGCGGTGCCCTCGAGTCGAGACAGGGCATCATCGGTGTAAGACTGTCTGTTCTTCGGCGGGGGGTTGGGTGGTGGTGGGGGGATATTATATGGTTGTAAGTATTTCTGCTGGGGCAGTGCCGTGAAGCGATCTTGCTCCTCAGCTCTCAGTTCTCGCTCTCGGTCCGGATCACCCTGCGCCACGTCGGCGATGAGCGTCGAGTTACGCTTGGAGGCGATGCCCGCCACAAAGCCGTCGAGCCTGTCGTGGAACATGTTGGATAAGGGCCTTGGTGCGCGCGTGTTGGGGCCGATCTGCGAAGTCCTCGTAGCGGCCGTTACAAAGAACTTGCAGGTGACGCTCTCTGGTGGTGCAGATTCGCGACAGATGCGCAGCTCCTCCCGGAACCAGTCCATGGCCTCGAGTCGCTTGAGAGACCACACTACAACGATCTTCTTGGTGATCGCCTTGCCATCCCGCATCCTCTTGATCAGGTTGAGCAACTGTGACATTAATGATGTGATGCCGCTTCCTCCAGCAATCAAAATACAAGTGTCGAATGCAGCAAGGTCTCTGCGCATCCCGCCATATGGTCCATCTAAGAATGCTCGGTAGGTGTGAAAGGGGCCCTTTTCGATCGCCGTCTCCAGGACTTTCTTGGTGAACCCACCATACGGTCGGAAAACGAGCACAGCATCTCGGTATTGCTCGCCGTACTCGGATGGGAAGTCCTCACTGCACAATGACGTTACAGTGAATGGATGGTTCTCGAGTAATGAAATGCCCGGCATGCGCAGATAAAAGTACTGTCCAGGCACCCACTTCATCTGGGTAGGGATGGTAATCTTGATGGTATTCTCCGTCATAATTTGGATGGCGGCCTCGTCGCCCACAAAGAAGGAGAACCTCCAGGGCTTGGTCCAGTTCAGCTTGTGGAGACGCCATACGTTACAGACAACAATGATGGCAATAGAGGCTTCTAGGTACGCCCAAGACATCAGGAAATTCTTGGTGTGCCAGAACAGGATGCCGATATAGATATACCCGACGGGAGCGTGGAGAATGCTAAAAAGCTCGTATAGATGGCGCCGGAGTACCGGAAGGGACAGGACGCACAACCAGCATAGAGGAACAAAAGCTGCGATGCCACTGCCGTATATGATGCCGCTTCCTGGTGGGAACAGTGCTTGGAACACCGACATACCATTGTCCTCCCATACAGGCTGTATAAAAAACGGAACCATGTGAACCAAAGCCATGAACAGGCACAGATAGCCTGCCCAGCGATGAAACACATTCAACCGGTCCGGGGCAATGCCAGTGATCAGACTAAGGAGGTTGGCCTTCATGGCGGTCGCAACGATCCAGGGAGTCATAGCCACAGCAATCATGCCGGATCGAATGGCCAGTGGCGGTGACCCATAGCGAATGCTGGCCCAGTAAAGAGGTTGTGGGAGGAAGCAGTAGAGGGCAACAAAGGCCAGGCCGACAAAGCCAACGCCCAGTACCGAGAGAGCAGAAAATGTGAATCTGTGCTTCCTCCATCTTATGTCTGGTATCGGTCGGTAGAACACCCACCGAAAGAGCGCGAGTGTGTCGTTGATGAATCCTATAGAGGACAAGTGAGATGTTGGCCGGAAGGCTGTAGCGGCCTTCTCTTCTTCGGGAAAGAAATGTCGTTGTGCGGCGGGTTGCTCGCTCAGTGCAGAGTCCTGCCCAAACTGTGGCACTTCAAGACTCCACAAATTTTGATAATACTCCTCCACCTCCTGCTTGTAAATGGCTTGCCTGATTTTGTCTTGCCAGAAGTGCCATAACCTTACAATTAGGACCACGACTGTTAATGCGCAGGCAAAACAGGTCCACGCCAGCCCGTACTTTCCGGACTGGCTCCATGGATCAACAGTGTCAGCTTGGACCAGGCCTGCAGGGCTTGAGGATGTCAGCGGGATGTATATCCTTTTGGCCAGGTCTCCTATTGTCCTCGTGGACATCGAAGCGACATCGCGCAGCGCGGATTGTATTCGGTCAGCCATGGTCTACTGCTGACAGTCCAGCTGCCTCAGGAGACTGTTCGGAGGGGCGGCTAAGCGCAGCGATGTCAAGAAGATGACATGAAGGCCTCAACCGGCCCTTACCGGATTAAGTTTTCGCTCTTGTCGTGTTGCTCAGAGTGATTAGGCCAACAAGAGGGGTAATCAATCTCCTGAGTTAAAATGGTCGAAAGTGCACGCGCCGGCTGAAGGTGACGATGATCGTGAATATGGAGTCTCTGTGCTAGTCCCAGTGTCGTGATAGATGTTCGTAGAAGACACTGCCCGTCAATGATAGCTCCGAGATGAACTTGTGACAATTGGGTGTTGAGCCTCAGGTGGCGGCGTCTGTTATGTACGGCTGAATCGATACTGAATCCTATTTTGCGCCCCCAAAGCTAGGCAACGAAGGACGTTTGAAGAAAAGGGGAAGGGAGGTAAGCACTTTAACAACGGGAGGCGCCGTTATGCTGTTGGAACAGATGCTGTGCTTGCGGTGGCGTCTTTCGAGGGGACTCGTCGAAGGAGTTACGACGTCGTATCACACAAGGATGGAAGAGAGCAGCGTTTGTAGAGTAAGGGTTGCTCGGAGTTGAACAGGCCCAAGCTTTCTAGAGTCGAGATGGGATGGCGAGGTATGTTGTAAGTGAGGCCCAGCGGCAGACCCGATCGTTATATTGGCTGGCCGCCTTTTCTGGCCCGTTCCCCGCTGCTGCAGGTCACACACGCGGGGACATGCGTCGAACAGGGCAGGGATGGAACCGGAAAGGAAACTTCTTCTCACACCTGGACAGGCGCTTGTGAGAAAAAAAGGCTCGTCCCTCTTCAGGTGTGAGTGGTGAGGCGGACGCAAGTGGGTCTTTCGTGGACTCCTAGTGGGCATAGATGTGATGTCGTCGGCACAGATTGGCGTTGTATGCAAGTTGTCCGTGTCGGGCGCTACCACATCTCAGGAAGATGGGAACAGGACAGATTGGGCAGCTTACATGCGTGCCGACAGATGAACTGGCCAGGCAAAAGAACCAATTGCAGCAAAATTGAGCCAGTTGGCATGCGACGTGAGCTCACACTTGCGGGCGAGGGTGGTGAGAGGATGGTGTGAGCCGTTGTGGAGGGATTGACGAATCAGACTTTTCCAGCACACTACTATGAAAGGAGAGGCTTCGTAATGCTCACAGTGTGCGTGCAGACGAAAAGAGGACAAGATGACGCTGAAGTAGGCAAAGACGGGGCTGAAGTCGTGGATTCGTAGTCGCAGCAATAGTGGCATAGTGGCTAGACTGGTCATCTCATGTCTTGGATCAGAGATCAGAGCCAATTAGCCCAGCAAAAAGCCGTTTGCTCTGGGCCCATATTCAATCATGACCCCTCTCTGCGACCAGTGATTCGTTGCATGTGGCTGATTTGATATCTGCCTTGCCGACCGGGGGGGCGGAGAGAAGGCGGAAGGGTCACAGAGCGACGTCGAGAGTGGGGACCTCGATGTCGATTCGGTGGGCTTGTTGGGCCTCTTGGCTGCATAAACGACCCTGTACGGCCGGACGGGAAGGACCCAGGTCCAGAGCCGGAATGTCAGGGCCCAGGGAAACAGGGCCAACTGCCTCCACCAGAAGCTCCATATTGAATACGGTTCGGGGAGAGAGGGGGGGGGAGCCAACGACGGCCGAATGAGGATTGTGGGTTGCAGGCAATTCAAAGTGACGGTTGGTGATTTGGAGATAATGATACACCAAAGAACATGGCGGGCGGTAACACAAGGCATGTGATTGGTTCTCTTCCCATCCTGCTATCCTTGTAAAAAGTGGGGCCAGAGAACAGACATGCATCTTATTGAATGTGACGAAGATTGCAGATTGCCTCATTAACTAAATTACCCTCGACCATGTGCTGCCGTCCATCCGAGAGATCAAATACGCAGCATACAGATTATCGTTATCAGTACCAAGTTAATGTGACAGAGAACAGCAAGTTATCACTTGGGCGAGGGGCGACTATCAGAATACTTTCCATGCCTTCAGATGCAGGATCATCCCCTCGTGCGATAGAACGCGCTTAACTTATCAAGACCAGCCTGCTTCGCAATCACACTACTAATTCCCAATCTGGGCACACCCTCCACTACCGACAGACTGGGTCAACCGCCGGTCCTTGATGCCATTTACATCGATATCACACCGATGCGACATTTTCCATACGATCTACTGTCACCATGGTGGCATGCTGAAGGACTACACGGCGGCTAGAGCATCCGGGCTTAATTTGCCCGCGGAGCGGCTTCCCGAACCGCTCGGCAGCATCCGCAATCCCAATCCTAGCCTTTTTGGGATGGCTTGACGATGAGCGCCTCCTATCACTGATGGCTATCCTTGCGGTGTAGAAGGTGACAAGTGTAGGATCCCATCTCCATTCTCGCTGAGCTTGGCATCGAGATATACTGCAGCATCACAGCACCGCATGAGGCGCACCTGGGATAGTATTCTTCGCACACGTAGTTTGGCCGTGGTCTCCCTTTCCCAAACAAGATAGGCCTCGCCGAGAACTCAGTCGCCAGTGTCCGCTCATCAGGTTCTCGAGACTGCCCACAAGAACGTGCCTGTCGTCCTGTTTTTCTGTTCGGAAAAGACTAGCTAGGAGAAATATATTTATTTGTTCCTTGGCACCAGACAGACATTAGTTGAAGTTCTGCCTCAATGTATGCGCATCGTGTGGTGAACACAGCCCACAGATTTTCTTTTACCCCCCCCCCCACACACACCCTTTTCTCTCTGGGAGGCCTACTGTGGGACAGCGTCATATCGCAACTGTATTGCATTTCACACTACCTCAGTCCCCACTGCCCAGGGGACCATATTACCACATCACCAAAGAGCTCATATCAGCGCTTGTCCTCCTTGCCTGCACCATCTCCGCCAACACCTTACCGGTACCTAAGCTGAGCGAGATGCCCCAAGGCCCATGACCAGCTGCAAGGTAAACACCGCCGTCCGCGTTAGGCCTTGTCGCAATGTCTCCACCAAGATGCTCATCGTCGATTCTCGAAATGATTGGGGTGCCATACGGAGTAACGGGGCGAAAACACAATCCCTCACGGACAATCTTCAAATCTCCATCCTCGACTTCCTCTCCGTACCCAAGAAGTAAGTCTGCATCTTCCTTGAGCTGGGCGATGGCCTCGGCCAAGATCACGCGCTCAGTTGCCGTCTGAGGTAGGGGAATAGCCGATGAGTTGAGACCTCCGATCCAAATTTCCCCTCCTGTTCGAGAGAAGACTTCGGGCGAGTAGCCAGCCCTGCTTGTAGTGAATACAGCGTGGCACCCAGACATCTTCTCCGTCCACTGCGGTGACCTGACTACCAGCGAGTGGCCCGCGAGGCCGGATATAGGCAACGTGCTGCTAGTCTTCGGAAAGAGCTCCGCAAACACCTGTGCAGACCATGCACCAGCCGCGATGATGAGCTTGGTGCATGGCACGTCCGTCTCGGTGGACGACGTCGTGTCTGCAATCGTGACACTCGACAGCTCATTGCGTGTGTCAGTGAGGACGGCTGTGACTTTTGCTGGGTGATGTAGTTGCACGCCCTGCTGAAGACACTCATCTAACAAGAATCGACACAAACGCAACGGATCCAATTGTGCCGTTGAGCCCTCGTCGCCAATCACGCTCATAGAATCACCCGCTCTTCTTCGTAACCAAGACGGTGTCAATTCATTAGTCATCTCGCTGCTTTGCGCATTGTGAGCTGCCGTGGCCCGACTCTCTCCGGTCCTTAAGTGATCTGCTCCACGAGTGCTCGTATTCTCCCTCCTAGGGCCCGGATTGTAGCTGACCGCCGTGCTTCGCTGGTAACCCCATCGATTTGCTCCATCGTAGGCCTTGGCGAGGCGTTTATGCTCGTCAAAACTCAATGCCCCGAGAGAGGACACGCCCGGCCCAAACCAGTCGCGCGCTAGAAAGCCCGCCGCGTAGCCTGAAGCGGAAGCGAAGAGTTCAGGTGACACTTCGACTAGGTGGATGGTGCTTGCCTGCTGGTGTCTGGCGAGGTAGTAAGCTGTCGACAGGCCAATGATACCAGCGCCGACGATGACCGTGTTGGACGCCGCCATGATGGGTCGACTGATGAAAGTCGTCCAGCGATACACTTTCCCTGGTAGAAAAGACACTGCCAGAGACTCAAAATCTGTCCGCAAAGAGGGGCGTTGTGCAAAAGAACTTTCTTCCTCAGGAAGAAGAGGAAGCAAATAAGATAAGCTATGCAATTTCTTTAATCCCCCCGCATAAGGTGATGCAAGACGGGATGTATCGTGGTCGGCAAGTGCATTGCACCGCAGGAGAGATATGCGTGACGTGCAATAGTTGATGTCCGAAGGCGTCTCTCCACATTCGCCACACGACCAAGGAATCCGGGACACTGGACGTACCAACAACTCCGACCCGGTCGCTACATCAATTCAGACTTTAAACAAATCGATCAATCAACTTCACAAGAAGAGTGCTGTGATTCTTTGCTTTAGATCTTGATATGTTGATCAGGAGACGGCCTATTGGAGACTCGGAGAATATAATGGTCCTCGCCGCGCTCGGGACGCACGCCGCCGCGGCATAAGTTATTCCTCACCTGTGTGAATGTGGACACACAGACTACCTAAAGATACCAACACTGTGCTCTCTATATAGATGAATTCATGTCTACGTATTTCGATTTTTGGTTGACTTCAAGGGCTATCCACAATCCTACCATACGTCAGAGTGGTCAGAAAGCGAGTCTGATACAGCGTCAGAGGGAGAGGGGAGCATGGTTCAGTCATGTAATGATCCATGAAGTAGAATAAATCCCATACACTGAGTTCCACGATTCATTTGGAAATCTATCAATTCGACTTTCTGAGCAAGATAAGGTCGTCGAAACAGCCACTGGGTCTATACTGATTGCCAAGTCTAGACATCAACATCAGTGGCGTTGTACTGGTTAAACTTTCCCAAAGTGATGTGCCAAATGCCGATCATTGACAATTTCTTTCAGCCGATCTATGTAGTTATGTTTGGGTTATTTGTACTTAAAAGCTGCCATTGAGGCGCTAGGGCGTGATTATGGTCTGTGTGCAAGGCTATATACATTCAGCAGCCCATGCAATGTACATTGCGAGCATCTTGGCTTTATGTCTCAGCAGTCACATTTGAGATCTATTGAATATGATCAATGTCTGCTTGCGAAAATCCGGCTAAATTGAGACTATACCGGGCATGTTGATTGGTACGTCCAGCCACGAACCACGGAAGGGCTTCATGGTCAACATGCGCCGAGAGATTTTGCCATTACGAGCGGCAAAGAATAACTAAAAGGCTAACAACCAGTGCATTAGTGGTTGGGTATACTTTGGCATAGTATAACTTACATCAACTTCTCGACAGACGTAGGTACTCTCCAGACTCGCGAAGAGGGGATGATAGATTATATTGCGGAGGAACAAAAGTCCACCCACTACACAACCCGCAATCGAAAGGTATGTTTCGTTTGCATAATGATCGAAATGACTGACACATACCTGGATACATAGGATGAACACCTACTGCCAGGCTCTATCGTATTGTTTGTTTCGTTGCGCGTTTTAGATAGGCTCTTTTGCATGTCACATAGCATTGCGGATTGCCAACATCGGACGAACAGCAATATGCTTTGAGAAAGCCTTAAGCAATAGGCTATTGGCTGGCTATTGGCTGAAATGCTTCACTGTTTGCTTCTCCCCTATATGGACTGTCGCTCAGCTCTTGGCCAAGAGATCTGTAGATCAAGGAGACTACGTCGATTCTCATAGCAATTGAGGACAGCAACGCAGGGTCAACTTTATTTAAACACACGAGCTTTTGGCCGGGACAAGAACATTTGATGAATTGCATTGTGAATAGATCAGGGCGGCAGACCGAAGGCTTGACGGCCCTCAGCAGGCCAAACATCGGATTTTGGTATCCGGGCTGAGTAGGTTGGGGCGAGCCCAACGTTGACTGATCAGATACCTACCTGGAAGAAGCCTCGCAATGTGTACGGGCAAACTGGCGGACTTACTCGTAAGCTATCTGCATATCTCGAGAAAGTTGTAGTATATCACAGTTTTAGAGCCCTCAAGTAATGCTTCACAACCGTGCGGCCAAAGTTGGAAGGACTACCACTCGCATAACTATTCTGGGAAATTGGCGATGGGGTTCACATTCATGCTTTGTTTCCCCGGGGGGCGGTGGTGGGGAACGGTGGCAAGGCTGGCCTCCATCATTCAGCTTTTCCCCTTTGGCCATGACCATGTTGGGATACGGCTTTTCGCTAATCATCACTCTGAGTACTTTTGCCTGCGTAATGGCACAACAAGGCCTCCTGTTCGGTCTTTTGTGCGCGTTCGCATGGGGTAGCTGGCTGCCTCTCGGACCCAAGTCGACTTGCTCCTCGTGCGACTCCACCGAGGCACAGCCGAGTTTGCAATGGCGTTGCCAACATGATAATCAGGTCGGCCCTTACTGACAGTACGTTTCTTATATTACTCTCCTAATTAAGAACGTTGTCGAGTTCCCGGCGGGCATGAATCCCAAATAGTGCAATACACACGGGCTCAGTAAATGCGAGTCACCCGGTCCTGGATTAACTACAAGCTCAGGCCGACTTGAACCCAGGCTACCTACCTCAAGAAACATTGGGCACTCCTGAGCCTGATGTTTCAGGGGCAAGTGATCAAAACGCTGTACTGCAGTTCTCTGAAGCCCTCAAGCGTGTTTCGTGGTTGACGGCCACACAGGGGTTGGAAGGCCGTGATTGGGCGAACGTTTTCTGCTACCCCTGGAAGTAGCCGCCTTTTTTTATCGGATTAGATCCATTCGCTCTCATCCACTCACGCCTACCAGTCCCACCAACCGCATACATCACTAATAGGGATACGATCCTCTCGCCACCAATGGATCATGCAGTGAGCGTTCATGTTCTCAATTATAAGCAGGGATGCAAGGCGACGAAGGGGGGGAGGGATTGAAAGATGCGTCAGTGTGTTGGTTCGTGCCGCAAAGTCTAGGTAGTTGGTGTTGTTTGATAATAAGTGAGCCGCACAACCACATGGCACACCTACTTGTATCCTTCTCTTGCTGTTGTCCATTTTCTATCAGCTTGAATTTCGGAACCTGGTAGTTCTGAAGCTCTGCCTCTGTCCATTAACGGCTTCATTCTCTCATTCTCACTGCAGTCAGTCTTTATTCTTTTTCACTGTGCTGTGCTCAGTGCTTGCATTTCAAGATACCCAATCACTTCTCTTCACTTGCAACACAAAGGGTGTTCGGATTGTGACAAGGCTCCTATACACTTCTATTGTTACTCGAGCGCAAGAGTGAAGTCACTACGACACAAATCAACTCGACCCGCCCTTGGCCTTGGAAAAGGGACCAAGTATCAAATATCGATAGTCAAGCAGATCGACTAGATCAGTATGAGACTGCAAACCCTCACAACGACATTTGCCCTGGCAGGCGTGGGTGTGGCACTGCCCACACGAACCGATGGCCTGACACCAACCCGCACTTGGGACAAGCGAAGTGTGGCCGCCACTATCGTGGCTATCATGCCAAGTTCGGCTTCCTGCGCCGGTAGAGGAGACGAATGCACGACAGCGGAGGATGCTGTGGAGTACTTGACTGGCTCAATGACCGAATACAGTGTCACCACGGCCATCGAGCAGGCAGGCCTCCTGTCGCTCATCGCGTATGAATCTGTGGAGATGCAGTATAAGAAGAATTTGGATCAGTCCGCCCAAACTGGACGCGGCACTGTCAATATGTAAGTCTAAAAGTCCTTCATATCCTTCCCCTTCGTCCAGCCAAGGTTCTACATTGAACATCTACTTGTTCGGCTGCGCTTGCTAACAGATGACTAGGCAATCTGGCGACTTCAACGTAGAATTTGCCGCAGCGTTGGGACTGGGCACCTACACGGTCGACAACGTGCTGGATCTGACTTCTACCAGCGACAAGTTTACTTTCTACTCTGCGGCTTGGTACTACACAACACAGAGCAGTTGTTCCGCCACGCGTAGCCTGGCACAGAGCGGAAATGTGGACGCCGACACGTGGTTCGACTCCTACCTAACAACCTGCGATGGTATGGGTAGCTCGTGGAACACCTCCGAGCCAGAAAGATGGACATATTGGACGAGGGCCAAGGAAGTCTTTGGAATTGAGTGAACCGGGGGTGGTGAGGTCCGGAGGTTCTAGTTCGGCGTGGCTGACGAAGTGACCAAAAAGGACGACGCCTTTGCCATGATAGGGGCCATTATTCAAGATGTATTCTTACTTCTAGGGAAAGGAGGGGGATTGTGCGAGTCCCATGCTTCTTCTGTTCTTTCACATGAGCAATGTATATAAGATTCAAGCGGTGATGGATATGATTGTAACGAGTGTACTAGGACCTTGTTCATGTAAGAATTCACGCAGAAGCTGAGGCACAATGGGGGCGGGTCGCGAGAGGTTGCAACCTCAAAGCGATCCGATTTGGCCGAGCAATAAGTTTTATACTTTCCATTAAGCCTCGACACACTGCTCAAGACTGCCCAGCTGGTCGAGTCACAGAGTATGTACAAATCCTGCCATTTTGCTTTGCTGCGAGTGATCGGGTAGGGAGTTGCGGGCTTATGGCTTGTCTGCGTCGGCGCCTTTTGCTTGCTGAATTTGGAGCTTTCTCCTATCTATTTCTTTCTGTTTAGGGGCGATCTCGAGACCCGTAAGGACTTGACGCAGGAAGCCTTGGACGGTGGTACTTGAGCCTCAACTTCAATGTTTACCTCCAAAACACTCGAATGTTGTTGGCAAGGGCCCCAAACAAATCATCTAGGCCACAAACGCAGGATATCTGTGGCATACTCGTCACAGTTTCCTGAGGTGTTCGTCAATTGTTTCTCGTGCGCGTGTACTTATCACGTTCTTTGCCTGGACTCGCCCCTTCTGTGTTCTCACGGGCTCAAGTACATCAACGTCAAGCAGTACTCCATTTCTCAAGCATACTACGCCAGACAAGACATAATTCTTGAATACGAACGGCAATTCGAAAAGTGGCGGCACGATCATAGTAGAATACACTACAATGGTAGAGCTTGAACATAATCGAGCAGACATTGGACCCCGCTACCTGCTCCCACCACGTCGACAATGCTGAGTTAGCCGAATCGCAGGAGTTCAAGACATGACAGAGTCAGAAATTGATGGCATTTTTAATATTACATCTCCATTCGATGAGTTATCACATTTTATAGACCCAGCGACGTTACACGTACGACCTTGAAAACAAACCCCAACATGACTTTTTCACTTTGTACGCCCGGAAAAACACAAAAGTAGATGCTTGGATCACTTTTTGGGATTTGAAAATACACTTGAAATTATTCAATTAGAAAATAAACACGGTGCTCCTCTCCCATTCCACAAAGCTTTCAGCTGCTCAATATTCCTATATTCTATGTTGTTGTTGGAAATTGATCAGCATATTCAACGAGTCGAAGTGTCTATACATTAGTTGTACCCAAATACTTTACTATCCTGCGTGAGGATTTGAGCTACTACTTGGTACTTGTGTTTGCATTGTTCCGCAACGTCGTGCTGGCATAATCATCGTTCAACTGCTGAGGAGAACGCACTACTCAAAGTACATGGAAGGAAGAGCGCTGGGGCCGCATGGACAACCTTTGGAAAAATCCAAAAGTAATGCCAAGCCAGCAAAAAAACTTTTGAAAGACAATGGTTGAAGCCAAACCCACATCCTCATCCGATAGACGAGAGAGAGAGAGAGAGAGATGGCTGGGCTGTGGGCATCACTTCGCCAGATACAAAGGAAGAACAAGTTGGAAGATATCTCCAACATTCAGACAGCCTGTTGCTTCCGGAATCCGTGGCCGACCTGGAGAGCACCAGTCCAGTCCACTATCCGGTGGATGCCTCCACGCGCCCACGGAAGAGAGTCAAAGACAATGATCAGAGCACCGCTGCGCGAGTGCGCCATGTATTTGCGCAGCAGACCTGGCACGGCCACCTGACCAGGTCTGCCACCAGAGCTCGTGAGACCATGTGCATGATGAAAAGAAAGCTGGAGCTGGGAGATATCAGGTCTCAATTCGTTTCTCCCCAAAGAGTTTGGCGATATTTCGAGAACAACATACGTCATTTTGAAGCTGGCCAGAACGTGTACATCCTCGTGCAAATTCTCCGGTCCCCCAGCACTCAACAAAATCGGGCAGCCACCAGAGCCAGCCACTGTGATCGATTCTGCGCAGATTCGGGCAAGGTTACTTCTGATTTCCAAAAAAACTAAGAGCAATACAATTCATTTCAAATGAAGATCGTCCACCTACTCGCCGTCTCTAATTATAGGACTCAGGATCGCTCTCGCAATTAATTAAGGGTGGGCGGCATACGTAAATACCTTAGGTAGATCTGCACCACAAATTCCAAGTCGACAACAGTCCGGCTTCTTGTGCACTCATCAGAACAGGTAAGCATACCAATGCAGATCAGAGAACATTTGTGATTGCGGGCTAGAGTAAGCGTGAGTATGTGCTGAGTGAGATATCCCTTTCCGCCATCGTCGTCTCAACATAGCGAAGATGTAGAATAAGACCAATGTTCACCAGCAACAACAACGACCGCAAGCATCCTGCGAACCCCGGAGCTTTTCATACTGATCACATTTTCACGTGTAACTAGCTACAATGAACAGCCACACCGGACGGCACGTTTTTGCATTTCTTGTGGCATGAAAAGAGCACTAGACCGAATAATGAATAGTCTGGTAAAATAACCTGGTGAAGCGGGAAGGGGTGCCATCTCCCACAAGCCATGTAATCCACCGGGGTTAATTGCTATCCCTTCTCATCCGCTTGCCTTGACGTGAATACAACGGTTGAAGGCTACCTCGATACTTGCACAGCTGATCTTCGGTGACCACCGCAATGCCTTTCTATCGTGCATGTGTAAATCCCCAATGTCCAAACTTCAGTGCTGTCCAGCACAGAATGCTGGACAGCATAGAAATACCATCTTGTCCCGCGCAAATAGCGCGCCTCAACCCACCGCATCGGGTCCCACCATCCCGAGACCTTGGGACCATCCAGTCCGGAAGGGCACGAACTTTCGTCCATTCTCTAGAGCCCGCGAGTCTGATAGGATGAACAACGCGCATTCTCTTTGTGGAGCCACCAGCGCTAACCCGCCATATCTGGGCCGTGTTTCTTTTTGATCAGCAGCAACGGTTTCATTGCCTAAGGACCGAGCCGCCGTCCAAGACGGCCTGTTTTCGTATATGGTAAGTCTAGTCGGCAATGGTTTCACTCTTGGACCCTTCAATTCCAGCGACTTGACACTGAGGGGAATGAGACATCGCCATGCCTGTGATAAGCGTAAATCAACCTATAGGAGAGTGAAACGCAAGCCATACGATGTCATTTTCCCTGGGGTCAACGGCTACCACCTGTGGGCAAGGGATTGTGAGAATTGCTTGTGAACAAGGAGGCTTACACGTTGTTGTCAACCAGAGACAGGCAAGTCCAGACTCCCGAATAACCTTCTTCAACAGAGGCATGATCATTCTTGCGGACGTGCCTTTGAGAACCAAGCGTCACCACCATCAGTCACCCCTTTACAAAGAAAACGAGCCAGGCTATGCAGGAGAAGGTGAGCAAATGAGTAAGACGACACTATCCCTTGCGGTGAGAATTTTGCGGCTGATCCGCTGGGGAACACCAATTCACGTCCCCAATCTCGGTGAAGACCCAACGTCACCTCTTAGAATCCAAGTCATCCGCGAATCAGCGCCGAGAGGGAATCATTGGATGGATGGTGTTCCCTTCGCATCGCGCGTCTAACTCCTAGTTCTGGGCGTCACATCCCGACGAGACCGCACTTGTCTACAGATGGCGGACGATTCTGCCTTTCGGTTTTGTACCAATCTCCTTCCGAAGGGCCATGTGATATAGTGACCTGTGTACGGGAGACCCACACCTCCAATTGCCTAGACACACACATCTCGGTCTTTTGATATCATGTTTCTTGCCGAACAGACGCACATGAATGGCTGGCTGCCTAGAATACCCAAAATTTACCAAGATGATGCTCAAGAGCTGTTGCTAATGAAAATATTGAAGGGGGCAGACGCATTTGAGACACTGACATCAAATTTCACGCCGAGTACGGCAATAGTTGCAACTACTACGACATGCCGGTCTTGATTCAGCCTTGGGAAACACAAGCGCTGTCTAGTTAATGCTTGTGAGATGCCGGGGTTTAGAGCTCATACCCAGCGGTGTGCTCCATGTCTCAGAAACTTCCGAAAATTTTCTTTCCACAGACCGCACAAGCTTAGGGCTGTTGACGGTCAGTCGTTCCGTCCAAAGCTGATGCGATACGGACCAGGTTGACGAAACAAATACTGTAGAATACTCGCCGGTGTTACCACGGCTTTGGAGGCTTTGATCGACTGAATGTCGAAACACAGATCGTGTAAATCAGAGAAGACTAGTGGTTTAACATCAATGCAGGATAGACAGAGATGTGACCAAGTCCAAATTACCGGAGTGGTGCCTTCTGGCTCACAGGAATTAGATAGTTGCTCTAGTAATGAGCAATATAGAAACAAAGGTCACCTCAGCCTGGAACCTAGGCGCAATGATCTCCACAGGGGTCGCATTCGACATCCGGGCTGCTGGGTTCTCCAATTCGCGCGATGGGGTGCAATGTGTCTACGATGTGGAACTCCAAGACGGGTCGTGTTGTGGTAAACCATCGTGAACGACGACGATCATGGGCTCGATAGTGACAACTGTGCGCAGAAACTCACGTTACGACCCGTGCAGACATTATGTAACCATTCATGAACGAATTTGCGGCTTCAGGCCTTGGTGACCGTCGTCTATCTCATCGAGCCGGGGCGAAGGTCAAGGAGAGCCGCACAGGAGCGCGAGTTGACCCCGTGTTTCTAGCAAAAGCCGGCTTCAACCTGAAGTGGTAGGTACTGGGTGAAGTTCAGTCCAGTCAATCGGATTCTGGACCATGTTGGTGACCACCATTTGTATTTTCACTCGGTACCGACAGCGTACAAAGTTGGCCGAGATATTATGCCCAACGTGGTTCGGTTATCGCACATGTTTAATGACGAATAGCTTTCCGCTTCCGATCTGATGTCAGACATTGGAACACCCACATAGTGGAGATCTTCATATAGCTGACGGGGTGAAAGTATAGCAGCTGCTCAACAAGCTTTGAAATTCAGGGCAGCGGTCGTTGGAGACATGCAGAAGCAGTCTCTGATTGCGTGATGATGCTAGTAAGTGTTGCCCTTGCTGATAGACCGACTTAATATACAGGGTGTCGGAGGCTGTTGATTCGAGATTGCGGGTAGATTGAACCAGCCTTGCACCTCCTTGCCAGCTTCGGCTTTGCGTGCGAAGACTAGCGCGATTTGCTTTTGCTCAAAAGTTCTGTCACACATAAATATCAGCCAGTGACACAACTCATCTCGATGACCGGGAGGAAATTATCTCCCGGGATCAGCTGCAAGTGCGCAGCGGAATGTTTCGAGTGGTCATATTGTTAGAACCAGCACTCTTATGATCCTACGCTTCTGCAGCTAACCCGCAGATATTCACACCTTTGATGGCTTGACGGGTGATAGTGGACCAACTTCTGCGATTGACCGCCGTTCCCGTCGCGCGTTCAAAAAGAGAGGCAGGCAATTTTGTTCACATTGATCATGTCCAAATGAAGCCTAGTATCTTAGCTGCCTTCCACGTGATCAAGGCGAAAGCAAAGAAAAGTGATGCAATACTGCGATAGCCGAGTAGATCGCAATGAGGAGCGGTGCAGTGGAATTCTGGAGCCAGCCTCCCCAAATCTCTTGACCTTGCCGCGTTGACGACTTAGACGGGCCCACGACGATCCTATCTTTGAAATTAGGGGTCAGTGTCAAGGGCCCGTAGGAAAATCGCTAGCGCCATGACCGTTGTGAGTCGCTTTTGTGGCATGGCGGCAGAAAGCGCACTCAGTTGAGGCTCAGGAAACATTTCGGGCACAAGGCATGGATGGAACGCGATATAAGCTTCCACAGAGATCGAATCGTTGCGCTTCTCTGGATATGAGCCTACGTGCAGGAAGAGTGCTCCATATGTCCCACATAATTGACGGTGATGTAGATGGTGTGGAGCTCCAGTCGTGAAGGAAGGCTGCCCTGCTGCCACGAGGTGGAAGGATTCGAGCAGGGGGGGAGGCAAGAGGATCGAGGATCGCCATGAGGACGCGTGGGAAGGCTTCGGGTGTCGTCTCGAACTGGGAGGAACTGGGATAGCCTGCCGTCACGGGAGCGATAGAGTATGGCTGATCCCCAAGCCAAGAAACCCACTATTGATGTGACCTTGGTTCGAGCGTGAAGCCATACCCAAGCGGGCTTAGTCCACTTCGGTGACCGACTTCACTTTTTGCTCCGTGACAGGGAAAAGGAATTGGCTCCAGTGTCTAAGAGTAGCTCGCAATGGTCGGAAGTCAGGCTGCAAGAATACCGCTGTAAGACCGCTGAAAATGTGCTGTGAGCCGCGCTCACACACAGCCCTGAAAAAGAAGGGCGCCGACCCGAGTACGACCATGAGAGATGGCAGGCAAACAGAACTCCATATCACAGTAGACACCGTGACAGCTAGTAGCACTGTCGCTGTCTCATACGGCCATGCAACGACGGCGTCAATCTCAAGATGGCTTAGTAAGTCCTCTTACCGGACCCTGCAAGGTGGCAGTGGATGTTTAAGCTTGTTCAGATTGACGCCACCAAGCAAGCCAGCAGCCGAATAGACGCAGGCCAAAGCGGACCATGGAGAAGCTAAGGCTGAGGGCTGGACGAGGTATTGACCAACCCATGGAAGGGAGCCAGCGCCAGTGCCAGTGGGCAAAGGAGAGTCATGTCATGTCCAGCCCTTGGCCCAACCTCGCAAAGTGCGATTGTGGTGTAGTGCTGACCGTCCACTACACACCGCGCGCCGGTCTGGGCGGGGCTGGTGGTAGCGCTGCATGTAATTTGTAGTGGAATCTACTCAAGGGCAGGAATTTATTGGTTTCTTTTCGGAATGGTCGAGGCCTTGCAATCGATTGTCGACAATGATGAACTGGCAAGACTGGTCGGTTCGGCTGGACGGAATGCCAATCAAAAATAGATGCGCTAGGATCAAATCGAGCAGGAGTCCGGATATTTCGTCGAAAGTAGCTAGATGCAGCTGGATTGACCCGGGGTTCCACTCCGCGTCGCAATAGAGGCCGTCACAAGGCAGTCAAAAGGTACAGTGAAGATTAAAATGGAGTGCATACTGGTGATACCAAGATGTGAGGTCTGAAGATGTCCGTCGTCGGACCTCGAGACGCATTGACCACTTCCAATTTGCACCTGAACCCTGACAATTTTGGCACCTTCTCGATTCGATTATCGGGTTGAGCAGAGACAAGGGCCCGTGGTTCTTGTTGCAATCCGTAAAATGGTACCATAGTTGAGGAGGGATTGGGGGAAGGGAACGGAACGGGAAGGCGCAACTAAGGTTTGGGGTGTACCAGGCCATTGGGGCAGCTACCATTGTACGTGCGTTAGGTGGGGTGGGGGAAAAGGACCTGCAGCGGGTACAAGCCACATCTTCTTCCTTCCAGATCTGAGGCAGGTTTGACATGCCTGAACACCTCCACTACCAACCGCTACCTAGGGGCCTTAACAGCCTACATAGTATATTCACCCCTCACACAGTGAATGCACAGACAAGCTTGACGTGTACACCTACCATTCCAAAAGATAGTCCCTGAAACATTTCTTCGCCAGTACCCAGACTGTGATCATCGGCCGAAATGATACGGTCAGGCACAACCGACCCCCTCCCGCAGACAGGCAGCCCGGGCCACGGCACGACTGTGTGAGCGGTGATGAGCTCGCTTCTCAGCCTCTGTTGCTTTTGCGGCTCGTTATGTCCCGGCTCTGGAGTCCAAACAGGACTTTTGGAGGCTCGCATTCGATATCAGCTCACTGCAGACCTACCACGCTAACCTACTCCAGTCGGCCCTTAGACAACGCATGAGGCATCATCCTTGAACAGCCAGGGAAGGGTTCGTGGTGCAGGGCCCCTACCTTGCCCATAATAGATCGTCTTATTTCTTTCGAACCCACCCTTGGCCCGGTCCTGTCCATAGCCTCCTGCAATCAAACATCATCACTAGGCATTTTCAGCTGACAACTTGCGCTGCACGATCCCACGGTCCCACTGTACGAACACAAACCAAGTCCGGATCCTGTTGACTGACCTCGGAACAACCTCAGTCTGGTGACACAAGGCTCAACAGCGCGGAATCCTGCGGAATTTGAGCTCACGAGGCTAGCCTGGGGCCTATTACAGCTGGCCACTGACAGTGACCAGTAATCACACAGCTTTTCACACATTCAGTTCTCATCACCACAAAGCCTGGCCGGTGTCGTGCAACCGTCGACAAGACGGGCACAAACGGGCCATGGCACAGCCTATTTCGCTGTCACACTACGTCAAGTGACAAGCAACACAATCAAATCAGGGCCTGGTCAAGCCCCACCAGATCCTCCCGCCGCTGGTGCCGCAGCCAGCCCAAAGCCATTTTACCAGTAACTTGGGACGCTGGCCGTCCTGCCCCATCCTCATCCCGGCTGGCTCACTGCCCTTGAGGTCGGGACACGCGCCACGCCTTACCACTGTTACGCTGAATTTGGTGCGGCTCCCGCCTGTTCGGCGCCCACCCGTCTGATTAGGGCGTTCTTCCTCCAAAGCCACAACCGCTGTCAGATTCTTGTCAACTTATGTCAAGTCGTTGCCGATCATATGCAGCAGACAGAGCCGCGTTCTCTTGAACCTCGAACGAGGACCGTAATCTAATGCAGTCAGCCCAGCCGAAGCCGAACGGTACGGCAATTGTCCCAGTTCAAGGTCCTCTACACGTGGGCCTGCCCGTATTAAGAAAACCTCCATATCACGTCTCATCTCGTCACATCAGCTCGGCTACACATGCTACTTACTCCTGGATTCCGACTGCTCCGTATCTTGTGCACTTCGAATAACTGACCAAACAGTATCGACTTGGGGCCTTGGCGACGCGCTCCTGCGCAATTGTTTGATACCACCTTGTCCGCAGCCGTACTGTGTATGTACCTGATGAGCTATGAGAAAGGATCTCAGTAAGCCCAAAACGAATGCGAGGGGCTATTGCCAGTTTCGACCGGTGAACCTCACATTTCCATGGGCCTAACTCATTTGTAGGAAAGCGGCATGCAAGCGATACGCATTACCCAGGAGCCTGAATTTCGACCCCTGTCTGAGCGCGTCTCACCCAAATCACCTTCTTATTGCTGCCGCGACAGCTGGCTACTGTCGTATACATTGGCTCTGTTCAGTCATGAGGCTCGAAGGGTCCGATGACTTAAGCTTTCAACCTAATCGACAGTGCATGCAGCATCTGAGCCCCGTCTCACGTCTCCATATCCGAGCTTGGGTACTTTCCGAGGAATGTCACAGTTCTAACTCCCCGACAGACTCTCCACTCTTTCCGGGTCGTGTCCAAATCAGAGAATTGGAAAGTGCCTGGTCGAGGAATGCTGTACCTCGCGAACCAGACTTTCTTTCTCGTACGAGAGTTACTTGAAGAGTGTGGTTCGGAGCCGAAGATTCTTTCTTCGCAAAGATGCTCATATTACACACAACACTCAAACCTCTCAAGTCTGTCTTCAGGAGCCTTACATTTCACCAGGCCAGTAGCCTCAAACCTTTGTCATTTCGTCAGATCCACACTGCTGCCTTTCTTGCCCTAAGTGCGTGCTAGAAAGTTCGAGGACAAACAGTTTAAACACCTAGCTGCTTGTAGAGGACTTGAGGGGCCCCCCCCTCAAGGACAGGCTGTATAGGCAAAGTACGGTACTTTTTGGATGAGATTGGCGGGACTCCGTCATGTGGCTCGGCGTCGAGGTCCAAGCTTTGCGTTCATCCCGGAAATCATGTTAGTGCGAAGGATGGGACGCGGCCCGTCATTTTGGGATAGTGCGAGACTTGGTCTAAACCGAAGTAGGTATCGAAGGGGGTTGGCCGTTCAGTAATTTGCTCCTTTTCACTCGATTCTCGTGTTGTCTCCTGCTCCGTCTTTGTCACCTTTAGTACGAATGGTCTTGATCAATCTAGCGGGCGAAGGTTTTTATTTCACAACTTCATGCACCCCTTCCTATATTGCAGCTAAATCATGTCGACACGCTTATGTACTTCCGGGAAAGACATATCCGTTTTCGCAGTCGATACACCGCGGGCCTGACCCCTGACTCTGTTCTGACTCCCATTCTAGCCCATGGGATGAGTGATGGCCAGTGGATCTGACCGCAAGAAGCGCAACGACGCGCAGTTTTTGCCCTGCCTGCCTGCTTGATCGACTTACCAGGTTCACGCATACCCACCCCTGGCAAACAATGCACAACGTAGCCACCCATACAGGGTCCCTCGCTTTCCTGGCAGCCTGGCTATTGAAGGAGCACATGCCCACTCGTAGCTCGTACCCTATACTAGCGCCCGGTGTGCTGGGACTGGGACTGGGGATTTGGAGATCCATCTGTCTCGATAGATGCTGACACCCTGCTGGCTCCTCCTTCCATGCAGTGAGGTAGACAGCTCAAGTCAAACCATCGAATACTCGTTTGTGGAGCCGATCCTGGTAATCCTCTCGAGTTGAGGAGCAGGTGATTCTAGAAGATCGAGACAACTGAATCATCACGTAGCAGACCATCCAGTTTGTGCGTATCTGCTCAGCCGCTTGGGTCGGTTCGCATCCCTGCTGAGGCAAGGAGTACCCTAGCATCTGCTTTTTATTACCCAAGTATTCCAAACTTGGGAGAGTTTCTGGCAATCCTCGTAAGTGACCTCACTCTTTTCACTCATCAGACAGTATTTGGCTAGCCCAGATGGAACCTCTCCTATCCTTGGGCAGATCTTGAGACAACTCGGAGTACCTCTGCCGGCTGAAGATTTCACCCCACGAGCCAAATACCACTATCATTTTTTTCTTACTACATCATTGACGCTTGTTGCTTCTCTCCTCCGCTATCCGCATGAATCAACAATTGTTTCTCACTCTTCTAGAAAGCATACTATTCCAGCTTCGCTATCGTCGTGAATAGGTCGACTGGGGCCGCTATGATCTGCGTGGTACCTTGCCTCAAGTTGGTGCTAGCCATCCTGTCATTCTCACCTCCTCGTACCTGACACATATTACTGGTCACCAGACTAAGAAAAAAGCCCGGACAGACTACCACTGCGAAGTACAGGGACAAGGAAAACCACTTTTGTTTGCCTAGGTTTTCGGCACGTCCGCTTGGAAAACCTGTACGTACTGCGCAATATGTGGCCTAGAAAATCCGAGCAATTGGCATCATCTCCATGGTCTCTCCGATGGATCTGAACAGGTGTGACCCCAGACATGTTCCCAGGCCAGAAGAAAAGCAACAAAATTCCCACACTCGGACAGATCAAGAGCGCCACAGTATGTCCAATCCCGGAGCGCCTCAAATACACTAACATTCCCAGGGTATCTAAACTGCACTTGACCTCCTACTCTGTGTCAGGGAACCCTGCCTTTGGTGAGCATGTCTTTCCTTTCAGCCCCTCCAACTATTCATACAGATCAAGGCAGCACCATACTCTGCACTAGTGAAGAAAGAAAAACCTCCCCCAGCAGAGCACGGGAAATCATAGAAAGGACAGCTCCGTCCCGCCTGCTCATATAACGACACATCCCAACTCTCTGCCCAGTTAGTTCTCACGCCCAGCTATTCACAGCCTCCTCAATCCTTCCACAATCTCTTTTTCTGTCACCCATCCTGTATAGTACGGTACTCTGTCTTCTTTTCTTTGATACTGATACCCGGCAGCTGGGGAAATATCCAGCTCCAATCTTCTCACGCATTTGCTTCTAATTTGTATTTCATTGTGGGGTTGGCGCAGGCTGTCTTGTGAAGAGTCCTGGACATTCATAACCTAAGCAAAAAGACGAACCCTGGACCAAAATACCTGAATATCGCTGGGGTTCAGCCTAGGCAGGTCTTGCAGCGTTCCCAGCTCTCAGTACGACCCGGCTGAGCGAATACAAGACCACCCTGGTCCCCCACCTCCTCCTCCCACTTTCACCCCAGATTTCTGCCAGTTTCAAACTGGGACGAACTGCGATAAAAGCGTGAACTCTCTGGGGACGACGAATGTAGCTTCTGCAATCAATTAAAGAAGTCCCATCTGCTCGAGCTAGCAGGCGAAGAGGAACCCGGTCCATCGTGAGGAGTCATCCACCGTATGGTTCTGCTTCTAGCACCTGGCAGTGCGAGACCTTGCGTCCTACCAGCCGAAATGGACAGCCACGCCGACCATATGGGCCATGGATCCGAACAAAGACAGCATTCACCACCCGGTAACAGACATTTGATGATGCCGCCATATTCAAGTCTCCCACCACAACATCATTACCATGGCGCAGATATTCCCAGTACGAACAAGTCTTCCCCAGCCCCAATCACCACTGCTTCGTTGTTTCAGCCCGAGAGCGCCTCCTCCAGCAATAGTTCGTCACTTTGTCTTCTGTTTTCTGTTGTTGCCCTTCCCTTTCCGAGAAGAGCAGGATGGCAGGAGACTCGTAGGCTAACAATTAATCCAGGACGTTCCGTCGCAGAGAATGCAGGCGTTCATCTCCAAACGTCGCCCATGGCAATGAACGGAGGATCGTCTCCGGACTCGCACAATGGCAGCACTGGGTACACCTGGTCGAATAACGACCCTTGGTCTTCTAGCCGTTCGCCTCAACAGCAACAATATAGTGGAAACAGGACGCCAGGGACACTGAATCCGGGGCCTTTCTTCCAGCATGGTATGCAGTCCATGCCCACGTCGATATCTAGCAATTTGTCTCCTATCACGACAACCACGCCAGCGGACACGCACCAGTCTTTCCACTCCTCGCCCGCCACTACCATGTCCCATCTCTCTATCGACCAGGCTACTTCCAATGGCAACAACAATGGTATCCTCCCGCCTTTCCGCCAAAACAATCAGTCTTACTCTTCCAGGCCGACACCTCCTCTCAGTCGCTCATCCTCTTTCCCAGCACCAGCAAGTACCATGGGCGCCTTTGTTCCTGGCATCTCGTCTATGCTCCCAATGAGCGCCATGTCCTCGTCACGCCCAGGCCTAGCAGCACCTATCTCACCGCTCGGAAGCTCTACAGGCGCACCATCCGGGCACCATCCCGCTGGACCAGGACGACTGTCCGACTACGCGAGCCACCAACACCACCAACAACAGCAACAACAACAACAACAACAGCAGCATCAGCACCAGCACCAGCACCAGCAGCCGCAGCCGCAGTATATGCACAATTTGGCGAACCCCGGCGGACCCATGTCTTTGGTATCACACTACGGGCCCTCTGCTGTGTCAGGGCCGTACGGTGGGCACTTTGGTGGTATGATGTTTCAGCCCCAGCAGCGGACACCGGAGAAGCCGCATCAGTGCGATCAATGTCCGACCGCATTCACACGAAACCATGATTTGAAGAGACACAAGCGGATACACTGGGCTGTGAAGCCCTACCCGTGTGATGGGTGCGATAAGGCTTTCTCGAGGAAGGATGCGTTAAAGGTTCGTGGCTCGCTCGAGTCTGCCCTCTTCCTACGTTTTTTTTTTCCTTTCTGACTCGAGTCTACAGAGGCACAAAATGGTCAAGTGTTGCGGCGACAAGAATGACAAGAACAAGAAAGAGGGAAGCCCCGTCTCGGCTGGTTCTCAAGGAGGCCACAGCGGATCATCATCACCCGAGGACACTAGAAGGATGATGTGAACCTATATCGTCTGTCCATGGGGCGAAAAATGAGATTTTTAGTGGCTGGTTAATTCATTGAACAAGACATCGAAGGCGCTGCAACGGATGTATGACAGACACCTCATTACTTGGTGTCCATCATCACAATCGATGGGGCGCTTCTACTGTATGAGGTCAAGCAAGATGGTAGTGATTGCCAACTCGGAGCAACGCAATTGTGCCAGAGCGGTAAGGGATACTGGCCAAGAGCAGGGAGCAGGCGTAGTTTGGGCGCCTTCACAAATGATGGAAGAAAATTGTCACTCGACACAACATACACCCGACTATGAAAGGCGTTGGCATCAAAGTGTACGGATCTGGCGTGGCACTTTGGGGGCTAAAACTTGGGACAGTAAGGCAATGGACATTCTCAAAATCGCATTTACTAAGGGTCTGGGCCAGGCAGAAAGAGCTTTGAATTTCTCTGTTTTCCAATTTCACTCTATACTTTCAGGAGCTATCTCAAGTGGGAGAAAACTGTACAGCATCATTACGGCATTAAGGGAAAAAAGGTTGGTCACTGGCCGGGCTCATGGGAAAGGCGGTTTTCGGGTTGGAGTTCTCCTCACAAAGGCTGCGAGAAGGGGAAATCCACTTTTGATTGTCGGGGGGTTCCTCGCTCGGCCCTTCTGCCGTATTCGATCCACTTTTTTTTTGGCAGCTATTTAATGAAGCACGCCTTGCTCCAGCAGGCGAAACTCTTGGTAATTCCGACTGATATGAGTCTTGCTCGCTACGGCTATCGGCTGTGACATTTCGATGGTCTGAACAGGCCCAATAAGCGAAGTCTCACCTGGCAACTAAAATTACATTCCCTACCCACAATTCTTTTCAAAGAGCCCCCCTCCTTCTCAGCCTTGTTAATGGGCAAGATACGGTGAGGAGGCATTCCAGTTGGCTGTCCCGTACAAAAGAATTGAGACATACACCTCATCCTCGAATTCAATCCCACCCTATCATTGGCAAAGTAGAAGAAAGGCTCACTCCTTTTGCTGCATGCAGATGGGATGGGATAGGTGTGCCCAAATTGATCTGACTGGACTGCAGTTTCAGCTTGCTTGTCCCGAACCGCCGTAGCGCGAAGGGGGGGGCACCCACTCCGGAACTGACATCTCTAGTAGGTATGCTTCTAATGGAGCTCATGTTCCTCACTATCCCGGGACGGTCAAGCATGAGCTAACCCGGCGATGAGAATAGCCACGCGTTTGGATTCAGGGGTCCAAAAATTCCTCAAGGCTCGTGACAATGCCAAGGCAGTGAGAAATACATACCTGACATGGCTGACCGTTCAAGAGCGTTCACTGTCCACCAATCCCCCCTGCCCCGAGAAAGCTGGCTGACCATCATGCTGGCGCCCCACTACCGCTCTCATCCTGCTCCCACATGGCAAAGGAGATGCTGAGGGTGTGAAGCTTTGACGGTCAGCCAGCCCTGAAAGAAGCAATCCGACCGAGAGAAAGAGCGTTAGGCTCTTTGTCTGCTGTCTTTGTGGGAATATATCCAGGCAGTCAGACCTACTTCCGTGGGTGAGCCAGTAAAAACATGGCACACTTGCTGTCTACTTTTGTATGGTCAATTTTCAACTCCAACATTACGGAGCTCAAGGACTTGTGTCCTAGCAACGAGGCAAGGCTGTTGGATATCCTCCTTCCATGAGATCATGCAAGCTATGATACATTGTGTCTGCAACAGATATCCCTGGCGTGTGGCTGGTCCAGTGGAGGCTCCTCGCCCTCTCAACCGAAGAAGAATGTTCCGAGAAGAAAATCTCCTCAGGGAATGAGGAAAGGGCATGGCTTACGCCGGATCCGTGGCTCTGGGTTTGAGCCAAGTCGATGGGGCGTGGAAAAGCCGATACGTACGTTTTTCCTAGGAGAAGTGATTATTGAGAGCAAGCCCTGGCAGTCTGGAAGAAGCCCCCCTTTCCTCTCTGACCCAGATCGCAACGCCCTTCCCGCCTCCCCATCCCCTCTCCGGTGGGATACATAGGATCTGATAGGAGGAGTATTGAGCGGTGACAGAAGAGCGATCGACTGCCGTGGCCCAACCCTGCAAGCTCTGCCTGGGTATCTCGCTCAGTGCCGCCCGTGTCCTTGTCCCGTCGTTGATGATCATCGCAGGGACTGGAACTAGGACCAGCCAGGGACAAAACACTCGTGAGTCGTTACACATGGCGACAGCCATGTCTCCCTGCTCTGCCCCATCCATCCATCTGAGTCGAATTAAGGCCCCCCCCCGGAGCTGAAGTTTTTGTTCCTTCTCGCGCACGTCGCTCAAAACAGGGCTTCACTTCTCTTCCCCTGTTGCGCATGCCTCCGTGAAATGCTCAGCATGTCCATCCCGTGATGTGCGTCGCACCAGCCACACAGACGGGGTGTGCTTGAAGTGCCTGGAGCCCTGCTTTGTTGTCCCGGCATGGGTTCGGCTCAGGGAACCTTGAGCAATAAATTAGCGAGGTGTGATCGAACACAGCCCGGTTTTCGATATCCAAGGGGAGCTACCATTCCGAACATCAGGGACGATGTTGATGGGATTTGGCTCGCTCGTCCCTTGGCGAGATTGTTCTCCGTGATCATCATCGGAGCGCACAGCAGGAAGTATTCGTCCGAATACATGTTCCTCTCAGTTCACGGATGTTCGAAAAAGCTGCTTCAAAATACAAAAGCAGTGATTCCTCCACCAATACAATCCCCCACCCTGACGCAAGCCATGCTATACTTCGCGACGTGGTATCGGGGACGGGAAGACCCCGAAGAAGACGTCGCACCAGAGGATCTTCAAGAACCGTATTTTGTGATTCCCCGAGACCTCGTCTCTGCTCCGATGTTTTGCCGATATTTTGTTCTCGTCATGCTATTTCCCATTCTCTAGGGCTCCTCGCCGACTCTGTCGTAATATTGCCCATGGAAATTGCTGCGTAGATAACCTGTCTCGGTATTGTGTGACGCCCGAGCCTCTTCGGCAGGCCAAGGCTTGGAGCTTACTTTGGGCTTGTAGACAGGTAGGTACTCTACAAGAAGATCACTGGCTATACTAGACTGGTATTTACCACGCCTTCGTATTCTTCTGAGCAATGTCTCGAAAAGCAAGACTTTTGATTTTTTCTTTCCACCCTGTTGCTCCTTTCTCAACCGGGCTTCTACCTCATCATAAGTCAGTCGTTGTCTCCCTCACATCTCACAACACGATTTAGGCCACGCAGTGGTTTGTGCTTGTGACTCCCGGGGCTGCAGAGATCTTGAGCGACGTGCCACACGGTCTAGCCCAATTTGCCCTTCTGGGATGGCAGCAATGAGAGATTGAGGGAAGGGAAGACCAAGATTCGTGAGTCGTGACCCATGGCACCGCACCGGCAGTATCCGGGGAGGAGCAGGCGTATCCCTTCCTGTGGCCCCGTCCGATATGCGTTGAGCTTGCTTGCCCCCCGCCCCTTCACCGGGCGAAGGATCCGTATGGGTCATCAAGTTCTTCAATTGCCCCAGTGCCTGCCTGCTGTGTCTTATGCGCGCCCCTTTTTGTGTTTCGTAGGCTGCATCTTGTTCGCCGTCAGATCTCATTCTAGGCTGCAGCAAATGCACTGGTAGTGGCACTCGGGGGATTTCCTTGTGCTCTTACTCCCTGCAATAGGGGTCTCCTTCATCTATGTTCCCCCTTCTTCCGAGGATTGTCAGCTTCAGGATTCAGATAGAGTAAGCCCTCGGACTGACAGCTGAACGGTAACATGATCCCCCTTCCAGAATGTGAAGACGTCAGCTGATAGCCTCGTTTTCCGGGTACCGTAGCACCACATACGACCTGTCGTCAAATTAGGCTCTAAGAATGGATCTGTTCAGGACTGGGGCCCCTGCTCGTGGAGCACGAGCGCTCACAGGCATGGTCGGGGGGGCATTATCCCTGCCTTGATGGGATCGCCAAATCTCTCCTGTAAGGCGAGTGATCCACTGCAACCCCAAGGTCACTGCGACTGCATCAAAACCTGGTCCACTGCAACGGTGGAGTCCGGGGACGAGATGGTCCCTGCTTTCCGCCGGAGGATGGAGTCTCCATTTCTGGAAATGCTCTTTGTATGTACACACAGCAAGCCATGTACAATGTTTGAAAACCAGTGGGGAGTCAGTGTCATTCGGGTTGGACTATCTCCAACTCGGGTTGGGATGGACAACATCCTGGAGTCCTGGGCAGCTGCAGCATGCCATAGCTGTCACCTCCTCTTCGAGAGACAATCGATGGGGAGCATACAGATTTTCCTTCGACGTCGACAGCCTGCGGGCGGCTGCAGATCCCATTTCTCTCCGCGGCTGCCCACAGACCTTTGCGTGAAAGCGCGGGGGGGTGTTTCCACCAGCCAAGTGCTACGAAATAAGGGCTGTGCCCTCGGAAGGAAGATCCGCCTTTCATTCTCCTCAGTAGTAAGCGGGATTGGGAGCACAAGACACAATACGGTGCTTCGGGGTTGGATGTTCTCATCTCCATGCCATACAAACCTGCTTTATCCTTGAACAAGAGGAAAGGGACGGAAGGGCGTTCGGAACTTGAGCTGTAGCCGCAGACCATCCGACCAGTCAATCCACTTTTTCCTACTGCGCAGGGGGGAAAGGAGAGCCTGGGCCAAGCGTTCGTGAAAACAAATTGGATCCAGCGACGGTCAAGCCTCAGCTTGTGCCATTGTACCATGTCCGCTGGACCGGGCAGGAAGAGGCCGAGAAATCTGGGACCGAATTCCGATCCGAGTTGATACCCAACGCCATCGGTAGCGGTCCATCCCGCCGTTCGGGGCACAACAAGGGATCCATGCCGAGAACTGCAGCTGCTGTGCGAGAAGAGCCAAACCGCTTCTTGACAGCATAGACTCAGATTGTATCCGATTCGTGATTCTGCCTGCTACTGTTGTGCAATGTTTTGTCATGCCGTGCACACCTAGTAGGTCAGTCCCCCCAATCCCAGCAGCACCGCCGGTCTCCGGTCGCTGGCTCATCCCGGTAATCGAGAATCGCAAGCTAAGCTGTCGTCGGTTAGGTAGGTGATTGTGATGCATCAAGCGAAGTGACACTGCATGGGGGAGGGGGGGTCTTGCGCGGGGGATAAAGACCTTTAGTACTACATAGTACGCGTAGTACTTGGTAGATGCTGTGGAACCAATACTTCACATCAGTCTTTGCCGCTTTGGTCAAGACGTGCGTGGGCCCGTGTAGATGGGCAGTGTGCATTGCTTACATGGACCAGCCTTTGACGCGAGCTAATGCGCAGAAGTACGGATGGTCGGGAGGTCAGGTGCTTGGGTATGGTGACTGTGACGGCGGGCTGTCACCACACCCGTGTCGGAAGTTTCCATTCAGACAGGATGTAACTTTGTAATATCTTGGCGAGTGTGATGGAGGATGCAAATACATTGGTGGGCAGCGAAACCTGCACTCGGGGGCCGAATTTGTGTGGCATTTTGACTTTGCCCATGGCATATGCTCCTGACGAGCCTAGATGCCACAAGAAGACGGGCAGGTGTGTTTAAAGACGCACAGAATGGAGCTGCGATCGAAGGAGTTAGCAGAATTTACCTTGTCTTTTAAATCTGGCAATACAGCGTGTCTTGAACGCAGCCCAGTATCGATATTACCCATGAGATATACCTACCTAGGTAGGTATCGAATTGGTCTCCTGGGCAGTAGGAACAAGTGAAGACGCACCCAGACGAATAGACCAGCCTAGGTATAATCAAAGTATGAAATCCGCGCGCGTTCCAGTCCAGTGAAAATGCAGCAGATTTATATGTAGCCCGAAAGTATGCAATGGACAGAAGGAGCTCTTTAAGGCTCTCAAGGAAGTGCTCGATGAACCTTGGAAAAGGCTGGAGGACTTGCCTGAGTAAAGAAGCATTTGCTGCCTCTGCGTGTCCCTCCAAGAGAATGAAAGTTTTCGTCAAAACGAAGTTGTGCACGAATTGAACAAACTATTCAATTGTATAATCCATGACTCCAAAACGTCTCCTCATCATGTTATCTCATGCTGTAGCAGAAAGTTCAAGTCGAGACTTAGCACGCTTAGATGAAGCTGGTAGATGGGGGTGATCCATCTGTATTATTCGATGGCGCTGACTTCTATCCTTCTTATAGGGGATCTCTTGGACGCGCTTTTGGTAGTGAAGCTGCCGGCAACAGACTGAAAAGACTTGTGCGTCTGTGAAGAGCCATGCCAGCTTGCGGTGGAAAACTTTGACGGACGATGTTGACGCCGCAATCAAGTTTCTTCTGCCTGGAATAGAACAGGATTGCCCATGTTCCAAACCGCTTCAATGATGATCCATTGGCGACATTTTCCCAGCGATTCCATGCTGTCAGCGTGGCAGGTGTTGCAACTTGACGATGGCACGTTGCCCGCCACCAGGGTGGTGTTAGACACGGTATGTGAAGATCACCACCCCCGCTGTCGTAGCTCAGTACAAAAGCAAGAAGTCCGTCCAAGATGACATGCCTTTGTTTGAAAGACTGGTGTCATCTTGTCCGGGTGCTTGCTTTCCCATGCTTTCGTGGCTTGTCCAGGTCGCTGAACAAGCGAGGGCAAAGTCGAACATACCGAATAGCGCTCCGTTACGGTGCGGACGGGATTTTATGGACTCGTTGAAGGTGTTCTGTTCGTAAATCGAACAAGAGTAGGTCGACTGTATCCAAGACTCGCAATCTATGTCGTCTATCGTGGCCACAATGTGCGGAAAGCTCATGAGGGGGACAGGACTCGAAGCCACGTTTTACTTTACGACACCCTTTTCTGACAAGTGTCTTGTCAGGTTTGAGAGCCTAGCAATGATGTTGGCCAACAAGCCTCGAGATAAAAGGCTCATCTTGACCAGTCGCTGGACCACATATAAGTCCATTGGGTGCCCATGAATGAATCGCTGCCTGATGGGCGCTAGTTGCAGTTCGTTTTATAGCAAGGACTAGAATTGTCAAGTCAGCTATTTGTAGACTCGCAGCGTGAACAAAGAATGAAGTGGATGACTTACCGTCTCCCATGAGTTATGTGGTGGACGGAATGCTCGTCTGCATGATAGCGATAGTAGGCATCCTGGAGAGCCACCAAGAGAATTATGCTACACTTTGATTGCCTCAGATTCGTGTCCCGAGCCTGCAACTTCGGTATCAAGAAGCCAGTCCCTTATGTCGCTGGACCCACCAGTATTGGTTGAAGTGGTACGGAATTCACTTTTGTAGAAGGGTTCTGAGGGCTTTGCTGTAGTAAGAAGACCATGCAGCTTGTGTACGCAAGGAAGACAACGAAAGGATGGTATAAGTTGCTTTTCTCTTCTCACATTTTCTATATGAGACAAAATGTACAGACCGAGCCTTTCGAGCTGCTCAAGAGCAGCAGCCCAGGAGAAGCAATGTGAATCGATAGCGTTCCTTCGACCTCGTCCATTAGGCACGGTCAACAGCTTGCGAATTGGGGTATGACTCTGCAGTTCAGAAATTGGTCTGGAGAGTATTCAGGCCAACGCGATGGGCCATTGATTCGACATCGAGAGAGCCTGGGATGACGACTTCTGACCGTCGGCGGGAAAGTTGCCCATCATCTCCAAGGAAGCAAAATAAGTCTGATACAGAACAACAACGCCAAAGAGAAGCCATCTCATGTCAGCAGGAATGAGGCACAAAAGAAAAGCAGCCATTCTCGGTCGTAGGTATGATCATGGTCTCGAGACCACGGGACTAAGGTTGCTCGCGCACGCCCTAACGAGTGAGAATGAGACCACATCCTGCAGTTGCAAGTGCTTTGACGATCCATCAGAGCGCAACGCTTGTCATGGTAATGATCACTTGATCAAAGTCAAACCTCCAGACCGGACTCATCCGTAGTGATTTCACCCACATGGCCACGGCGTGAGCCCGGCGCCCCGAAGTCGAAGATGAGGTGAGACCGGGAATGGAGCTTCTGCAGCTTGGCCGTCATGCCTGAGGAGCTCACGACCGGGCACTGAGACTTGCATTGATTCCATCTCATGATGATGGAGCCACATCGCGCGGAGGCTTTCGCAACTTTCTTCCCAGTCCACAGGACCCAGACCGTGCGATTCCAAGAATGTCAATCGCGTAACAAAGTCTCCATTTGCACCCATGCTTTGTGGTCTCGCACCCTAATTAAGTGAATGGCATGTGACTGGTCCATGCTCAGGACAATTGCTACATCGAGCCAGTCCAGCGAGCTGAACTGTAGTGAGTTACCTTTCCGATAATTAGGTCACGAGTCCGGCTGCGTAAGGATGACATGGCAGCCAGAGAACGACACTCGCTGAGGAACAAGATATCACTGTGGCAATGTGGCCCTGGCCCAACGGCCACGGACCACTGTCCGATCGTTCTGTGGTGATTCGCTTCAGATATCCAAGCTGGGATTTATTCTTACTCATGGAAATATGCATAAAAGTAGACCTTGACCATCAATACAAGTCCACAAAGAGGCTAGCCCATAGCTTACTAAAGACGACAAGCCTAGAAGCAGTTTGATACCATCTTATCTTTTAATCGCCAGCGGCCCCGACCGCTTGAAGCGCTTATTAGATGGCTTCCAGACTTTTGGGATCTTGGCGAAACATCCGCTTGGCGCTCTCCGGTAGCAACTATCCAGTAGCAAAGGGGAAGGCTTGGTAGGGCGCCTGTGCTAACCAGGGGGGGGCGGCATTGTGTCTCTGATACGCAATCGTGTTAGCCAAACTTCCTTACTGAGGGCACGCAAGAAATGCTAAAAGGGTTCATGCTTGGCGATGCGAGCAATGCCAAGAATAACATGCACAATCACCTGCAGAGCTGCAGATGGAGAAATCACAAACGGGCACTCGTCGCGAGCATTTCTAAGTTTCTTGCAAGCCAAGATGCAAGACGAGAGTTGGCAAAGCAAAGCTAAGATGAGTCTGTCGATGATGAGATGTACGCAGCGAAAAGCTCAGAAGCATTGAAGTGCACCCCAGGTGATGGAGCGAATGCCCGTTAAGGGCTCTCTCTCTCTCTCTCTCTCTCTCTGCCTCTGAATGAGCCGAGACCCGGCGCCGAGATTTCACGGTGATCCACATCGGCGCGGCGGTTCTGCTGCTCGCCGGCTACCGTAGAAGAAAAAAATCTATTCTTTGTTTGAACAAGCCTCGTCGCGGATCGCAACCTGAACGGTCCATCGCACGAGCTTGGGTCATCTTTGCCATGATCAATTCATGATGAACCGAATTGGGCACAAAAAGAAAAGCGTTGCGACCAATTGCCATTTTCGATATGTGTGTTACGACGACGCTTCAGTGTCGAAATCGAAGATGAAACGAGAGCAACGAGCTAGTTCTGAGAGCCATGATGGCCGGGGGTAGGCAAGCATTTTGTTGCAGTCTCGTCGAGGTTTCGGCGCCGGAGACAAGAAATAAAAGGAAAAAGGACGGATGAAGCAGCAGCACAAGCCTTCTCGACTCCACCTTGCCCGCCTACTGTGTGGTACAGGGCCGGGCACCCATCCCTGTCCGGCCGTTAGCGTGCGCAAGTTAAAGTGTGGACCTCGGGGATTTTTAGTTTGAGCAAGTTTCCCCTGCAAGCAGTAAGTCAGTCAAGTCAGTCAGTCACTTACTTCACTCACGGACGTTGAGCAAATAGAAAGACCTCACAATTCCACTTTCTCTCAACACTCACGGCTTCCGAGCATGTTTTAAAAACCACTTCGTCAACGAGATCATCCACTAAAAGCTTGCTAATCCATTGCTTTTAAACCTGCGCAATTCAATACTTGCTCGGCAACTACATCCATCCATTTCCCACTCGCCCCACCACCGCATCGTGAATATAATATACCACCACTCTTCACACTCGCAGACACATCCATCTGAAGACAAACCACATTCAACAACAACGACGACAACTATACCACTCTTGCAAAGATCAAATCCGTTCGATCCTACTCAAAACGCATCTGTCCTTTTATCATTCCAACAAACAACAAAATGGATATGTCAACTATGGATATGGGGAGCACTGACTCCAACACGACGATGGCCACCATGATGGTCGCCTTCACAAACGATATGGCCACGCCTCTCTACTCAATGGCCTGGACACCAAACAGCATGGGCACCTACGCTGCAACATGCCTCTTCCTCATTGCCCTCGCCTCCATCTTTCGCGGTCTGTTCGCTCTCAAGGCCATCCAAGAGAGCCGGTGGTTGGACCAGGAGCTGAACCGACGATATGTTGTTGTCAACGGTCAATTGCCAATGCACCAAAACATGTCGCACGAAAGCCTGAAGCAAAACATGGTGCTCAGCGCAAACGGTGTGGAGGAGCAGGTCATGGTTGTCAAGAAGACCACTTCAAGCCCAAGGCCGTGGAGGGCATCAGTGGACCCACTGCGGGCAGCTATTGACACGGTGCTTGCTGGTGTTGGATATCTACTGTGAGTACATTCTAGCTGCATATCCTCTAAAGTCTACAACCAGTCTCTCTCTCTCTCGAGAACATCTCACTGACTTACAATTCACCAGCATGTTGGCTGTCATGACCATGAATGTCGGCTACTTCCTGTCAATTCTTGGTGGCACCTTCCTGGGCAGTCTCGCTGTCGGTCGCTTCGCCACTGCGGCCGCGCACTGAGCTTCACAAGGCCGGGCCACCGTTGCGGGTCAACGAGTCAAACAACTACGCCACTGTACGACAGTCATGTCACCATATATGAGATAATGAGAACCACGACCCCAAGATATAAGCGAGCGCGTCAGGGGGCGGAAATGCTATTCGCCGCGGCATTGATCAAAAGGCCGCAACACTGCATCGCTATTACTACAAGAGCATACTATAATTAATCAAAACACCATTGCAATCGCAGTCTTACTGCAATGCATACATTTTTGCAAAGACAAGCCATCAACACTGTTGTGACCCATTCATCGTAGGCTTTTTGTATTCGACAACTACATAGTAATAATCCCGTTGGACCCTTTTCTTCACCGTTGCCAGATTACCAGGAATGCGAGCACGATGTTACCCTGCTACTGCATGGCTGGCGGCCGCTAATGCTGTCTTGCGGAAACTTGCTCATCTATTCAAGCTCCACTATGAAACCCTTCTGTCGGAACTCAACCGGATAAGTGGCAGGTTGCTTACGTTATCAATTCGACTTCACGCTCTGAAATCATAGTTGAACATCTTCCTCTTCGCCCGCATTCAGGACATGCAGGAGGTGACTCTGATAAGACTTCTTTTTTCCTTGCAGCAAGCAGCTTCATGAATCACCTGCCGGTAGTAAGTGACAACTTGACTCACTGTGAGCGGTCTCCTGCCTCGCCAGACTGATGCTGAACCTTTTCCTTCATTACGTCTTTTGTGTGACCCGGCTCATCCAGGTTATCAGAATTGAATCGTGCCACAATAGATCCAGATACATACCAGCCATTCAATTCCATATCAAGTGAGCTATGTATCCTCCGAGGGAGCCACTTGTTGACATAAGCATCGAGGCTCGCAGGTCATCGAATTCTAGATACGTGCTGGCTGGTTGGACCCCACCCAAGCGTTTCACAGTGTCAGACAGACCCTTGGGAAGCATTCAAGCCAGAAATTTGTTTCAACGTGCTTCCTGACTTGATCAAAAACAACAGAAGCCCTGATAACGAGGATTTCGTCTTTCGCTTCATCGAGGTTCCCAAAGCGCACATTCCTGTCCATGACCACTGTGTTGATGTCGAGGCATCTTTTCGAGGCACAGCAGAGATTAGTGCTTGACAAAAAGTTACTCAGTACCACAGTATGGATAAGCTTGTTTCTAGCGTATCCTCTGCCTCTTGGTCCGCTGGCATATTGTGCCAGGTGAGCTGTGACGGCCGCAGAGATACTGGGTTTGAGGGCACTGCATGTGCAGTCGTTCATCTTAAACATGAATCGCGAGGCATTGTTGTGAAAAAAAAATAAAAAAAATTCACTAGTCTGTTAGTGTCGCCAAATAGTCTGCAGTCAACCTTCTTGTTCCGTTGCTAGTCGTTGTGACTATTGTGCAGATTCGATGACGGCACTCATCCCGGCTTTTGTATTCTCGGACAAATATGAGGAGCCTTGACCGGTAGAACCAGAAATCAGCTCGTTGAAATTGAGCCAACTATTACAGTTCCATCATTTTGGAAAACTTTTTGAGTTGTGCGTCCTCGGAACAAAATGAATTACGAAGGGGCTAGCGTGAGAAATCGAGCAGCAGCAAAATACGAGATCCACGACATTATACTTTGAAGTGGCAAGTCATGAGATGTTCGTATTTGAAATTCATAAAAACCTTGAACAGATTTGGCCCTCTTCAGTGGAGACATATAGCGACTCTATGCATTTGGAATGCGCATGCACCTTTGTTAGAGTCAAGATTGGACACATTCTACAAGACTCAAAAAATTGGGAATTATGCATGATCACAAAATCCGACAAACTCAGAGCAGAATGCTCAACAATGGTGCAGAAAGATCGATCAACCAACATTTTTGACAAACACCACTGGTCGGTGGAAGGAATGGAGTTTAGAACTTCAGCGATTGCGAGTGACACAAATCTGTACCTACCCATGTATATCACAATTCGATACTTCAAAGCCAGCGTACGAATCGCGTAGAAGATGATGGCTCCTAACCTTGCACTTCGATTCTTATTTGTTGCGTAACTGGGCTGACATGATGCAAGTTGCTGCAGTCGATCAAAGGGACTGAGGCTATTGCGCTGCAGAGACGCATCTCCGCAATGCCCAACACTGCGAGTGCTACACAACTCAGTCCTCGTCTGCCTCTCAAAGACTCTCACAGGACTACTTACCGTCTCTATCTAGTGTCATTCAAGCCAGATTCTAGCAGACTCGATACCACCTGAGAAGCCGTCAGTAGCCACCTCTCCTACCTACGCATTTGGTGCCCATACAAACCCATCAGCTCCTGGCTTTACAGTCACCACCGGGCTGGGTGGCAAGTACTCAAGGGACCATCACATCTTTCACGCCTGCTTTTCACCTGTTCAAAACTGATCCCTAGGTTGTGGTTCAAGAAACCAAGCCCCACCAAGCCCCGATTCAAATGCTGGCGTTGAATAAGAAGACAAAGAACTTTGGGTGCGCATGTGTGCTCGCGAGAATCCATCTCGAAACGGCATTACATCTATTCTGCTTATGCATCGAGCCATATACCTCGAGGCGATCAGTGTTCTGTATGGACACGCCGAGATTGAGGTGAACCTCCGTGATGGCCTCGACTATCTAGAGAAGTGTAAACGTCTGGAAAAACGGATCAGTCTACCCGTACTTTGAGAGCGCCCAGTTGACGCCTCTCAACTTTGCGAGGAGAGTCCACATCCGGTTTGTTGACAAGGAATCCGGTGTCCATGACAATACAACTCATTTACTTGAGTGTCTCATGGATGTGTCAGCCAACTGCTCGAATTTGACATCCTTGAAATATGCGTCGATGGCGGCTGCTCAAACAACAGCGGGCACTTGTCTCAACTTCTAGAAGCCCTTCAACGGCGTCTAATCTCGAGACCCCAGCAAAGTCATTGCCCAGCTCTCATAAGCCTTGGTAATTTGAGCCTGAAAGTTTACAGCGCGGAGCATTTGGGTTTGTTTTTGACAGCCACCAAAGCGTGGGTGATTCCTAGCAGGCACAACTCGTGACTGTACTCGTGTATGCTGATGCAAATTACTTAGCAAGGGAACGGGTCGTTTTCGAAAGAGGTTGGAGCTAATAAACGTAGGTATGGAAGCTAGAATGATATTCGCCATCAGGTGTGAGCGTATTCGCATGGCGGAGTGTGCCACCTCCCCTTCAAGAACAGGGTAGCTTACCTAGGTTTGGCTCATACGCTCCTGTGATGAGCATGGGGAGAAAAGTAGCGTTTTGAGAGAAGGACCAATGACACTTGTAGATGGTATTGACCATTTGTTTTCTTGCATACCTAGGTACGTAGCTCTGGCCTGGCAGGGCTCATGTACTTTGCGACGTTCATCGCCCTGAGCCCTGCCACCTTAAGTGTTCGTCCACGCTCAACGATTCCATCATTGCGGAACCTCCATCTGTCGCTGTGTAGTCGAACACCTATACTACTTAGGTAGGTGGCATTGTTTCCGGATCACGAACATGCCAGGAATACGATCCTGGTACCGAGATGTCTCAAAACTTCAGAGTCAAAGTGCACGCTCACCGATTTTGTCCCTCTTGTTCTCCACATAATAAAGCCGTCGAATTGATGGTTGAATTAAGATCGGCAAGTCATGCATATGCTTTTGTGTAATTTCGCGCTGGATTCCCAGGATCTTAGCCTTTCCCCTATAGCGGCGTTTTACAGACAGACAAATCCAGTTGGAAGGTATTTTTTTTTTTTTCATTGTAAGTAACCAGAAAGCTAGTACTCGTACTCACAGGTCAGAGTCACTGCAGATGAACAGCACTTCTTTGCAAAATCGATTTCATGACTTCTAAACTGTTCTGGACTGAAGCCACCGTGTATTTGATCCGGCCAAACCATGAAACTAGTTCCCTGCATGGTGCAATCTAATCAGCGACCGAACATACCTAAATACCTACAAAAACAGGCTAAAGGGGGGCGGGAGATCGGCAAGCATGGGCTGAAGGCCCAAGAAGCTTAAATACGCCGCTGATACTATAATAACGACCACGGCAATAGGAGGACGTGCCAGAGGCCAATCAACGGTGTAATCCGCCCCGTCTATTTGTTGTACGGACAAGCAATTTACTCAATCATGGAGCGAGTTCCCGACCCCTCTTTTACACAATTGCCGGACACGACATCTTTCCGGTCCTTGAGCGAACAGAAGGACAGTCTCGGAAAGTCACAACCAGGACACTCACCATTTTGAGAGAAGTAAAGTCGGCTATCGAAGGGACTCCACATTGGTCAGCCGTATGCCCAAGGTGGGTTGCCCTTAATGCCCTGAGTGTAACCATGGAAATTTCCCACCTTCCCGATAAGGGAAGTCGTCATTGACTAGACTACCCTTTGGATCATCGAGATTGTCATAGAATGATGAATTACAATACGGAATAACTCCGTGGCGATGACAAAGACCCAATAAAGCCTTCACTGCGAGGATATATAAATTATAAAGATGGAGCCACTCCCCATACTAGCTTTGCAATGTAGCTCTTCCAGTTCACGCTCTCCCCCATTCGTTCAGCTAGACGTCGCAGCCCGGTAGAGGACATTCCAGCATAATGCATACTTCTACCCTTATACTGCACACGCTGCTTGCAGCTTCCGGTGCGCTCGCCAGCGCCGGTGAGGGTGTCTCACATCCTCATAAACGCGCTGCCGCGTTGAAAAACAAGAACCCCAAGCTCACCAGGGCCCAACCTGAGAAGCGAGACTCGAGCGCAAATCCCAGCTACCTCACCCCGAAGACCGAGCGTGAGTGTCCCCCCCCTATTTTCCTCCCCCTTTCCCGCCGCTGTGAATGGTCCCTCAATTAACACCCGAGCAGCCTTCGTCGTGAATGGAACTGGTGTGCCGGAGGTTTCATTCGATCTTGGAGAGTCGTATGCAGGACGTTTGCCAATCACCAGCCTGAACGCTACCAATGCTACTGCCAACGAGCTGTTCTTTTGGTTCTTCCCGTCCGAGAATGAGCTCGCCAGTAACGAGATTGTCATCTGGCTGAACGGAGGACCGGGTTGCAGCTCGATGGATGGCCTTTTCCAAGAGAACGGGCCATTCTTGTGGCAGTCTGGCACGTATGCTCCCCAGCCGAACCCCTTCGCCTGGACGAACTTGACCAACATGGTCTGGATCGATCAGCCTGTCGGAACGGGATTGTCACTAGCAGCTCCTGGGGTGCCAGCTTCAATCAAGGATGAGACCGACGTTGCCCGGGACTTTGCTGGATTCTGGAAGAACTTTATCGAGACGTTCGATATGCAAGGCTATGATGTCTATCTCACAGGAGAGTCATACGCTGGAATGTGTGAGTCTAATCTGCCCCCTTAGGGACTGACACTTTCATTTGGAAATCACAGTATCTAATAAGTATCACCAGATATTCCATATATTGCGAGCTACTTCCTGGACCAGAACGATACCACGTACTACAATGTGAAGGGCATCCAGATCAATGACCCCAGTATTGGCTCCGGCCTTGTGCTCGAGGACGCCCCCGCGGTGCCCTTCCTGAACAAGTACAACAACGTGATGAACCTGAACGACTCGTTCGTCGAGGCCATCAACGAGCGTGCTGAAGCTTGTGGCTACAACGCCTTCATGGACCTCGCCCTCACTTTCCCTCCAGATGGACACTTTCCCTCACCACTCACACTGGCGACAAGCAACGTCTCGCGATCCGATTGCGATGTCCTGGACGACATTTTCGCCGCGGCCTTGTACGTCAACCCATGCTTCAACATCTACCACATCACCGACTTCTGCCCATACCTGTGGGATGAGCTCGGCTTCCCCTCTCTTGGCGATGGCCCAAACAATTACTTCAACAGGACCGATGTCCAAGAGGCCTTGAATGTGAATCCGCACATTGACTACGCCATCTGTGGCAATCCGGAACTCGGCCTCGAGAGCTCCCTGCCGTCCAGTTTTACGGTCCTGGGCGGTGTCGTCGAGCGCACCAACAACGTGATTGTTGGTAACGGAAACTTGGACTTCCTCATCCTTTCCAACGGCACGCTCGCCACGCTGAACAACATGACCTGGAACGGCGCGCAAGGATTCTCCTCTTCGCCATTCGCCGACAAGTTCTTTGTGCCCTACAACCCGACCATTGGCGCGGCTTTTGATGAGACATTTACCCAGTCCGAAATTCCTGCCATCTCCGTTGGGTTGGTTGGTGGCGGTGGCTACTACGGAACAACGCACACGGAACGTGGCTTGACGTTTGTGACGGTGGACTTGGCTGGGCATGAGATCCCCCCAGTATGTGCCGGGTGCGGCCTACAGACAGCTGGAGTTCTTGCTGGGCCGGATCGATAGTTTGACGGAGCTTGGAGACTTCACTACGCAGACAGGGAATTACACGGGGAGCACATCGTTGAGGTAGTCAATGAGCTCTGTGTATATATATGCTACCCAATTGACAGCAGTACCCCCAATTAGTCTGAAAATTCTCAAGTCTCTATGACCTTCCAAAACCATTCTCAAAGTTGAGAAGAAATGTTTGATGATGTTTTCTGGGAGATGTAGGAATCGCTGGGCAAAGCAGCCCATGTCATCCTATCGGCCAGCCGCGAGATTTGTCTATATAGGCACTCAACCCAGAGGCAGAAGTAAGGTGGCGGGTTGCAAAGCAACTTCAGGACAAACCGATTTGGTCGAGTGGTAAGTTTCCAACTGCCACTGAGCCAACTTTTGCGCTTTGTTGTTTGAGACCACTGTTCGATTCTCAGCCGTGCACGATATTTTTTTGTCAAGTTAGGTACTTAGTACCTGTTGACGAGCAGAGTATCTTACACCACCGATCGTCTATATGAGTCAGCACGAGCCATGAGGGACATGAGGTACAAAGCTTTGGAGGACTTACCAGGCCACTGGTAGGAAGTTGGGGGGCCACGTCTTTGATGGGCAATCCGCCCAGATATCGATCGGTCAAGGCATAGAACTTTTGCATCCACGTAATA